>OX030944.1:10000000-10600000 GCA_943735885.1 Stelis phaeoptera | reverse complement strand
AAAGTCATCGTGGCTATTTATCACGATCAGCCGAGTTCGTTGAGCGCAAAATTCGAGTACTCCGAATCGTATCGCTTGATCGCAACTTCTTTTCGATCACGACCGTTTCATTTTTGCGGGACGCGCGCAACAAAGGTAAACTGAAACTCACCAAACGATTGATCGCGACGAGCAAAAGAAAAATCGCTTCGCCGTTTCCCCGCATGATTTCGCGATTTCACGATTTCACGATTTCACGATTTCACGATTTTCGTTGCAATCGAACAGCAATCTTGTCACCCCCTGGAGATTGTGTGTTCGCGCGATGCGTTTTCGTGATAAAACAAAACAAAACAAAAGAAAAAAAAAGAAAAAAGGAGGAAAAAATTACTGATGAAAGACCGCGCGATATCCTCGTGTACCGAGGAATGACTGAAAGCATACTGAGCCCCTGTCGTCGGGAGCCCGCGCGAACCCGCTCCGACCCGCGCCGACAACACCCGTTGCCTTTTGGCCCCTGTACGCGAACCATGGAAAAGCGGACACAATCGTGCGCTACCTTCCTCTCCCACCTCGTCTATCGTGCTCTCGGTCTTTTGATTTTCGTCCCCGTTCAAATTCTTCTGTTCCCTCTGTTAATCGCGAAGCACCGTTCGAACGAGCCTTAAACGACGCCACACTTCCGACGATCGTTCCACGGAGTAACAGAGAAGGGAACGAGTGATTCGAGTCACGCGCGATAGCTAATTCAAAATTTTTAATTGGTATTCCATCGACACGAACGAATCTGCATTACCGCGCCCCTTTTTCTCTCTGCAACAACTTTCTCGATTCCAGCTGTTTCTCGAACGATCGCCCTATCGCGTGATAGCGGTTCGTCGGACCCCTGCACGATTTCGTCAACTGTCGCTCGCGACTCGTTTGACCCGGGTATTCTTAGATGTAACACGTTTGCTAGACCCGACCGGCTGTAAGCGGGAAGCGGGAAGCGGGAAGCGGGAAGCGGGAAGCAACGACTCGTCGAAGAAACAGGAAGCGGTACGATGGACTGCGTTGGAATGTAAATGGAGAATCGGTCGAGACGCGAACAAAAGAAGAGTCAACGAGAAAGAGCGCATAGAACGCGTTCACCGCGAGGTAAAGGACCTGCACGGAAATGTCGTAAAACCGTACAAGGATCGAGATCAAAGCAAAAGAATCGTTCCATCGAGCTCCAACTGCTTCGGCCTCGAATACGTACTCAAACTACTCGTATCTACCTACGTGCCACCGTCGAGCGCGTCGCGTCGCGTCGCGTCGCGTCGCGTCGCGTCGTCGTGATCGTTCACCTTCTTCGATTTAGCTCGGCCCGTGGTTCGCCGAGCGTCGCGCGTCGCGTCGCGTCGCGTCGCGTCTCGCTCGTGCCCTCACCTTCTTTTTTCTTATAAGCGGGAAAAAAATCGTTTCGTTAGTCTGTCAAACGTAGTGGTTAGGCACAAACGCGTTCCAGAATGTTTTTTTCTGTGAAAAGGGGATGGACGGGAAGAGGGCAACGGTAAAACGCGTGGATTCGCGAGAAAGATTCGAGGAACGAATATTTCGGACGTTTCAGCGTTTTCTCGTCAAATCTGACGTTTGCGTTCAAGCTGGACGTTTTACTCGCGATTAGATAGATGTACGCGAACAAGGATATCCGGAACTTTTCGATATCTTTTCCAATTTATCTCGCCCAGAATGAACGCGGCCCAATTATGCGTCTCTTTATCCGAACAAGCATCCGCAAATTATGCTAAAACGATGATACTACTCGCCCATCTGCCGACCCTTTCCTTTCCTCTCTTTTACTTTGCTACGCGCTCTTATTCGTTCGTTCCGTGACTCGTTATTACCTCGGAATTAATTCAAGCTTAGTTGCTAATTTTGCTGTTCGTTTACTCGCGGCAGGCTGACTATTCTTCTAAAACAAAAGGCTAACGCAGCTTGAAACGCGCTTCGTTATTATACATATGTATATTATACACACTATACACTATACACTATACACTATACACTATACACTGTACACGATACGTGTGTAGTAATTTTCTCGGCGGGAAAATCTTTCAGTTACATCCTGTTCTTTCCCCTCGATTCTGTTCTCCTGATCCTACGCGTTCGAAGAACGTTATAAACTTATCTGCGTTGCAATCAATATTTTACTTTTTTTCCCCTCTTCACTACTTCTCCTCGTTATCGTTAAACGAGCTCGCGTTATCCTTGAATTTCGGTTGGTTCATTGTAATCAGAACGTCGCGTCCCAAACTGTTTTCCATGCGTCGACGACTCGAAGAGAATTCAAAGGATCGCGCGCGTTCCTTCGAGACCAATGATCGACCGAGCGGGATACGATACGTACTTGCACGGAATGTGCACGTCGCGTCGCTTTGCGTCGTCCACCGTCTATCTAGGTCTAGAACGTTCAGCTGCGTTCAGCTTCTCCTGCCTGCTCCTGCCGATTTCCCCATTCAATTTATCCCCCCAGAATGTTGTTGCGTTCGAATTTTTTACGTATCATCCTAAAGGGTATACTTTAATTTTAATTGGTTAGTGGTTAGTTGCTAGAACACTGCCACTGCCGAAGTGATTACGCAACTGATTCGGTAGTTTGCCCACGTGTGTCGCTTTCGTCGATGTTACATCGGACAAATTCTTGATTGGAACGGGGGGTTAAGTGTTGAGAATATTTTCAACAATTTCGAGAACATAATCATGGCGTTTCGTTGCGGAAGAATGATATTCACTCCTGGTAAGAGAACACGATGGAATCCGCGTTACGTTCTTCTTTTATTCTCAAGGAAATTTCTCTATTGGCTACGACGACCAACACCTCTCGCTCTGACCAATGCTCGAAACTAACCAAATTTTCTATCTTCATCGGGAAAACGTTCGTATGTCTTGTTTTTCACTCTCTTTTTTTTTTTTCAGCACTCAGGCACGCAGTGAAACAATTGTTTTACGTCGAATATCTTGTGAAATACGTAAGAAAAGTCACTTATTCTTTTCATGCTTGTACGTGTATTTTGCGATTATCAACACGAGCGTTACGATCAACTTTTCTTCCAGCAATGTTCCAACAATCTACGGATAAACTCTCATTTAGCAAACGTAATACCACAACGATTGTATAGCGAAAAAAAAGTATACACAAGAGAGAAACCACATTGTAACGTCGGTACCATTGGTCATGTTGATCATGGGAAAACGACGCTTACCGCAGCTATCACCAAAGGTACGAGAGTCTCGCTTGTCGAATTTACTTATCGAGTTTCTTCTTTCTCCCCTGTATCTCGTTTACAAAACCTCTTGTAATTCTGATTGCTATTGTCATTGTTGTTAGTACTTGCCGAGCAGAATTTGGCCAACAAAATGGAATATGCCGAAATCGATAACGCACCCGAGGAACAAGCACGTGGCATTACGATTAATGCGGCTCACGTCGAGTATGCCACGGATGCACGCCACTATGGACACACGGATTGTCCAGGGCACGCAGATTACATTAAAAACATGATTACTGGTACCGCGCAAATGGACGGTGCTATTCTCGTTGTTGCGGCTACGGATGGTACGATGCCGCAAACGAGAGAACATCTTATTCTTGCTAAACAGATTGGTATCGAACATATAGTTGTTTTCATAAACAAGGTAAGCTGTTTGGCTGTATGTTGCCACGATGCTAATGCTATTCGTACTAAATGATTCTCTGGATTTTTCTGGGGGGGAAAAAAAAGGTGGATGCGGCTGACAGTGAAATGGTCGAGTTAGTCGAGATGGAGATACGAGAGTTATTGACGGAAATGGGTTACGACGGAACAAAAACGCCCATTATCAAAGGTAGCGCGCTCTGCGCGCTCGAAGGTACCAAACCGGAGATTGGAAGGGACGCTATAATCCAGTTACTAGAAGCAGTCGATTCTCATGTTCCGACTCCTATCAGGGATTTAGATAAACCCTTCTTAATGCCCATAGAAAATGTTTATTCGATCGCTGGTAGAGGAACCGTGGTCACCGGTCGATTGGAACGCGGAAGGTTAAAGAAGGGCGCCGATTGTGAATTAATCGGATACAATAAAGTTATTAAAACTACGGTAACGGGGATAGAAATGTTCCGCAAAACACTGGAGGAAGCTCAAGCCGGTGACCAGATGGGTGCTTTGGTAAGAGGTTTGAAGCGAGAAGACATCAGGAGGGGCATGATAATGTGTAAACCGGGCTCGATGAAAGCCAACGATCACCTCGAGTGTCAAGTATACATGCTGACTAGCGCCGAAGGAGGTAGAAAAAAGCCCATAAATAACTTGATGCATGTTCTGATGTTTTGCAAAACATGGGGCGTTACGTCACAGATTAACTTGGTTAACAAAAGTCTGGTTATGCCTGGTGAAGATTCCACGTAAGCAGTATTCAACGTTCCTTCGAAATAAACACCTATCTACCTACCCTTTAACATTATTTCTATTCGAATGTTGTTTCATTTTTAGAGTTGTATTGAAATTGATAAGACCGATGGTGTGCGAAAAGGGACAGCGATTTACGTTGCGAGATGGATCGAAGACTGTGGGAACCGGAGTGATCACGAATGTTTTGGGGTCGCTTACGGAGGAAGAACGCAACGCGATTGTCGAAGGCAAGAAGAAGAAAGTCAAGGAAGCGGCTCAGGGTTAATTCGATCGTTCGATCTATCCTAATTTCAACGTAAATGTTCGGTTCGTAGACGATCGGAATCACGGGAAGAAAATCAACTTTCCAGACAACGTCTGCTACATAATTCGACCACTTGCGACAAATCCCGTTACCGTTAACATTCGCGTGTATATGTCCTAATAGTATCGAGATAAGAAACGATTGTTGCATTCATTTTATATTCACCCTTTCAGTTTCCGACTAATAACTGAGACTAGTTTTCTTTTTTTTTCTTTCTTTTTTTTTTTTTTTTTTTTTTTTAATATGTTGGTTACTATTAAACGATACATTGTATTACCATATAAATATAATACGTGTCTCGACACGAATAAACTATTGAATTAAATAAATTACTCTCGTTTAATCTTATTTTCCGTTATAGTTTACCCGAAGAAAATCCTATATCTGCATGGATACTGTATGTATTTATCTATCTATCTATCCTATGTAACTTAAAGATGCAAGTATATGATGTATGAATATTTCGAAAATGTGTTAACTTTAAAAAAACAGTTCAATCACGATTTATTTATAATCCAATACATCAACGGTACAAGCTGCTTCAAGCAGAACATTGAAACACTGAGTAATTGGTACTTTGCCGTTTCCAAAAATTTATTTATTTATTTATTTTTATTTTTTTTTTTTCAATTTTCTCTTTACCGGCAGCAAAACTCGATGGTGCTTGTATACACGTTTTTCTTCACCGTGCACTCGCGTGTACACTTTTGTATTAATCATAAATCGAAGGAATCGGGTAAAGGAACATGGTGCAGCGCTTCATCTGTCTGCCAACGAAACTGATATTTTCTGTAGAAAAGAAAAACACTGTTTATATAATTTAAGTTGAACAAATCATACATTCACCTTCGCTTATAAAAATAATAAACAGTTCTTATTATCGTGGACAGGCGCAACTGACTACAAACCGTTCTTCATTCCAATCGAACCATTATCTCTTGTGTTAATAGGAGTAGCGAATTACTCGTAAAAATGATTGCCGCGCTATTCAGCCAATCAATAGGTATAATTACTCGTCGATACTTTCTTCTTATTCGTTCATTATCGCGCAACCAGCGTGTAAAGTAGCAGCAAAAGTTATGTTATCAACTGGTAAAAAGATTGGGCTATCTTGACAGCTCCAATTTTCTTTTTCCTCTGTTCCCCCCCTCCCCCCCCCTTTATCCTATTTCCTTTTTAATACGTGAGTTTGTAATGCTAATGTCAGCGTACCGTACGACATCGAAAGATTCTTTCTTGCAGTATGAAATCTTAAGTATGTTCGACAAGCTAAAATAACTGATAATTGTTACTCGTTATGTTCCTTCCTAAGAAGCATGGCAAAATCACGAAGAGAAAATCAACTATGTCGAAGCTTAAAGCAAGCCGACGATTTGACTTTTACCGGCAAAATTATACTTCCGAAAATTACGCTAGATACATTGCTTCACACGACGCGACGTGCACTCATCACGCATTCACATACATGTTACATAAATGGAGGAAAGAACGTGGAACGAGCACAATTTCGAGTATCAAGTGAATTCCAACGACGAGCTTGTGTAAGCCGTAAAAAATATTGTACCGCCGATGAAATTGTGCTATCGAAATCGATGAGAGAGAAACACTGGATCGTACAATATTCATTCAGGATTAGGCATCACGCGTACTATATTCACGAACAGGAATCTTGATGCGCGCGAAAACGAACGTTCAATTCCTACATTTCTTTTGAAAGTTTGTAAAACGCAAAATTACAGATAGCTTTCTGCCGCCGTTGTTGTTATTTACGTTAGGTATCGAACCGAACTATATATACGTGTATGTTAATTTCTTCAAAGAAAGAATCTTCGACCTATGAGGAGGCACAAATACACGACGTACCGTATACGCTGGTGTACAATTTGCCTCTGTTTGTATCGTACACGCGATGTAACAAACTAAAGGTCCTCGTCGTCTTCTGGTAATGCAGTCTCTTGCGCTTCCTTGAGGTCCTTTTCAATTTGTTGCTGCCACTGTGGATCCATGGTAACTTCGGGAGGAAGAAGGGCTGGCATCGCAACAAATTCTAGATTTGGATCCCCGATCAATTTACGAGCCAACCATAGGAAAGGTTTCTCAAAGTTGTAATTACTTTTTGCACTAATGTCGTAGTACTGAAAATAGATAAAGCACGCTGAGTCGGGTGAAAAATCCAGTCTACTGTGTTATAAAAACCAAAAAGGTGGAAGAGCGTTCAGATTAAAAGGGTAAAATGTAAAACATCGTGTCCAATAAATTGGAGTGTAAGATGAAAAGGAATAAAAGTAGTATGCGCGAAAGAAGCGTAACTTTTGTTACCTGCAAGTTCTTTTTTCTGTGGAAAACGATGCTCTTAGCTTTGACCTTCCTGTCTTTGATATCGACTTTGTTCCCACAAAGCACAATAGGTATGTTCTCGCAAACTCTAACTAAATCTCTATGCCAATTGGGTACATTCTTGTACGTTACTCTTGAGGTAACGTCAAACATGATAACGGCGCATTGACCTTGAATGTAATAACCGTCCCTGAGACCGCCAAACTTTTCTTGGCCAGCCGTGTCCCAAACGTTGAATCGAATCGGTCCGCGATTCGTATGAAAGATCAGAGGATGCACCTCGACACCTAAGGTGGCAACGTACTTCTTTTCGAATTCGCCGGTCAAGTGCCGTTTGACGAACGTGGTCTTTCCGGTACCACCGTCCCCGACCAAAACGCACTTAAAAGTTGGTATGTCAGCTTCCTGAGCCATTTTCCTCGATAATTTGAAGAGGGAAAGATCTGAAAAACGAACAACGAAACTCGGTATTACATAGAAATCGTTAGTCGAGGAAAAGAAATTCAGATGACGGAATTTGTCAGGGGTTTTCCATCAAATATCGAAGCAAGAGAGATAGTCTGTCGGGCGGGCTACTGTATAAGAGATAAGAGTTGAATAACAACTTTTCGGCATTCCGAAATTGCTGGAAAACGCTAGATCGTATCACGCGTTAAAAACGTGATCGACGACTCGCCCATTGAACGGAACGTTGAAAAGTCTAAAAGTGATCAAATTGTTCGGTGATTGAACAAAAAAAGCTATGAAAGCGTGACTTTGTCGTACTTTCGACGTTAATTCGGAAAGCCGGTTAGCCAATGTCCCGCGCTCCGGGACAAGCCGACGTTACGTACCACTTCACCACGTTCCGCAAGAAAGAATGGCGCCTCTTGGTTGTAACGTTGTAACACAAGCTTTCGCGCTTATCTTACAACACGATTACGTACTATTTTATCACAATTATATACGATCGAACAAGCCGATGTTTAATTTATAAGAAATGCATGAAAATCTGATGGTATAGGTACAAAATTTCCCGGCAAGCAACGTGTACGTGAAAATGACCGATTAAAGTTACTCTGGAACACAGTCGTTACGGTTCACAATGGCGTTCCTTCGACTTGACGATAGGGGTCCACATTTTCGCTATCCGCTAAACAATTATAACTTCAAGTTAAAAGAGTTGTTCCATCGATACGATGTAAAAAAATTGAAGTTGCATACTTTTCGGGTTCAATTGTTAAAATAATGAATACGCAATTGGTTTTTTTCCGAAAAACCGTAATAAGAATGTGCATAGGCCGATACAACGACATCTATTTTAGGCGCGTCACATCGAGCCGGTATCGAAGATCTTTAGTTTTCAATGGTTTTCAACGAGAGAATCAGATTCTATGGACGTAGAAGAAATAAGTGGCGCGCGATGGCGCTTCGGGTCGATCCGGCGCGGCGCGGCGGTAAATATTAAATATAATGTATCAGGAAATTTCCAGGTTATCCTTCATTGTTGATTGTCTTAATTAATATTATGAAATTAAGGGAGTGTACGGTTGTCGCGATAAAGAAATTCTTGCGAGACCAATTGAAATCCTCACCACCCTTTTTCAAAATAAAACGTTGCCTTATATAGTCATTGTATTGAACGTTTTTTCGGTCGGTTCGTTCTAGTTTTCTTTCTTAATTTCTAGTTTTCTTTCTTCTCGATTCAGAAATTGTGAATTATCGTAGCGCAACCAACAGGTGTGAAAATCGTTTATAGTCGGTGGTGAAAGCGTGCGAACGGAACGGGGCTACGAGAGACACGGTTTCGGCCCTGAACAGAGTTGACGTCAGAGGCGCATGCGTGCCAAAACGGACGGCACTGCAGAAGCAGGCGAGTTCGTGAGTGTATCGATTTTACGATCGTGTCTCTCGCCGCTAGTGCGTCCGTTTCCTTTAGTTTTTAGTGGCCGTGCTCGTAGTACATGGATAAAATCGTGAATGGGATTAGTCGCTAGTCTCTTCACTCCGTACACCCGCTGACTCGCAACTGTTCGTCACCCTCGCCATGACCAAGGATAGATTAGCAGCCCTCGTCGCGGTGAGTGTCGAACAGCTACGTACATTTTTCGAAACCAAGCCGAAACAACCTAACAATTAATATGCTCGTTAACTCTTTGCTCTCCATTTATCTACTTTTCCTTGTTCTTTCTTTTTTTTTTCTCGACCTTTTCTCACTCCCTATCTCTCTCTCTTTCTCTCTCTCTCTCTCTCTCTCGCTTCCTTCCTTCTTTCCTTCTCTTCCTCTCTCTCCTTTCTTCCTTCTTCTAACTCTCTTCGCCCCCTTTTCTCTCTTTCCGCTTTGTGTCATTCTATCTTTATTCGGCTGTTATACCCATTTGAGTGACGCGCGTTTTCTTTTTCGTCGATGTCAGTATTTGTCTGCATTAGTTTTTCCCCCGTGATTCATGTTTTATGCGCTGGATCGCAGGGGGACTAGACCCGTACCCAGAGTGCGTAGATAGCTACGTGCAACTCGTTGCTGTCCATTTCGTTCCGATCAAACTATCATCCTCGGAACGTCTGTCATCATACGAATCGATGCTCGTTCGGATTTCGTTTACGAGGAAAGAAGAAAGAAGGCGTTTCCGCGGTGTTCGGACAACTGTCATTCGTTGATTGTGGTTTTATAGGAACAAGGAAGGAGGAGAGAGAGCGAGAGAGCGAGAGAGCGTGAGAGAAAGAGAGACAGAGCGAGAGAGTGTGTGTGCGAGAGTAAGAGGGTGTGAGAGAGAGGGGGAAATGAGAGAACGGGATTGTACGCGCGTTGTATGTGTGCGAAGAAGTTGGCGAGCGTCGTAGGAACCGCGGGGTGAGGGGCTGAAACACTAATGTCTCTGCTGTGACTGACAGGTGTTTGCCAATATATGTTTTTCGTCATCGTTTATTTCGTAACGATGACAGAGTTGGCGGTGTCGGCGCGAATACGTTCGAGCAGACGATCTTCAGCAAGGATTCGCTGGTTTGACTAGCAGAGAATGGATGATCTCGTGTGTGCATCAACGGATATCTTTATAGTCTGACAGTGGGAAGCGAGCGATCCTCGTGTAGTCGCGTAGGATCGGAGCGGGTGTCGATGACTCATAAGCGTCGGCTAACACTTACGAGAACCTTGTGTAGCTGGGCGTAGCTGATCACATCACACAACACAACACATATTCGGCATTCGGGCATTTTCCTCTATTTTCTTTTTTCTTTTCTTCTTTTTTTTTTCTTTTTTTCTTTTTTTCTTTTTTTCTTTTGTTTTCATCATTCATAGTCAGAGTACATACATTCAGCATACGTGGATATCAGATTCTTCCAGCGGTAAACACGTATGGTTCAAACGATCAGTAACCCCGGCCGCCGGCCGCCGGCCGATTCTTTCGATTCTCGATTCGCTTTTCTCTCGTCCTTCTTATTGTTAGCGACACTGTCGTTCGATGCTCGATAGATTTTGTCACGGCAATTTACGTGTATGTTGAACGCCGATGAAACGATCACGAATTCGACGAATTACTTTAAATCGTGTAATATTTTGAAAAGGTTTCAGGAGAAACTTGAAATCGTGATGGAACGATCTATGGCGGTTTCAATACTTACGCATACGCAAGATTTCTCGCAAGACGTAGCTGTAGATTGTTTCAGTTTGATCAACGTAACCACCAGTTACGTAGCTGGTCCAGAAGAAGAAAGGAAAAGGAAAAAGAATAAAGACGAGAAACGAGGTAATCGCGTTGGACGATTGGTATCTGGTTAAGGTATACATATCAATTAAGGAGGTAGGAGCAAAGGGTTCGAGAACGGAGATCGATGAAAATGGTATAATATTCAATTTACATGTGCATAGATGTACGCGTATGCATACATTGATCGTTGAACGTCGATTCGTAGTCGACCAGATACGAGAGATACGAACGATGATTTTTTTTTTTTTTTTTTATTTAATCGATGATTAACGTTTGACACTCGAGCGTCGAAGAAAAGCGATTCTCAGGTCCAGGATGAAGAATGCACGGCTATCGATCGTAGGAAGCGAACACGATGCTATCGGACCATTCGATTCGTCAGTCAGCGTTCACTGCAAAAGATGTCGCATGCCGTATGCTGCGGAATGCAACGCCCTATAAGCGTTTCTAGATCGGAGTAACGTGTAACGAAGTAACGAGAAACGAGGAACGAGTATCGATCGAGCAAACGTTGTCGCTTTCCGGGACAAGTGGAAACTCGCCCTTATCTTTTCTCGCTCGTTACAGCTTCGATGTTTCTTAAGGAACGAGGTGACGGTATTGGGCGTTTAAACGGATCCATCGGAGATCGGCCGCTGCTCGTCGCTTCTCTCGTGGCCTCGCGAACCGATCGACGAACCTAACAATAAGTCACGCCAGCTCACTCTGCAATCTACAATTTCGAGTCTGCAGTCTAGTCGAACGGACACTCGGATAATAGAACAAATACATAGTTAACTGCTATTAGCGTTGTTATGTTATCGTATGTCATTCGTGGTCGTGGTTGTCGCTTCGTCGGCTTGTACGAACGAATCCAGAGGAAATTGCGGGGAGATAATTGGAACGATTGAAGTAAAGAGGAAACGATCGGATACCCGTGCGCAAATAAGTGCACGCAATGCAATGCGTAAGCGTACGATGGAGCGGCGGGTGGTGTATCATCGTAGCAACGGGTGTTCGATCGACCAGCAATCGCTAGATGTTGTTTGGCAACCTGTTCGCGGGACGTTCGTTGAACCATCCCTTTTTTTCCTTCGGTTACGAACAACAAACTTTCCCTTGTGTTTGATTTCGTTCGGTTCCATTCTATTCCATTCGGTTCGGTTCGATTTGGAGGAAATTGGTTAACGATTGATCGATAACAAAGTACGTTTGTTCGTTTTCAGGCCCAGTCGGACGACGACGACGTGACGGACGATGTGTCCGTCAACGTCGGCGGGCCCGATGACTTCATGACGGAGTTCTTCGCGGAGGTAAGTAGACGCGATTCGTTCTTTTTTACGTACATATTTAATCTTTGTCCCGTTTTATATCATTTCAGCTTGCCTGTTTTTCGATCTTTCGCATCGTCGTTGTTCGTTTTCGTCATGAACGAAACACGATTAATCGAACCTATAACCGTAAAGATCAATGTTTTCGCGTGCAACGAAACCGTTGAACCTCGTTTAGCTACACATAATCCATCATGGTTTTTACGGGTATTTCGCCGAATCAGTTATGACGATTCCGATGTGCGTTTTCACGTTAAATCGCAACAAAACGAAATGAAACACAACGCAACGCAACGCAACGCAAGGTAGTCGCGTGACTCGCGATCGGTACAATTGGCGAACAAACAGTATATGTACATAGTATGTATTTTATTCGAAGATATTATCGAAGCGGTTAAACCCGGTTTTAAATAAACAGGGTACGTATAGTAGGTATGTACGAGTTTAGGATACGAACGATTCCGCTCGAATAGTTTCGTCTCGATATCGGGTAATTAGGTCGAGACGATTCGTTGAGTTCTAAGTGGAACTTTGTCAAAGTTTCTCGGAGTTTCGGCCAGTTAATCTCGGAACGGAAAGATGAAATAATCGAAATCGAAATCGAAATCGAAGATGGGCGGAAATTAAGAGGAAAGTAAAGTAAAGAGATGGTACAGTAAAGTGGAGAGATAGATGTGGGGGTATGGGGAACGGGGCCGTTGACATTTGCATCCGTTTCGATCAGCGTGGGCTCGCGTTGACTTTGAACTGCCATTCTTTCATCCAACGGTGAAACGTAACGCGGATCGTTGGCGTAGGAACGAACTTTTGTCAGTGTATCGTCGCGTCGCGTCGCGTCGTTAATGTCCAGAAAATGAAATCGATCAGCGTGAAGAGCGGTTTGTGTCGTCACCGCGGAACGATCGAACGCGATAACAAATCCGAAAACTGTCTGCCTTGCTCGGAATCGGAATCGGCATCGGCATCGGCATCGGCATCGGCATCGGCATCGGATACCATCCGTATTCTTGACGCTTTTTCATCATTTCACTACCGTTGTTTTACCGATTTGGCATCGGTGACGGATATACTCTGTTTAACGAGTTTTCGTTTTTCCATAGGTGGAGGAGATCCGCGAAATGATAGACAGGATCCAGACGAACGTAGAAGATGTGAAGAAAAAGCACAGTGCCATCTTGTCGGCGCCACAGACCGATGAAAGTGAGTTTCAGTTTTATCCGTATCTTTATTTCGTGTTCGATCGGATGAAACTATTCGCGGTTTATAGACGAAGAGGTAATGTTTGTAAAAGGCGAGGATCGAGAATCGTGGGTGTGTATTCAAAAGGAATGAAAGGTGTACCGGAGGATGTGAAATTAGCCGATTTCGGAGCAACGAATCCTCGTTGAGCCGCGTGGCCAGCACCGGTAAGTTGCATGTAAGCGATGTCAACTCGACCCGGGAGCGTTCAGTCCGGGCCGAACTGAGAAACTCGAGAGGAAAGGATGCGCTATGCTCGCGCACACACCTAGAGTAGCTGCTTATTTAATGCTTCGCTTGTCGAGATGGTCTAACGAAAAGATCGATCGAGCCGTTTTCCTTTTAGAAAACGAAATCTTGCCCGAAAGAGGAGATTGAAATAAGATTGAAAAAAGTAAACGTAACCGGGTCCGGTCCGGTTCGAACCGCGTGGTAAATAAGTCTGTAGAATGGTGGGTGACGTGAGTCGATTTTCTCGTTGTGCTTCGGACAGGAGCACAATGTGACAATAGAATTCGCTTCGCGAAGGGAAACTTTGGATCGCTCGTTTGTTGGTTTTCGTTCTTTTCTTCTCTCTCTCTCTCTCCCTCTCTCTCTCTCTGTGTGTCTCTGTTTTTATCCGGGACGCGAAACGCACCCGCGATTCGATCGAATCCCAGTCCTGGGCGTCCCGTGGCTCCCGATTGTGCCGCGGCGAGTTCTCGAGAGGCTTTAGAAGTAGGTCTGGCACGTTTCCACCCCGTATTAACCCAATTCCATCGAGCACCCTCGAAGCAGAGAGAGAGAGAGAGAGAGAGGAGAATGCGCGCGTCCTCGGTGATATCACGGCGCCGAGTCGCGCCGAGCGCGTAGGTTTGTTCGCGCCTCGGCTCCACCACTGTTCGCCGAAACGGAACAGGTAGAAAGTGGAAGAACCGGCGAGCAAACGACCCTCTGGTAACGGTCGTTTACCCCGACATCTTCAATGATACACCTACATTCTACATATTCCAAGCTCGTTCAGAGTTTCAAAGTCAAAAGAAAAGAGGCGCGTTCATCTCTTTCCACGGAATCGCGGTCGTTTTGAGCGATAAAATGATTCGCCACGTCCATAGGCTCGATCTTGGTTGGTATTTCGAATTCTTGGGTCCGAGCCGAAACGTCTTCTCCTCGCGTATCGCGCGTTGTTCGCCGAACGTAAGTTGATCGAAGGAGAAGAGAGAAAAAAAAATGAAGGATAAAGCACTGCGAACGATTGCCGGTTTGGAAAGAATAAAAATCAGTTATCCGTTCATGTTGCAGAGGTGAAAATGGAGTTGGAAGACCTGATGTCCGACATCAAGAAGACGGCCAACAAAGTCAGAGCCAAGTTGAAGGGTAAGCAAAGTGGAAATTGTTCCTCGTACGTTCTGTTTGGCACGGGAGGATGGTCAGTGTACGAAGTAACTGTCACGTTGCGTCTGAATGTTCAGTGATAGAGCAAAATATCGAGCAAGAAGAGCACACGAACAAATCGTCGGCGGATCTGAGGATACGCAAGACGCAACACTCGACGCTTTCGAGGAAGTTCGTCGAGGTAATGACGGAGTACAATCGGACGCAAACCGATTACAGAGAGCGGTGCAAGGGAAGGATACAACGGCAGTTGGAAATCAGTGAGTCATTGCTCGATCGCGATTCGAGGAGGATGGAATTCGTTTCGAACGTTTTTTTTCCGTTTTTTTAGCTGGCAGAACGACCACCAACGAGGAACTCGAAGAAATGCTGGAACAAGGAAATCCGGCCGTGTTCACGCAAGGGGTAAGCGCGTTTCGTTTGTTCGTTCGTATATTTCCATATACGAAGTACGATGCTGTATCGAGCGGCGTTTCCCGCAGATTATCATGGAAACGCAACAAGCGAAACAGACCCTTGCCGACATCGAGGCACGTCACGCTGATATTATCAAGCTAGAAAACTCGATTAGGGAACTTCACGACATGTTCATGGACATGGCGATGTTGGTAGAAAATCAGGTAAGGTGAGCCGTGCGTTACCTTTTATAAACGGCCAGATTTTATGCTTTTTTTTTTGTCGTCTATAAGATTTTAATACGTGATCTCTGCGTGATGATGAAAATCGAGAGACAGAGAAAAAGAATGAGCAATTTTGAGACGGACGTAGCGCGAAACAGTGTAATCTTTTCTTTTCTTTATGAAACATTTCTCGAGAGGGGTTTCTATCTGCTGTTCTTTAGAGTTGCAGGAACTGCACATAAAGACGGTAACGATGATATATTAACGTATTACTGTTAACATTGATGCTAATAATAATAATAATAATAATAATAATAAACATTGGTAGACTACAGCGAGGTTCTCACTTTTTTCTCTATCTCTCCGAGTTTCTCTTTTTTATCTCGATCGTTCCTGTTTTTTTTTTCGAATTTCTTCCTGGGCACGTAAGTCGTGGCTACGAAGAAACGAGAAAAAGAGAAAAGCAACGAGATCGTTGACTCGGCTTTGATTTGACAGAAATTAACAATGCTGTGTCTGTCTTTTGTCCTGTTACGCTGGGCGGATTTGCGCCACGCGCCTATTTTAGGGTGAGATGATAGATCGTATAGAATACCACGTGGAACACGCGGTGGACTACGTGCAGACGGCTACGCAGGACACCAAAAAAGCGCTCAAGTATCAAAGCAAAGCCCGACGGGTGAGTCATCCCCAAATATCGTGCGAAACCATCGATCTTTCGTTCGCGTCTAATTGGTCACTTTTTGTTTCTTCTCCTCCCGTTCCTTGCCATTCAAAACTGTCCGCGACTTCTCCCTAATCTCATCTACCGTCTCCTTCGCTGTTCCATTCCATTCCCTTCCGTTTCGTTTGCCTTCCTCTCAGTCCACCCACGCACCAACCTTTTTGTACACTTTTTTTTTTTTTTTTTACGCAATCACCCTTATAAACTCCTTACGCTTGTTTCGTTTGCTCCGCTTTTATTTTTTCTTCTTTAACCATTTATTATAATTAATACTACTACATCTACTACCGTTACTACTATCGCTACTACTCTCGTAGTTACTACTATGTATTTACTATTCGTATTACCTTCGCGAACGCGGTATCGAATAACGACGGCGCTTTCTTTCGTTCCACCGTACATCGTACATCGTACATCGTATGGTACGGTCGAATCGATGCTCATGCTCACACATATCGTGTATACTGTATACGTATGATGTGTATGTACTACGCGTTCGTTTCTTTGCCCTTTTGTATCTCTGTGTTTCTACGCGCGTGTATATACATACACACATTCTTACACGTTTATCTGTTTTTGTACACGTCTATGTACTTATGCTGTGTGTATACATGCATCATCATATGTGTGTCTCTCTACTTGTGTCGCTCTGTCCTCCTACTACTGACAATCTGAGTGTTTTAATTGTGCCTCTGTCCATCAACTGTTTTGTCTGTATGTATAATGTATAATACTATTGCTAACGAATAATATGACTAACGGGGAAAAAAACAGTGTGCGTGACTAACAGATAATCTGCGCTCTCTTGTCGGAAGCGATTTTCGTTGACGGCGCGGCGTTGCGTTGGTGCGTCATGCTCGCGTTATTACGCTGGTCCGCGATGTGGTGATGGTGTAACGCGCGGTTTGGTGGCTTTGTGTGTGACGCATTAATCTCTGAAGCTGAACGCGTGCGCGCGCCCGCGCCCAATTAAGTTTGGACCGATCCACCAGTTACCGTCGCGTATCCTTTCGATTTCCGTCCGACATCGGGTCCATCCTTTGCTCCCCCGCTACCCCGTACGACACGACAGGGTGAATCGATGGACCGCATCGAGTACTTCGTCGATCGGAGCGGCGACCACGTGGGTCAAGCCCGGGGCGAGCTGATCAAGGCCGAGGAGTATCGGAACAAGGCGCGTAAGGTAAACGAATCGTTCGTCGTTGTTCAATCTCGATCGTTCGGCTGCAGTTACGTCCTGTTTCTCCTTTATCCAGCGACGATCATCTAACATCGCTTACGCTTTGACGGGGAAGCCAAGAAGAGAAGAAACCCGAAAGCGCTCGCTTTATTCGCGGCTCCTTCCTCTTCGACCCCTGTTTCTTGCCACGGTTCCTTCTCCTCACTCCTTACTCCTTACTTTGTCCTTTTCGTGGTTGCCGGTATTGCCGACGTCATCGTTGTGGCAAACGATTCTTTACGTTTGTAGATTTGTGCACGAAACCCTGCTGATTCGTATCCTTCGTGGCAAGTAACGAACAATCGAAATCGCGTAGAGTCGTTGATCCTGCAATTGGTTTCATTCTATGTATAAGTTTTTCCCTATCTACTTACGTTTTTTGTTCTTCTTTTCCGCCTCGCTTTCGTCCGATTTTCTCGTTCGGTGTTATCCGATACGACCGGTAGGCATGCGCTTTTTCTTGTTTGCTAAATTGATCGTACCTCTCCTTTCCTTCGCACCCTCTTCGTTGTTAATTCCACTTATCTCCAGTCTTAGCTGCCTTAGTCGTACGCACAAACGTACACGCGCAAACGCTATTCACCGTTCGCCAAACAGCTTGTTCTCTCTTCCCTTCTTTCTTTCTACCAAAAATTTTTGCTATTTGCTCGCTTGTTTGTTTGTTTGCTTGCTTGCTTGCTTGCTTGCTTGCTCGCTTGCTCGCTTGCTTGCTTGCTCGCTCGCTTGCTTATACAATGCATGGTTGGTTCGGGTATCTGTTTCTTGTCCTTCTTGCCGTATGCGTTGCAACGGTCGGATTCGTTGTTCGCTTTCTACGCCGAATCACGAAGAATCCGTCGAGCAATTTCTACACGTCGTTGTTCGCGATTCGACGGGCCCGTTTTGTCGTCGTCTAGCCAACCACCGGCGAGTTCTCACATCAGTCGTGTTTCTTTTTTCTGTCCACAGAAAATGATCTTCATCATAATCTGCGTGTTAATATTGGTCGTGATATTAATATCCATAATAATAGCGAACGTACCGAGGACCTAAAGGTTCGTCGGGAGAATCGTCGCGGGATGGGATAGGAAGGGTTGGGAAGGGTTGTTGGTAATGGAAGGGTATTGGAAGAAGAAGAAAGTGGGCCGGGGAATGGCGGGAGGCGATGCGCGAATGAACGAGTCGCGGGAAAATGGTGCGTGCGCGCGACTACATAAGAAAGGGGCAGGCGAAGACGAAGTCGAAGTCGAAGGCGAAGGCGAAGGCGAAGGAAAAGGAGACTGTGACGGGGTGACGGGGTGACGGGGTGACGGGGTGACGGCGAAGAAGATGTATAAAAACGGAAGGGATCGAGACGCGAGTGGCCGAGGCACGGCACGAAATGTTTCTGGGAAACGCGCGTAACCAGCTTCGCCTGTGTCTGTCAACCTCCTCGAAATCCGCTCTAACGTCCCGGCTCGAATCTTTCACTAACTTTCAATACGCGACTAATCGTTAGCTGGTCAACGCAATAACCGATTAACCGATTAACCGTTAGTTTGCTCGTGTCGCTAACACGTGAGCATGCGTGCGTTGTTGATCGCTTCGTGTATCCTGCGATCGTCGACTCGCTCGCTCTCCGATGGTGAAAAGAGAGCCGAGTCCGCGAATGCCGATCAATCTCGTCGTTGCGACGATCCTGTATGGTGTTTCGAGTTCGTTCCATCCTCTGTGATCGTGTCGTACCGCGAAATCGACTCCTTTCCTGCCTGTTCGCGTTACCAACCGTTGTTTAACCCGTTTGACCACGACTCTTGGCTCGAACGGAGATCGATTTCGCGACTCTCCTCTTTAGACGCGTACACGTGAGAATAATCGATTAATCGATTCCGTTCACCGAATGCGTGACGGCAATGTTGTGTATTTTGTTCACAGAAATTGATGTTCATCGTAATTTGCCTGACGCTAGCGTTCATCATTTTGATAATCATTCTGGTATATGCGTTATAAGAGAGAAGATATAGATGGAGCGTACAAGGATCTATCTCTGGGGGCAGGAGCGAGACTAGCCCACGAGAAACACACACAGCGGTTTTCCTTTCGGCGTATACTCTACTCTACTATATCCATCCACGTTATGTACATATTTTACCTTGGTCAGCGCGCGAATCAATTGATCCGATCGATCGTGCACGCGTGATATACCACGAAAAGACAAAAAGAATCGTTCGAACTATATGTATGTATAGGTTACGTTACGATTACGAGAATCATCATCGATCGTTGACCGGTGGTGGTACGCGCTCGAACGATTTTCACTGCCTTTTCTTTTTCCGTGATCGTTTCCAGCTTTTCGGCTTCCGACTACCTCGCAATTCGCGGCGCGTTATCGTTATCGTTATCGTTATCGTTATCGTTATCGTTATCGTTTACATTTACGTTTACGTTTACACGCGGGATGCTGCTATCGAAGGGAACGGTCAACGAATCGACGCGATCGAGAAACCTTGTTGGGATATTCGGGCAAAGTTGATAATGAGATCGTTTCCGAACGATGAGAGAAATTCGATTCGACGACGATGCGTACGGACAGAGAGTTTGTCGAGGCAGATCGAGTGGCAGACGCACACGCAGAGAGAGGCACGATCTGCGAGAAACAGAGCTACGATTTGTGTAAAAAGTAAAAACTAGTAAAAAGGGATCGAATGGAAAATGGTAGGCAAAAAACGTTGATGAGGAGATGAAGGAAAGCGCGTAGGAAGCTACCGAGAGGATCGTAGATACGGTAGGGACAGATTGACCAGTGAACACCATTTTTAATCGATCATTGTGTTTTTGTCGATCCGTTGATGCCGAGCGCAGAAGAAGATCATGATCATGATCTGTCTCGCTATACTCGCCGTTGTTTTGGCCACCACCGTCGGTGGATACTTTGGACTGTGAACGCCGCAATGGGGTACGTGTTTGAAACTTTGTTGAAACGATCGTTAAAGAAAGCGATTTTCTTTCGTTTTATTTATCTTTTCTTGCAGGAAAGTCGACACGCGTTATCGCGGTGTACGTAAACACGAACTGTCGGCAGCACCTCTATCAAGGCGAATCGGCTCGAAACGTTGAACGCGTCGCACGCTCGGGCTCGAACGATCCTCGTTGGCACTGTTTCGATCGCTGTGGCACCGGTACCGGCAGCAACAGGAACACCACCACCACCACCACCACCACCACCACCACCACCATCATCACAATCACCATCAGCAGAAGCAACGACGGCAACTCGATCGCAACGTTCCTCATTCGATCGTCTCGACTTCGATCTGGCACGTGGCTTCGTCGACGGGCCTTTCGTTCACGCGCGCCATCACTCCTCATTCCACGGATCGTCTCCCAATTCCTTTTGTTGCTGCCTTTTGTTCATCCGCTGTCACGGTACCAAAACAAACCAATCCTCGAACCGCCTGTACCGAGTGTACGAAACAGAACAGTAGTCGTCGTCGTCGTCGTCGTCGTCGTCATCGTCATCGTCATCGTCATCGTTATCGTTGTCGCTGTAGTTTGACAATATTGCCGCCCTATTGAATTCGTTAATCCCTAGTAAACCTGTTACACACCGGCCTCGTTTCGTTTCCGGAATTGCACAGTTTGCGCGCAATCGACACAATTTCTATCGTAAGTAGATGGATTCGCGCCTCCTTCGGTTCTCGTTGGTAGAAAGCTGGATGTTTCAGAACGAAACGGCATATGGGCGACATTAAGGAATACCAAAAACGATCTAACCGTATCAGCTCGCGTATTCGACGATCGAAATGGCGAATTAGGAAAATCGAGCCTGAAACCTAATGGAGTTCTCTTGTGACGCGAGGCTATCGTGCAATCTCGTGGTTCGTCGTGGCATTTTCGATTGGCTGCGGCGCGGATCGATGGCCACGTCGATCACTTTACCGACTACCTAGCAAAGTGCATTCTTTTGACTGTGATTCTTAACCGAGCTTGGAAATTAGTTCTTTAACAGATCTCGGATAGTTGGAAAAACAATCGCGATAGTAATTCTGACGCGCACGATGCGTGTATCACGCACACACAATCGCTACGCTACATATCATAACGACCCAACTTTATGGCGTAGATTAAATCCCCCTGTTCCTCTCTTTCGGAATCCCCCGCCGCCGTAACTGTTCCGGATCGGGAACGCGAATCGACTAGTAATAAGTTCGAACGATTCGTACCGTAGATCGTAGATAGATGGTACACCGTACACCGTACACGAGTCGGTCCGGAACGGTAACGCAGATGGAACCCGCGGTGTATTAGCGAGACGCCGAACAGTAAACAGCGAAGGTGATCGACGAGAGCGCGAAAGGACGAATTTCCAAGTGCGTCGCAACGCTGAGATTAGCTTTCGTTGGACGGAAGACGCGCGTAAGGTACAAAAGTAATAGTTTGTTTGTTGTTGGTCTGAACGGTGCCGCGTGACCGATCTCGGCCGTCGCTATTCTATCCGGATTCGAGACATATCGGTGGACACCGTGTTCGACTTATTTTGTTAGTGTTGCACGAAACGCCATTAGGGTTTCGCTATGATGGGATAGGAGTTAATAAATTCTTGGCTACAAGAAAATCTTATACAGCTCGTACAGGAATTGAAAACTATTCAGATCTAGTTTAGATTTTCATCGAGGAGAGAAGTAGACGAGAGCCTCGATTATATTTCTTCCTTTCCTGTATTGTTGTTTTCAGTTTAGTTTACGGGTGATGCATTCGTTGTCGCGTAAACTCGAAACGATCAAACCGACGACGATGGTGATGGCGATAACGAGAACGAGGGACCCGAACGCGTATCGTTGAACGAGACAGTTTGTTCTCGTTCCTTTCGAAATTGCAAGTCGACACGGTGTGGCGGTTCTGTGGGGGGGGGGGGGGGGGACAAAATTCGTCCAAAATCGAAAAGATGTCTTCGAAGCGATCGATCGAACATAGGGCGTGGATAGGAATCGGCTTGCGAACGAAAGAGGAGCAACGAAAAGTAAAGAGACGAGAAGCAGAACGCGTGGACATGGAGAGAAGAGGAGATCTATAAAGCTGCAGCAATAATATATAATATAGGTGTTACGGGAGAATAATTAACGCTAATACAATCGTCGACGATAAAGTTTGGATCGTACGGAATATATCGTATGTACACAAAAAATGTATACATATTTAACGCTACTGTACAATATGTATCTGTGTAAATGTATGTATGTATGTATGTATGTATGTATGTATGCGAAGGTGTGCATATCGCATATCGCATGTACATATACATATGTATACGTATGTACGGTACCATATATGTACATATTAAAATACGGTATACGGGTGCACGTAAGCAGCAGAGAGCGGCCCGAGAGCGCACGCTTCGGATTGATTACTGGCACGCGTAGACGCGCGTAAGGGCATGCCCATGCACACTTACATTCACACAGAGACATATTACATGTATATACAAATAGTTAGTCGGCACAGTCGAAGAGTAATATATTAACGATAATAATTTATTATTCGCGACGCCTGTTGCTCGTTAATCAATATTATCAGGCCAGATAATCTGTTCGAGCAAACAACAGGCGACGTTCGTGTTAACGTTTTGTTGATTATATTATATGAACGTTGAGGTACATTACATTTAAAAGATTATGGGTTAATGTTTCAGAATGATATATCAAAAGGAAAGAGTGAAACAGCTGCGCTACACACAGGCCACGTTATGCGCGTTGCGCTAACGACGGTACGCTAATTAACGTATGTATGTGTATACAGCGCGGCGATGCGCTAGCCGTGACGTTACGATGCGATAACGATTAACGTTAAACAATGGAAAGAGAGGTTGACGATTGGCAAACGACAAAAGTAATAATCAAACATGATGACGACTATGACAACCATGACGACGACGACGACGACTACTATTACTACTACTACTACTACTACTACTACTACTACTACTACTACGCAAAGATGATGATGATGATGATGATGATGATGATTATGATTATAATGTTGATGATGGCGATGACGATAAGAGGATAATTAACGATACTTAAAATCACTTTGCATTGTACAGAAGCATATTGATTGTTAGTTTAGTTTAGATAGCTACGTTGCCACGATCTATTACTTAATCGTTGAGAGTGCGCGTGAGAATCGAGTTTGCGCGTAATATCCCTCTGTGATGGGTTGCGAGCGCCTTCGAAGAAAGCTAATCGAAGAATGTCGCGGTTCTTCGAGGCAAAGGAGTTTGCGTTTGTTCGGGTTCGAGCGACGATTGAAGGGTTGCGTAGCGGAGCAGACCGGCGAGGAGAGGAAGGATTAAAGCACAGCGCGGCATCCCAAGGAAATAAAGGAAGAAGCAACGCGCTTCTCTCCGAACGATGTTTCTTTCGATCTGGCCAATCGTACGAACGTTATCGTTTTCTCTCTCTTTCTCTTTCTCTCGGTGTTTTCGGTTAAAAACTCTTCTAGAATAATCGGCCCTAATTATTCGAATGCGCGCGTGTCGTTCGTTCGTTCGTTCGTTCGTTCGTTCGTCCGTATCTCACTAATATGAAAGATTGCATGATTCTTCTATCCGAGCCTCCGCTCTGAAAACATCGATCTACGTATACCGTCTAGAGTCTAGCCTGTCTTTTCATTCACATAGCTTTAAATCTCGCACTTGCATACATATGTACGTACACGCGTACGCGCGCGCCTCTATTATTTTGCGCCCACGCGCCTACGTACATAAGTAAGTACATACGTACGTAACGTTTGTTAATCGTTTTTCTCGAATGCGTGCGCGCTCGTGTGTAGCGATTCTCGCGATAGGAATTGAACAAGCAAACTTACTTTCCTACCATCGAATTAATTTGCCGGCGCACGATATACATACATAGATTAATGATTAAATGAAATATAATCGGTACGCGGCGCGATGATCGACGCCGCTGCTGTGCACGCGTTCTACGCACCTTGGCCTAACAATGGAACAGAGGCTTTCTCCGTGGAAAATATATACGCTATCTATGGCTTCGTTGATTTCCTTTCGTTGAACGAGCAGCGATCGGCGAGCGAATCTCTGATCTTTATTTTGCGCTCATATTTCATGCGTCTTTCTGTCTGCATGCTCGCATGCCTGCCTATCTATCTATCTATCTGTCTGTCTGTCTGTCTGTCTGTCTGTCCGTCTGTTTCCTTTCCTTTCTTTTCTTATCTCTCCATTCACCAGCCGCCTTTTATTTCACTGGCGAAACTCTGTTTCGAAAAGAAAGAATAATCGCGATTGAGTGACGCGTTCGTTGGTTTCAATGAAATTCTTTGATCGTTAATCAGATTGCAAATAAAAAAGGTGAAAGGTAGGAGCGACAGATAGACGCAGCCGAGCGTTGAATAAACGACAGGGAGAAACGGGAATCGTGACGAAGCAGAGGGTAACGCTTAAACGATAAAGAACACGCTGAAACACGACAAAATATCGAGAATGTTGGTCGTGTCGCGCATCGGTGCAATTATTAAACTTCGAGAGACTATTTCAATAACCTTATGAGTGTCAATTCCACTTTCGAGCGTAAATCGTAAGTTTGCGAATGTTTTGAGACAAAAGAACAAACGAACAAAAATAAAGAACGATCGAGAAGGTGAGTCAGTGTTAAAACAAAACAAACAAAAAAAGAATAAATACACACAGACACACACACACACACACACACACACAAGAAAAGGAAAAGAAGAAAATAAAGAGAAAAAAAAAATCGTAACGATAAGAGATAGTTGCGCGGTCGCGTCTCTTGACCGACTCGCGACAAAGTGAGATTATTATAATAAATTTACATTATCGAGAAAGAAATTAGGGAATGAAAGAGCGGGAGAGAAAGGGTACGCAAGGAAGGACGAGCGAATGGGAGGAAGGAACGAAGGGAAATAAGAAGGGGAGGGTGAAAAGCGTAGAAGTAGAACACAGTCGGGGGCGGTGTCGAAGGATTGCGCGAAAGAGGCAAGAGCGTATTCTGTTGCGTGCATGGATTATGGATGCGAGAGAGGAAGCGAGCACGAGAGAACGATAAAGTAGCAAATTTTAGGATGTTGGAAGAAAACAGATTAAAAAAAGAAACGGAAAGAAAAGAAAAGAAGTGAAAAGAACAGAAAAACAAGTACGGAAATACTTTTTATCGTAGAATACATCATATAGGTGAGATTCGTGAGAGCGAATAAGAGGTAACAAATAGAAAAAGAAGAAAAAAAAAAAGACAGAAATCTGTATTAATGACTTATTAAATAAATCAACGGTGTTTTTTCTGCCTATCAGTTGTACGTATTTGTGTGTGTTGTGCGAGTACGAATTTTCACTTCTCTCTCTTTCTCTCTCTCTCTCTCTCTCTCTCTCTCTGTCTCCCTCTCTTTGTCTGTCTATCTCTCCCTTTCTTTAAGAAGAAAAATAATGAAAAAATGAAAAAAGAAAACGATGGATCGTTGTTTCGTTTCCGTCTTGAATACGATATATCACTGTTATTAGCGTTGTATTACCGATCAATACTGTACAAAGTTGGCAATAATCTTAAGAGATCCTACACCGTCGTAACGTTTCGACTCGTCGAAAAAGGGAACGCGAGGGCGAGATCCGCGCTTCTTCACCGGCGCGGCGCTACGGAAATCGATGAAAAATTCCAAGCTACGCGGTCGAAAGTGCCCTCTTACGATAATGTATGTATGTATGTAAGTAAGTAATGAGCGTGCACAAAGATTAGTAAGCTCTGCGAGCAGCGTGCAACGAAGCAAGTATACATAAGGGAGAAGTAAATAATTGAGAAAGAAGAGGGTGTTGGGTCGCGTTGCGGTCGTGGAGTAGAAGATAAAGGTTTCGGTCCCGGCAGAAGATTCACCGATTTCCCCTCGCGTTACTGCGAATCACCCTTTGATCCACCGTTCTATTACTACAGCGAAATTCAACTCAATCGTTTACTGTACAATTCTATTCTTTTACGTTAACGACTTACTACTATCGAGTAGACGAGTAGCACATATTTTACATTAACGAAATATCCTAGCGTTACTTGTTTTATCTTCATTTTGTATATCATCGAAGATACGTATTCGCAGGAATAACGATTATAGTCAGCGCAGCACTACGAATCAAGTTACTATACATATACGTTTGTAGATAACAGAGGTCCGCAAACAGATTTTAAAAACCGACACGATGTTCAATGTATTTAACCATCTTTTCTCGAAAGGTGAACAATATACAACAATATGTAACGGGAGTACATCGCGCGTGTCCTATTCATTCTTTCGCCCTTCGCCCTTCGCCCTTCGCCCTTCGCCCTTTGCTCGTGTTACGTCGCCGAAATGGGCAAAAATTACAACACAATGCAGACGCATCTGAATGTTTTATTTATTTATTCTTCTTTTATGGTGGTACATCAATCCATAAAGAAGAAAAACGAAGAATTAGAATAGTTAAATGGTAAATAAATAATTGTTGAAAGAACGCGCTATATGTACATGTAAAAATACATAGGGAGAGGGAGAGGGAGAGAGACAGAGAGATAAATAGAGAAAGAGGGAGAAACGTGGCAGGTGCACGATGAGCAGGTTAAACATGACTCGCGTTCGGACACAAGATGGTATCGTTGAGATCCGAAACGATTCTGGCTTGGCGCAATAGACCTTCTTTAAAATCGCCGTCCCTCGCGATATTCTCCGGTCCACGAAGGGCGTGCTCGCGAATGAATCGAACGACCAGGTCCGGATTGACGTACGACATTGTCAGTCGGGATCCCCAAGCGAGCAGAGCCAACGGCTGGAAAAAAAAAAAAAAAAAAAAAAAATAGGATCGACCGCGTGCTTTTACGACATTTGAAATTGGTCGTTCGAAGGATGATTTACCGAGAGCCGGTATGCACTTACGCGACGTTCGCTGAGCGTATTGTGGGGAGTAATCACGTGTTTTCGTAGACAGCCGGTGACTAGAGTTTTCAGCCGTTTCACCTCCATAGGATTGGCGCAAGGATGATACAGCATCACGACGGCTCCGTGCTAAACGCGAAACGCGTATATAATTATGTTGGAAGCGAACGAGGAGCGTTATCGTTTCTTATATTACCTCGAGGTTGTGCAGCCAACGTTGTTTCGGCAAAAATTTGTATTCCCCGTAAACGGGCCATAGCGGTCTGTGTGCTCCACTGTAAATAGCAACAACCAACTAAAGTCATAGCGTCCCTTTCTTTCGTTTTACCCAAGCGACAACAGGATACTTACAATAACGGCGGGTCGTCGTTGTACTCTATACTTTGGTCCATACATTTGTGCAGAGCCTGTAAACGTGGAAAATGCGATATACATACATGCGTACTGGAGGTACGATATATGCATAAAGGAGGAAAGAAAAAAAGCACTCACAACGTAATACTTTGGAATGCGCAAAGAATATTCGAGCGGCAACGTGTTTCTGTCCGGTATTATCTTGTTGTGGTAACACGTGTAATTGATCGGGCTGCCGTTCCAATCTATCGTCAAATTGGTCTGAAAGGGAGAACAAAAGAAGGCTAGTCGTGATTAGCTCGGCACGGCGCGGCGCGGCGCGGCCAGGACAAAATGAGAAACGATCGCATCCGGTACCGGTACCTTGGCATCGTCACAAGTTGCCGATGGCTGACCCATTGGGATTCCGTGAAGAAAATGCGACGACTCGTAGGCTGGCGGTTGGTCAGGTTTTGGAAATACCTTGGCCGGTGGAAGCGGATCGGTCGGTCTGTCGGGCATCCAGCGACCTTTCCACTCGTCAAACTCATCGCCGTTCGCGCTCCGACGGTTCTCGCCGTCCTCGTATAGGTATCGCCGAAAAGGGTAGACTCGATCGTAACGTGTCTCTCTTGGTTCTTCTGCAACATTTTACCTTTAAACACCGATTACACGTGACCTCTTTTTCCCGTTCCTCGAACGTATCACGAAGAAAGCTTCGCTCGGAGAGCGGACAATCAGCAATTATAGGTTAGAAAATGGAAGACGCGTCAACGTCGACAAGCTAGCTTCGTCGCTCTCGGAACGTTGAAAATGGTTGAAAACGAACCCGACAGCCTGACACACTCTATGCCGCCTTGCGGCTATGCGCTCCGTCGGATAATTACCTTGATCGTAATTCTGCTCATCGTTGAAAAAATTCTCTCTCGTCACGACCCCGGTAAACAAATGCAACGCAAACAACAGCAACAACGACGGAATAAACTTGGTCTTCATGTTTACTGGAATTGGAATAGGAAACTGCTTGGCTGATGTATTAATGTATAGTAAGTACCTGCTGCCCTGCTGCGGTGTACCACGATCGCCATCTAGCGACGACACCTCTTTCGATTGTTCGAGCCGGGAAAAAGTGGTCGCTTCTAAAATGATTAAAGAAAGCAGTATGTATCTAGGTAGCTTTGAAACTTATGAGAAACCCTAGTTGGATTTAGAAATAAAAAAAAAAAAAAGGCAGAAAGAAGATGTATAAAATGGCACATAGTGTGTGGATAACAAGTACACGCGTGTAAGTGCGTTTACAATTAAGCGTATAAGGATAAGGATAAGGATAAGGATAAGGATAAGGATAAGGATAAGGAATGGAAAGAAAGGAGAAAAAGAGATGCGATTGAGTAATAATAAGTTTATTGTTTCTTTTCGATAAATTGGTACGTCGGTATTTACGAAAGTATCGTAAGTCGTAAGGTAAGGTAGTTTGTCGAATAGCGTTTGCAAACCGTGTCGATCGATGAACCGACAAAGGTACCTCTTTCGAGCCATTAGCATTGCCGAACCTTCCCGGTAATTTCGTTAAATTATTATCGAACGACTAATAGGGGTAGGTCGTAGGCTGTAGGCTCGTTGCGTGCACACAATTATACGAGCAGCATTTTTCTAGCGAAACACCGTTTAAAATTGACACGAGCCTTCTATAACTTTCTTGTTGTAATTCTCTTTCATTATTTCGAGTAAATAAAAAAGAACGCGATATAAAGCGTTAGGATTTGGCTCGAGCCGCGACAAGTTATAGGCTGCGTTACCCTCTAGACTCTGGAGGGAAACTAATGGTAAGGTTTATCGTGTTGGCTGGCTGCTGTTCCATGGTCGTTGGAGAAAAGCAAGTCTCCTAGGTGCAGTTACCATTGTACACAAGTATTTCGTAAGGCGTAAGGTCAACGAACAGGAGGAGCGGCGCGGCGCGGCGCGGCGCGGCGGACAGTAGTCGGTAGAACGACGACGACGGCGACTGAAAAATCGATCGAACCGCGTTCGCCTCGACGAAACAGATAAGAAGGATAATTCACGCGCTGCTGTTTGCGGCAAAGTAGCCGAGTAGAGTAGCTGTCAATCGTGCGTTATCGTACGGCTGAACAGAGATAACGAAAGCGGAGTACTCTTCTGTTGGTCGACAATGTAAACGCGCGAGACGCAAACAAGGATAAACGGGAAATGGTCTGCAGTGTAAACGTTGTTTCGAGTGGCCATATAGCGTTCAAATTTTCTCCCTTCCCCGTTACCAAGAAACATACGAGCTCGATTTCATTTGCTTTCGATTCGATTCAAAAGAATTAAGAAAGAAGGAAAGAAATAAAAAGGAAATGATGAAAGTAAAAGCTGCGAAGGTTCGTTAGATGCGATGGATGAAATGGATCCATCGGTTCGGTGTTCGCGGCTTTTACGATCGCGTTCGCAAAGTGGTTGGTCGTACGCGAAGAAGTTAGGCAAAAAATCGGCATCTAGAGAAGACGATTCGTTCGGTCGGTCGGTCGGTCGGTCGGTTTGGTGGACGGTTAGGATCGGGTTAGACGGGCACGCAACCAACTGGAACGAAGATCGATTGCAGCTGCCACTTGACTCGAAGCGGTTGGGGCAACGGCGTTTCCGGAAACGAGTCATCGACCATGAACCAATCCTTGGACGATGCGTTGACTTTGCGCAACTTGAGCACGTGCACCTGTAGGATAGAACCGAAGGATCGTTTGGTACGAAAGGAATGCCGCGCCGCGCCGCGCCGGCGGAAAGTGGAAAATAACATGGTTACCCTGTATTGTAGCTGCTTGCACGAATGGAAGTTATTCTGGAAAGTTTTCGGCTTGCAACGCGACACGGCCACATATCTCGGGTAATAACCGTCGCCAATGTCTTTCGTCTCGTACTGGGATTCGCAGAAGCAGGAGGACGACTGTGCAGAAAAGAAGCGAAGAAAATTGAAAAGACTGGGATCGTTCGGCTTCGCGGCATTGATAAACGTCATATACTCGGATCTGAATGGGTATCCTGTCCGGCGCAGATTCGTCGGTGGCGTTCCGTTTCCTTTGTTCCGGTGTTGACCGATCGAACAACGGCTGCAACAACACATTTTCCCGTTCGATTCTGTACCGATCCAGCAACCGTGATATCTGGCCTACGCTATCCGTCGGTCCTTCAAAACGAAACTGTGGTTGCCATCGGTAACGGGTCAAAGGTTCGGCGATTTGCAGTTGATACAGCAGCAGCGTCTAACGGAAAAAATAAGCGATGTGCAAACTTACTAGCTATTACACCTTACGCTAGATTCCCGGCGTACTTACACAGATAATCAAGATCTTCATATTTTTCTAGGATCCGTTCAGTGCGATTCTTCTTAACTGACCGATCGTTGGCTCTTACACTCGATTTATATAGAAAGACGCTGGGGACTAAAGGGGAGAAAAATATGAAACAGAGAGAAGAGAGTAAAGAAGCTTGGAAGAAAAAGGAATACACATATGATGTAAAAAATCACCACCCCGGGGTAAGACGGATCGCGTTCCTCGTAGACGAATCGGAAGCAGTCCATTATCGTTACACGATCTCTTTTAAAGGTGACCGTTCCCTGTCCACTCTGCTATTCCTAGCATTTCCGCGTCTCCACGCTTCTGCTATTTCATCCCCTATTCCTATTGTTCCCGGTTCTCGTCCACGACCTAAGCCAACAGAAACACAATATCGTTCAATGGAAAAAGAACCGTGAATGGGAGCGTTTTTACACGTAGGTAGGTAGATAGCGACGTGACCCGCTAAATCGTTTGATTCGCTCGACTCGTTCGACTCGCTGCTATTATGTTCGCCGACGCGACGCGACGCATTCGTTGTTCGTCCTACGTAGCTCGTAAAACGTTAACGAGACATCGGTAATTCGATCGCAGCGCGGATCAAGCTTGCGTTTAGCCGCGTAAACACGCAACTGTCCTGTTTTTCACGGCCGACAGAAATTATTTTCTGCACCAGATACCGGCCAGATCGATCGGCCGCATCCCCTCCCCCTTTTCCTTTTTTCTTTCTATGCAAGCGTGAAATGTCCAAACGCCAAACAACGAATCAAAGGGGGACAAAGAGGAAGGGAAGATTGGACGAGTTTGAAGTTTGAACGCGTGATCGTAGCCGATATTGCGAGATAACGATCGATATAAGGGTCGAACCTAAGGGTAGGACGGATGATCGATGAATCACGCGTACACACGTGTATGCATCCTATCGGTAAGAGCGGTGTTTGAATTGCGGGCTTTTTTAGCCAGGCAAGTTTTTCCGGTCAACGAGAACCAGCGAAACGAGAGAAAATTGCGAAACGACAATCTCTTGGGTTAGATGGCCCAAAGGGGGGTCGAACGAGATAACGTCGTTTGGCTCGCATACCACCAAGAACGAGCAGCAATTTCCGGCCAAGAAGAAAAAGTTTCCGAACGCAAGATCGACGGGCGGATACGAAGACAAGAAGATATCGAAAATTTCATTACGGCCTTTTCTTTCTTTTTTCTTTTTTCTTTTTTGAAAGAACCAAAGTCGCGTCGCGTCGCGTCGCGTCGTTAAGGGCGCGCGACGCGCGTAATGGATTTCGATGTCGTCGCGCGTGCTCCGTGTCGATTCCACCTCGCCCTCGCCTCTCGCGGCGAGCATCCTCGACCATTAGGCCGCCTATATATTTGGAGGAAACACGGTGGAAGCCCGATACACGGCACGCGATTTTCGGTCCGCGTACACTCGCTAAAACGTTTCCTCCTGTCGCAAAGAGATTTTCACGGAACGCAACCAAAGTTAAGTCCGAGCTAACGCACGATGTCGAACCACGGTTCCTCCACGGGTTCTCCGTTTTTCTTCTTCATGGTCACGATCATTTGGTTGGCGATCGCGTCCGTCCAGGTAACGATCGCGTTCGTTTCTTCCTCGAATTAGAAGCACGTATCGATCGATCGACGAAAAGTTTTCCGCTGATCGATCCAAGTCGTCGCGTGTTCCTTATCGAGAGCTATGATCACGGCGCGGCGCGTTCGTTTGTCGTTTAGTTTCGTTTAGTTACTTTTCTTTTCCTCGTCAAGGTAAAGTAGCTACATACATACGTATATAGGTAAGTGACGATACGATTCTGGGATTGCAGGCCGGAGGACCGAACGCGTTGCAAAACGATTTCTACGGAACAGCGAGCGGAGAATTCCTAGCCGGATATCCGAGCGATCGTGGTAAGTGACCAAATCACGTATATAATATGTATGTAATGTATACATTGTATATCATCGGCTGTTTGCGTGGCAAGCTTTATGCCTTTTTTGTTCGGATGTCGAACGATGCTCGTCCTTCGCTTTTTAATTCGTCCGCGCTTACGCTTGAGCGGCGCTCGGTCTTTCGGTCTCTCGGTCTCTCGGTCTCTCGGCGACGTGGTAGCTCGAGATTCAGGAAAAAGGTTGGTTCGCTCTGTTCGTGGGTGGTGGTGGTGGTGGTGGCTGCGGTGATTAACAAAGAGAAATCCGATAATCGGCATTTTGGTGGGTGAACGATTTTAGGAGAGACGAGGAAGGAAAGGTTGGGGCAGCTGGTACGGCAATCGTCTCGTTTCGGTGAGGCGAATGTCAACGTGGATGGCCGTGCCGACGAGAATGGACGACGGTTAACGAGAGACGAGGCGGAAAAGAGATCCCGCTATCTTCGTGGCGAAGAAATAGACCGGTTCGTGAGAAACCTCGATCAAATCGGTGGCGGTAATCTGTTGAGACGACGAGTAGCGGAGGCCGCGTACGAGCTTCCTTTCTGGCTAACGCCCAGGCGGAATCTCGATCAGATAGGCGGTGGAAATTTGCTTCGAAGCGCGAACGAACGCGTCGATCGTAACTTGGATCAGATCGGAGGCGGGAATTTGGTGCGAAGCGCGATCACCAGCGAGGATCGTCGCAGGAACTTGGACCAAATCGGCGGAGGAAACTTGGTGCGAGATTTGGCCGCGATCGAGCCCGATCCGTAGATACACTTGCGATCGAACGTAGCAATGTTTTTCTTTCGTTTCGTTTCGTTTCTTTTCTTTTTTTTTTTTTTTTTACGCTGAATAGAATTTTCGCTTAGTTCGCATTTCTGTAGCGCATGTATCGCCAACGAATAAAGAAACAATACAACATTCTTTTTCTTTCTTTTCCTTTTCCTCTGCTTCTTCTTCTTCTTCTTCTTCTTCTTCTTCTTCTTCTTCTTCTTCCTCTTCTTCTTCGACGAATCGTCACGCATGCACGCGACTAACGCGACTAACCCGAGTTCCTCGCTTTCGTTCAAGATCCGAGTCTGAACCCGAATCGGGATTCCGAATCAACTTACGGAACGAGATTTCTCACCGAAATGAACGCGGACGATCAGCCGTCGGTGGCCGCCAGGTAAGCCTTGTTCGTTCTCGTGTTCCTCTGTGGGAACTGTGTGTACTCGATCGGTCAATTTGTTCGCAGCGAATCGTTCCGTTATTACCCGAGCGATCGTTCGTCGTTCGACCCGTACGCCAAACGGAACATCGACGAGATCGATCGGACGGCTTTCGACAATTTTTTCAAGCGCAACAACCCGAACGACGAGATCGACCAGGTCGGCTGGAATAAATTCGCCAACAGGCTGGCCAACTATCTGGCGAGCAGAAACGGCAGAACGCAGTAAACGGCTAACGACAGGAGGAACGGACTTCGAGCTGGAATCTGCATTATTTTCTCATTCGTCTGTTCGCGTTTCATCGAACCTTTCGGATTGACAATCAGTCGCGGGACATTCCTTCGATCCTTGTCACGCTGTAACATTTATTTTTTCCCAATCTCGCCAACTAATCGAACAACGACAATTTTCTCGCGGCTCTATCTATTATTTCGATCGTTCGCCGAGTAGTCGAACTTCTGGCATCGTGGAAATACGAGGACGGCCGTCGATCGTCGCCGTCGTCGCCGTCGTCCTCCTTGCGAAGAAACCGCTTTCTCGCGGATTGCAGGCGGAAAATTTCGACAGCGGATTCCGACAACCGGCACCGATCGTCCCGACTTCCGTTCTGTTGCCGGCCGTGGCCCTCGGCTTCGATTCTTCCGCGTTACGCCATTCGCCGCCACTTTCATCGCCGCCCTCCTCCCACTCTCCTTCATCCTCGCGCTTCTTTTTCTCCGCTGTCGCCAGGATCCTCTTGATCTCCTCCGTCACGTCCGTCGGTGTCTCGATCCTCACGCTCTCCCTGTTCCGATCCGTGCGCACCAACTATACGCAAATCAAGCGACAGGACAAACAGACGAGAACCGTTCGCGTGTTGATTCGTTCGTGGTCGTGGCTACAAGCAAACGATACCTCGATCACGTTCTCCTCGAGAGCGGTGAATCGTTGCAGCACCGCGGCCAGTTTCGCGCCTTGATTGGTCAACCGATCGGTAACTCGCAGCTCTTTGCCCACGTCTTCTTTCATCTAGAAAATTTCATTCTGTGTTTTACAATCCCGTTCGATTTCCTTGCCCCCTCAACCACCTCCTACTCTCTCTACTCACCTCGTCCATTCCTTTGGCCACCTGTTCGCCGATGTATCGAACGTTGTCGCGTGCCCGACGAACCTGTCGACACACGGCAACAACAACGAACGTGAGCGAAACGCTCGACAAACGAGCGACTCTCTCGATCGGATATCGTGTGTATACGTTACGATTCTGGTTAACTCTCTCATCTCCGTCATGATCTTGCGCCGCTGTCTCGTTGCTGCTAAAAACTAAACCGCGACACCGCCGGTTATCGTCGTTGCCACGCGAATTTCCACATGCTTACACCACAATTTCAATGGCTAGCTTACGCGTTGCCAAATGTACAGAAAAATCACGACGTTCGCGAACATTGGTATCGCAGCGCCGAACAGTTGCTCTATCAGTTGCATGCTTGAAATCCGCGGGAATCAGGATCGCGAGCAAACTCCAAATCGTTGATCGTCCAAAGTTTCGATCATATTTCTTTCTCCTCTGCCATCTTCTGTCGATGCTTTATCCGTTACCCGAAGTTTGCCAACTAAACAACAAACAAGCATTCCCACCTTCGTTACTTTTCTTTTTTTTTTTTCCCCCACTTCGTTCGACAATCTACAATTGTATGTAATGTACCTTACTTTTGCAAACTCTGCCTTTCTTCCTTTCCGTCTTCGATCGCTCCTCACTCCACTGTTCATCGTCGACGATTATTTATCACCGCTGTCGCTTTAATGTCATCGAAATATTGTATTTATCGAAAATATGACAAATCAAATATAAAATATAATAAAATATAATAAAATACACGCTCAACGCGTACGAATCTTTATTTGCCGGCCATTTCCGTTATAAATATTACATTTTATTGAAAATCGCACTGCCCTCTGCACGCATCCACGCAGAGAACACGCACACACTTTCGGTGGCCAAGGTCAAAGTTGCATTTCTTCAACGCTTCAAAAATCATAGTAGAAACAGTAGCCATTCGATCGCGGAACTACATACACACATTGTACGTATGTATGTTACTTTCACGCATAATCGTGTGAAATGTTATTAGTTATTAGTCTCCCTAAATTGTACCAGGTACAACTTTATAGTTGTTGGGAATTGTTCAGCTGCAAGTGGTGTTTTCCAACGGGTACAAGATATTTATAAAATACATTATTCTTTGACATACGCGTGTACCACGTGTGTAAGTAATAACAATTTCATCGATCCGTATCACGAATTAATCTAATCGGCTGTAAAGAGGTTTAATGCGATATGACGCACGTTATAAACATGTATCTCGTTATACGTATACATATATATATGTATGTAGTATATACCATATTGTATATACCACACCGTAACTCACGTAACTCGTCCAATGCGTCGAGGAATCGTTCGTTTCCGTTGAAACAGACGGTGTTTTCTTCGCACCGAACTTCTCAACCATTCTCAACCAGGCTGTCGCTTGAATGCTGTTGAATGCTGTTGAATGCACAAAGATCGATCGTAGCTCGGACTCGGACACAGCGTAAACAAGCTAAAGAAACAAACGTGAACGTTAATTTTCACCACTAACGAGAAAAACGGGGGAGAAGAAGGTTACGATGAAAAAAAGAAAAAAAAAAAATTGAAAAGAACTCGACGGTAAGCGGTAACCGGTAGCCGGTAACATCAAGTGGCGTTTCCTGAAAATGGTATTGTGGCGCTAGTGATAGCCTTTGGCACCGATGAGTTTGCGCACGAGTGTTTCGAGTGCAGCGCTAACCACTCTGCGACTATTCCGCCCAAAGGATTGCCAAAAATATGCAAAAATATGAGAAACTCGAGAAAATAGGAGAAGGTAAGCGACTTGTTTCTGTCGGTAATTACGTTTCATTTAAAGTTACGCGATTAGTCTCGCACGATATCTCGTGATCGACGAGATCAACGTTGCGTACCGAATGCGTCTTTGACAGCTTAACGACGACAAGTGTGTTTCACCGACTCTGTTGTTGTTTATTAACGATGTTATCGGTTGAATTTCAGGTACTTATGGAACCGTTTTTAAAGCCAAGAATCGCGAGACTCACGAAATCGTCGCCCTGAAGAGAGTACGATTAGATGACGACGACGAAGTAAGACTGTTTGTTTGCCTTGCCAATTTCAATTTTCTTCTAGTATTTATCTGGTTGCTTTGCTTTGTTTTTTGTCTCGTTCCCAGGGTGTACCATCGTCTGCGCTCAGAGAGATTTGTCTACTGAAAGAGTTGAAACACAAAAATATAGTCAGGCTCTACGACGTGTTGCACAGCGACAAAAAGCTAACTTTAGTATTCGAGCATTGCGATCAAGATTTGAAAAAGTATTTTGACAGTTTGAACGGCGAGATCGATTTGGATGTTGTGAAATCTTTTCTGTGAGCAGGGATCCATCGAGTCCGATTACATTCCGTGCCTACAAGATCTTCATAATTTTTACTTTGCTTTGTAGGTATCAATTGTTGCGTGGATTGGCATTTTGCCACAGTCGAAATGTACTACACAGAGACCTGAAGCCACAAAATTTGCTCATTAACAAGGTAAGGTGTTGCTCGTATTTTTTTCCATCCCTTCCGTTCGATGGGAAGTTTATCCTCTCTGTGTTGTATCTGTCCGATACTCGATTCCAGAATGGGGAGCTGAAATTAGCCGACTTTGGTCTGGCCAGAGCGTTTGGAATTCCCGTGAAATGTTATTCCGCCGAAGTGGTAACGCTATGGTACCGTCCTCCGGACGTTCTCTTTGGAGCGAAACTGTACACGACGTCCATTGACATGTGGAGCGCCGGATGTATCTTTGCTGGTAAGTAGTCGCGATCGAACGACCAGAAAGGAACAAATAGCTATTTTTTTTTTTTTTCTTTTTCGCCCCATACGCTCGTGTCGACCATGTAGAACTAGCGAACGCTGGGAGACCGTTGTTTCCTGGTTCGGACGTGGACGATCAACTGAAGAGAATATTCAAAATGCTGGGAACACCGACCGAGGAGACCTGGCCAGATTTTACCACTCTCCCGGATTATAAGCCCTTTCCGTTGTATCCTCCTGCTCAAGGATGGGCTCAAGTTACGCCGAAACTTAATTCGAGAGGTAGAGACTTGTTGCAGGTAAGCGAGGTCGCGATGTAATTTCACGATTTCCTACATCGATAATTAGACGAGTGTGGCCAACATTCCAGAGATTGTTGGTGTGCAATCCAGCGCTACGGTTATCGGCGGACGAGGCAATGGCGCATTCCTATTTCAACGATTTGAACCCTGCCGTGAAAAACGATCGTTGTCAGTAGTGTGTGACCTCTGATTGGTTCGGATCGAACGACAAAGGCGCGCGCCTTGCTGCAGGGCGCAGCAACGATTGAAATCACTCCGGTCAACGATCGTTTCTTGTTATTATTATTATAATATAATTCTGTATTTCGCAATCGATGATATCGACCACGACGACGACGACGACGACGAGTCCTGTTTTTATATGTATATGAATGTGCAAGAGTCATCGATAAATTGTCGATTTTATCGGTGACCAAGATTTCCTATCAAGGACAAGACGCGACATGATGCACGGTGTATTCGGTGAACGCGTTGTACAAAAAAAAAAGAAAAAAAAATCCGCCAAAGAACTATTCAATTGTATTATATTTATGATGGACGCGCGAGTGTGACTGCATGTGTATATTTGTACGTTTATTTATCCGTCATCCGTCTGTTTTCCTTCATTCTGTATTCGATCAAGTGAATAATAACTTATTTATTATTTATTTATCGTTTATGAAATAACTTATGAATCAAACCGATTAAATACATTCGCTAAACGGCTAACAACGGATTCTTAATGAAACCATCGATCACATTTTTAATGAAACCATCGATCACATTTTACATCGCGTCGAAATGAAATCTGTGCGCTTCCTGAAGCTTTTCGATCTTGTCTTCTCTTCGTTCCTTCCAGTACAATGCGACGATGATCAACGATATCAGACCGCAAGTGCCGGTCAACGCAGCAGCGCTTAACAAAATTAATTTGCTGGGTGTTACGAATAGTTGCGCCTTCCATCGCCAAGGTTCCGCGATCGGATTCGGTATCACCACCATCTGCGAATTTGGAATGATTTGCGGCCACTCTCGAGACTTACCACCGAGCTATTTGATCAAATAAAACAGAGAAACGATTAAAGATTTTCACCGTGGTGATATCGGTGCTGGCATGTGAAAATAACGAGAAAAAAAAAAAAGAAAAGAAAAAGAAACACTGCTTACCCCGATGGTTAGAGCGTCGACGAAATTGGGCGTTCTACCAAGACCAAAGGTCGTATACGGCAAGTTTAAAGAGAAGTGGGCGCTTTGAGGTAGCTGGGCGGCGATCGCGTTCCTAGGGCTACCGTCTTGGGTCGTGGTTCGATAGGCTATCGACGGGCCAGGAAGATTCGTTCCGTAGGTTCGTTTCTTTTTGCCCAGAGATCCCGGAGAAATCGGATAGAGGCTGTTGTTGCGACCGGTGAGCACCATCACTTTGACAAAGTTCGCGTCGTAATCCAAACTGTTTTTGAAGGCCGCGGTGCGATACGGATTCGTACTCTTGTCAACCTCTACCAGGATCACGTCCAATATTCCATCCTGGTAGAAATCGTAGAACACGGCCATCGCTGTTTCGTTGTGAAACGGATTCAACGCTTGCCACTTGACTTGAAATTTTCGGCCGAAACCGACGCACGTGTCGCAGCCAACGTTCTCCAGCAGATAGGAACGCTTCTGTTTGGTGACGGTCGACCTTAAAGTTGCCAACAGATCCGGATAACCGTCCATGTTGAAATCGCCGCCACGAAGGGTAATGGTGTCGGTGTAACGCTGCCCGTCGGGTTTCACGAAGCCCCATAACGCGTTGTTACCGTCCCGGAAGTTCACTTGCAAATTGTACCATTTGTCCGAGTACATCATGATGGTGCTGTTGGTACACTGGTCGTCGAAACAGAGAGGCAAAACCAGATCCATTTTCCCCGTTAACTCGACGTCCAAGTACAACGCTTGGCCAATCACGCCGTCAAAGTTGTCGTGCAGCGTGATACCGTAAGGGAAGGCGATCGGTTCGTGAAACACGAAGCCTTGCTCGCCGCCTAGCCAAATTTCGAAACATTTGCTCGTCGTCACGACCAGATCCGCCAAGAAATCGTTGTTCAGGTCCAAGTAGGCGTTCGAATGAGGCTGACTGATCGGTGGAAGCGTGACCAGCTCGGACGACGAGTTCATGAACACGGCCGTCGGTGGTCTCCTGCTCTGATCGAATATCCAGAACGTTCGCCTGTACTCTTCGTCCACCCCGAACAAATCTATTATCATGTCGCCGTTGTAATCGAGCGCCAACGGTTGGCCTCGCATTTTAATCAGGGGCTGTTCCTCGTTCGTGCAGTTTAACCGACCGTTTCCGCCCCACAGTATGTAACCGTACGACAGTCTGCTTCTCTTGTCGAACGTGATTACCAGCACGTCCATGAACACGTCTCCGTCGAAATCTCCCGGTACCACGCCAACGACGATACGCCGAAAGGTACAGCTCAGATCGGAGCTAGGCCTTAACAGAGGCTCCTGTTCGGCGGCCAGGAAGATCTGGACGGTGGTTCCGTTCTTACGCAGCATAAACACATCGGTCAACTCGTCCGAGTTGAAATCTCCGAACGCGGCTGGCATGCCGTCGAGCACGTTCCCGAATACCGCTGGAGTAATGTCGCTGCTTCTTACAGCGATCATGCCACTAAACACGAGCACGACTATCGACAGGATACCCATTGTATCTGTGCCAGTTTATCTGCAACGAAAAATGAATATCGTACGTGTCTAACCTCGAAACTTTTTCAAACGCGACACAAATTTACGGCTAACCCGTAACCGAGCTCTCTTTTGCGTTCTCGCGTAAACGAGGAACGAACACGCGCTACTATTGATCGCTCACGTATATTCCATTTTCCATGGAAGAAAATTCACCGACTTACCACTGTTTGAAAATCTTACGCGTACGTCAACCAATTTCCTCGTTTGCTCATTTCACATTTCTGTTTCGACCATCTGACAGCTGATTCATAATCGCAGACGCCACGCCACCTTGCGAAGCATTGCGCCATCCAGTCGTCGACGGTTGTACGCCATAGACCAAGTATACCACAGATTGATCGGGCGTTTCCCTTCGAAACACATATAACACTCGACGCAACATACAGTGTATCAACCCTTCAACTCCACCCGTGCGGGCTAATTATACAACAAACCGCAATTCATTGCTCAAGCTTCGTTTTAATTTTTTTTCTCGAATTTATATACGGAGCGTTTCGGATACGGCGCAGGTGGCGGCCATGTAGCGGCAATAGGTGGAACTAACGAAACAGAAAATCACGTCACCGACCGGTGGTTCAGAATATCTCCGTCAGTAATACCAGCTCCTGTGTATTTTGGCGAGCCACTAAGTGGGCTCTGTCGCTCCGTCGGTAAAGCGACGAGCGGTCGCCTCGTGACAAAGAACGCCTATGGAACAAAATGTGACAAAGCGAAACAGAAAAATTCCCCTCGCCCCGGCGACCGTTTATACGATGGAACCAGTCACATTCTGACCGCAATATATCCTAGAGGGCGGTAGAAAACAGCGAATTTTTCGGACACGCGACCTCCCGTAAGGCTTCGTCGGTGCCGCGATTTTCTGTTTCGTTAGTTTCACCGCGCGCCGTTAGATGGCGGCGCCTGTGCCGTTTCCGAAACGCGCCGTATATAAAATCGGACAATGTTAGGCGAGTAAAATGAGAAAGATAATCGAAGCGGATAATCTGGTGCTGTTTGAACGACGCTTTATTTCCCCGCAGGTACATTAATCACAAGTGTGATAATATCGGAGATAAAACATGTGATTTTGCGCGATTGGAAAAGATTGCATCAGTGGTTTGCGGTCAACAGTGATCAGCAGTTTTATAAAAAATATCAATCTCAAAGTTTAATCGATCGTTTTACACATTTTCAGTGGAGTACGTACAACAGTTTGTAATGAACGGTTTACATTACGATTATCGGGTAACGCTAATTCAGGCATACGCATACGGATCTATTCACACGCACGCACACATGCAACCACGCGCACGTATATGCATATACACGTGAATCGTGAGAAGTAATACAGGAACCGATTGGAAGTATTTAAACGGCACAGCGTGTAACCAAATGTTAAATAGGATCTATTTTTTTGGCGTGCACCAAAGAGAAAAAAGAAAAGAAAAATCGAAAGGATGAAAATACAAATGGTTTGCCACCGAACGATAATTAAAAGCGTTCGCTGGTTACGGTTCTCACGGGAAGCTAAATAGGTATAGTAACTTTGAGAATGACGAACGAAGGCAGCTCTTTTTTGTTTCAAGTAATGATCACAGGAAATGACAGGTACATTGAATCGATCCGTGGCGGCTCGAAGGTGTGCGAGCGCCCGAACGCGATGACGAGAGATACGTTCGTGGACAGACTGAATTAAAATACATACATGTATGTATGTACGCGATAACAAACGGAAGGTAATTTATACGTTGGAAAGTACCCACTTGAATTTTTATTGCGGGTTAAACGCCTCGAACAAGACTTACGCGCGCAAGATACACGCCGATAAAGAGGCGACTCGTGTAACCCTAATAAAAAGGAGAAACAAACATGACTTGTACAGGCGTAAATTTTCGACGTTTTCACAGTCTCCTATCTGTTCGCGCTAAAGCACATTTCGGCGCGTGTTAACCTTACGACAAAAAATGACAATGATTCACGATGGCGATCACTATGACTACGACTGTGACTGTGACTGTGACTGTGACTATGAGTATGACTATGATTACAGCTGTGATGACGATTTCGATGACGGCGACGATAACGATAATGATATTAATAATAATAATAGAAATAATAATACCAACAATAATAGTAATAATAATAATAATAATAATAATTAATAATAATAGTAACAACAATAATAACTACAAAAAAGAAGAAAGAAAAAAAAAAGAAAAGAAAATGCATTCTACTATGCGGGGATGATTTTTGTTTTTCCTCCCGTTTCTAGTATTCTTTCCATTCTTTTGTTCTGTTTTGTACAAAAGTTTCATAAATATATGGAGGCAATAATTTTGCAAACGACTACAGCTTGGTAGAAAGTAACGCGTAGAAATATACATCCACGTAGCAAGTATAAAACCATTGTTGTATTGCATCGCGTTGCGAGCAACGGTTCTGGTGATCGAGTTTTTCTTATTTTGTCTTTCTCGCGATCGGTATCAGACGTACAATACAAAATGGCAGTTGGTTTGCGATAAAACACGGCACGATGCGAAGAAATGAACCAAGCCAAACGCGAGGATATTTATTTTAATACTGTTGCCACGTTCATCCGTTTCGCTCGCACGCAAGCAAACACACGCCAATGCTTTTGAGGTTTGGCGAGCACCGTAGCGTCGCGAGTGTGCCTGCGTGCGTGATTTTACAAGTCGGATCGAGATTCTAACGATCTTTTCAATTTTTTCGTATCGATCGATCGTTGAAACTCGCGCGTCAGAGAAGAAGACGTATCGAAGCGGATTCGGTCAGATTCGACGAGACTTCGATATTATCTTTATTTCTGTTTATCGATCGTAAGGCACGTAATGTTGGTTAAACGCAAAAAGGGGCTGCTATAAAAATGTATAATTCCCTTCTCTCTCTCTCTCTCTCTCTCTCACTCACTCTCTGTCTCTCTCTCTCTCTCTCCCTCTCTCTCTATCTCTTTCTTTCTCTCTCCTCGTCTGTTTCTCGTACATGCAGACACTAAAAAGTTTCTTATTTTATTTGTAGAACGGATAGAAACTTAGCGTTCCATTTTTGACTTACTTGCTGTACAAACAATTGCGTGCGTTTTATGGTTGGCACACGAGCGTAGAACAAACTGTTCTACGGAAGAATTTAGTCGTCCAAGTGTTATCCTTCACGGCTCCGACAAGTCGTGGAACGCCGTTTAGCCGGTCGTGCTTCTTCTCCCGAACAGAGACGCGCATTCACGATTTCCCATGCATACAAAATGCGTTTACTTGCGTTACATCGCGTACACGATACCGTGAATTTTGTTCGCGACGGAACGCCTGGAAACGTAGTGGTTTGCTGCGGGATGGAAACGAAAGGGAGGAGAAGACGAAGAAGTGAAAGAGGCAGAAGAAAAGAAAAGAAAGGGGAGGTGGGGGGGGGGGGGGGGGCGAGGTTTTCACTGTCACGTGGCAACTGCCAAAAGCTCCTTAGTCGAAAGGTTAGTTGTTTCGCGTGACTCAGTGTGTTACGCAACTCTGGTCAATGTCGCGTTTCGGCCACGGTCTTTACGCTGTTCAACACTTGCTTCTCCTGCTTCTCTTCGTCCTTTTCCGGATTGTCCCAAGGCAGTCGTTGTCCAGAACCGAATATTATGTAGAAAATCGCACAGGCTACGTACACGCCTGCCGAGATCATGAAAACGAGCCGCCACTTGGCTTGCGTTGGCTGAAAGAGAAAACGAAGGGTTGCTCGATTTCATCGCTAGTTAGCAGGGTATCGTAAAGGGACGAATGATTACCGTTCCAACGGTTATGTATCCAGCGGCGATCGGCGCGAGCAGACCGGCCAAATTGGCCAGACAATTGGTGAACGACATCAACACACCGGCGAATCTCGGCGAAATATCCAGATGATTCACCTTGAAGCCAGAATAGATACCACCGTTCAAGCCTACGCCCACCGTTAAGATGCCGACGGTTAACCAAGGGTCGCAGCCGGTGTAGGAAGCACCGACGAGCGCGATCGCTGGCCCAAATTGACCGATGCTGTTGATGATTTTTCGCGTGATCGTGTGATTGAATTTCCCGCTGGAGATCATCCAGTCGGCCACGTGAGAGATCAGCATGGAAAATATCCACATGGCCAAGTAGGGAAGCGCGGAGACGGTTCCGTTCTGAAACACGGACGAGAATCGAGGAGAATTAACGTGAATGTTTTTGGTCGTTTCGAGACAAACCGTTGTCTCTTTCTCGCCGGTTTCTTCTTCTTTACCGATTTAATATCAAAGTGTAAGATTTGCTTCATAAACGTCGGTAACTCGGTCATCAGTGTCTCGTATCCGTAGTTTTGACCCATGTGCGCTATCAGGATCGCCCAGAATGGTAAAGATGTGACGATCGAGAGCCAGGGCACGGGAGGAGACTAGAGAAGAAAGAACGGGGAGTAAATTTCAATCGATCGATCGTTCGACAACGAGCAAAAACAGAAGGAGGATACTCACCGAGGAACCGGCGTTACCCCACAAAGCGCTAAGTATATATTTCTTTTCGTCCTCCGCGATACGGGGATGAGCCTCCGGATCCTCGTAGATCAACAGAAGGAAAGCGATGCACCATACAGTACCGATCGCGCCGAACACGTAAAAGATGGATGGCCAGCCACCGGCGAAACCGTACTCGGATAGGATACCGCTCAACGGCATCGAAATCACGGTACCGAATTGTGCACCTGCGCAAATCAATTCAACGAAATCGACCGATTATTGCAAGTAAAGACACTCTAAAACGGTCTAAAACGGTCTAAAACGGTGGAAATGAAAAGTATGAGGAGAGAGAAAGAGAAAGGGGCTTACCGGCGTATACGAAGGCTCCCATCCTGCTACGTTCGTTTGGCGGTATCCACTTGGCCAGCATTGCGTGCGTGCAAGGCACTATCGGACCCTGTAATAGGGATAATCCATTCCTAGGGGGAGGAAATACACCCGAACGATCAAAAAAGCGTTCACACACAATGACGGGTTTCTGTAGCCTCCCGTTACTCAACGCATCGACGCTTACACAGTTTCGAATTGTTATAGCTCGTGTCTCGCTCGGGTTTCGCTCAACGTTCAAAACAAGCAGCCAATTAATGAGGAATTCGCAGGATCAGCTTCGATAAGGTGATGGTAGTCGCTCGACTCGATCGAAACGATCGATTCGATTCGATTCGATTCGATTCGATTCGATTCGATTCGATCCGATTCGATCCGATTCGCTTACCTCGCCCAGTCCTTGGATGAATCGTATGACCATGAGATAGTAGTAGCCGGCGTGGGCCGATATCGGCACCAGCAGTCCAAACACCGAATTGATCAGCATCCCAACGCCGAGAAAGTACTTGGATCCGTAACGCTTAGCTAGTATACCGAACGGTATCTGAGTGATCACGTAGCCGTAGAAGAAGGAACTCAACAGGTATCCCTGTTGCGTGCTGTCCCACTTGAATTCTCCGTCGCTGTTCGGGTCGTGGTGTGTCTGCGGCGAACAACGGATATATGAGTTTCAGGAGAACGTTGACATACACATAAGAGCATAGAAAGAGGTATAGCGGCAATCGGCTGAGAGATATTGCGCTTACGGATCCCAAAGTCTCGTTAACGTCTCCGCCGCATTCGTTGGTGAACACGGTGTCATTGTCGGTGATGGCCGTGTGATTGACCATCGCGACGATCGCCACGGACATGTTGGTCCTCATCACGTAGGCGTTCGCCATGCCGAGGAACAGCATCAGCGTCACTACGTGACGCGACCCCACCAATGCTGCAACAATAAATGTTTGCTCGTTAAGCCTCGCCTACGATTACCCCCGACCGTCCGAGACCTCTGCACTTTGCACGCCGAGTTAAATGGAATCGCAATTCCAATTCATAATCGTCGACGATGACGAAAGCTCGGCATCGAGAAACGGCGATGAAATATCGGGGAAAAAGGAAATTGACGACGAGTGGCGGAAGAAGCTGGCGAAGGACACGAATTCGCATACGAGGGACAAGGTCGAAGCGAGCGACGAGAGGTTCCCGCCGCGGCCGCGCCGCGCCGCGCCGTTGAGTTGGCTCGTTCGCGTAGAATCGATCCACCGAACTCGCCACGCGCCGGTTATTTATACGTAATGCATTTGTCCAACTTGCAACCGGATCGCTAAATAATAACGTCCGGCTCAATAATAGAATCGTCGCAATCTTTATTTTAGCGATGCCAACACAGCCCAGCGAGCATCGCGTCGCGAGGAACAAGTCGATTCGCGAATCTTTGTGTCAGGAAACTTTGCGCGACCCTGAACGAATTCCATGTTCCCTTCCCGCGTGGCAACTGGCGATCCAATCTCCCTCCCCGCTTAACTTGTTGCCCCTTGCGGATCGAGTTCGAGCAGAGCCGAACCGAAATGTCGGTGTAAGCAAGCATTTCGGTAGCGCGCCGCTTCATGAACTTTGTACTTACGCTTCCCCCCCCCCCCCCCCCCCCCGTTCGCGATCTTTGCTTCTCTATCGGTCCACGAGCCGCCGCGCCGTGCCGCCCCGTTTATTCATCTATTTACGATTCATTGCGGGTTACTAACACGTTCCCGTTCCGACGATTCGTTCGCAACCGCAGCCGGACAGAAAGATGTTCGATTCCGCTGGGTCGTTGCAACACGCTGCGTTACGGACGCACCGTTTGCGTCGGCAGCCGAGAGCAGCCAACGAACACTCGGTAAGCACGTGGTCGAACGACGCGACGCGACGCGACGCGACGATCAGTCGCGTAGTCGGTGGAAATAGCTTGGATGTGCAGTGTATGGCCGTGGCGCGTGGTCGCGCGGTTACGCTCCTCCCATTCGTTGCGCGTGTATGTATGTAATAACACGAAGAGAACAAGCGAGGGGTGTAAAGAGGTAACGATACAAAAATCGGCTATGCGGTTTTGATCGTTTACCACCGATCCTGCGTTTCGATTATCGCGATCTCTTTGACCGCGAACCATCCAGCCGATCCAGTTTCTCTCCCCTTCGAGCCGCGCCCAGGTGGTTCGCCGTTCATTGAAAGAAACAGATGTTCGAAGCTGCAGATGCCAAGGAAATAGCCAAACGCGCTAGTGAATGCGAATCAGGCGAAAAAACGTGTAGCTGCGTAGAAACTGCATCGACGCAGTTGCCTCTCGAACGATCCATTATTCACGGTACACCATTTCTCTTTAAACGACTGGGAAACTGGGTACTGGGAACGATAGAGAAATGGTGGAAAGGTATGGAGGAAGGTGGTGGGAGTGGGAGAGGTAGCGGACGAGGGAGAGGGGGCAAGGACGAAGGAATGGAAAGAAAAGAAAGGGCGGGTAACGGACGAAGATGACGGCAGAAGCACGTGGTTTCGATACGCGATTTACAGAGTAGGCGCGTTTCGTCCGATGCCGATAACTCGGTTCGCTTTCCATCGCGACATTCAGCCAACGACAAGAACCGCGCACGTATCACGTATCACGTATCATGAAACACGAAACACGAAACACGAAACACGAACATTTCCAACAGATACGAAGAAGAAAATGCTCGCTCGCGTCAGAACCTACTACACAGAGACGACGTACTTTTTCGTTTTCGCGTAGGTCTTTCCTGTTCCTCCAGGCCGGGCTGCTCCCACACCAACACGTGGCCATTCCGTCCTCTGTTCTCGTCGTGCACTCTGCCGTTGCCGTTCATCGCAAGCACGACACGCGTTCGTTGACGCACACGCGATCACACCAGCAGCGTAGCGGACCGACGCGACGCGACGCACCCGCACCACCACGATCAGTTTACTCGCTCGCTCCGTGTCACGAGATCGCAAAATACCGAGAGCACAGAGAACAGAGTGACGCGTGGCGATTAGATGACGAAAGGGAAACGCGTGTCGCGCTAACGAGACTTGTTCGGCTCCGGGCAAACTTATCGTTGTTCTTGTCGCGACGTGCGACGACGCAACTTCTCCTCGGTTCTTACGAAATGTTTGCACTCGACGACGAGGGGATCGACGACGCGAGCCGCTATCGTAAGCAAAAAATCACGCTTCCGTGGCAGAGAAAGAGACGAGACCCGGCCGAGACGGTCAGAAGGAGCGAGCGAGACGGCAAAGGGGCGCCGAGAAGTAGCAAGTTGAGAGTTGGAAGTCGACGACACTCGGTCGAGATGCGCGTCTACGGACGAACGGCCAGTCACTGTGCGCCAATAATATCGGTCTGTCGCAGCAGCGGCGAATCGGTTGACGGTTTCGTGTACAATGTACAGTGTACTACAGTATACACCGATAACGATGATTAACAACGAAGTCGTGTTCGGAAGAGAGCACGCACCTGTCTCCTTCTCTGTCAGTTGTTTGGCGGATAGCGTGGCAGAAGCGCGGCGTGCGGAGTACGGCGCGGCGCGGCGCGGCGCGCCGGCTCGCGGCGAAAGAATCACGGGGCATCCGGTGACGGAACGAACCGCTTCGCCGACCGGAACATTCTGACCAATCGTCGCGCGAGTTTCGCCTATCCTAGCCTCCGGTTGGACGCGGTTGCGCCATCTGTTGACATTTAACTATTTCCCTTCGATTCCGCCAATCGAAATGTCGCGCGCGAAACCAGTCATCCTTTTGGCGCTACTATTTCGAATCTTTTATACTACCTGCCACGCGACGCGTCGAAAGTCTAATTGTAAGGTGAAAAGTCGAAAATCGGAACGACTCGACTCGACTCGACTCGACTCGACTCAACTCGACTCGACCCGACTCACAAGTAAACCTATCCAAGTGTTACACACCGATTTTGATAAGCTTTGGATATGTTGTAGTCTAGGTGAAAATAGGAAACACGTATTTTTTTATACGTACCCATACGGCCGATAAAGGGGTGAAACACACTCTTGAAAAAAATCAGTTATTATATTTCTGAGCATATACCGCCGAAATGGTAAAAGAAATTTAAAAAAGTTTCAAATAAAAGTTATATTATATTAAATATACTTTATAACAGTGTACTTCGATTTTTTGAAAATATCATTTTTTTCAAAATTCCTACCCCCTCCCTCAATTGTAAGGAAATTGCAAAATGCGTATGTCACGTTATATATTTCTGAAAAATCTGTTTTTGGAAAATAACTGTGCTATATATGGTTGAATTTGACATTATGTCTACAAGATTTGCAATACGACAACATTTGAAATTCCTTGCAATTAGAAGGAGGGGACAGGAATTTTGAAAAATTAATAATTTTGAATAATATAACTTTCATTTGAAACTTTTTTTTTAATATCTTTTACCATTTCGACGGTGTATGCTCAGAAATATAACTGATTTTTTTCAAGAGGGTGCAACACTTGGGTAGGTTTAATTGTCGGTCGCGAGACCGCAATTGTTCCCACCTAGAGTAACCGAGTCCCTTCTTTTAGTCGAAACGACGCGACGCGACGCCAGGTTTTCATGGATGGCCGAGACTATTCTCGTTCAAAAATATCTTTGAAAATTACGTAACGACGTGTCGCGAGTCGCGATACGATATACGCTCGCAACCATCTACGATCCTCTTCCCCTCTCGCAATTTTCGGTTATCTGGCCGATCGAACCGTATGGAATCGGTCCGATACCGCGAAATTACGGAATTCCCGGCAGCGCGGCGCGGCGCGGCGCGGCGCTGCCGTTATCTGTTTGCGTGGCTGGCGACTCGTCGTTTGCAGAAATCGCGTAACCGTAATGCCGGCATGAATTGCATTACGAATTTGAAAAAGATTCCAGGAAGTAAAATACGATTAATTTCGAGTGTAAAACGGATTCTTTTTCGACCTCTTTGTCGCACCAAGACACTGTTGCCCGTCGCAAACGCGTTCGAGTCGCGTATGTTTAACGAGCGATTCGTTTTCGCGATTAGCTACAAGGCCACGATGATGCTGCAACATCGACGAAACGAAGTTTCAGCAACGATTATTAACCGTTCTTTATCCGAACGCTCGTTTGATTCTCTTTTTAGTTGTTTACACGATAAGTGGTATCGATAAACGCGACTCGAGAGAGCGCGTGAATTTTCTTGTTAATCTTGTTAACCGCGACGTCGAATCGCAAACAAAAATAGAGATTCGCGATGCGCTATTAATAGAAATAGGAAAGATTTCGTGTGCCAAAAATCCTCGAATCATGTGCATCCGTGCACGTGCAGATGCCGTTCGCGAGATCGAACGACCACGGACCACGGACCACGGACCACGGTGGATCGATCGGTCGTCGAAGTCGAAACTTATCGTTCAATCTTACAGAACGAACGCGAATGATTTTGCACCCATGAGGCACGATTGCATCAACTTCACGCAATTGTTTAACCGAGAATCATGACCAAGCAGATTTTTTGCCTTTCGGGAAATTGCTCGGTTCCGAATGATGCACATACCTAAGCCGCGATATCGTTACGTTGCGTTGATCGGTGTTAGTTGCGTAATCCTTTTATTACTCGAGGGTGTCGAACAACGAGATCTGGTTGACCGACGGGCGGTAGGGGCGCGGTCGCCCGCGCGCAATACCGGTGGTAGGTAATCGGCGAGCGATCGGTAAATCATCCAGTCTCGGTCGGTATCGCGAAATCCTGTCCAATGGTTCGAACGGTAAGAAAGATGATCGCGTTGATCGACCCGATCGTCGTTGTCGATTTCCGGCACTTCCGGAAACTTTTCGAGCAAACGAAGGAAAGACGGTGACGTTCGGCGCTGCTACGATCTCGATATTCTCGATGGACAATTTCGCGAGTCGTTTTGGTTTCGCTCGGTGCGCGTCAACAGGAAACGCGCGACAGGCCCCTAAACGTATTATTCACTTGACAAAGTGGAAAATAACGTCCGGCCCGGACGGGAAACGAACCATCGCATCGCGCCACCCACGATCGTCCGCGAGCCTTCTTCGCGGGAGCGTCGAGGTCGAAACCGATTAGAAAATCGGCGAGTCACGCGATCTTTCCCTCCTTTTCTTTTTCTTTTAACCGAATCTTGTTACAAGTTACGAAGGTTTTCCCTCGATTTCCTCGCCAGGTCTATTTGGTGGTCGCCTACCGAACGAAGGCAATAATCGCGGTTACCAGTGGACGACCGCGTTGGCGTCGATCAATTAACGCGTCGCGCCGTGCATACGAAGCAGCAACCTCGGCAGGAGTCCCGTAACGCGTTGTTTGAGGAAAAGAAACTTTCTACCGTCGCGTCGCGTCGCGTCGCGTCGCGTCGTGGGTTCGTGGTAGCCAGCGTGACATTTGTTCGCGGTGCGATCAGAATTCGTAATTGATGTTGAAGAATCGAAGGTTTTGAAGTTTTCAAGGGAAATTGAATCGGACGAACAAGGTTAATCGAGGAAACGGGCGACGCTCGAGATCGTTGAAGATTGGCTGGCGAGGGTCGCGACCGAGATACGTCGATTAGGCTACGACTCGTTGGAATTCCGTGGTGGTTCACGCAGGTTCACGGTTTGCCGACCAATTGTTTCCGCTTGGTTGCTTGTTTGTTGTTAGCTACGCGGTCGTTTATTCGTTCGGTTTGTGACACGACTGTTATAGAGCGGAGATGGCAAACGCGCGCGCACCGTGCCATGTATTATTCAACGATACGATTCCTTCTTGTTGTTCCTATTCTATTCTCCTTCTCCGTCTCCTTCTCCTTCTGCTTCTCTTTCTGCTCGTTGGTCGCGTACCGATCGAGACCGAGTCCTTTTTTCCCATTTCTGCTCGGGGTTACCTTCTAGCCTCGAACGACAACCGACCAACGCGACAGATCGTATCTGTCTTTCGGATTAATTGCTTTGCCGTCGGGATTGCTAGATCGTATGAAATTCCCAAGGAAAAAAAAAAGAAAAAAATAAAAACAAGAAGCGAAGAATAAAAAGAAGGAGGGGCATACGAGCCGGAACAAGGCCGATCCAGAACGGAACAACTAGCATGATGGCATATTTATGGAGCGCCTTACGCTCGCCACGCGACAACTTGCCGAGCAATAATTATCGCGCCGCTGCTACGCTTTTTGCGATTGAAAATCCTCGCCACGATGGCGGTTAATCGAACGAGTTCCTGTTGGAATATCTAGCTACAAAAATGAATCGAGTGTTGAAGGACAGTGACAATAATGTCCCATCGGAAAGGCCCTTTTAAGAGGGCCCAATAGGGGTTTTTCCGTCCTAGCTTTCTTTTCATTTTCATCTTCACTTCTACATATAGCGAATCTTGAACCGTACAAACGTCGTCTGCTTTTACTTTGAAATAAAGTCTGAGTTGTCTTGAATTTCTTATTGTAAATTTATTCTAAAACCAAAACCCATACCTGTTTCCAATAGTTCCCAGACAGCGTTACGCGTTCATTCCGGTTCTCGTTAGCCTAAGGTCTAAGCCGTTCGAAAGTTGGCGACAAGCTCTCGAACGGTCCCGGTGTTGCGCGCGAATCGCTTCTCGAACCCGACTGCGCGGTTATCGTTAAAAAAAGAAAAAAGAAAGAAAAAAGAAAAAAGGAACAAAAAAGGAAAGGGAGAAGTCGGACGGCAAATATTAAAACGATTATTGCCGTATATGTAAGTGGACGAAGCGCAAACACGAGTCGAAGGTCTCCCTTTGATTTCGTGGCGAAAATCGGGTAGCCTCGAGCGCGATTTCGGCGAACGGGAAGAGAAGGCGGTAGGAGAATCCGGTATCGGTCACGTACATTCGCGGTACGACATGGTATTTGAATATTAGATAACGTATCTTTAGTCGCGCGAGTCACCTGAACGGCTCGCGTTTTTCGGGAGCGTCGAGTACGAATCGTGGCCAGATTCGACGTAAAATCCACTGGAAAGCAAACCTCGAGTCGAGTAGAGGCGCGGCGAGTCGGCGAGTCGGCGAGTACGGCGAGTAGCCAGTAAGTAGGTCGCGCGACATCGTTTCGGCTGTGCGAGGTGCGAGTCGCGAGTGGACGATTTCGAGCGGGTATTCTCGCGAAGGAGGGGGTTTCTGTGGATCGCGAAGAGACGCGGACGATACGCGAGGGTCGTGGCAAAACGAGCGTGTTGCGAGGATAGAATCGATGTCGATTTGACGCGTCCGAGCGTCGCACGGGGGCCGTTGTGCGCGGGGCTTGTGCCGATCCTTGAAAATTGCTCGTAAATCGAACCCGTCAATTGATCGTTTGCTCGATCGATCGCGAAACCTTGCTTTGCGTTCGACCGTATTAAAAATTCTCGTTTTTTTTTTCCTCTCTCTCTTTCCCCCCCCCCCCCTAACAACGTCGTTGTTGTCGGCAGCGTATCTGCGAATCGTGGAGTCGGTTTATTTTTCGCGAACGTAACAAAAGAAACAAGTCGATCGCGACAGAGATAACGTCCCATCTGGATCTGTTGAAAATATGAGACGGTGTATTATCTCGAGTATTGCAGCAAGTGTTTCTCTGGCCGTGGAACGGGTTTTCCCGTCGCGGTGATTCTTTTCGCGGGACACCCGGCAAAAGGTGGTACCGGGGTGTTCTCGTCGAAGGGACGAGAGGCAACGATGGAGCCCCGTCACGGTTTGTCTTCATCTTTTGTCGTGGAATGGCGGGGCGGTCGAGCGTGGATATCGTTCATGGCATTCACGGTTACGTCAATAACGTAAAGAAAAAAAAAAAAAAAGAAAAGAAAAGACGAGTTTCCAACGCGGTAACCAATCGGACAGGACGGATAGAAAAGTTTCGATAGTCTCGTGCGAAACGAGAAGGAAAGGTTTTCGCTGAGAAGACTTACCACTCGGCATTGGGACTTCCACCTCGAAAACCTCCGGTTTCTTGACGTCGGACTTGCGGTCCACGGTTGAAACGCCGTTCGAAGCCATGCTGGTACACGAGGGATCTCCTGGTTCCCTGGCGGACGGAACAGCTCGAAGCGTAGGCACGATGATACGTTCGTCGGAGCGGAGACTAGCGCGCCTGTCGTCTTGCCGATACTGTTGGGAACGGTGCCGAACTCGCGACACTTAGCCGCAAACACCTAGTGGACGTTGACCAATTAGAACACGCGGCTCCAGCCCCACCGAAGTCGACCTCCTCCTCCACCTCCCCCACGCACACGATATCGCTTTCGATGAATCGGATATACGCGGGAAATTAAAGGATTTTGCCGCTCACGCGTCTCCTCTCTATCTCCCCCCTCCTATGTTCTTTTTTCAAACTCCCATTATTCTGTCCTTTCTCTTTTCTTTCTTTCTTTTTTTTTCCTTTTTTTTTTTTGCTTTTTGCGTCATGTTTCCGCACCGTGCACCTAATCCTCCCTCTCCGTACCTTTTCACCGTTTAACGATATCGCGTCCGCCGACGGAAAGGAGACAAAATTCCTGTTGCCATCGAACAATTCCAAAGTTAGGAATAATGCAAGACACGCAAGAACGGTCGACTCTGATCGGAATCAACGATTCTGGAGACGTTGACGTTCGCGGTATCTCGGGAACAGTCGACGGGCTGGCCGTGTTTGCGCATCGAAACCGCGAGAGAAAAGAAGAGAAAGGAGACTTCGATCGGGCCACGAATCGTGCGATGAAAATCGTCGCGGAGCGATAAGCGAGAACAACGAATACCTTTAAACGCGTGATAAACAAGAGAGCGAAGATGATAATAGGTCCTACGATAACGATGGGATCGCGATGTAATTTCCGACGAGATTGGCGAGCAGGTTGGAGGAGGGAAGGTTGAATTTTCGATTCCGGAATCGTTGACTAGAGTCATCGTGAACAGGTGAGTGGCAAGAATGCGAGGAGGCGCGCGTGCGAAAGCCTGCTCGAGTAATCGCGATTAATCCCGTGCACGCGTGGCCCATCGGGACCTGCCGCCTCCACGATCGAGAAACGAGCAAACGAGCGAAGCAGCGAATCAACGGACGCGGATAACGAATCGTCGGTAGGCTCGACGCACGTGTCCGCCAGCAGCTCGTCACGCGACACGTCGATGCAAGCTTCGCGATCGCAAGGTCGGATCTTGATCGCGCGAAAAATCTTTTACCGCGTTGCCAGCCAATGCGCCAGTTTGCCGCTCCCTCCCATTACCCTCCCAACCCTCCAGCGTACACCGGTCGCGGCTACCTCGCTAATCACCCGTGCAAAGCTTTCCGGCTGTTACGGATATCGATAATCCATCGATCGGGCTTTGCATCAAGCCGACTGTTCGTTACAACGTCGTCCTTTACCATCCCGGAAACAATGAAAATTACATACCCCTTTGCAACGTACTCGTTGCAAAAGAAACGACCGTTCCGGAGCACCGTGTTATTTTCAAAGGCGATGCTTTCGTATCGTCGCCCGTTGCGCGTTGGCTCGAAATCGAAAGCTAAGGCTTCTGAATATTTCAGCGCGAACGAGGCAGCTGGCTGGGCGTGTTCGCCAGTCGCGAACCTCTCGAGGAGAAATGAATTTCTACGCGAACATGTTTCCTCTCGTGGCGTGCGGGCTCGCTTTGCTGTTGACGCTCGAGAATCGTCGAGCGTTCGCGTACGATTCGTTACCGCGATTGATCTCGGACGCCGTTGGCCCGCTGATTCCGGCGATCAGAGTTTCGGCGCATCTGTGCCGGCTCGAGCCAGGTAACAAGAGACAAATAATAATTGTCGATCGTCGTTCCCGGTTAACGGGCCGCGTTGTTCGCAGATCGCGTGATCCGCTTATCCAGGCTGATGTCCAGCCGTGGACTCGTTCACGAAATCTCCGGGAATCTGGAGAGATTCGCGAGCAGAATTCACGACACTTGGGACCATCGAGCGTTGTACGTGGTGGATTTGGACTGCGAGTACGCCGTATCGTTGCTGCGAGCGGTACGAGTCGAGGATTTGACGAACACGCGACCAACGCGACGTATCGTGTAGCGTAATTAACACACCGATTCGTTGAAGCCTGGAGAGATTTTGTAGGATTCGGCTCGCGGTTATCGTCGCGCGTCTATCGAGCAGAGCACGTGCTACCTGGTCGGCCGATTAAGCAACGTTCGACACGTCGCGTCGCGTCGCGTCGCGTCGAATAACGCTATCTTCGTCGGAAGATAGCGAGAATCGGTTGAAAAGAGAACAAAGGTAAAAGGAAAATTCTGAACGACGAATCGACCAGTTGTTTGATCAAAAAATGAATAACGTTGGTAATTCGTGGCAAAGTTTGTGCAAGCTAACAGCACGCGCCAGTCACGGTGTTAAACTCGCCGTCGCGTCGCCTCGGTACGTTTACGTTTGAAAGAAAACACATCTCACATATTTGCACCTGTTACGAGCAAATCACATACTATATATTGCTCGTTGTTTATTCGTTCGTTCTTAATGAGTACAAACACACACAGAAAAAAAAAAAAAACGGCTGGTTTATCGTCGAAAACGCCGAGCCTGGTTAACGGGTTTAACGATCACAGCTTGATGATCGTGAAAAGATACGAGTACGAGCGGAAACGGTGGTAGACACGATCGAACCGTTTTTTAAACAAAGGATTCGCGTTACATTACACGATACGTTGTGATCGATAAGAAACGAAGCGACGACGATTATCAGAAATACCTATGTTCGTTCGTAGGCGAACGCGAGCGGCATGTTCGTCGCGCCGACGAGGTGGCTTCTGGTTCAAAATCGAACGACCGCGACGGAGAAACAGCGATCGTTCGACGACGTGGCCGAAATGTTCCGAGACATCGCCGTGTATCCCGACAGCGAGGTGATTCTGGCTAGAAAATTGGGCCGGGATTACGCGGAGATCGTGTCCGTGTACAGGAGCAGCCGGTATCACGAGGTGACGATGGAGTATCTCGGAGAGTGGACGTTTGAGGACGGCGTTCGACTCGCGGACGTTCGGCCAGCGTCCAGACGTCGAGCGAACCTACGATCGACGCCCTTGACTGCCTGTCTCGTGGTACTCAACAACTATCGATACTTTAGCACGCTTAGAGAAAAAAATTCGTGTTCGGTCGACTAGCGACTAGCGATTAGATAACGTTAATGGATTCCTCGATTCGATCGATTCGATAGAACGAAACAATTCTATCGATCGTTACCGCGTCTTCTGTTCGTAGATGAGCGATCCCGATACGATCAACCACTTGACCGATTTCGAGTACAAGCACATCGACCCGGTGACTAAGACCAACTATCCTTGGTTGTTGCACATCGTGAATCGAGCGAACGCGACGTGAGTACGATTTATTCGCGTGGCGATCCTTCGGAAACTGATCGATCGGGTCGACGATTCGACAGCGTGAGCATCCGCACGACCGATAGCTGGGGATATCGAGGCGAGAACGGTTCGTGGAACGGCATGACGGGTATACTGCAGAGGCGAGAGGCCGATTTGGGAGGCACGGCAGCCTTCTTGGTTCCGCAGCGTATCGGCGTGATCGATTATGTGCAACTTTACACGCGTACCAAGTAAGCCCGTATCTGGCCGATCGTTACATATTACTACACGGGGATTAACCCGTGGCCGGGTGTGAAACGCAGAGCCCGCTTCGTGTTCCGTCAACCGTTGCTGTCCGCGGTCAGCAACATATTCACGCTGCCGTTCCGACGCTCCGTTTGGATCGCTATCGGCGTGTTTCTGTTGTTGGTCCTCGGTTTGCTCTACCTCTCCTCCAAGTGGGAGTATCGTCGAGAGATGTCCGCGATCGCGTATCATCGTCCAACGAATCTGGTCGAGCACACGCTCGGCGATAACCTGATGGTGGTATTGGCCGCCACGGCCCAGCAAGGTAAGCGTCTCGATCGAGCGATCGAGCGAGCGAGCGAGCGGTCGTTGATCTTCGGTCGATGCAGGATACTCGTACCAGCCGTGCCGCGTTCCATCCCGGATCGTCACGTACATGTTGCTGCTCGCCACCCTCAGTCTGTACACCTCGTACACGGCCAACATCGTCGCTCTGCTCCAGTCGACCACCGATTCCATCCAAACTCTGGCCGATCTGTTGCGCAGTCCGTTAAAGTGCGGCTCCCACGACATCGTCTACAATCGTTATTACTTCAAGGTGTTTATACGATCGACCATAACGCGCACTATAACTGTCTGTAACTGGTGTTTGGTCGCGCGCAGTCGTTCCAAGATCCGGTACGAAGGGCCCTCGTGGATCAGAAGATCGAGCCAAAGAGTAAAAACGGTTCCTGGATGTCGATGGAGGAAGGGGTTCGTCGACTGCGAAACGAGCTGTTCGCGTTCCACGGGGAAACCGGCACGATTTACAAGCTGATGCAGGAAACGTATCAGGAAGAAGAGAAGTGCGGAATCACCGAGATCGATATGCTGATGGTTACGTATCCGTTGTTCGCGATTCAACCACGATCGCCGTACAAGGAAATCGTAAGGAACACGTAAGTTTCTTCAGGAGTATTGGCGGTGACGCGTTTCGCGAACGGACAGCTTTTCAGGGCTCTTCTTCTGGGCGAAACTGGACTCACCTATCGAGAAGAATCCCGGCTGTACACGGCGAAACCCAAGTGCCACGGTCAAACTAGCGTCATCAGCATAGGCTTCACCGAGAGCTATTTCGCTTTTTTGGCGATGGGCTACGGGACGCTTCTCAGCTTGCTCGTGTTCGCCGTCGAGTTTCTTTGGCACGCCAGGTACGTATTTCTACGGGCTCGCGTATTTCTACGTTCCCGTCGATCAACGCATCGTTTCGCAGGCGAGCGCGGTCGGAAAACCTGGTCGAAGCTGTCGAAGCTGGTGAATCCTCGGCCAACGAGTTCGACGAACCTCAGGATCTCGATCGAGACTCCGTGGACGCGTAACCGACCAGTGTTCTTGCGTATGTACAGTGATATAGCGGGGAGAGGGGGGAAGAATTAAAAAAAGAAACGAGATTAACCACGAGACGGTAAAAAGTGTTGGTAATAATTCTTGGTGAATTCTAGCATGAGGTCGAGAGTGCACTCGGGCAAATCTTCGACGCATTTCGCAGGATTGCCAGCCAAACGCGTAAACGAAGGAACGACGGTCTCTGGCGGAATCACGGCTCCGTCCTCGATGTAACAACAATCCTTCAAGACGCACCTCCTTCCCTGCACAATGGAACAACCAGCACGGGTTAATTTATTCGTCGTAACGACGTGTTAACCTGCAGTTTTCTGATTAGTAACGATAGAAATAAAGCGTATCTCGTGTGTACGTCTACGTACGATTACTGCGTTCTTTCCTATGTAGATGTACGAGCCGACGATGGCCGCGTTTACCACCGCTCGTTCGCCGACGAACACGTGGTCTCCCATTGCCAGTGGAAAGAAGGCGACGCTGAACAAACGAAAGGAAACGAATTAATTCCCTTTTTCCCCTTTTTCCCCTTTTTCCCCTTTTTCTCCTTTTTACTCCTTTACCGACCAACGCGCAACGCCTCGTTTTACTAACCCTTTGCTAAACTTCTTGAACGGTGGCCTTATGATGGCGTTCTTGCTGATAATGCAATAACGTCCGGTCCTAACGTTAGCCAGATCGCCTCTGATAATAGCGTCCGATTGCACGATCACCTTGCCGTGCAAAACGATATTCTGCGAGCCGCAGAGAACCGTTTGCCTGCTCACTTTGTTTCCGGAAGCCTAAAACATCGAAGCCGTGACAGAGAGAGAGAGACAGAGACAGAGACAGAGATGGAGGTTAGGTTCGCCTCCGTTTAATCCTCTTACCGTCTCCACGTACTCCGCTCTGCTGTAATACACGTCCTGAGGTTCCATGTCGCGTTCCTCTCTTTCAGCGGTAAAATCACCGATAAACTCGACGAATTCCGTAAAACGTCAATTGAATCTGTCAAACGGAATCCAAACGGAATCCAAGCGGAATCAGACAAGAAACAAGCAGCGGTGAGTTGCGCCTCCTATCGGCGGGTCGCGTCGGGTCGGCCCGTACGATCTCGCCATCTGACGAGACACGCGCCAACTGACTAGCCCGTGGCGCCAATATTCGATTCGTAGGATATTTGGTAAGAAAACGAATCGTATTACTCGCGAAACAATTGTAAGGTTTTTCGCGCGTTCGCGTCGATACCGAGTTCGTCTGGAACGGTCGGCCGCGTCGCGTCGTAGCGTACACCGATCGACGAGAAATCGATCGACTAGCCGAGTGTTTTGGGGTCGTGACACCATAGCAACGCTGTACGTAGTAAAGACGGAAGGGGTGGTAGTTAGACGAAAGCAAGGTAGGCAGGCAGTTGCTGAGAGCGTGAATTTGCTTGAACGGCGAAAAGCTCGATGTCCCTGTTTAAAACGAAAGAATGGTGGCGAACGAGATGCGGCGGAGCGGACGAAACGTTCGACGCGAAATGTTTGTTGGCGACGCCGTTGTTCGGAGACGAGAGAAAGGATATATTGGTGGTGGGTAGCCACAACGGTTATCTCAGAATGTACAGCCCTTCGTCGGAATGGGTGGACGAAACGAAATCGCCGACCAACTACAAGTCCACGGACCAGATGATGGAGACTCGAGTCGGAGACTGCATCGTGGACATGAAAACGGGCAAATTCGTCTCGTGAGTAAGAACGTTCGTCTGTTGGAACTAACGTAGTTACAAACGAACGAACGAACGAACGATTTAAATGTTTGCGTTTTCAGGGGTTCCCAGGACGTTCGTCTGGCGATACTCGCGTCCTCGAAGCTGATCGTTTACCACGCGACTTTAACCGATGAATCCAAAGAATACGGTTGGTAGTTTTTCGTTTTTCTTTTTATTTTTTTATTTTTTTATTTTTTTCGTACGAGTTCGTGAACTTTCGATCTCGCGCCAACCAATCGATTGGAAAAAATCGTCCGTTGCTCGGACAGGAGACCGATGCGATCTGAAGATCGCGTACGAGCACGTGCTGCCACGGTTTCCGGCGTCTCTGACGGTGGGTCCGTTCGGTGGTGTCCGAGGCAGGGACTTTCTCTGCGTGCAATGCTTGGACGGGACGCTTCTCTTCTACGAGCAAGAGGTGTTCGCGTTCGGTCAAGTTCTCAGGAATCGGTTGTTACCCGAGCCGATCGTGTACGTGTCGCGATACGACTTGTTCGTGGTAGCTAGCTCCTCTTGGTACCTCGAGTGTTACAGGTGGGAACGGTTGGTTTGTGGGAGCAGCAACGACGATACGGGTGGAACGGTGCTGTAACGCGATACAATGATTTCGTAGATATCAGAGCATGGCGGAGTCGAGAGAGGGTGGCGATTCGCATCGGGTGTTCGACGCGGGCAACCTGGAGCCGGATTGGAGTTTCAACGTCGGCGAGGCCGTTCGAGGCATCGAGGTTGTCACGTTGAGCAGCTTCGAGGTCGGGATCGTGGTTCTCGGCGAGAAACATCTGTACTGTCTAAAGGACAACTGTTCGTCGATCAAGTACGCCAAGAGGCTCGAGTACAGAGCTCTGTGCTTTCGGGCTTACGTGATCGGTAAATAATTCGTCCTCGACTTATTGAGTTGGATGTTGTTTCGAAAAGGAGCGCGGCAATCGAGTTCTCGATGCTTTCAGAACCGGACGGGAAGCTGATGGTGCTGGTAATCTCTGACACGAGTACTCTGATGATTTACGAGGGCAGCACGCTCAAGTGGTCGGCGCAGCTGCCTTTCGCGCCGGTCGCCGTAGCGCGGGTTCAACTTCGGGTGAGTCGATCGCGATAATCCCCCCGGCGCGGCGCGGCGCGGCGCGGCGACGATCGTTGCGCGCCAGGTAAAACGGCTGGGATTTCTCGGATTCGAGATCGTCGGTAAGGAAGCCGGCCGATTAACGAGAACGGGTAATCGGAGCGTGAAAAAGGACAACCGGTGCGGCGCGGAGCAATTATCGCAATCGCGACGACCGCGACGTTATATTATTATCTGTCGGTTATCGTGGCGCGCGAGAACGAACAAGGTTGCCGTTTTTGTCTTTCCGGAAGATAGAGCGGAACGCGCTCGGCTACCGTCGCGTTGCGTCGATTAATTGCCTCGATACCGAGAGAGAGAGAGAGAGAGAGAGAGAGAGAGAGAGAGAGAGAGAGAGAGAGAGAGAGAGAGAGAGAGAGAGAGAGAGAGAGAGAGAGAGAGAAAATGGCCTTTGTCCGCGTCCATGTTGGCAAAGTTTTTCAGGGTAAAATTAAAAAGATGGAGTTTCGCAGCATCTGCAAGGGGTGATCGTCGTTCTATCGGAGGACGGTCGGCTGGAGGCGTGCTACCTGGGCTCGGAGCCAAGCTTGTTCGTCGCGCCGCCCCTTCACCCGCGAGGATACGATTACGCGGCCGCGGAGCAGCGTCTCGCGGAGTTGCGAATCTCCTCGAACAAGGGCAAAGAGTCGGGTGAGAAAGCGAGGCGTCGCGTTCGCCGATAACGCGCGTAACCCGCGCCGCGGTTCGAAGCAGTAGAGCTTAATCGACGGCTGGGTCGCGACAGGTCACGATCGAAGCAGCGACGCCACCTTGGACGCCGAGCTGATCGTCACGGTGAACGTATCGTCGGAGCTGAAGCCGCGCGGCAAACGATTCGGAACCGGCAACGATTCCGAGCGAGATGAGGAGGAGGAGAAGGAGGAGAAGTCCGAGCTGAGCCAAACGTCGAGCTGCAGCCTCTCGATCGAGCTATCCTCGTACGCGACCCTTTGCGACGTCCAGGTCTGCGTGGACGTGTCACCGCCGTTCGTCGTCGCCAAACACTTTTACACCGTCTCGAATCTCTGTAAGTTATTCTGGCGTTAACATCGATAGCTCTGCTCTGTCTCGACGCGTTACGAGACGCGCGGCAAACTTTCCAGGCGAACGTCACGCGACTGAGACGGAGGTTTACGTGGACGGAGACTGGCCACCGATATCCTCGGAGGTTCTGGTGACCGTCACTTACCGGACGGACACCGGTAACCTGAGAGCGATTGGCAAAACCGGTCGACTGCCGTCCAGGATGATCCTAAAGAGTTGCCCAGCGGAGAACGCGTGTGCTTTCGCGAGCCTGATCAAAGGCAACGATCCTCCGGCCAGCTTCGGTCAGCTGTTCCCCGGTAAATTCACAGCTCCTTATTATTATCATCTACCAATTTAAGTGGTAGGTACCATTGCAATTATTAGAAATAAAAATTCGTCCGTATCAGATGGATTCTCATTGTCAGTAAATTTTTGCTTGTAAATGCTATGCCCAGAACTGCCATCAAAACCCCACTTACATATCATTTTTAAATGATTGTGCAATTGCCGATATTAATTATTTTTAAAATACTACTAGCGGTAATATTTAACAAACATTGTAAATTCACCTCCGCGGATATTTCGGTTACAGATATTGGAGGTGAAAATGAATTTTTCATTTTTCTAAGCTCTTTTATATTCGGAAAGCATTATTGTTTATGTAATGCATTGACAAAGGAACGGAGAATAATATACATATACTTCCTTTCAGACAAGTCCAAATCTAAGTACATATGTATAATGCAATTATTTGATGCGGTAATACGGTGGAATGTAACGCGGTTGTACGGAGTAATGATCCTGATAATCTTGCAGCAAACTGGAGTTCTTCTGCTGATCGTGAAGACATTAAATCTTGAACTCGACGTTTTTTAGTTCTTATCGAGGCATCCGCAAACGGCATTAAAGGTCGTCCGCGGCTGGGACCCGGTTGCGGTTCATTAGAAACAAATAAATAATCTTCACTTAAAATGTCTTCAGGAATATTGATTACACTGTGAAGCCACGCATTATAGCGTTGTAAAAGATACTTTCTTGTTCTTGAACAGCTCTTCCACTTTATTACTTTTTACTTACATAATGCCAAGTCATAAGCTTTGCAAATTTCCCGAAGCTTGTTATCAATATCTATAGAGCATGTACTGATATTCAAACGTCTCTTTAATTCAGTTAAAATATTTGATATTTTTTCTGATCTATCACTTGAAATCCATATATTATCAATTATCAAGCAAGTCCAAATTTTTAACTTCCAATTCTGATCCTAAATAGAAAGTACGGTCACTTATTAAAAAGTATGTAAAATTGTAAGTGTTGCAGTTAGTTGCAAGAAAGATTATAAAATTCTTAAAATAAAACAAGTAATGTGTCCAAATATGTGTAGTAGCGGGCTTAGTGTCTATATCGGTGAGGAACACGTGGACGACGATTTATAAACTACTTACTCTATAGATATATTTTATTATAATAGTAGAAAACGCACAGATAGTAATAAATGAAAGAAAGAAAATGATATTGTATGCACAGCTTCTCACAATCACCCGGGTAGCCTACAGTCCTTCGTGGCTCACAACGGATATTCTTTTCCAAACACGATCAGACCGTCCTTCGTCTTCACGAGCTGGCTCTACTCTCTCCTCTGCTCTCGCACCTCACACACTCTGCTTGCGAAAACATTAATATCGTTATTTACCGATAGGGGGCGATGTATCTCACTCTTAATTCTATAATACTAATTCTTACTTCTCTAATTGTTTATTTTATCCCTTCCCTACTGCTAATGCTAATACTTCTTCGAAGAATCCTTAAAAGTACAAACTGTACCACGTCTTCTGCACCGCTATCGCTCAGACATAAACCTAAACACTAAACACTTATCTTTCACACCTCTATCTCCAGCGCACATTCGTGCTCTTCCGCCTTCCAAACAATCCCGATCTATCCTCACATTCTTATTACCCTTTCAATAGGAATAAAAGAAATATTAACGACCAATAAAAACTGCGTAAAAATTCTTCATACATGTACAATATTATTATTGCATAATTGCATTATGCATATAGATTATCGATGAATGATTATTAATAACAATTTTCGTCCTAACATGCATTTTAGCAGCTGAAATCTATCGCGTATTGTGATATGTACGAACATTAAATTTTGCCCATCTATTCCGCACTGTGCCTCGCTGGGCGAACGAAATTACGGGTCTGGCCCGATCTGCGGCCGTGTAATTTCGATCGAGGCGCACAACCGACCAGCCAGCCTGTCCCGTCGCGTCGCGTCGCGTCGTCCGGTTAATCACGGCACGCGTGTTTCTTAGAATTCGTCGGCGAACAGGCGCAGAAGCAAAAGCAAAAGCAAAAGCAAGGTTGCAACTCGTTGGGACTGCGGTATGCGCACACCGGTCGCTCGGTAACGATCGTTTCCGGCAACGCGAGCAATCGATACCGAGTGCAGTCGAACGACGGACTATCGACGACCTTGGTCGTGGAACGACTGATCGACAGGCTGAACGAGCGAGGCGGTGGCGCTGGCGCTGGCGCTGGCGGTAGAAGCGGGTTCGCGAGCATCCAACGGAATCACGTTCAGCTAGTGCACCTTCGGATCGAGGCTCACTTTCTCGCTCGACGAGAAATCGATAGGATAACGGTGCGTATCCTTTTTGTTGCTTGTTCTTTCGTGCTCTCGTGCTCTCGTGCTCTCGTGTTCGCGTACCTACTACCTTTGGCCACGATTCTCGGGGCTCGGAGTTAACGTTATCGCTGCGTTTGCTCGCAACAGAGGGAGATCGGGTTGCTGACTACTCAGCTGAGAAACGTCGAAAGGAGGATGCTGCGTACGGTCCGGGAGAGGAACGACCGATCGTTGACCGCCACCGGGCTTCCGTTTCTCTTCGAGCAGACCTGTCGCGGGATCTTTCACCTTCTCAAGGATCTCGTTAAAGCGACGGCGGTAAATCGAGCTGACGAGACTCGCGAAGCACGTTTGATTTATTTCTTGGTTTTCTTAGGAACGAGATCGAACCGGGCACGAGCTACGGTGCGGCGTGAAGCTGTTGCTGTTGTTGGTCCGATCGAACGCGGAGCCCGACAAGTACGCGTGGCTGCAGGCGGCGATCGGCTTCGAGCCACGGCCGGCCGAGCACCTGGTGAGCGAACCATACCGATATCACGATCGCCCCTCTATTCTCCAACGGTTAGGATTTCTTTGCGATTTTTCCCCAGGACTGGGAGGAGATCGCCGACGCGGCGTTGCTCGCCCTGCTGCAGGCAATATCGAGGAAATCGAGCGCGGTGTATAGCAAACCACCGGTGAGCTGCAACGCGATCTCGCCCATCTCCGCCAGCAAAGATCTGGCCAAGCTGAAGAAGCGTTTGGTCCAAGCGATCGAACGGCTCGACGTTTCCAGGGGATCGGACATCGCGGAGATCGAGCCGGCCGACGGCAACGATTTCGCGTCCGCTTAGATCTTTAATTTACGTAAGTAGGCACGCGTGTCGCCGCGACTCGGATATAATTCGATTGAACGAGGCATACCGATCCGACTCGTACGCGCGACGATGAATCATCCTGACGGCGCGGCGGCGCGGCGCCGCGATTCTGCTTTTCCGACGTTAATCGATGGAAGGATCTCCAGCCAACAGATCTGTCTTCGCCTCGGAACCAACGCCACACAGTTGTCCGGATTGGAAAATCGTATGCCATTTTTATGTAACTTTTAAACCGTATGAGATATTATCATGAAACTTGAACCAGATAATGTTGAAATGCTATGCTATGGATAGGTTAAAGTAAAATTGTTACACAATTGTTGTTAATGTTTCTTATTGTTATTATTATTACACGTTTTATATTAATATTTTATTCATTCTGAGGCTTCTGTTTCTAATTTTCTAACTATTTTTCGGTATGATTTCATTCTAATGCTGGATATAAAGGCATCGGATGTTAAAAGAAATCGAGTTCGCATTTCGTAATAGAAAGAATAAATCTCGGTTTGTACGAAAACCTTCCATTTGTATTAACTGAATAATACCTGCGATGAATAGCACAGAAAGAAATGTTACATATAAAAAGTAATCCACGGAATGAATCTTAAAGCGTTTCCATACTTACCAAATAGAAGTTTAACGAGATGTTATATCGACACAAAACAAAACAAAACTTAAATATAACTTAAACTTTAACTATATAGGAAAAGGTATAAATATATACATAAATAACAAGAAACACAAATAAAAAAAAAAGAGAGATTTAAAACAAAACTAAACACAGTAACTTTATGAATACGCAGAAAATACTTCGAATGCCTGCTATGAATGCTCGGATGGTTCTGATGCATCTAAATCAACCAAGCTTCGAAACAGAATCGAAAAAGTCTTATCTAAACCATAGTATAAACAGACTAAGTGCCATAAGCTAAACACTTCAGTCGAAAACGGCGGATGTTGAACTCCTCTCCTCGCGGAGTTTCATCGATTGATGCGATACCGCGTCCAACCTCAATAGCTTTAAACAATAATAATTTGAGCAGTGGGACGAGGGGGGAATTGAATCTTTCATGATTATTTAGAATTTAGAGGAAGGTGTGCCGAGAATATTCCAATTTGTTAGAACGCGGGATTCTTCGGGACTCGAAAGATACTCTACTGTGGTTATCAATCACGAAAGAACGTTCTTTACTATAAAAAAAAAAAAAAGAGAACAAGAAAATATTGAATAGAAACATCAGGGCTCTTGAAAGAAAACATGCAATTTTTTGTTTAAAAAACGCTGTCCATAAAAAGTCAGACTTTAAGTCATCATTGCCACTAAAAGACGATATCAAATTGCATAAATATCTTCATTTTCGACACAGATGAACATTTAAGAAGTAGTGTACGTGTACACTGTACACCTATGAAATATCGATATGTGAAAGTCGGTTTTTTAAGGAAATGGCACACGATTTTCCAATCCGGACCACTGTGGCGTCAATGCGCGCCCTGTCCCAATCACCATTTTCTTCTTCTTCTTCTTTTTCTTCTTCTTCTTTTTCTTATACTCGTTCGTTCGTTCGTTCGTTTCGTTAGCAAGCTCGACGAGCTTTTGTTAATCGCGATGTTCGGTCGAGGTCGGTTCGAGACCGATTAGCGGAACGAACGTTTTCAGTGTCGGAAACGACGCGTTACGGTTGGAGGAAAGATCGCATCCTCGATGAGACATTCGACGACAAACAGGCTCGCGCGACTCCTTCCGTTTCCCTGTTTTTTTTTCTTTCTTCTTCTTTTTCCTTACAGCTCGGTGCATGCGTACTCTTTTTAGCCGCGTCTCGCTTCGGCACCGATTACGCGGAAACAGCCGCGGCTTCGTAATCGACCTTCCCGGAAGAACGAACGATTCGGCGACGATGACGCTCGTCGCCGCGCCGTTTTGCCACTCGACTCTCTCGTTCGTCGTTAGTTGTTCGATTTGCCGCGGGGGAAAAAAAAAGTGTTGGACGATTCGAGAGGGTCGGCGAGGAACCGGGAACGCTGCGGCGTAACGGTCGACTCGTGTACCGCCTCCGGAAGCAATTGATTGCGAGCGCCGCTAATTAGTTTACCAGGCCGATAATGCTCGCTCCTCTTTGCCTCGGCGCGGCGCGGCGTTCGGGAACGCCTGGCGCGAGTTCCTTCTCGTCTCTCTTCGTCGCCGACGCCGTCACCGTCGCATCGTCTCGCTAGCGAAATACACGCACACCCACGTCTCCCTCTCGCTCCTTTCCTCGCCACGGTAACCCAAGTCCCGCCGGCTAAAGCAGGATACGTTACTTCCGGAAACGCGATCGAGATTACGCGAGAACCGTACGCCACGCCACGCCACGCCACAACCTTCCTTTTTCACGCTCGAGATTACGTCGTATAACTCGAGAGATCCGGATTGCGGCGAACGAGCCGCTACGAGGCTTGCTCGTGCCTTATTATTTCACCGAGATAGAAGAGGATCATCGTCGACGGCGGCCGCGGCGGCGCGGATGATTTAAAAGCGGACCACCTTGCTGAATCGTCGAACCCCCGGGGGACCACCGATGGAGTTCTTTCGCTGCGCCGCACCGCGCCCTGACAGACCGGTAATGGGGGATAACGAGGCGGTCCGACGAAACAAGGGATCGAAGCGGTGCGGTGGGAGCAGCTGGACGCGGTTCGAATTCTCTCCTTCCGACCAATTACCTCGTTTCTCGATTCCTACCCTAAATACTAAATACCTATTGCCTCTCTCGTTCTTAGGTCCCGGGTCCCGGGTCCCGGGACCCGGGCCAAGTCGAGTCGAGTAAATCCTCGAACCCTGAGAACCTACCTTCCGTCTACCTGTCCCACGATTTTCTTCGAACCGACCAGATCCGGCCGTCACTGCGCTGCGCTCGTTCGCCTTCGATCTTCATGCATTACCAAAGGACCGCGTGCATACGACTAACAGCTTCGTGCCGCGTTCAGCTAAGGCGAACGATTCGCTTAATGGACCCATGAATCATCGCTAAGCAGGCTCAAGAGGATTCGAGGATAATCGTTAAACTCGTAACGACGAGGGTTGGAGAGATGAGCACAGAGATAACCGAGACCCGTGCTAATGACTCGTTTCCGCGTCCCTTGAAAAATTTACAACCTGCCGCGCCGCGCCGCGCCGCCCCGCGCTGCGCCGGTTTCCCGCTCGAATTTGCAGCCGACTCGGAGTTGAAATCGCGGCTCGGTCGTAGCCGAGCGGGCGGCCGCGTACGATCCGCCAGAAATAGAGCCATCGTTTATCGGGAAACGTTACATCGTAGAACCGGAAGAGAAAATAAATTTCCTGACCGTTTCGGAGCAGTTTCGCGGCTCGGTCTTTTTTTCTTTCTTACTCTGCCACTGTTTCTCTTTCTTTCCGTCTATTTTGCTGCCACACGATTCCGAAAGTTTAATATAGAAGTTGAACGATTCGCCGGTATACTTGGAAAGCTGTCGTTCCATCGCATCGGGCCGAAAAGAAGCGTTCGCCATTCAGGGAAGGAGACGCGTCCCGTCGCGTCCCGTCGCGTCGCGTCGCGTCGCGCAGTAGTACACCGACCGTTTCGACGAAACACCGTCCCACGTGAACGTCTGTTCAACGTTTCATCGCGGTTTATTTTGCTAATTCAAACAAATTTGCCCTCTATCCGATCGCGTTCACCCTCCTCGTCTAAATGAAAACAGAAGACGAAGAATAAGAAGAAAACGTAACAGAAAACACTCGCGTATCGCCACGAATCGTAGTAGAAAAAAAGAAAAAAAAAAGAAAAAAAGGAGAAAAAAATTAAAAAAAAAATGGCAAATGGACATCGAGCGAAAGACGTTTGGCGCGTGCGAAATCCCTGACGCGACCTTGCCGCGAGCGTGAGCGCTCGTGCGCGCTTGTCGAGCCTCGATATTGGATACGCGATCCAAGTCGAAGCTTCGTACACGCGAAACAAAAGGAGAACAATACGGAATAACGAAGCGGCATCGCAGTGGCGCTGCTGTAATCTAGATAGATTTGAATGAATATGGTTCGTTATGCGGGAAAATATAAGGGCTATCGAGCATCGAGCACGACACGAAATCGAGAATCAACGGTACTTTTCTGGGCTGCTCTATCCGGGTGACGAGCACGCTTCACGTTGCATCGCGTTAGGTGTCCGTTATCGAAACGGGCCGAAAGGAAAGGAAAGGAAAGGAAAGGAAAGGATAGGGAAGAAAAAGAAAGAAAAAACGAGTTGGTATCGAACGTTAATGGAACAATCGCTGGGCGTAGGTGGGATTCGAAGGCGACCTTGCGCGATCCTCTCGTGAAAGTTGCAAAGCAAATGCCATCTGTTACTCCGCTCTGCTCCGCGTCGTTTTATCGTTGCTCGAGGTTCCGACGATCGAGGATTCCCGATGGACGTATCGCGGTACGGTTATCTGAAACGCGCTCGAGGCGTGCACGCAATAGGTTCCTAGAGAGGTCGGGAGGACCGGAGGACGGGAGGACGGGAGGACGGGTGGAGGAGAAGACGTAAGGGAGGAAAGCTAGGGCAAAAAGAGCGCTTATTAAGCATCGAGCTTCAAAGTGGTATCGGCGGATCGCGATCGAACCGGTAGCTTCTGCTTGTGCAGCGATACACCGAAGCAGCCGAGCAGCTGAGCAGCTGAGCAGCCGAGCACCGGTGCATCGGCTTCTTGTTTTGTTGGCGTGCGCGCGCGTTCATTGTGCGCGCTTCCACGAACAAAGTTAACGAGGTAGGTACTCGTTATGAACGTCCGAGCGGTGCGGTGTGCTCCGCTCCGTTGAGACTCGAGACTCGAACGGATCGAGAGTCGGAGAAACCGAGAGGGAAAGAGAGAGAGAGAGAGAGAGGAGGAGGAGAAAGAGTACGCGTAGAATGCTCGGTGGAGAAGGAAGCACCAGGGGGGGGGGGGGGCGAGGGAAAGAGGGAAAGAGGGAAAGAGGGAAAGAGGGAAAGAGAGAAAGACAAAAAACGAAGAGCGAGAGAGAGGAAGAGGAAAGGCCAAGTACCATCGATAAGCATCTTCGATATGTACAATAGCCAACCAAGTAGCCGTTGCTTTCTCTGTTTTTCCCTTCCTCCGTCTCTTTCGGTTAGCCTCGGCATGGAAGTTCGAACAAGCTCCGGAACGGCCGCGGCGCGCCGGAGGAACAGCTCGAATCGAGTTGTATCGACTGGTTAATGGTAATATCGAGGACGGGCGCAAACGTTGTTTGCGCAAAGTTCTCGATACCCCGAGGCCGTATATCTGTTAAAAACGCGGTATTATTGAATAGACGGGCCGCGGTCGATACGATTATCGAACTGGAACACTGTCGACGGAGATTTCGGAGAGGCTGGGATCGACGGGAAGCAGCGAAAAACGAAGGGTCGCGAAGCGGTTCGATCGAGAAGCGGCCAGAGTCAAAGTCCTCTACGATCGTGCTCGAGGTCGGGCAGATTCTCCCGAGCGGAAGCGTCGGTATTTTCCAGCGTTCCAATCGCGTCGTCGCGCCACGCCGATGATGGCCAGCCTGTTGGAAGATTAATTTTCCATTCGCGGCGCGTTCGCAACTCGCCGATTTTCTTGCGACCGTTCTTTGCACGCTCCTTGAATCGATAGACGAGCTAGATAGATAGATAGATAGATAGATAGATGGATAGGATCGGATAGATGGATAGATCGAGCGAGGGGTAGGTAGGATATTCGGCGCGGGCACCGCGCGTACAGAGCGTAGCGCACGGCGCGGGCGGCGAACAGGTAGGTACACAGGTGCGATCGTTCGGTTTCGCAAAGTGGACGATCGTTCTCAAAGGATAATCGGAACGCTGCTAATGCCTGGTCAAGAGAGAGCGGGATCGAGTTGGAACCTTCTCCCTCTTTCTGGCTCGAAACCTCGCGCAGTTTCTCCTCCGCCGTTCTCTTCTCCGCTTCCGAGGGAACCCACTCTCCGTTCACCTCCTCCTTTGCTTCGTTCCTGCAGTGCCATGCCGCCACCGCCACCGCCTCCGCCTCCGCCTCCGCCTCCGCCTCCACCTCCACCTCCACCTCCATCTCCCTGCGTACCGTATTCTACCATCTCGACGAGCATCTCCGTCGTAGTTGTAGCCACCACTCTCGACCTTCCGATCGCCTTTCCCCGCCTGAGCGTGCCGGTCGGCTCGGTTCTCCATCGTAGTGGTAGTCGTAGCCACTGGAAGCTCGTTACTCGGCCGGAGCAGCGCGGCGGCGAAGTAGTGGAATTGGTGATCGGTGGAACTCGCAACGGAACTTTAGTGCAGCTTCGGCGAGCAGCTGACGCGGAGTCGTAGCTTAGTTGCTGGTCGGACTCGTGGCGCGAACGCAGCGGCACGCACGCTGCCGCTCGTACGCTGGATTTCGTTGGCGGTTTGCGAGTCGCTCCGCGCGGCAACGTTTTCAAAAGTTGTGTGGCATCGCAGCACGACGAAAGAAGATCGCGTGTAAGAAAAAGGAAAACGAGAGGAAAAGAAGGTGGTGGAGGTGGTGGTGGAAGTGGGAGTGGAAGTAGCGGTGGAGGAGGAGGAAGAAGAAGAAGAAGAAGAAGAAGAGGAGGAGGAGGAGGAGGTGGAAGAGAATCGGGAAAGATACGGGTGACGCGGTTCGGACACGTCTCGGAGTTTCCCGCTCGTCAAATGAACGAAGCGCCGGCGTATCGCGAGCAAGAGAAAGCGGCCTCGTCGACGCGTCGACGCGGAGAATCGCGGCTGCGAGTGGCCCGCGATCCGTCAAACGGATTCTCTACGAAATCCTTCGCCTCGGTAAGTCGACTCGTCCCTGCAATCCTTGCCGTCTATTCCCCTTGTTTGCCGCCGATTCCTTCTCTCTTCTAGACTCTAGCTAACCGAGTGAACGCGCTTCGAACGAACTGTGAACGCGAGTGGTGAGTGGCTCTAGTGGCAAGCACAGCGTACTTTGCTTCGCCTCGGTGCGTATCAGTGGTTTCGAAACGAAACGGGCGCGCGCGCGAATCTTCTTAGGATCGAGAAACAGAGGTGGTGCAGGATCGATCGCGTCGCGCGGCTCGCGGCTCCCAACTCGCACAGGAGAGAGGATCGAAGACGGCGCGTAGCCGTGTGACAGCTGAGTACGCGGTGCTAGATGTCGCCAGCGAGGCGGCCTGCTTTGTCCCACTGATCGCTCGAGACTTGCTGTCCACAGAGTCGAAGCGCACCGGCCGTTTTCGCCTCCCTTTTTCCCTTCTTTTCTCTGCTCTGTTTTGCTTTATTCTGCTTTGCTCGCTTTTTCTCATCTTTTCTATGTTGTTTGACGTTGTTTACTGTCAGTGAACTGGGCCTTCAACTGGGCCTTCAACTGGGCCAACGATCATACTCAGTGTAGGCCCCACGTTACTTTAAATATAAACGGCCAACTGAAGATTCCTTTTCGTAGGGCCAACTCTTGACCAGGCACAATAAACCAACAGTAGGCAGACAGTTGGTTCTGCTGCACTTTAATTCGTTGGCTGCACTTACTTTATAAATACCTATTTTGCTACTTTCTAATGGTTCTGTAAAATAATCAGTTTTCACTGAAAAACAATCGCAATGCAATTTATAAAAAGAAGAGCCAGGAACCTGTTCAATAAATTTAACAATCACATAATCCCCACTTACAGTAATGAAACATGAATCAGCCAAAGATGTGCTTAAAATGCAATTGCTTATCGAAGACATAGATTTTATTACACCGTCTTTTTTCTTTACAATAATTGGTTTGTGTATCGGCTTATCTGTATCGGTATAACAACATTTTCTTTCCCCGAATCTCTTAGCAACTTGTTCTAAAGGAAGATTATGCGATCGAACCATTTGTTTAATTTTAGTCATAAAATTTTCAAAAGGAAATGCAGAAAAATTGTCTAAATTGCCAAAATTTAAAACATCTCTTTCCAAATCTAGTAACTGTATACTACATAACTACATAACTAGTATACTAAATAAATTGCGCAATGTAATAATAAAAAATGTTTATATCAATTATTTGCTAACGCATTGTTTAAAACTACAGGTCCTAAATATAAAAGAAAAGATCGAAATTCTGTTGCCTTCCAATATTTAAACATATTTAATGGCCGTGGACGCCGAGAAAATTCTACCGAATAGTGGTTCTTCTTGATTTTTAATAGTCTGTTTGATATCCTACTTATATTAAAGGCATTTAGCTTACATTTTTTTGGTCCATTATCAACCCAAAGCCGAATGATTTTTTTTGTAACACCTAAACAAATTAAATGCATATAATCCAAAGGAATTTGGGTTATTAATCCTAGATCGAGTTCGGAAAGTACACCACTTTTTGATAACTGGTGGTCTTCATAATTCATTCTGTTAAAGCCAACGTCAGTCCGTAGATTTAAGCTAGATGTATACTTCCATGTAGTTCTACCAATATTAGTACATATGTATATACCCTCCTGTTCACATTTCTCGCAACCAAAGAGAGAGAGTTGTGTGACTTAATACATTTCAAAAATGCCCTAGCCGGTGCATCAGCTACAATACAACTTAAGCGAAAGGTGAACTGTTTTTTATCCATTGTAATGCCATGTTTTTCCAAATAAAGACATTCATCGACGAACGGACGTATAAAGTTATTACAATCATCTGGTTTAGATTCACCGTAATAGAGGCCTACAATAAGCCTATAGTTGATCTTATGGGTGATGTATTTGCATGGTGTAGTAGGAGAATCTAAAAAACACCATATATGTAAGTTAATTTTACTACAAGAAAAAACATGCACTTTTGAATATTATTGAATGAAAGAAATATGTCATTTCTTATTACACTTTTGAGAATAATTATTGCACTTACTAATACTCTGGTCAAGTAATTGTGATATAGAACTGTTACACTGGGATCTAACTGTTGGGGTTGAGGTATCTATAAAAAGAGAAAGTTGTGAAGACTGTTGTAAATATAACATTGTAAAATACTTATGAGGTACTTTTTCAAAATTCATTCGTTATGTATGTATATTGTTCGGCAGCCGCCCTAATGTGCTTGTAGAAAGAAACAATAGAAAAGCGGTAGGACGCGAACGTATAGGGAAAATTCGCTGTAGTAGTAAGGACGTTTTTCGCGAATATCTCGGAAATGACGAGAAACCGATATCTTTGCAATGAAAAAAAGTTGTTTAAAACGTCGAGTTTTATAACATGTATCACTTTATCTGGTACTTTATCCTAACTGATTCCCAACTATCGGAAACCGTTGGCCAACCATAAATGCTACTAGGGACGCGCCCTCCGCGCTCGAGGACTCGCCTTACCCTTGTTTGCGCTCCCGTTGCTTCCCTCGCGACGCGCTCTCACGAATTCTTCTGCTTTCTCTTTTCTAGTAAATCGTCGCCGGCGGAGACGAGGGCGCAGACGAGGGCGAAGACGAGGGCGAAGCCACGCACGGGACGGTATCGGACACGAAGATGAAGTTAACGCGGTTGGCCTTAGCTCTGGCGGTGGCTTTGTTTACGTCGATCGGTCGCTGCGATGCCTCCGAAAGCATAATAGGTGAGTTATCCCTGGCGCGTACGCGAATTCAGCTACGATCCGCTCGCGATATCGAAAGTCCAGCGACCGAACAAACGCGAACCGCGAACCACGAGGCGCGTCACGCTCCATTTGCAACTTTTAAACGCTCTATTCTTAGTCTGTCTCCATTATCTGTCGGTCTATTTGCGCGCCGCGCCGCGCCGCGCCGCGCCGTGGCGAGTCAGCTCGAATCTCCACTCGATTCGATCGGTCGATCGCTCAAAACAGCAGGTCGACGATGTATCGCGAGTGCTCCTTCGTTGTTCTTTGTATGCTCGATCGGTGTCCTAGTCCAGAATCTATTTTCGTGTCTCCTCTTTTTTTTTTATTTCCTCTTGTTGTTTGAAAGAGAAGATAACGTATTCGAGTGTGCACGAAACAAACAGTTCGTCCAATTTCCCCGCGTGTCATGTCGGTGCGACACGGAGCGAGGGAGCACTCGGCGTTGTTGGGTGACTCGCGGTACGGTTCGAACGGGAACAAAACAATAGAGGGCAAAAGATGCTCGAAGCGGGGAAAGGGAGAGCACGAACGCCAACGTCGCGTCGCGTCGCGTCGTAACGTTCTTTCTCGCGCGCATTCCTACGAGCTTGTGAAAAACAAGAAAAACGCAACGAAAACAAAGTGTTTGCGCATCGACGCGACGAAACTGATTGTGAGTGAAAAAGGGCGCGAGTTTTGATCTCGTCGATGGCCGGTGTTAAAAAACAGGGTTTCGGAAGATCCGCGCGAAGGACGCTGACGATCGCTTGGATGGATCGTGGCTGGCGAAAGGCTGATCGAAAGATCCCCTCGGGTACCAAGGGAATTCGTTGCGTTTTGCCAAAGAAAAATCCTCACGCGTACCCCTAATTTCCCTTCGTGGGGCTTTTCTCCGTTAACGGTGCGTTTGCCGTTTGATTGCAGGAAGTCGAGAAACGTGCGACGTCGAAGGGGAGGATTTCACCGTGGACAAAATACCAAACACCAGATGCTTCAATTGTTTGTGCAAGGTAAATCGTTCGAACTGTTCGCTGAAGACTACGCGTCGCGATATTCCCTCTCCCCCCGTATTTCCACCACGGCTACTCTCTGGCGGAGAATCACCGAAAAGGTCGAATCGCATCGGTGCTATCTAGACCTATCCAGCGTAAAAATGATCGTTAACGAACGCCAACGTTTGCGGAAGCGTCGGAACGCGTGCACGATCCAAGATTATTGCATCCAGAAGAACTAGAATCGAAAAGATTCTTGTTTTTCCCGGCTCCTTTCAAATTCAGCTCGTTTTCTCGTTGCACGCGGCATCGAAGCGTTCCTGTATCGCGTTGAGATCGTAGATCCTGCCAAGGAACGAGAACTCGACCGACCTCGACGACGCGACGCGACGCGACGCTCCGAGCCTCGTTTTCTTCGCTTCGTTCCTTTCGATTTCGCTGGCGGGCACCGCGCGAACGGAAGCCTCCTTTCGCGCCTTCTATCCCGCTAGCGCGTATCCACGAGTGTTTGCGAAAATACGAAAATGCGAAATAGTAGTTTTTTTTTTTTTTTCGAGAGAGAGAGAGAGACGCGCGAGACCAACCGTGACCCTCGTTAAATTACTTTACGTAATTCCAACGTCAGATAAATCCCAAAGGTTTAATTATAGAGTTCGTGATAAGAAGCGAGAGAAAATTACACCAGAGCTCGATAGATAGCCACGACCGAACGAGGAAATTAGCGAAAATTTTTACAAGCGTATCTACTCTACTTTGTCTTCTTCTTTTCCTTTGCAGAACGGTTTCGTCGAATGCAGGAAACAACAATGTCCTAGCATCGAAGGTTGTTACACGCTGCTGGATCCGCGGGAGGACGAGTGCTGTCACAGGTGCAAAGGTACGAGAGAGTAACGAGATGCCGTAGAGATAGCGTGAAACGGGAACGAAAGCAGAAGCTCGAGCCGGCCCGTTCGACTAACCGTCGAAATCGTTCTAATTCGTTAAAGTTAGGGTCGCGAGAGGGACGGAGATAGAGAGATAGAGAGAGAGAGAGAGAGAGAGAGAGAGAGATGAATGATTGAAATGGAAGTGAGAGTGGGAGAAGGAGAGAATGTGGATAAGCAACGCGAACGTCCGACCGATTGACTGTCCACGGGAGGAAGAAAGATACAAAGAGACGAAGAGAGCGAGAGGAATGTCCGGGGCGGAGCATTGTTCGCGGGGCACAAAGGCGCTTCTGTTCGTCGATACGCTGATAAACCCGGGGAACTTGGGCATCGCCACGTCCGACGCTGTTTACACCGGCTACCGTCTAAACCTTATCCTTTTTCTCTATCAATTACGTTGCCCCCACCCCCGTTTCTCCTTATTCCCGTCCACCGAATTTCTTTGCTTTCCAAACGATTTCGCTTCTCTTTCTTTTCCGTTTGCCGCTACGTCGCGTCGGCGAACGCGTCGCGTTCGATTATACATACGTACACATATCACCGGTGGTACTTTTCCGTCCGCGATTTCGCCGAGCCGAATAAATTGATCGAAACACGGGCGTCGACGAACGCAAGCAAGCAATTTCGAGCGTCCTTCTGTCGCCCAGTCTAGACCGACGAAACAATGTTTGCCGAACGTGTTGAAAGGTTGCGTACGGAACGGATCGTACCACGAGTCGGAGACCGAGTGGACCGAAGGAACCGATCCCTGCCGAATCTTCACCTGCAAGGCCGGAGTCATCACCGAGTCACGACTCCATTGTTACACGCCCTGCTCGAATCCGATTCCAGCCGCCCCCGGCCACTGCTGTCCTGTCTGCCTCGGTAAGTCGAACCGATTCATTCGTCCACTCCATCGCCCGCGCCGTAAGAAAGAAACAACGACCGGACGATTTTCTGTTCGCAGGATGTCACGTGAACGGACAAATGGTGACGGCGGACAGATCGGTGACAACGACCGAGGATCCATGCGTGACTTGCAGATGCAACGCGGGTCGACTGACGTGCGCCAAACAAGCTTGCCCGGTGCTGCATTGTCCCGCCTCGAGGATCGTCCACGATCCTGGCGAGTGTTGTCCGCGTTGCAAAGGTACGCCGAACAAAACTGTGTTCACGCGTCATACGAATCGAACGAATCGAGCCAATCGTTCCTCTGTTTACCCAGGTAGCGGTAGATATTTGTCGCCGCCAAAAGGCGCGTGCATGCTAGGTACGGCCGTGTACAATTCCGGCAACCAGTTCTATTTGGATCAGTGCACGCGATGCAGTTGTTCGAATTCGGCGGTATCTTGCGCCCGTGAAACCTGTCCGGTTCACGATTGTCCCGCCGAGCATCAGATCGCACTGCCGGGCCGTTGTTGTCCCCAGTGTCCCGAGGTCGAGGAGGTTCGGCCATCCTGCACGTACGCGGGCAAAACATACGGGGCAAGTATTCGTCCGGTCCCGTCCTTTGTCCATCGACATCGCCGCCCCAACCCCCAATCCATTCGAGATAACGTTTTAAAGGTTGCTTTCTTTTGCGCTAGGCAGGATGGCGAAACTTGGAAGCTAGACTCGTGCAAGGCATGCGCTTGCATGCAAGGTAAGGTGCGATGCGCGATGCCGATGTGTCCACCCTTGAATCTACCCTGTCCACCGAACTCGAGGCTCGAGCATCCGGAGGGCCAGTGTTGTCCGCGTTGCGTGGAAAGTAATGTGTCGTTCTCGTCTCGTAGCAATGCGACAGATTCCGCTCGTCGTCATCCAATGGGATTAATCGGATACGATTTTTCGCGTATTTGTAGGCGACGGTGTGTGCACGGTATTCGGGGACCCGCATTATCGCACCTTTGACGGCAAGTTTTACAGCTTCAAGGGAGCGTGCAAGTATCAATTGGCCAGCGATTGTTCCGGGCACACGTTCAGCGTACGGGTGACCAACGACGCCAGATCGAGCAGGTTCTCCGCCTGGACGAAAACGATCGCCATTAAGGTGAGCCAGCCGAACGATTCGATCTGATTCTGATCATTCTCTTCGTTCGGTTACGTATAAGCTAGGCGAATCCGTAGGTGGGCGATTTGAAGGTGAACCTCGGCCAGAAGATGCGCGTAAAGGTGAACGGTAAAAAGGTGGATATACCGTATCGGGTGGCCGACCGATTGGACGTGAACCGAACGGCGGACAGCATAATCGTGAACACGCAGATCGGAATCAAGGTTCTCTGGGATGGGATCAGTTTTCTCGAGGTATCGGCGCCGACTTCGTACAGAGGCCGACTCTGCGGTCTTTGCGGAAACTTTAATTCCCTGCCGAAGGACGATTTTACCAATCGAAGAGGCAGACTGATGCAGGATCCTCAACCGTTCGGTCAATCGTGGCTCGTCGGAGCCAAGAGGAGCTGCGCCAGGCCGAAGCCAGCGGCCAATCTGGACCGTGCCAGGCGTTGCCGGGGCCGAAAGGATCATCGGTGAGATTGAAAACATTCTTCGCATCTTTCGCAACGAACGCTACCCGTTCGAGGACGCTTGATATCGTCGTTTATTTCCTTCTTTTCGTTGTCGCAGCTTGTGCAACCGACTGAGATCGCAAATCTTCGACGCGTGCCACAAGAAAGTGAATCCGACCATGTACTACAAGGCTTGCCTGCAGGACATGTGCGAGTGCCCGAGCGAGAACTGCTACTGCGAGTCGTTCACCGCGTACGCGCACGAGTGCAAGAGACTGGCCATCCAGCTGCCCCATTGGCGAAAAGCGACCAGATGTCGAACCGGTTGGGACCAGGCCGCGCGATCCTTGCCACTCGTACCGCGTTTGCCTTGACCCTTTCCTTCCTTCCTTCCTTCCTTCCTTCCTTCCTTCCTTCCTTCCTTCCTTCCTTCCTTCTTTCCTTCCTTACTTACTTCGTCGAGGCTTCCTCGATAACGCGTCGACAATTACCGAATCACCGATCGAACGCGATCTTTACGTTCGACCAATTTATCTGCTAGTCACCGTTTTTCTCCGAACGCGATCGTCCGTCGTCCGTCGTCCCTCGTCCCTTGTCCCTCGTCGATCAACGTAACGTAACGTAACGTAACTCTGTTGACGTAGTCGATCGCGATTCTGTGCCCAGCCGGAGACGATCCCGTTTTCTCTCGATTCTCCTGGCGCTATCCTTTTCGACCGCGGACGATTCCGAAGCACCGTGCAGTATTTCGGCCGATGAGCAGGCTCGCGGCATACATACATACATATAGCGTATACGTATCCCAGGGTAATCGCGTATTAACGCCCCACCCTCTCCGCCCCATCCCTTCGATATACGTATATTTCTCGCGTCCTTACAATTTTAGATTTAAGCCTTCTTCCCTCTTTCTATTATCTCGTGTTTTATCGCGTGCCTCTAAACTCGAAACTTTCGTATCCTTCTTCCTTCTCTTCTCACCCCCCTCTGTTTTCTCTCGTCGCCAATCGACCCCCCCCCCCCCCCCCTTTTCCACTTCGATTTATCTTACAAATCGGATATAAAATTGTATATAGCCCCCACCAACAAGTGCACACGCGTGTACACATACGTGTAAGTATACATACAATAACCAACATCGTTCCGCGCGAACACTCGCGAATATACCGCAAATAGTCCAAAGCCTTAGCTAATTTCTATCCGACTATAATAAGTAGCGTAGTAGAGATATTTTGGCTGTCATCGAATACCGACGAAATAAATCAACTATATTCGTATTTTTCCGGTGCTTACCTCCTTTCTCCTTCCCTCCTTCTTCTTCTGCTTCTTCTTCCGAAGGTGAGCGCTTGGCAGATAGACACGTTTCTCGCAGAAACTCAATGCTTCAACGTTCGAAGAAAATCGAGCAGGGAATCTTTTGTTTTCTCTCGTTTGAATCATGCGTGCTACCTTTGGATTTCCCCATGATCACGTGACCGAACGTGACCGCGCGAATCGACGCCTTCTCGGCGAACGTATCGTTTCGAAAACGGGACAAGAAATATTTTCTCTGCAAAACTCACGCAACGAACATTTACCACAGAAATATTAAAACTGTACCCGCACTCGAACGATCAGGAACCGAATTTAAATAAGATTTGACGGACGGGAAAAAGTGAACACGGCACACTCCCGACGACGTTTAATCTAACGATAGTATTAACAAACGGAACGAACGTGAACGAGGTTTACCGCGCTCCGAACAATTACAATTCTACAACACTTTCGTCGGCACAAGTGGCGTCTTCTCGCGGACGATTGGCACGCGAAGAAACCGGTAGGGAGCGCCACCGTCGCCGTACAATGGTACGTACTCTCCGCCACTAGGGGGGACGCTTACAACATTCCTGCTTGTGTAATTCATCGCAAATCCTCCTTCAACAGTACATTCTTATACTACGTATATGTATATTCGTACGATTGTCCATCAAAGAAAAAGAACTCGCCGAACGGTCTTACGAATTCGTCAGATCCCCGATCGATCCGCGTCGCGAACCACCAATCGGAACCCAACCGTTCACCGCTCTTCGGTTCCCGCGAAAATTCAAACAGTCCACGTACCGTTTGGGCGGAAAAATACGGGCAACTGTTTTTCATGGCACGATTCGAAACTTTTATTACGACATTATAAATGCACAAAAACATCTTAAAAATATGTGTGTATGCGTGAACGTGTGTGTTAATCATGCGACGTGTAATCGAGAGAATAACAGATTTAATTACAGATTCGAGAATGAATGGAGGAGCTACGCGGATTATATTCGCTAGGGTTCCAGTTTCTTTCAATTCTTTTTTTTTTTCTTTTTTTTTAATGTGCTTTTTGTTTGCTCTTTGTTTCCTTTATATACTTGCGAGCATGAATTTTTTTTTCGCGATCGAACAAGCAGATCTCGCGCCGAGTTACGCAACGAAGTTGACAAAATGATATTTCGGATAACTAAAAAGTGCAAACGATCAAACGATCAAACGATCGGGTTAATCCGTGAATCTTTTTTGACCGAGAAATTGACAGAAAGCGAAATCACGGTGAACGAGAGTATGCCTGTCCGTCGCAACGATATCGAAAAGAGGATAAACTCTGTACCGTTCTCTACCCCTTACCTTTCGAACGAAAGTCCAACGAGAACGATGGACAGACCGTGGCGGATAAAACGGAAAATTCATAGAAATAGCGAGAAAGCCGTTAGAAGGAGAGAGAACAGGGACGCAAAGAGAAAAAGAAGGACGAGGAGAGATAGAGGGTAAGTGTAAGAAAAAAATGAATAGAGACGCAAAGATGTCAGTGCCTATATCGAACGTTCCATTGACAGAAGCATCGATTTTGTGTGTCTCTCTATCAAGAAACAAGTCGACACAATTGTTGTCAAATCAATCGCGTCGCTTATTTGTTACTTTTCTACATATGTATATGTATAATCATCCGTGAAACGAGATCCGAGCGATCGGGCGAGCCGCGAATTTAGTAAACGAATTCAGCACCGAGGATGCTCGATCGCCGAACCGCTCTCGTTTCTCGCCGCTCTTCGAAACAACTATATAACTAGATATAGTCGAGCTAACTATTTCCTCTGAAGATCGTCAATACTCTGTACGATTATCTTTGCACGGCCGCCGGCCACCCATTTATCGCAACGTTCGCTTTCAATTGTATTAGAAGCTAAAAAGGTGTCACGGGCACGGTGACGAGAGGAAAAGTGTTTTTTTGGCTACCGAGCCACCGGGCAACACAGAAACAACAGGAAGAAGAAGAATCGCCAGAACGATTACGTTGTATTCGATGCCGAATCTTCTTCTTTCTTCGTATCCTTCCTTTCTTTTTTAATTTTTTTTTTCCTTTTCTTTTTCTTTTTCTTTTTCTTTTTCTTCGGTTTCGTTTCCTCTAATTTTTTTGGTACAAAAATAGATGTCGAGCACGAGTTACGCAGTCTCGCTTAGGATCCGAACGAAACTCGTTGGCCGAACGCACGCGTCACGAAGTCGACCCGATGGAGAATTTCCAACTGGTCGAGGAATTGGCGAGGCGTTCGGGAAACGAAGGAAACGAGGTAGCGGATGCGGGGCGAACAATCGACGAGACCACGTAAATTCGGCCGATCGAAGAACAAGATTGGGTCACCCGCTGAATAAGGGGGCGAGAACTACGATATTTACTTATTTATTTTGGAACACGCTTAATCAGACGTAACTCATATATGCGATCGATTTGTTCCAAATACTCGCAGACTCGTGCCATCGAGTTTTGCTGGACGACCGAGGATGGTCGAGGGTAAAGGAAATACGGTTCGAAACGTTCCAACGACTGCGACGACATCGGTAATATGCTTCTCTACGCGAACGATCGATTCCAGCAGAGAATCGAGTAAACGTTCTTTGTCCTACTTTTTAAGCTAACGCTTGACGCGATAAGGAAGTACGATATCCGCAGCCAAAGGAAAAATAAAGGTACGCGCTGAATACTGTATTATGTACGTTTGGAAGTTGGAGGATCGTCGAGTTGTCGTTTCTTTTGACCTCGATCTTCGTGGTCGATGTTGGCTCGCCGAATTCTCGACGCTAAGCGTATTAAACAAAAGAAAGAAACTACAGAACATCCCCGTCCAGCCCGACAAGCTCCACCACGGGTCGCGCGTGATAATTAATATCGACAGGTAATAATTAATCCTACGATCGAGCGTCGGCAAACAGATCGACCGAATAACAGAGAAATCGAGGAGGGGAACGGTTCGCGTGGATCCAGCGGAAATCCCTTCGTTTCCTTTTTCCGTTTTTGCTACATACTTCGCGCCACGCTCCTTCTTCTCGTCCTCGATAACGCAAGCCGACACGGACCCGATAAAAAAAAAAAAAACGTATATCACTGAATGCGAGGATTTCAGGCACGAAAAGAGCTTTTTTTTCTTCTTTTTCTCTTCTTTTCTCAGAAAGTACCGAGGCGTTACTCTCCTATCGGTCTCGAAACGAAACGAAACGGTACGGAATAGGAAGCGGAACTAGGTGTGTACCGTTCGAAACGTTCCTCGTCGCTTGCGGTTTCCAGCAACAACTTTGTATCGCAACAACGAACGATCGGAAACGACGTTTATGATTACGAACCACGATGAACGAGTAACTAACGCGAACGTTGCCAGAAAACGATCGAAATTCGTTATTCGTCCAACGCTTCCTTCGTACGGAATGCGATAATTCTCCGGCCAGCACCGTAGTCGTAATAAACGACTCGACCTATCCTCGCCCCACGATTTGTTATACTTACAATCGTTCGTTTTATCACCGACACGAATTTTATCGAGCACAAACCTCGGAGTAGATGAATTAAAAAAAAAAAAAAAAAAAAAAAAAAGCGTACGCCATCTTTTCACGCTTTGATTATCGATTGATTATAGAATGTATACATGTGTGTGTGTGTGTGTGTTGTGTGGTTGTATGAAAAGGTGTAAATTTACGTTACGTCGACACGGTACGGAAACGTTCGCATCGCTGATCGATTTTAATCCGTCTCGCAAGGAGAGACATTGCAAAGGTTCGGCCGACTACGCGTAGTGTTTCAACTACTTACGAGAGATTGTTGAAATCGACAACGAAATGCAAAGAAAAATTGACAACGCGTAACGTGTAATATCCTTACAGTGATTTATATAATATGTATAAGTATTTGTCATGATGACGATAATAATAATAATAATATTATGTTCATTTGGAAGGCGACAGTAGATTCTACTGAAATAAAGGAATAATAATAATAATAATAATAATAATAATAATAATAACAACGGTAGTAGTAATAATAATAATAATAATAATGGCAACGTACACGGAGAAAGAGGACACAGCAATACGAAAGTTTGTCGGGTCGACCTAACCGCAGGAGGAAGCACGAGGTTTTTAATCGCGCGATTGTTCGCGGTACATTTTATTTATTTTTTTTTTTGTCTTCTTTTATTTCATTTGGTATTTCCTCGTCTCCTCGTCGCCTCGTCACATTGGATTCGCTCAACGAATCCATCGGCGCCGAATCACGCGACAACAACTCGTACCGTGATCGTACGCGTCAACGAGCGTGCATGCTAGTTTTTTCTTTTTTTTTCGTTAAAAACACGATGAAAGGCATCCGAGTTGCCTCGAACGAGATAAAAGAGACACTGTACGTAATACGTTACTTGAACTACGACGAACGTTTTTTGCAACGGTAACAACTTTCAAACGAGGAGAAGGGGAAATTAAGGAGAGGTCAGGACGGAAGAGAAAGAGATGGAGGGAGGAATAGGAAGAGGAGGGGAGTCGACGGTGAAAGCCCTGAGTAGTGAAAAGTCGGAGGATGAACACCAGGTAACGGAAAAAAAGAGAGAGAGAGAGAGAGGGAAAGAGAGAAAGAGAGTGAAAAAGGATACAACTAGCGGAGCAGGAGATATCGATTTTAAACGTGTTGCACGAACTCTGGATTGAGAAACGAGAAACCCATGAACTCTGTCTGATCCAGGTTCATCATGAACAACTTATCCGTCGGCGTTAGATCCGTGTTCTCGGAGGTGAACTGTTTGTCAAAGTTGCTCACGTCCTTGCGATGTTTCTGTCGAACGGAACAATCATCGTTAGGTAAACGAAGATTTTACATTTTTCTGGCGCATTATCTTCACCGATACTCACGATCTTTGGCTTGAACGGAGGTTGCACCTCGCGATTCTCAATCTTCTCCCAGTCGATTCGCCGGAAGAACGCGTGGCTACGAACGTCTTCCTCGCCTCGTAGCCCGCAGCCGAGTCGTTTCACCGGATTCTTCGTTAGAAACTGAAAGCACGAGAACAACCGTTACCACGATATCAGCCAGACTTTTTATACTTTGTTCGGTGTTTAAAGCACGACGATCGGAAGCGTAAGACCGTCCGGTCCCTCGTGGGACGGGAACCGACCTACTTCGGTTCGCCTGGAATTACCATCGCGTTGGGGTGTCGATTCGCAAACAAAGAAAACAACGAGTCTACTTGCAAGCTTACCGATTTGCAGATTTCTTTCGCTTCTTTCGACAAACTTTTCGGATAGCTGACATTGTGGTCGGTAATGGCGGCGAACAGCTCCTCCTCGTACTCCCCGTCGAACGGAGGTTGGCCGACCAGCATTTCGTACAGCAGCACACCGTACGCCCACCAATCGACCGATTTTCCGTACGGTTGGTACAATATGATCTGCAACGACGTAGGTAAGCCATAATTCGATCGGGAAGAAAATCGAGGGGCTGACTTACTTCCGGAGCGATGTAGTCGGGCGTTCCACAGAATGTCTTGGTAGTTTTGTCACCGGTGATGCCTTCCTTGCACATACCGAAGTCCGCGATTTTGATGTGACCGTCGTGATCCAGCAGCACGTTGTCCAGCTTCAGATCCCGATAGATGATGCCCCGACCGTGAAGGAAGAAAAGACCGATCGCTATTTCGGACGCGTAAAATCTGTGAAGAAAAAAAAAAGCGTATCGTTACTACTACATAGTTACGAGAAGCTGATTCGAGAATTACGACGAGAGGCACTCACACTGCCACCGGTTCCTTGAATTTGCCGCATTGCTGTATTTGATACATCAAATCGCCGCCGTTCACGTACTCCATCACAAAGTAAAGCCGATCCATGGTCTGAAAACACGAGTGCAACTGCACGAAGAACGGCGGCTTGCTCGACAACGCTAGAACGCGTTTCTCCACCATCGTGCACTCCACGTCGTCGTCCTGGATGATGATGTCCTTCTTCAGAATCTTGATGGCGTACAGCTCGTCCGTGCCTTTTCTCTCCGCCAGCATTACCTTCAATTCGATATGTTCTCGTTCAGAGATACGAACACGATGCCAACGGGCCGCGGCCAGTAAATAACTAGCCTGAACTTTCAACGATTCGATCGGGTAGTCGAACAAACTGAAACGTTGTAACGTCTTTTTTTCCTTCTAAACTACGGCTTTCGTTCGTTATCTACTGGCCCGATAAAAGGATTAGGAAACGTTAAGACGAGACTGACTTTTCCGAAGCTGCCCTTGCCGAGCACCGTGAGGAAGTGGAAGTCGCTCGCCCTGATCAAATCGCTCTTGCCCATGTTGTGCGGCACTTCCTTGTCGTGGGTCGACGTGGTCTTTTTCGTCACCGAGGTTTTCTACGAGAAAAAAAAAAAAGAAAAGATCAAACAAATGATCGACGTCCTCGAGCAACTTCGTTGAATCTATCCGCGGAAACGTACTCGCATCTTGACCTTCAGCTCGGCAAGATCCACCCCCTCTTCCGGCACAGGTACATTGTAGTATTCGCCTTCTTCCTGCGTGAGCAGCTTGAACCAACCGCTGACCGGTGCTTTGATAAGCTCCGATATACCGAACGAAAGGGAGCCCATGAAATCGTTTCTGGACGTTCGATCCCAGTCCCAAACCTCGAGCAGCAGCCGTCTGTCTTTGTCCTCGGGCTTCAAATCGCTGAAAACGACAAACCTTCCGTTCTCCACCGAATCTATGTACTCTACGTCGAAAAAGAAAAGAAAAGAAAAGAAAAGAAAAGAAAAGAAAAGAAAACAAAAAGAAAATCGCGCCACTTACAAAGTGATCGTCTCGTTCCATTCCGGATTCAAAGAAGATTTGATCGTCTTTGTTTTCTTCTTCACGTTGTCCGAATCCGGGATTAATTTCAGCTTCACGTAGGGGTCCGACAAGCCGTTCGGATCCATTGGAATCAGATTTCGTCCCTGTTTCACTGCAATCGGCCAGCAACCCTCAAAACTTGTACCCTTCCTCGAAAGGAGAAAAGATAGGGAGGGACGCGGGCCGTGCCGTCGACGGCTGATTGGCCAACGTTAAACACGGATCCATCGATAATGATAATAATAATCGAGCGACAAACATTTCGAAAGCAACACGCGAAGATATCGTTCCTACGAGGATCGCTTGAACGGTGGTTGAACGTCGAATAATCGTCGATAAATCGATCGAAAGGTATATTTTTAATGAGAGTCGTGGCGGGAAAGGGCGGAAGAACCGAATATCCGTTCACAAACTGTATTACGCGCGTTTCTTGCACGCTCGATCGAGTCGGAAAGCTCACGGTGCATAACGGAATTACCACAGGCTATAAATAACGAGTCCCTAGCTTACAACCACGCTTTTCGACCATTACAAGATTCTCGTAGTAACGCCAGCTGAACGAATTGTGTCAATCGCAAAATTTTTCTTCTCGTTTCTCTTCGAAATCCATGTTTCACGGTGGCGCGACCTTCGCTTTCTTCTCCCGTTATTACCTCTGTAAACGAGCTGTCGTCGTTTAAAGAGGCAATATCTGGGAATGAGAAATATTCTGAAACGCATAGAAAGGTTAATAGACGTACCTTCGACGGTGAGCTTGTTTCCAGAACAGGCGATGTGCAAGTTCATACGACCGCGTCTTTCGGTATGGTCGCATCCACATAGATTCGGCACGCTCTCCTCGCATCGTTTGTGTACGTTCATGTCGCATGCTAGGTCATCAGATCATCGTCTATTATCCTCATCGTCCGACGTTTTCCGTGGTACGTTTACGTTTTTAACCGAAACGCCACTTCGATTTAGATATACTTTTTCTTTTCGTTGCGTTTCTTTTTTTTGCTTAGAAAATGTTTAATCGAGCAGCGAGGTGCAGGATAAGCGCGCGGTCCTTGGCGCGTTTCGTTCGCTATCGAAACTGCAGCTGCCGACCGTCACCCTATTCCTCTCTTTCTCTCGCGTGTTGTCATTTTATGCACGATTCTTCGAAACAAAGCTGACCTGTTCGTTTTCCGATGGTAAAAAGCGCGCGAAAAATCAGTCGCTGCTGCAGTCGAGAGTGGACGCGCGCGAGGCTCGACGAACAAACCGTTTGAAAATCATGCTCGGACGACGAGGGTTCGTGCTTGAAACGCAAAATAACCAGAAATTTCTGTTAAATTACGAGAAAGTTCTCGCGATCGTTCGCCGATCCGACGACTCGACGATTTTCCCAACATCGTTCAAACGGTAAGACTTCTGATCGATCGATAACGCCTCTCGTAATTCGTGATTGCGGAACTCGAAATAAACGAAAACGACAAGCGGCGCCTACGATACGCGCTACGACGAGAAGCTATGATAGTTACCGCGCGCGAGTAACCTTGCAAATTAAATCTCCATCTAGCGTACTTCGGGTCCTACCGCCACCAAGTATCGTGCAATCGATACAAATTTCATTTGGAATTATAAAAAAAAAAGTACCAACACTTTTGAGCGATAGCACCCGTGTACAGCCGAGTAACATAAGCAAATGACGCGAATGATCTTTTCCGCGAGTAAGGCAGCTCTCGTAAGCGACCGAAGAATCGTCGGCAAAATCGGCAAAATCGGCAAAACCGTAGAAAAGAAAAGAAAAGAAAAGAAAAGAAAAAAAAATCACAAAAAACGTATGTATTTATGCGTTTACGACAGGTGGTCGAATCTACGTCTAGGTATAATACAATACGTGTACGACACAGCTACCAGCATGCACGAGGACAACAATCGTGTATCGCATCCGTATACCGTTGGATTTGCGAATCGCGGGGATACACTTATCGTACACGGTATACATTATACATTATACATATATACACGACGTTGCAAAAATGTGTTCTACGAATGTATGTATGTATGTATGTACAAGGCATAAGACAGATTTCTGCGGGGGTGCGGTAAAAAAAAAGAAAATGAAAGAAAAAAAAAGGAACGGGCAAAGAAGAGCAAGCGAGGAGCTAAGAGGCGGAGAAATCAAGTGTTTTCCTGCCGGAACGGAGCAAAAATGAGTTTACAAAAAGAACAGCAAACGGGAGAGATGCAGCGTTACCGGCGACCGTCGAACCAAACAACGAGCAATATATACATACATATATATACATACATATATATATATGTAATTGTAAACTTTTTTGTTGCGACCAGGGGGTTAAGGGGTTTATTCGATAGGAAGAAACAGGTGTTCATGCGAAAACGTTGAAATCTTTACGTCCACGGAAACTGTATCGATCGTGAGAGCCCGTTAGTTGCTTCGTGACGGGAAGTTTACGTATCTACGAGTGATGTCGGTAGCCGCGTGTAAAGGTATCGTTCGTTTCGTTGAAGATGCGAGCCATGGGACGAAGAATTGGTTGCAAACTTGCGATGCCGACAGAACGGGATAAGGAATGACAGAGTGAAACGGGTAGGTTCGATTCGCAGTTCGCGTCGACTCGTTTGGAGAGGTTCAAAGATACCCTGGATTCTGGATCGTGGATAGAACTAGCGGTGATCTACGAGACACGAAGATCGTGTCGAATTCGAGCCTGAAGCGTATCGCAGCTGGTAAACCGGGAAAGGGAACGTATGTTATTTCCTCTCGAGTTGGGCCGAGTACGCGGGGCTAGAACACCGTAATTCGCTCGTTTTGTTCGGTTTTTACTTTTCGTCTGTTTCCCAAACCCTTTCAACCTTTAACAGGGTGCGTACGATTTCGTGACGATACCCCCGTGTGTCGTTGGTCCAAGACGGCCGTTTCGAGTTTAGAAGCCGCGCGTCACGAGTTTCGCGATCGTGAAAGGGTTAATGCTTGTTAACTACCTGAACATTTAAGTCCCTGATGCGAGATACCGTGAAGCATCGAGCCGCAGTGGTCGCAGAAGGTTGGCGTCAGGTACGTGAAAACATCCCATTTGTGTGCGGTGCTCATCTGGGAACAAGAAACATCGGCCCAGGGAAGCCCGGTCCTTCATTGTGTTCTGATGATTCTCGAGGATCGAGATCGATGCGCCTAACGAATGACGGATACGAATATCTCTTTCTTTCTTTCTTCCTTCCTTCCTTCCTTCCTTCCTTCCTTCCTTCCTTCCTTCCTTTTTCTCATCTCTCGCTATCTTTCTTTTTCTCTCTCCCACACACACACACACACACACACACACAAACACAGCCTCCCCCTCCCTCTCTATGCTCGAGAAAGCGTTGTACAAGAATCATCTTCCGGTCGCAGGGGCGACGATAAATCGAAAAGGGGAACGCGGTCCGAAAAGTGGTAGCAACTTTGTTCGAAAGCGTGGTTTCGTGTAAATGAAAAGAACGATGGCTAGTCCTGAGTCAGTGATCGCGAATTCGAGTCGTCGTTCGTTTACGAGGGATCGAGTTCGAAGCTGGTTACGAAAGGATGGAGGGAGGGGGACCGGGGAGGAAAGTCGTGTTCCGCGAATAAAGTTTTCTTGGAACTTGGAACTCGTTAAACTCGCGTTTAGCTCTCGAAATTGAATTGGACGCGGCACCGCTCGCTCGGTTATTCTCGCGAAACACGATTAAAGGTAAGAATGGCGTGAACCGTGCGCCCCGCCCGCGCCGGAGAGGAAACGACGACGAATCGGAGATAAGGAAAGAAGAACTAGAAAGAGGAGCGAATTAAGCTTGCGTGTTCCCTCTTATTTGCCTTCCCTTCGCCGTTGGCGTATCCTCGCATCCTGCTAACTTTCTCTCAAGCCTCGATAGGGTAAATGTCCCAATTACTGCGGGCTTCTCTGGTGGCCTCTGGTGCGCGATGCAGATAACGCGTTTATGTGGACAGATTTGCATTAAGAAAGATTAATCATTTTAGATTTTTTCTTTTTTCTTTCTTGTCAAATATGTCGAGGTACATAAGTATTTTAACGAAAATTGCGTACGTTTCAACGATTTTTAACAAACTTTATTCAAACATTTATAATAAACGAATACATTGAATAAATTGAATCTTTGTTTATTTCAATTCTTGATATTTGATTTTTGACGCCGAATTTCCTAGACATTTCGGCAATAGGTTTTCCCCCTTTAACCTCTTCGACGACGAGCAGCAGATTTTCTATGAAAATTTATCTTTTTTCTTCACAACATTCTATCTCCTTGGGTTGAATTGTTCAAAATCTTTCTCGCGTTAACGTAAAGTCTTCCTATTGTAATTTATGCGAAGGATAAGAAGCACAGAGGCACACATGCACGAGACATTTAAGGCAATATCGAACACCTCCGTAATTCAATGACAGAATAAAACAGCGTAGCAAACACAGGTAACTTATTTAAAATAAATTGTATGTCGAGAAATATTATGTTTCATCGTTTCATCCGCAGTAATATCCCCACTTACCCTACGCGGCAGAATAATAGAATAATCGAAGAATCGCGATTCGTCTCGAGTTAGGGTCGTTCGATCGAATCGAGTTACGCGTGGCGCAAAGTGTGTAGAGACTTAGACAAAGGAGGAAGAAGAAGAAGAAGAAGAAGAAGAAGAAGAAGAAGAAGAAGGAGAAGAAGAAGAAGAAGAAGAAGAAAGTGTATAGATAATGCGGGACAGATTAGCCAATGTGTAGACACGCAGAAGCGAAATAACACAAAGTACACAGGCAAACTGTACAGAGAGAGAGAGAGAGAGAGAAACGGTCGTGTCTATATTTACAAAATATCCGATCTTTCAGCTTGAATGTTCGCGTCGAAACGTAATTGTTTTTAACCGCGTATCAGCTAATTTCTACGTCCGAGAGAAATCTTCGACATGCAAACGAACGTGGATCGTATCGACGCGCATCTGATACGGACAAACTTTCAACAACTACGGTATGTACTTGAGAGAACACCACGTATTCTAACGGAGAATATAACAGCCGAAAAAACAAAGGAAAAAGAAAAAGAAAACGAAAAAAGTATTCAAGCATCGTTGTCCAGAGAACAAGCCAAGTAATACGCGTGTATCGTGAACACGACTATGCGAACATCGAGGTGACAACGCGTGTTCTTTTGTGCACACACGATGTAAAAGGTAAAATCGAGGAGAAGAGGTTTTGAACGCGCGAACAAGAGGAAAACGTTTCACGCGCACACATGAAACTCGAGAAAAAGAAGAGACAAAATTGGCGTTTTACGATCAATTTAAACGAGACCGTCATTATCCTTCTAACGGTGGCTGTTTGCCGATATATTTCATCAAAAATTTCGTCTCGTTTGTCGATCCTGTCGCTAGATCTTCTTGTCGCAATTGCATACATATAGAAACGGGAATAGAGAATAGAGACGGGTTAGGTTGAACGCGAAGAGAAGAAACGAGAGCATATGCAGATGTAACGATCGATTCGAGATTTTTCGTTTCTTCTCTTCTGCTTTGTTCTCGACGGTGTCCATCGAGAATAAAATATAAACAGGTACACGTATCTGTGCGCACATAGAGGTGAACGTATATGTATGTTGCGTATACGTGAATCCGCGAACATGTACACATTCAGAGACAGAAACAAGGATCAAAAAACGAAGAGGAATAAGCCTGCAGAGGACGAGGCGCGATCCGAGCGGACTCGCGAACGATTTCTCGACGCCAATCAAAGTCTAACCGATCTTATTTCCTTTGCTTTTATTCGCGTTCTTTCCTAACTATAGATTATAGATCAGAGATGGGGAACGTGCAGCCTCGAAGCCGCATGCTTATTACAATTTAAAGATCTTAAATAAATAAAGGTACCAACAGTGAAATATAAAAAATTATAGCGGCCTCCTTTGTTACTGCCTAATTTAAATGTGGCCTCTAATGGTAAAAAGGTTCCCCACCTCTGTTATAGATTATAGATTAACTCGATTCGTGAGATTCGCGGCCGCTCGTACGCACGCCAAATCGAATCTATGTTCTTCGCTTGGCTTCTTTCTTTCTTTTTTTTTCCTTTTTTTTTTTTGTTTTTCTCGCGAGAGGCAAGCTTTGCGAAACAGTGTATTATGTACAATGTACAAGATAGGGGAAGAAGGAGAATCTGGAAAAAGTTAGAAAAAAGTAAAGAAGAAGAAGGAGAACAATATTAGAAGAAGACGAAGATTAGTGGAACAAGACGAAGACAAAGCAACACCACGAACAAACTGTACGGGCCAAAGAAAGAAAAAGAAAAATGTACGATCGGTACATATCAATGTGCGACAGTGTATGTGTCCTTTTTATTATTATTATTATTATCTAGTTCTAGTTTATTTACTTAATTTTTACTTGAATTCATCTTCAATTGAAATGATTTTTCGTGTGTCTGTGTGCGTGTGACTGGTTGCGTGTTCTCGTTTTAATTCTTTCGATTTTCTTTGGTTTGAATAATGATACCTTGGCACTTCATGCCCTGGTGGATGACACCATAGAGGAGGCTACCGCAGTGGTCACAGAACGTGGGGCTGTTGTACGTATGTTGCTTGAAATGGTGCTTCGTCCGCGTGTCCTGCGTTATTACACCATTACACCGTGCACACACACGCAGACTGTCGGCTGATGGCGCGAGGATATAGTGATCGGGATTAATCGTTGGATCGAGGATCGAGGATCGAGGATCGATCGACGTCGACCAATTTCCCTGACCAATGTGTCCGACATTTCGGAGACTTTTATTCTTTATTGTGGCAACGAAACGAAACGAAACGAAACGAAATAGGACGAGGGGAAAAGTTACTCTTTAACGAGATTTACGCGCGGAAAAGTTAGCCTCGTTCGGTTATCAAAGTACGGAGGCGAAGCGCGCCAATTCGATTATTACCTTGGCCGGGTGTAGCTCGTTAGTCTCGAACTCGTCCAATAATAATATTCGACGCCTCCGATCGATTGAAGTTTGAACACGAAAGCTGAAAGTTCAGGGAGAAACGGTCCAGCGATCGAAAGGTGATATTAAGGAGTCACGGTTACGGGATCATTGATAAAGAATCATATATCTTCGAAGCACAGAAGCACGAGGAAATCAGCACCAGGGCCAAGGAAGACGCTAGGACATTGATCGTTTTAGTCGGAATTCCCAAAAGTAAAGAAAAAATCAGTTCGATACCGCGACCAACGCGGGGAGGAACGCGCGCGACTCGTCCCACGACGTTCTTCACTCGCGTCGCGTTCAGAATTTTTGCACAATTCGATTACGTGTTATCGTTCGAAGACGTTGCTCCGAGACTCGACAGAAAGACGACGCAACGCGACGCGACGAGTCGGGAACGTTGATCCCGTTGCAACGATTTCGCGCCAACGAATATCTCCTTGTATTCGTCCCCATAATTATCCCGTGTTACAAGCGTGGTTAAACGAAGCGCAGAAAACGCTTAGGCCAATCGTGCGCGGTGCGAGAACACGTGGAAAAATGTATATAGCTCTTAGCCCCGGAGTGTCCTTTCTCTCTTTCCTTCAGCTTCGGCTACGTTTCGTTTCGGGTATGTTGTCCCGCACCCGCAAAATTCCACGACCAGCCAGATTAAAAATGAAAAATAAAAAAAAAAAATTAAAAAAAGAAGAAGGAAAAAATGGAAGCCGTGGGATCGATCACGCGTTAAAAGCACGTTGGCCGAGCGTATCGTCGACGGAAAGCTCGACCTCGATATCGATCCGACGACGACCTTCCTCAACCGCTCGAAGCTTCTCGCGGTGTTTCACAGCTCGCCACTGCTAATCGACGGCGCGTTTAACGCTCGATCGGGATCAATTTCTACGATTGCTCGAAACGGAGCTAAAGCGACCAGAGAATATCTCTGTGATTTCTTTTCAGATACGAAGCGCGATCTCCTTGGCTTCAAAAGAAAGAGAGAAAGGCGCGTTAAACTGCGTCGAGAAAGAACGATAAACAAAAAGAATCGTGTGTGACGTATATATATATATATATATATATATATATATATATATATATATACATATACATATATATGTATATATATACACACACACACACACACGTACATACGAGCATGGATACTCACGTCCGAATCGGCTCCCTTGTCAGCCCCAGGGCACGTGAAAGTCACGTATTCGTGACATCGTTTGTGAACGACGAAACTGCAGACTGAAACACAGGGGAAAATGCAGGCCGAATGGTCGCGCGAACACGCACCTGTGCTTAAAAGGTCGAGCAGGTCGGTGGCTCGACACGTCTCGCCTTACCTTGGCATTGGTATCCCTGCTTGCCGAACCCCCTGAAACAAAGTTTGCCTTCCGATATCATCTCGTCGGGAAACTTTCGGATAAACGACATTATAGGATCGGGAAACCCCCCCTCCTGCAAAATAAAAAGGATCCAGCAAACTGGAGCGAGGGGCGGTGGCGCATCGGAATTTCGAGGATGTTCCGAAAGTTTGAAGAAAACTTGGGTCAAAGGACTAAGCGGATAAAGTAAGCGGTGGACAAACGTGAACGCGAACGTAAACGCGAATGCAAAGATGGAAAATTTGATTTTCCGGCCCATCGACTTCTGATTCTTTTAGTAGTAATTTACAAGTCTGGGTATGGATCGAAGACGAAGACACTTTCTCCTTAGTATTTTTACCATATTAACGCGACGCGCGCCTACGACATTTATATCTATCCAATAAGCGTTCGAAGCGTCGCCGATGGAGTAGATTTTTTGTCCCGTTTCCCGATAATTTCAAGGAAACGATCGCAAGGTGAAACGAAACAGACACCCGAGGCAGAGAAATCTCTATTTTTTTAACCAATGACGAAACTTGGAAAAGAAATTCGATTTCGACTCGGAGAAGCGCATGGAACGGGCGAAGATTGACCGATACGATCGAGCGTAAAGTTCGAAAATTTTGAAGCGTGACAACCGGTGACAACCAAAAGATACAGATCCAGAGATACCAAAACTGCATTTCCAACCTCTACCTTTGTTTACGGGCTCTAATTTAATCGACGCTTTTATGCCGGACCGTCGATTAAATCAGCTTCAACGAGCAAATCGATATTTCAAGGTTCTGCCCATCCAACGTTCACTTTGCTCGATCGAGTACGCGCCGCGACCGATACCCGATACTCGATATTGTAGTCGATAGTCGACAGCGTCGCTTTCCAAGATCGACTCGTAGCTTCGAGTCGAGATTCGAGAATGGCTAATCGAATGGCGCGACCTTTGCCACGTATGCGTGCATCCGCTCAAAAAATAAAAACAACCAGAAGAAAAGAAAGCAGAAGGTGTAAAATCGGGAAACGTAACGAGCGGAGCGGATAGGAACGGAACAGAGTGGAAAAGGGCGAAGAAGGGGATAAGGGTGAAGAGGAAAGGGGTGGAAATCCACGATTAGCCTACATTGCTTCGAAGCTTAGATCGAAACGAGCGCGACTGTGTCGTTACGAGGAAGAAGCTTTCTCCGATGATAAAACGCACGCGATTCGCTTGAAAATTGTATATTGTTGTCGTCGACTCGTTGAGATAATTTGTTGACCGAACAATACGGGAATCTAAGGAAAATAATTGTCTGGCTCGGTTGTTTGCGGCGGGTGTGTGGAACCGCGAGCAAAAGGGAAACGATTCCCTTCCGCCGTATATGTATATTTCTTCTCGTTAGATAAAAACTTTCCTGGGAATTTCGCATCGGTCGGATTGTTTGCAGCATCGGGAAAAGAGAAACGCGAGAGCTTGTCCTTTATTCGCGTTCTCGGCTTAGACTTAGACGGTAAATTAACTGGGATAACAAGTCGATAGCTTCTATTTTCGATGCGGCGCGGCGCGGCGCGGCGCGGTGTGGCGCGTGCCTTCGACGGACGCCCTTTGGAAAATTAAGGTCGAATTAGTCGACCGCTCCAGTCGCGCGTGTCCCGTTGAATTGGAGCCAAAAGAGAGATAGCCCCGCTTTCGTATCTCCTGCTCGAACGATCCTCGAACGACTCCACCACGCGTTTCGATTCCTAGGCGATAGGAAAAATTACTAGATGTTAAACTTGGGTTAGTAGTTGTTTCGAAGCGAGAAAATACGCGACGAGCCAAGTTAATTAGCGTATCAAGGAGAGTAGAAGAAGAACGAATAAACGATGCAACTTTCTTCCCGTATATTGTGAGTTTCCGTAGAAAAAGGCGAACGCGATTGGCACTGTACCTCGTAGCAGCGCAGCAATATACGGTAGGGGAAGTGGAAAGTAGAAGAGGGTAGCTAGTCGAGTGGATGAACGGACAGGTAGGCGGACGGGCCAATTTTTCTGGTAAAATTAACCCGATATGCATACATTCAAAGCGAAACTCGATACGAGGCGAAACATGCAGCGAGAGAGAAAATTCGCTGTGCCTCGAATACGATTTTTCCCTCTATCCCCGGCCACTCGATCGATCGACGACGGCCCGAAAGTGAAAGAGAAAAAGAATGGAAAAAAAAACCGAGAAACGAGAAACGAGAAAAGTTATAAAAACGGTACGTTCCAAGGGGATTCTGTTCTCTTTACGGTCGATCGTGTCGAGCCGACTGAATTAGAGCGAATCTTTTTAAAAAAAAAAAAAAAAAAAAAAAAAGGAATCTAATATCGTGAAACGACCGATCGGCGCAACGCGGCGAGCGCTTCTACGGGTTTCCTAGCTCGTAACCTTCCTTCGACAATGACGACCACGATAGCGATCCTACGAATTCACCTAGCAAAGCCTTTTGTTCCGACCTAATTGGGTTCTATCCGTTTTCATCGATTATATAGTCATAGTCTCTCTCTGTTCGCCGCGCCGCTAAAAATTCCTACTCCCCATCCAACATCGATCCGTTTCTCTTCTCTCGTTCAAGATACGTTCAGGATGTTGGCCGACTAGCGGGAAAACTCATCCGCGAGCCATGCCAACTCGATCGTTTCTCTTCGTTCCGGTGCGTGATGTTCGTTCACGAATCTCGGCGGAAAATAATAGGCGGAAAGTTTCAAGACCATATCCCCCGTCCGACAGGCGATCAATTGATCCTTCGCCAAAATTACGATTTCTTTCGTTCCACTGATTATACGTGTGCGCGAGGACAACTTGTTGGACGAAATTTTCCAAGCGTCTTGGAATATCTTCGTACGATTCGTCAACAAGGATGTAGGCTCGCTCCGGTCGAATCGAGCTAACTTATTTTTCTGCGTCGTAAAAATGATACGCGAAGCAACGACAGAAATTCGCGACGTTTCATGGAAAATTCAACAGGCGGTTCGCGTTGGCCTTCGGCCAGAGCACGCTCGTCGCGTCGCGAAACGTGCTTTTTTAGATTGCGCGATGACAAAATTCGTCGCACGCCGCAAGAACGAGTCGCAGCCCCGTTCCTACGATCGGCAGAACGTCTTGTAGAATAAGGAAAAGCGGAAGGGAATCCGAAGGGAATTGGCCGAATCCGTGTCCAGACGGTGCGCGTAATCCGATATGTAGCGCCGTGCACCATGCACCATGCACCGTGCACACGCGCCGAACCAATGCGATCGACACGACAGGATTCTACCGGAATTCCCAAGGAATGGCCGAGATTACGGGAATCCGTGTACCGATATTCCATCCAATCCGATCCAATCCAATCCAATCCAATCCAATCCAATTCAATCCAATCCGCAATCCCAGACACGAGACCGACCGTCAACCGTTGCGTTACTTTCGATTCCATTCTATTCTATCGCCACGAATCAACGACCGGTACCGCGTTAAACGTAGCCCATCCACAAAGATACTGCTGCTTGTTTCACCAATTTTCACACGATATCGTATCGACTCGACGCCAAAGCGTGCATCGAGCGGAAGGTGCGGTTCGAGAAACGGCAGACTCGGGCGCGCGTGTCACAGAAAAGGTCGAGTTATGCAAAATATTCCGGTGAACGAGGAAGAGCAAAGCAAAACGAGTAAAGCGACAAAAAGAAGAAGAAGAAATAATCGAGCGATTTAGAGGTTCTTCGAAGCGCGCGAGCCTCCTCATAACCGACTCGTTACGCGTCGCGTCGTTACGCGTAGTTACGCGAGTCTTGATTCGCGCCGCGCGCCAACCGACTAGTAGTAACAAACCAGACCAATCTACCACCCGAAAATATATCGAATGATCCAAAAATAATAATCCCGTTGTTCGAAGGTTCCGGCTAAGTATATTTTTCTCCCGCGCTCGTAATCTACCGTCAATCAGCGTTCAAAGTACTTTTCGAGGAACAGCAACCGATTTCATTCTAACTGTATTTCTACCCCTCTTTGTGTTCCGGCTTAAATGAAGGAACAGGAGAACGGGACGTTTTCCAGTAGACGTTCCAGTTAGATACCTGTATAAGGAGAGGGAATTGGAACGTTCTCCGGAGTGGAGATCGTGTTCGATTTCCTCGAGACCGTCTTCTCCGATATCCCGGCCGTGTAAGTGGATTTCCAACCGACCGGAAAGACCCCGTCGAACGATCTCGGCGATGACGCCACGACGCTTATAATTCTCAGACATTAGCCCCTTCCGGTTTCCGGTTTCCGGTTACATTGTCGGCTGGAAATTCAACGTTTAACCCTTACGCATACGCAGACGAGATATCGCGTGATTCAGTGTCAAGTTTGCTGGACCCTTTAAATCAAATATTTCTCCTGTTTTCGGGTCGAAAGATTTCTCGTTTCATAGAACGGAACGGAACAGAGCAGAAAAGGAGGAGACTTTCTAAAGTAAATTCCACGATGGGAAGGACCTGAACGCGTATACTTTCTTCTGTTCGTAGCCAACGAAGCTTGTTCTCGTGTTTTGTCGAGAGGGATAGGAGGCAAGCCCTTTCGACAAAATTTCTCCGAGCAATCGATTTTCATGAAACCGCGTCTACGATCAGACGGTGAAGTATTTCGTTGGTCGTCGTGTCGCGTAACGTAAACCCTGGCAATCTAATTCCATTATTTCGCTTACGGAGCAAACGTTCAAGTCGATAAGCGTAACGGATACGAGTTCGATTAGCCGGCGGAAAGCAGTTTTCGCGCAGCTCGCCCCTCGTTTCACCGATACTCCAGCAGTTCGTGTTTGTTCGAACGTTAAATTTACTTGACGCCGATCCGTATAACGACTCCGCCAGGAGGACACGGGCAAGAATCGCTTACCTATATCGCGCCAAGAACATAGCGATCAGACGCAAAAGCGGCGACCGCGGCAACCACCGGCTGCTGCATAAAGCGAACTTGGTCACGCGAAACCGCATAACTCGATAACGACTTATGGTCTTTAAACGCGTTACGTTGCCGCGCTCTGCGACACGTGATTCGTGATTCGTGATACGACGGAAGCCAACGAAACGACCAGTCCCGCTTGATCCTACGAAACGCGTTTTGCAGCACTTTTGTTAGGTAACCCGTGGGATTTCGAGCCGAAATAACGAACCGCGAATTTCCTCGAAACGAAGCTGACCAACCGCATAGATCGATACCGAACCGACCAAACGATCTCACGAATTATTTCTAGATCCCTCGAAAGCGAGGCGCGAACAGAAACTGAACTCGAGTTTCCGCGTCGATCGAGCGAGATCGCGTTTAACCGTATTTGTCGCAATTTAACTTAATTATTCGGCCAGCGTCTTAACCGCATCGAACCGGAACGATCCCGAAGACGAGCAGACCAACAAACCAGAGAAACAATTTCGCTTGGCTAGGCGAAATTTTCATGTCAGCCGACCATCCACGGTTCTCCTGTAGCGAAGAAAGTTCTCGACAAAGCCCCGTGAAAGACTCGGATCGGAAACGTCTGTTGCGTCCATTCTGAACGGCAAAATCGATGTCGGAGAAACAAGTTAGTTTGGTTACTGGGTCGCGCGCTATTGTGCGTCAACGCTTGTTGTAACCGTTTCAAGCATACCGCGACGCGACGACGCGACGCGTCAATGTTACGCGTTCGCCAATTCGCCACCGTTCAACTTTTACTTACTCCTGGCGAATACGTTTTTCAAGAAACTCTTTCTACCGATCAAACGATTCGAATAATCACACATCGTACGAGAACATTCGAAAATCCCGCGTTCGGATTGACCTCTCGCTCGATTCGGTCGTTTCTAATTTGGACGAAGCGCGAGTATCCTCAAGGCCGGACCGTTTAACCGATGCTCGGAGCTGCTCTACCGGCAGCTATTCGCTGGATTTATGTGTATCTTTGTGTCGGGAGAAAGAGTAAACGAGGCGAACAGCGGAAAAGCGACAAAGAGGGACTATCGAGAATTCGATGAGAGACACGAGCGTCCAGGATTTCTGATGCTGCTGCGATCCGCGCGTCTACCAAACCCATGACAAACGCTTTTGTTTAACAGCTGCACACCCCAGATGGGAAGGGAAGGGAAGGAAAAATCGGTTATACGATGACCCGACTCGATTCCATTGGTAAACGAAGGGATGAATCGATAGAGGGATGGAGAGAGAAAGAGACACGCGTACACACGCTGGTAGAGCGAGTGAGAGGTGAGAGGTGAGAGGTGAGAGGTGAGAAGGAGAGATGAGCAGGAATAAAAAAAGTGGACCAACCGAGAGGAAACGGGTGTAAAATTGGATATCAAATAAAAGGACTCACCATATAAAATCCTTGCAATGACTGCAGAAGGTCGGCTGCTTGAAGAATCGCGGCATAAAGCTGTGATTCTTGACGATGTAGACATTCTTCTTCTTCAGGGCACCTTTCCTACCTCGGATCTTCTTGGCGAAAGCGGTGTTCGCATCGCCCGGTCCGAGGGAGTCCTCGCACGTGTTGTTCGCTTCCTGATCGTCCGCCATCGCGCGCTCAACTGGTCGATTCTCCGGGCGAACGAAAGCTCCGTCGAACGAAAAGCTCCGCGGCGAGTCCGGTTAGCGGCTCCGGACAGTTCCGCGCCGCTCTTCCCCGCTGCACGAGCCCGCGGCTTTTCCTCCGCTGCTGTCACGTCAATCGGAAGATGCACGCGCGCACACACCGATCGACCCTGGCTCGGCTCCGTCCGTCCGTCCGTCCGTCCGTCCGCCCGCCCGCTACCAACCAGCCTAACCACCAACCGTCAGACTTGCTTGATATCCTCGTAGACACCGGATCAATCCTATGCAAGCGAATCGAGTTGTGTTCGTTGAATCGATAAAGAAACGTTGCACGTATCCGCGTTCTAAGGCTCGCTCGCACGATCTGCGACAGGCGACAGGTAACGTACTTCTCGCCGACGGCTACCGACAACGTCTCTTTGGCCTCGCGAGCCACCGTCGCGACCGTCGCTCTCGCAACCTCCTCCTACTCCCCCGATGCCACCGTTCCTGATCCCACCCCACCCTTTTTCCCTACCTCTCTGTCTCACCTATGCGCTCGAGCACGCGCGCTCTTACCGCCCCCGCACCGACTCCACGGCTAACCCTTTATCCCTCTTACTGCTGCACCGTCTTTAACGTTTTCCCTTCCGTTCTAAACTACTCCTCCTCCTCCTCCTCCTCCTCCTCCTCCTCCTCCTTTCTTCTCGTTCATCCCTTCTCTCGCACTTCGAGCCTTCGTTACCCTCCACATCTTACGGACAGATAAAACGACTCTCGTTACATCTTTTTCTGTCCTTTCCCTTTCGCGTGAAATCTTTGTCTTTTCCTCCCTTGTTTCGTTCACCTATTTTTTCGTCTTCTTCTCTCGAGTCCCCTTCCATGTTCGTTCTTGCAACATACCCCTCCCGTCTTCTCTTTCTGCATACCTATTCGCTTTTCCCCTACCTCTAGAATCGGCTGATAATTTTAGATTCTCGGCGCAGTTCACCCGACACTGCTACTGCACAGCCTGCGCCGCGCACTTGAATATCGACATTCGACCACCGAGAACACTCGCGAGCACTAGCGAACGCTTGCGGCCCGACCGAAACCTCGACAAAGCTCACATTATACGTAATCGTAGGCGGAGAGGGGAAAACGAATGCACCGACCAACTAACTCTTTTCTTCTCCGTTAACCCCTGTAACGTTATCTTTAGGTGCATCGTTGCTTACGCGTTCGAACCTTTCCTCTTTTTTCTTTCCCTCGGCTTGCTTCTTTTTACTTGCGTCGGTGATTTTAGTAAATCTCTATCGGTGGTTATACATATTTCGTTTTCTACGCGATGCCACGTCCAGTATCGCGGGTCCAATTTTTTTAAGGAAAACGAAACAGCTTGTGCAATTCTAAAACGCTAGCAAATTTTAGACATCAAGCTTGTTCACGTTCATTTCCATACCTGATTGGAACGAATACGCTTCCAGAGTTACCTAAACGAACCAATTGTACTCTCATCGTTTTCTCAACCGATTCTTAATATTTCATTTCTCTGTACGCTCTTGTAATTGATCGGAGATGTTTCGAATTTTATACTCGACCACTTTGTTGGCAGTCGTGCCAACCTTACGAACGGTATGATTCATTCCTACCAACCCCCACCTTCGATTTTACGTCAGTGACACTGCCTCGAGTGTGCGTAGCGTGCTTGTTGTATTTTTGTTTAATCAATTTACACGCGCCAATATGAATTTCTTGATATTTTATTGGGCGGCGTTTTTCGCCTATTATTTGTCGCTCGGTAGGTTGAATGAACATCGTTTTATCGCGTAAAGTGACTAATTTATCGATGATTTTAGGCCACGCCCTGGAATGTTACGTTTGTACCAATCAAGAAGGTAACAGAGAAAAATGCCTGAAGAGTACAAAGACTTGCGAGCAGGGTCAAGACGCTTGTTTAACCAAGATTCGATGGGGAAGTAAGTTTCGTTTTGTTTAAATAAATTGTACGCTTACTGGCTCTGTTCGTGAGTAACGTTTGAGGTTATGTTTACGTAAGGAGTCGGTGAATCGACGAATTTATCGTTCGTCTTCGTAGGTACTCCGTACTGGTCGCCAGGTGCGAAGAAGCAGTTTTACGTTTCCAAATCGTGTTCCACTAAAAAACAATGCGAAAGAATAAAGCAATCTAACATGGATGACTGCACGTATATATGGTACCAAGATTGGCAATGTTCCGATTGTTGTCAAGGGGATAAGTGCAATTATTACGTTATAGTAAGTTAACAAATTCTGTGGGTTAATTTTAAACGGAACTTGACCGCATATAAGCATCTATTTCATTTCAGTCAGCCGGCAAAGATGTACGCCCACACTGGTCGACTTTAGCCGTCGCGTGGATGTCTTTGTACAGTTTATGGAATAAGATGAGCAAACATTAGCTTGAAACAGTGAATGTCGATTAGAGAGACTGAACAAACTATGACGCCCCGCCGTACGTTAAAAACGTAAAGATGCACCGCAAACACAGCACATATCGCTCGTTTTAATTGTCCGGTGAAGAGCAAGGGAGAAGATGAATCTGTAATCCGTCCAATACAAAATTTTTATACGTTTTAACATTTAGCCTAATTTACTAAAGAATATTTGATACATGTTAATACTATATATGTATAATTATCTGTAAATAATTCCTAATGTAGGAATATATTTTTTATTTGTCACCCATAGATTATTTTTCATTCATTTCCGTAAATTATAAATCGGAATCGAGTCGGCCGATCGAACATAATTAAGCAGCGTTATCGGTTTAAAATCGATGTTACGAGTTTTATCTGCCAACAACAAACACGTGCTGGGTTGTCGATGGATGTGTTGCTAACCGATCCTGAAATCTAGGCGTGTCATTTTAATAAGCCGCGAAAATAAGATAACGTGGAACGTGAATGACACCGGATTGTTTCGCGAATCAACGGATCCAGAAAACGAAAGATCAACTGAATCCGTGACAACGCGTATCATCTTTCACGCCGGATTATGTGCCGCATTGTCGTTTTAGGATATCTGATATCTGTGTACAGATAAGCGGAATCGAGAATACTTTTCCTCCGGGACAGTTCAGTCGCGTTGTACCCGACGGTGTCGCGCGCAATTTATCCGCTGGTGAGTACGGAACGATATACAATATTAATGGGACGGTGTATCGGCTGAAACGATGAGTGAACAGTATACATCGTACGCAGTACGCGGCTACCGTTCGAAGAAAAAATCACGTTTGGTTAGTCGCGCCTAAAATTCTGTGTCCTTTCGGGCGATCTTCGCACAGAACTTTTCTACTCGTACGATGGACAAAAATAAGTGATACTAGTCGCCCGGTAAATCTATCAATTGTTAGCAAAAATAATTAAACGAATCCGAAGACTTGACGTCATCAATGACGATGAAAACGTTACTAAAGGAATTTTTTCCGTGGTAACGGGCAGTTAACAGTTACGCGCACACGTACGGCGTTAATATTTGAAACAAAAAGATTGATATCGTTCAAAGGGGAATCGATAAGAAGGTGAAAACACGTTCGTATCGAATAGTATCCGCTGTGAACCGTTATCTTAACGCTTATCGGCTTTCGATCCACGAAATACGAAGAAACGATCGAAACTTGCTAGTTAAGATCATCTTATTACAAGCGGATGACCGATATATGTATACAAGACACGGTACGGTTCTAATCAATTCGCGACGTCGCGTCGAGACGATTCAATCCGACCAATTGAACGATTTAGCTTGGCTCGCAGGGGCAGCCGATCTCCAAGCTTGATTTCAAGAGATTTTAATTAGCGCTCCTTTAGTCACGAGCCGAATGTTCAGCTCGCAGCCGTTCGTTCGTCGTACTCCTCGTTAACGACTTCTAACAAGATGGATTCTTCGTTGAGCGTGCGTTACGCGGTGAGCGAACGATTAAGTACACCGCGCGATGTCTTTTTTTTATTCTTTTTTTTTACTAAATTCTTCCGTTCTCGCGCATCTATTTCTTCGACGAAAAACCATTCCAGCTTCGCCGATGATGAACCGGTTTCTTTTAGTTGTACAACATGAGAAACTGGAAACTTCGGAATCTGTACCAGGCGTTTAGTCGGAAAAAACAAATGACACCCTCTCAGGACACGAAACTCGCCAGGTGTCTATCCACTCTGGACCTGACTGCCCTCGGAATCGGCTCGACCCTCGGCGTAGGTGTGTACGTACTGGCGGGATCGGTTTCAAAAACCACCGCTGGTCCTGCCGTGATAGTTTCTTTCGCGATCGCAGCGATCGCATCTATGTTCGCAGGTACGATATTTCTTTTATTCCCCCCCCCCCCTCGAATTTCCTTCGAACGAAAGAATGAACGTTTCTTACCCAGGTCTGTGTTACGCGGAATTTGGTGCGAGAGTCCCACGTGCTGGATCCGCCTACGTATACAGCTACGTAACGATGGGAGAGTTTACAGCTTTTCTGATCGGTTGGACTCTAATCCTAGAGTATGTAATTGGCTCGGCTAGCGTGGTCAGAGGGCTGAGCACTTACGTCGATGCTTTGTTCAACAACACGATGAAAAACGCGTTTCAATCCGCGGCCCACATCGACATCAGCTACTTCTCCTCTTATCCAGACTTTTTTGCCTTTGGAGTAACACTGATCTTTTCTGGTACGAATTTTCACTCACGATTTCTCCTCGAAATACCTAAGCTTCTGTGTACATATAATCGATAGGGGGGAAAAAAAATTGAATTCAATTGAAAAGATTTCAAATTAATTGGCGCGTACGAACCGTTTGATCCGAAAGGGAACGATCGTTTGCTTCAGCCGCGTTGGCGTTCGGAGCAAAGGAATCCTCGTTGGCGAACAACTTCTTCACCCTGGTGAACCTGTCGGTGGTACTGTTCGTGATAATCGCCGGATCTCTGAAAGGTAAGAAATACGAAACAGATCGATAGAAAAAGGAATCTAGGGACAATTTACGTTAACTAATTGAAACTGGTGATGTGCTTGGATCCGCGGAACGAAGCTGACGTAACGAATTGGAAAACGAAGCCCACGTGCACGGAGAAAAGTTGCGATTACGGAACCGGAGGATTCGCGCCTTATGGTATCGCGGGTATCATTCGAGGAGCAGCGACGTGTTTTTACGGATTCATCGGCTTCGACTGCGTCGCCACTACCGGCGAGGAAGCGAAAGATCCGCAAAGATCCATCCCAATCGCGATCGTTGCCTCGCTGACCGTCGTGTTTCTCGCGTATTTCGGCGTCTCCACGGTATTAACCACCGTGTTACCCTACTACGAGCAAAATCCGGACGCCCCGTTTCCATATCTGTTCGACAAGATTGGTTGGAGCTGGGCTAAATGGGTGGTGACGATAGGTGCTATTTGCGGTTTATGCGCCAGGTACCTAAAATACACGGGGAAAAACATACCAATTCCTGTATAATCATCTGTATCGATTCAATCTGGGTATTAATCAACTGTTTCATTAATCAGCTTGTTGGGTGCAATGTTCCCTCTGCCACGGGTCATTTACGCGATGGCTTCCGACGGATTGATATTCGAGTGGATGGGAAAAGTTAGCTCCCGATTCCATACACCGATCATGGGCACGTTCTCCGCGGGAATTCTTACGGGTTCGTATCTACATACATATGTATAGTTAGTCAATAGAAACAAATATGAAATATAAACTATCTTCAGGTGTACTGGCTGCGATATTCGAACTGACCCAACTGGTGAACATGATGAGCATCGGAACGTTGCTCGCCTATTCGATTGTCGCTACTTGCGTGCTGGTGTTACGGTAAGAAATCGCTGTCAATCTGGTCGGCAACACCGTGAATACGTGGTTCGATCGTTTCAGATACGAGGAAAGCGAGGCGTACGAGAAGAAAGAAGAACGCGATCCGAGAACCTTGACGTTCATCGCGAAACAGTTAATCAACGCTAACAATTTGAAACACTCCACGAAATTAACGTCTCAAATCGTTACGAACCTTGTCGTGTGTTACGGTAAATTATCTTCACTTAATTCGGCGAGTAATTACTCTTTTCCGTTGTACATCGGTTCATCCGATAATCGTTTCCTTTACAGTCGTATTATGCATTTGCATCGGTGTTATGGTTTCAATGTACTCCGATGAAATAACGAGCGGTAAAAGTACGTTCGTTATACTACTAGCAGTATTAGTTATCGCCTTGCTGACTGTTCTTACCTTCGTTTATCTACAACCGACCTCTGGCATAAAGCTTGCATTTTCGGTACGTTCTGTTCCCTGTACGCGTTTACCAGCAGTAAATACTTCATGACGGAACACAATTTATGTCTTGTGCATTTTTAGGTTCCGCTGGTGCCGTTCCTACCTGCGCTCAGTCTTCTTATTAACATTTATCTCATGATGATGTTGGATAAAATGACGTGGGTGCGATTCGCGTTGTGGATGATTATCGGTAAGCGATGGAAAATAAATCCATTCCCGTGAAACGAATCACTTCTTCTTCTTCTTCTTCTTTTCTCGCAGGTCTGGGTATATATTTCTGTTACGGCGTTTGGCACAGTAAAATGAGGAGAAGAAAAATCACGAAAACAAGCGATAACGGACACGTTAATGGAGAAACGTGGAAAACCACCGAGTTTCCTAGACTTACGTGATCCATCCTTCGTAAATAAATATTTGATACGAAAGTAAATATTTCATTTGTGTTGATTAAATTAAACCGACCGAGAAGTTTTCAAGAAAATAAATATAATATTAAAAGAAGAATTAAACCGTTTAAACATTTAACATTTTTTTATACCGTAAAACAGTTTTCGAAAAAAAAAAAAGTAGAAAAATACTTATTTCTAGAGAGCAAACAGAGACTTGAGATCATTGAGCGTAAGTTTCGAGACGGCGGAGTTCTTATCGCCGGTAAGAACGTTTTGAGCTATCTCGATTTTCTTCTCTTGCAACAGTTTTATGCGCTCTTCGATCGTATCCTTGCAGATAAATCTGGAAATCAACGAATTGATACAGTGAGTAACGATATTTTACGACGACGCACATACGTAACCACATAAGGAGAATATAACGATACAAACTTGTATATAAAAACATCCTTTTTTTGCCCAAATCGATAAATCCTATCCTGAGCCTGTACTTCCAGCTGAGGATTCCAATGAATGTCTATTAACAGTAAGTGATTTCCACCTACCAGGTTTAATCCAACGCCTCCTGCGGTAAGCGACAGCAACAATATCTTTGGATCGCTGTTCGGAGTGTTAAACGTGTCCATTATACCCTAAAAACGCGATCGAACGATATTATTTGATTGAATAATGATCGAACTTGCAGTATTGTTACTGTTAGTGTATTTCTTTTTAATAAATACCTGTCTTTCCTTGATAGGTACACTGCCGGTGAACATACTGAACGACGCACCTTTTACCGAAGGTAAACAAGCTGCTACGATATTTAACACGCTTGCCCATTGCGAAACAACGATCATTTTGTCGTTTTTTTTCTGTAAAATTTCCTCGATCGTACGAAGTACCACTTTCATCTGCATATTAAATATATCGACCATCCAGCATACACGTTGAACAGACTTAAATGAAAGATACTTGAAACTTGTATAAGATAACTTACTTTGGAACTTATACGATCAGATTTGAAAACAGGATTTCTAAATGTGAGCAAATTGGTGGTAACCCTATGATCGACGCCTATATCTTTTTCATTCGCGCCCTCTTCGTCGTTGTTGTCGTACAACGTTATATTGTTTAATTGATCCAAAACACCTGGATCCAAATTTTCTGTGTCGATTATTCCGCTCTCTTTCATGTCATCTTGGTCGAGCATCGCATGAATCAGAGAAGGATGAACGCAAATTTGACGTAATCTCAACAGGAGGACCAAGATTTCGTGCGTTTTAACGTCAGCGTGTAAAGATAACAATTTATTCTGAGCTTTGGTGAATTGTGTATTCTTGTCTGGAAAAAAAAAGTAAAGTAAAAAAAAAAAATTGTTTCGACAATTTTCTTACGTAGCTTTCTCGTGTACGTACTTGGATTCGAAAGGAAAGAAGGTCTATCGTATCTTCCGCCTGCTAAATCGATCATATGATCTTTCTCTGCTCTTTGAGCCAAAAATTGAGCAAACAATGTACGAGAGTAGACGAGAACTTTTTCATATACCAACTGCTCTTGCGAATCGAGCTCTACGAATACCTCTTCTATAAATTTTTCTGGTAAACAATCGATCGCGCCGGTAGCTTGAAGCTCTTGTTTCGTTCTACGCAACATCAATGCCTTCATCACGGTTGCCAGTCTCTGACGGCCGGCGGCATTTTTATTATCCACCCAACGTTTCCAAACCCGTAAATCATCGAAAGGAGAGCACTTGAGAAATTTCAAAATCGAGTACAAATCCAACTCCCTATTTTGAATCGGCGTACCTGTAAGTGCCCACCGTTTGCCCGCTACTAGCTCGCAAGCCGATTGGGATGCTTGACTTTTATAATTTCGGATCACGTGGGCCTCGTCGAGTACTATCCTTTCCCAATGGATCTTGTATAACGTGGCTCTGGTCTTAAATTCACGGGCTAATATATTATACGTTGAGATAACCACGTCGTATTTTGCTAATCTTTTTGGCACGCTTTCGCGATTTGTACCGTGATGAACCACGACAGAGAGCATACCCCGTTGACACCTGTTGCGTATTTCATTCTCCCATTGCGACAGCAAGGACGCTGGACAAACCACAAGCGTTCCCCCTTTGTGTCTTAACGGCCTACCACTGTCCGACCACTCTTCCTCCATGGATTCATCCGCTCCTTTAATCTTATTTTTAGCGATACTGGCTATGATCAAAGATATCATTGTCAACGTTTTACCCAAACCCATATCATCGGCAAGAACACCGCCCGGCGGTTTTTGTTGTTCTCTCCACATTAACCATGCCAACGCGTGTTGCTGATGCGGCATTAATTTTACTTTCAAACCTCGTGGATCTTCCGCTCTTTCATCTTCGGACGGTCTAGCCACGAGAGATCCGTGCAAATCTTGCAGTCTATCGGCTGTTAAAGCTGTTTCTTTTTCCAACGTCGCCTGCGCCTTTTTTCCAAGTTCTTTAGACGACAATGTCGATTCCATTTTTCTATTCACATCGTCGTAATAAGCATCAAATTTGATGGGGTACGGTTCGTCCAGTATCTCCAATTTTTCTTTGGTATAAGATATTTCGTTTTTCAATGAACGCGGCTCGCTATTGACGGGTTTCGTTAAAGGTGTAGTTTCCAATTCGGCCGCAATTAATGCTATTTCCCTTTCTTGCATAACTATGCTTTCCCGTAACTTTTCTCCTTTATCAGGCAACTGATCGACATTACTAGCAACGAGCAACAACTAAAAATATGTCGAATTATTGAAAAATATACTCTACCTTCTGTTTCTTGCAGATTAGTCAACAAATTTACCTGTGTCTTATTTAACTGATTTTTCAACTGATCCATTTTACAAACAAGAAGAGCTCTTTTCTGAGCAACCAACGGATCTATGTTACCAACGCCAACTTCTTGTTTTGCTAAAGATATCGCGGTATCAGACTCTAAGCTGTTTGTTTCGTCCGTAGTAAGATCTAAAACTTGATTTAACATTGGGCTAATAAATTAAAGTATAAACTTATTCCTTCTATACTGTTAAGACTGATCCTACCTTCGAATGGATTGGATGCGGTGTCTTGCAAATCGGTCTTCCTTTTTAATACAGTTTGAAATCCATCTTTCTTTCTTTTTTTATCTTGTTCCACTTCTGACTGACTCTCGTCTGCAAATTAAAGTAATTAGAATAACAAGTCAACGCTATCGTACGATATTTAAATCGATTACCATCCGAAGTATCTTCACACGTGTCATCAACTTTGTTAAGATTTGATGTCCAGCAGTCATTTTCATTGTCATCGCTGACACTTTCATTGTCTGAATCGTGCAGAATGTACTTTTTAATTCTACGTTTTACTGCCTCTTCTGTCAGCGACGGTTTTTCAAACGATGATGAGGTAGACCTTAGACAACAGTTTGATATTAGATTTTGAACCTTCAGAAATAAGATTAATTGATAATGACTAGTCTAAATGTTAATTTTCAAAAATATTATTTACTTTTCAGGTGTTACGTTTCTGGAATCATTTAGGCTACTTTCATTACTTTCGATCACAAAGATTTGCTCCCTTTCAGCGTTTTTATTAACATCTTCGTCTTCATCGCTGTCGGAAATAAGAATAGATTGATTTTCTTTGACAGAAGGCGAATCGCGCCAACGATTGAAACTTTCGTCCATTCGAGCTTCTGCAAATGGCGTTAATTTTATATACTTAAAAATACAAGAACTTTTAATACTTATTCTAATGTAAATTTACAATTGATTCTCTCTTACATTGACAAACAAATCGTTTATTCAAACAAACTATAACTGAACTTTTTGAAATTGATAAGTTTGATTCGAACATGAACTACGCAACAACGTGATGTGGCAGCACTAACGCCGCGTCGGTAAATACTTATTCAATAAATTTCTTATTAAAAAAAAACAAAATTTACTATTATCATATATATTAATCGCCTAAATAAAAATATAAATATATGCTAAAGTCATATACATAAAAGATGAGAGCAGTTATTCATTATAAACTAAAAGTTGTCGCCCGGCGTAACAGTGGTTCTCATTATAATTTCGCGATGAAAGATTTCTCCTCGATTAGGGACATTCTGATAATCATTCTTTCAACGAAAGACACCTGGATCCCGTTGGATCCCGTTGGATCGAGTTTAGGTGCTGATCATGGTAAATCGAACCTAAATTTCCGAATTATTTATTCTAACGTGGATCTTGTTGATCGGAAGCGAAAACTATCGTCGTAAAAATGGCTGATTTCTTAGATTCTGAAGCAGAGGAGAGCGAGGTATTTATATCTTTTAATTCGATCCCATTATGTTCACGATACTGCGATATAATTTTTATTTTTCCAATTATCCGACACTGTTACCATTGATCCGATGGATTGTTATAATTTAGGAGGAGGAAGAGTTAAACGATAACGAGAAAAAGAAACTGAAAAAAATAAAGGCTGTACAAGAAAGCGAAGAAGAAGAAGAGGAAGGTGAGGATAGAGTAATACGTATCAAGGTTGTATCATAATTTTTTGCCAAAATTCTTTTCAATTATATCGTATCAATTGTTTATTCTATAATTCAATTTCTGTACAATAGTAATACGTTTATCTGTTATTTATTTACAGACGATGAAGACCGTTTACGGGAAGAACTTAAAGACCTGATAGACGATAATCCTATAGAAGAAAGCGAAGGTGAAGATAGCGATGCTTCTGGTGGTTCTAAAAAACGGAAAAAAAGTGACGACGAAGATTTTGACGATCGTTTAGAAGACGAAGATTATGACCTGATAGAAGAAAATTTAGGATTCAAAGTTGAAAGAGTAAGCGCAGATGAAAGTTCTGTCTTTAAAAGGGGGAAAATTGAAACAAATATAGTGACACGATCGTTTACTTCAGAAACGTTTCAAACGCCTCCGCAGGATTCAGGATGAGGAATCGGAAGAGGAACAAGAAAAAGAGGCTGACGAGGAAAGAGATGCCATCGCGAACGAACTTTTCGAAGGCTCCGGGGATGTAAGTTACCCTTATAAAGTATCATTGGTTAAATTGTGTGACTATCGTATACTTAATATTTCGATTTATTTTCACTCATCTATCAGGAAAGAGAGGTTACCATGGTATGTACAAGTGGTTTGATAGATACAAGAAGAAGCAATCGGAGCGTTGCTTGCTTGTTATTTATTTTCAATATTTTTTATTCGAATTGTCCGATAGGAGGATGAGAGGAGAAGCGAGCGCAGTCACAGACCCGAATTGGATACGTTCGACGAAGAAGGAAGCGAAGGAGAGTATACGGACGCGGATGATTTTATCGTTGACGATGACGGTCGACCGATTGCTGAAAAACGTAAAAAGAAAAAGCCAATATTCTCCGATGCGGCCTTACAGGAGGCTCAAGATATATTCGGTGTCGATTTCGATTACGATGAATTTGGTAAATACGGCGAGGAGGATTACGAGGAGGAAGAGGAAGAAGAAGAGGAGGAGGATGACTACATGGACGATGAAGATGCCGAAAGGCCAAGAAGACCGAAGAAACAGTTGAAGAAGAAAACTACGAGGAAAAGCATTTTTGAAATTTACGAACCGAGCGAACTTAAACGCGGTCATTTCACCGACATGGATAATGAAATACGTAACACCGATATACCAGAAAGAATGCAACTTCGCTCGGTTCCTGTTACCCCGGTGGCCGAAGGTTCGGACGAATTAGATCTTGAGGCAGAATGGATCTATAAACAAGCTTTTTGCCGGCCAACTGTTTCGATTCAGGACGCGCATTTAAACGCCGAAGCCAAGGAAAGAGCTCGCAAAGGACCCCAGACGATCGGGAAAATCAAAAAGGCTTTGGACTTTATGCGAAATCAACATTTCGAGGTTCCTTTTATATCGTTTTACAGGAAAGAATACGTTCTACCGGAGCTGAATATCAACGATCTTTGGAAGGTGTACAAATTCGACGCGAAATGGTGTCAGCTTCGTCAAAGGAAAGAAAACTTGTTGAAATTGTTCGAGAAAATGAGGAACTATCAGTTGGATGAGATAATGAAAAATCCTGATGCACCTTTACCGGACAACGTACGAGTGATTAAAGACGACGACATAGAACGATTGAAGAACGTGCAGACCAGCGAGGAATTGAACGATGTTTATTCTCATTTCATGCTGTATTATAGCCACGAGATCCCAGCGATGCAGGAATCGGTTCGGAAGAAAGAGAAAGAAGCACGAAAGGAGGCAAGGATTCAGAAACGAAAGCAAGAACTTCTGGACGCGGAGGAAAACGGAGAGCCGCCACCGGAGGAGGAAATAGAAGTGGAAGAAGAAGGGGAAGGAGACGAGACGCTGAAACAAGCCGTACGAAGTGGACCGTATTCTATCTGCAGACGAGCCGGTCTCGATAGTCTCGCGAAGAAATTCGGTCTTAGCCCCGAATACTTTGCTGAAAATTTACGTGACAATTATCAACGACACGAAGTAGATCAAGAACCCACAGAACCGTTGACTATCGCCAACGAGTACTGTAGTCAGATTCTGACTACTCCGGAAGAAGTATTGAAAGCAACTCAATTAATGGTAGCTATTCAATTGGCGCGCGAACCGTTGGTAAGAAAATGCGTCAGAGAAATGTACATGGAACGGGCAAAGATATCCGTGAAGCCGACGAAAAAGGGTATAAAAGAGATCGATGAGAATCATCCGATCTACGGAATGAAATACTTGAAGGACAAACCTGTGCGAGATCTGGTCGGTGATCAGTTTCTAAATTTGGTTATAGCCGAGGATGACAAGTTGATCACGATCACGTTGAGCGACAGCATCGAAGGAAACACGAGCAGCAATTACGTAGACGAAACGAAGCAGTTATATTATAGGGACGAGTTTAGCAAGAACGTTCAGGATTGGAACGCTTTGCGTGTTGGAAGCGTCGAGATGGCACTTACGCGCATGGTTATACCGAGCTTGAAAAAGGAACTGAAAACGAACCTCATAGCGGAAGCTAAGGAATGCGTGATGAAAGCTTGTTGCCGTAAAATGTACAACTGGATCAAAGTCGCCCCGTACACCTGCGAATTCCCGGAGGAGGAGGACGAGGAATGGGACACCAGCAAAGGGCTGCGAGTCATGGGTTTAGCTTACGTTCCAGATTACTCTCAAGCCGCGTTCACCTGTCTGATCGCACCGGACGGAGAGTGCACCGACTACTTGAGATTACCGCATCTAATGAAACGGAAGAACAGCTATCGGGATGACGAAAAGGCGATGAAGGAGGCAGACTTGTTGGCGATTCGGAATTTTATCGCGACGAAGAAGCCTCACGTGGTAGCGATAGGCGGTGAGTCCAGAGAGGCGATGATGATCGCAGCCGACGTTAAAGAGTGTATCGCGAATCTGGTGGAGGAGGAACAGTTCCCTTCCATTCAGGTGGAGATTTGCGACAACGAGTTCGCCAAGATCTACTCGAACAGCAACAAAGGTATATCCGAGTTTCGTGATTATCCCGAATTACTGCGGCAAGCTATCTCGCTGGCCAGAAGGATGCAGGATCCTTTGGTGGAATTTTCTCAATTGTGCACGACGGACGAAGAAATTTTATGCCTGAAATATCACAGCTTGCAGGACCAACTACCGAAAGAGGAACTCCTGGACAACATATATTTGGAGTTTGTGAACCGTGTGAACGAAGTCGGCGTCGATGTGAATAAAGCGGTGCAGCAAGCTTATTGCGGGAACCTGGTTCAATTCGTGTGCGGATTAGGGCCGAGAAAAGGCCAGGCCTTGATCAAGATGCTAAAGCAAACGAATCAAAGGTTAGAGAATAGAACGCAACTCGTGACCGCTTGTCACATGGGGCCTAAGGTGTTTATTAATTGCGCGGGTTTTATCAAGATAGATACGAACAGCCTAGGAGACAGTACCGAGGCGTACGTGGAGGTTCTCGACGGATCCCGGGTACATCCGGAAACGTACGAATGGGCGAGGAAGATGGCGGTCGATGCTCTGGAGTACGACGACGAGGACGCGAATCCAGCTGGTGCCCTCGAGGAGATCCTCGAGTCTCCGGAACGATTGAAGGATCTCGATTTGGACGCGTTCGCGGAAGAACTCGAGAGACAAGGTTTCGGCAACAAATGCGTCACGTTGTACGATATCAGGGCTGAATTGAATTGCAGATACAAAGATTTACGCGTACCGTATCAGTCGTTGAGCGCGGAGAGATTGTTTGATATTTTGACGAAGGAAACGCCGGAAACGTTTTACGTTGGGAAATTGGTGTTGGCGACGGTAGTGGGTATCAGTCATAGGAAGCCGCAAGGCGATCAACTGGATCAAGCGAATCCCGTGAGGAACGACGAAACGGGTTTGTGGCAATGTCCGTTTTGTCTGAAGAACGATTTCCCCGAGCTGTCGGAAGTGTGGAATCATTTCGATGCCGGAGCTTGTCCCGGCAAAGCTACCGGCGTGAGGCTCAGATTGGACAATGGAATATCAGGTTATATTCATATCAAGAATCTGTCCGATCGACACGTCGCAAATCCTGAGGAACGAGTGAGCGTTGGACAGATAATACATTGTCGTCTGATAAAGATCGAAGTGGAACGATTCAGCGTCGAGTGTACGAGCAAAAGCAGCGATCTCGCGGACAAGAATCACGAATGGAGGTGTGTTGTTTTATTATCTCTCTCTCTTTCTCTCCTTATTTTTTTTACATACAGGTTTAAATGAATAGCGATCAGCGTCGATCATGTTTAATTTACTTGCAGGCCGCAGAGAGACCCGTTCTACGATACAGAGGCGGAACAGAAAGACTTGAAACTGGAGGAGGATGCGAAAAAGGCGAAACAACGTCAGACATACGTGAAGCGAGTAATCGTGCATCCATCTTTCCACAATATCAGTTTCGCCGAAGCTGAGAAATTGATGCAAAGCATGAAACAGGGAGAGGCGATAGTTCGACCTAGTAGCAAGGGTGCGGATCATTTGACGGTCACGTGGAAAGTAACCGATCAGATTTATCAACACATCGACGTAAGGGAGGAAGGTAAAGAGAATGCCTTCTCTCTCGGGCAAAGTCTGTGGATCGGTAACGAAGAATTCGAAGATTTAGATGAAATAATCGCGAGACACGTGAACCCGATGGCGGCGTACGCCTCGGAATTATTAGACTTTAAATATTATAAATCAACGGTAGAAGGTATCAAAGATAAAGCGGAAGAGATATTGAAAGAACAGAAGAAAGAGAATCCAGGGGGAATACCGTACATAATATCTGCCGCAAAGGTTCGTGTCCCAATTTATTTGTTCCAACATCAATTAGATGTATATCCGTTTGTTCACGCGATTATACGTATATCGTTTTAGAATTATCCTGGAAAATTCCTTTTGTCTTATCTTCCCCGAACTCGATGCCGACACGAGTACGTAACAGTGTCGCCCGAAGGATTTCGTTTCCGAGGACAAATGTTTGGACGAGTGAGCGATCTGTTTCGATGGTTTAAAGAACACTTCCGTGATCCGGTACCTGGACAATCGACTCCTAGCACACCTCGTGGCGCGATCACCTCTAGAACCCCTTACCATACCACTCCAGGTGCGGTTAGCGGTAAGTTTCTTTCACTCTCTGTATCAACTACAATCATTCAACGTTCCGTTTTCATCTTCTTTCGAATATTCCAGGAATGAATCAAGAAGCGATACAAAGAGTGGCGCAGAATCTTCCTCACCATATGCTACATTCGTTGTCGCAAGTAGCGAATCAGACTCCACACCACTATCCTCCTCATACTCCAGGAACAGCAAGCGCAGCTGGTTACGGCGGAGTTCATACTTATCCCAACACCCCGTATACACCTTCTGGTCAAACACCTTTCATGACACCGTACCAAACACCGCATCACACTCCGCATCATGGTCAGCCAACTCCTAGATACGGACAACAGACGCCGAGTCACCAGCAAGGTCCGTTCATTCATCCACCTCCACCTTCGGGGATGGCCACTCCGGGTCATCATAGATCCACTCCGTCGCACAGACCTACGCCTCCTATGTCGGCAGCCGGTGATCCTACGGATTGGAAAAAGGCAGCGGAAGCATGGGCACGTTTGAAAGCCGGCCCCCGTGTGTCGTAAGTAATTTTTTCGTTTCTTTACCAATTCGAACGTGTTTTTGCGTCAGTGTTGTGTTCTTTTGTTCGTTAGCGGTTCCACTCCAAGGTTCGACGAGTGTAGGAAAACTCCGCGAAACTATGAGGAGTCGATTGGAAAGACAACACCACGAAACAGAACTTCGACGCGAACTCCGTCTTATAAATCTCCTCGGGGTACACCGCACACTAATTCTAGTCCTCGGAGTATGTCTCTCAGCGGAGACGGCACTCCTTTATACGATGAAAGCTAACGAATTCGTTGTGACCATAATATATCGTATTTCATGATTATACATGAGATAATATAATAACAAGAGAAAAAGTACCGAATGGGGTCTAGAAGAGAATCGAGAATTGCTTTACTCTAAAGATGCTCTTAACTTTTTTCACGCCGATAACACTGTATAAGCAATAAAAGTGTTCTGATAAAATCCGATACACTGATCTTTAGCTGATATCTTCCAGTCTCTTACGCGTTTATACATATGGATATTTCGATAATCAATCGAATGTTCTCGTGTACACGAGTGCGCGTACAATTGCGTTACCACAAACCCTCGATTCTCTTTAAAAGATGTGCATTAAGTACGATTTGGAAAATCGTGAAATTTAAAATTGACACGTATTTATTTTTATTTTATTTATTTTTTTTTTTTTTTTTTTTCGATTTTGCAATAATCATGTACATGGTCTAATTCATGCCTTATTGTTAGTATATGTATGTGTATAACGTATGTTTCTTTCAATTTTAATTTTATCCATACAGAGTTGTACAGTTCTTCTGTTATCAACTTATGTAAGAACGCAACATGTTTCTTATATGCTTTATACAACTGTTAAATTACACAGTTAAATAATAAAACGATTTTATCTTATAGTTTCGTTTTATAATATTATCCTAAACGATGTTGTTCGGTCGGAGCGAAACGTGAAATTATTTCATTTATTTTAAAAAACTAATACATACCTATATGATTTTCATTACACTTGCAAATCATAACATAAGTCACGCGTATAAAAAAATAAAGTTATTTTAGGACACATTTTATACATGAGATTCCTGATCCTCGGACAATATATCGTCTTTAAATGGAACATCCTGAAAATATGTACACACTACATCACGATACTTTCCAGCCGAGAACTCTTGGTTGCTAGACCTAAACAGGTGTACCATATTATTCTCGAATATATCATTAAATCGATACTTAATAACTTTCTTGAGAGTTACTTTCGTTTCGAGCTGTTCAATCCGGTATTCTCGTTCGTTTTCGTTGATTTTTTAACTAATTTTGTTTCATCGAGCCTCGTATAAGGTTCAGGCTTTGAAATCAAGACCATCGTACAATTAATAACCTTGTATGTCAAATCTTTCAATCAACATATAATCAAGTGATTAATTACCGATTTTTCTACACCCGTTGAATGTGCATCCTGTTTAGTCGTTACACTTACAGGATCGAACCGTCTTTGTTTAGCCGCTTTGCCGCTGTATTTCTGTTAAAGTGAATAAAAATAGTACACGAAGGAAGGTATAAAAAAAAAAAACAAGATAAACGATGCTACCTTAGAGGGAGAAAAATTTTCACTGTCGCTAGAGTGATTCGATTCTTCTACTCGTACATCCGTTCTTCCATTATGGTTCGTTAACAATTTTTTGGATTTGCTCCTTGTTGCAATCTGTTTCGTGTTACTTTTGCTTTTGTTACCCGGTTTGTCTGTATCCTTTAGTAACAAGGAATGTAGGATTCTTTGTAAAGTATTACGCAAGACGAATAAAGTAGAACAGCATTATCCAAATACATAATAACAAAAAGAAGTACCTCTGATTCATTTGAACTACTTTTCATACCGTCGTTATTCCCTGGAGTTCTGATGGGTTTCACAAGTTTATTTTGATCAAAACTTTCCTGTAACGTACCGGGACTATATATTAAATTGTTATCCTTAAGCATGATACGTTCTCCTGAGGAATAAACAAAATCGAAGAAACATAAAAACCTTTCCAATATAAATACAAACAACTATAAGAAAATGTTTAATTTTTTACCAGTCCAATAACTTAATGGGCGCATAAGTCTCCTGCCTTTTGAACTTACGCCGATATTTACAGTATTCACTAATGTATCATCCAACTTTTCCATAGTATCCGTGAAATTTGTATGATTATCTAAAACACGAACAAATTATATCCACAACAATATAGAAATAATATAGGGTAGAATAATTATTCGACTTACTAGTTTTCAGTCCTTTCCATGTTTCGCAAAACTGATCTATCTTTAATGGACAACCTTGGCGACATTTATTTTTTAATTGTTTGGGTATAACTGTGTGACATGAAATAAAATTCAATTAATACTCGGTAAAATATAACTATTAATATATAGGGTAAGTATTATATATTTTCAGGATCTACCATGTTTGGTATCATTTACATCGCCGATTAGTTGATAGAACTCGTGATGTACTGTCTCGATTAGTTTTGGTGATATTCGACGAAGTATGCTATCAGTTTGAAATTTTTTACGTACAACGTGGCCAGCATCGCTATTACAAAGGTTACAATGAAATTATTCTTCGATTAAACAGATACAAAATACATTCAACCACTTACTTTAACAATGTTCCTTCGAAGATTAAAGACAATTCGGACTCGAATAAAACTTTCGGTACCCAAGCGGTCAATAACTTCGGTTTACAATAACTTAAATCTTTTTCATTGTCTTTAAACATTTCCAAATTGGCCGGCGTCAACATTTTCGAGCTGGTAGAGTCTACGCTGCCTAACTGAACATGTTTTTCAATATTTTTCTTGCTATCGCTTAACAAAGTTGAATTAGCGTTTCTGGTAACACGATATTTTCCAGGCGATTTGTTCTGCATCGAACTATTATCTTTGTTTTCCTTGTTCAATTCTTTAATATTCTTATTTTCATTCTTAACTATACTTGACCCTGATTTTCGTAAAGAATTCTTTAATCCTAAGTCTTTCATTTCTATGTTAACGGGCACCGAGCTGATTATCGTAGGTTTCGCGGCTTTTCTGTCGTTATTTTTTAACTGATACAACAAATTTCCTTCTGTACTGGTTTCCTTTATATTAGAATTTACTTCTCGGATCGTTTCTTTTCCGTTAGAATTTGTTTTTGTTTTCGTGTGGTTTTCAGTCGGAGTACTTCGAAGTTCGTAATTTTTCATTCTACCAAAAGAATTGTTAAAGTTATTCATCGATCGTTCGATAGGTGTTGGATTTTCTCGTAGGAAACATTTTTGCGCTTCATGCATATTTTTATCTTTATTAAGATCATTCAGTCCGCTCCATTGCTCTTCTTTGTCAATATTAAAATCAACGGACTTGTCGATTTCGTTTGGAATGTTCGGATTAATGTCGCTGGTTTGTGTTTTTGAGAAACATCTTTCATACTTTGTTACGTCAGAATCATTCAAATGTATGTTATTCGTGTGTTTAGACCTTGTTTCATGGACACAGTTTTCAGCTGAAAACACGTTTGAAAAACGTTGCTTATTCGTAACATTACATTCCTGATGTGCCATCTTTTTTATTTTACGTTTATAAGGTTTTGTCAACCCTTCCCGTCTTCGTGATAACAACTCGACCGGTATCTTAGGTACTCCGGTATAAATTTCATTTTCACTCTCAAAACTATCATTATCTTTATTCATTTCTGTGAAAGTTCGTTTTCTTGGTAATGATTTACCTCCATCTGTAATGTTATTAACTGCAATGTTATCCTCTTCTCTTGCAGTGTATTTAGGACGATCTATCGAATTATTGCACATACTTTTGTTATATTGTGCATCTTTTATCAAAGAGATTGATTCTAACTTTTCAAAATCACTGCTCATTTCTCTGCTCTGTTCGTTTCTGTAATTTTCCGGGTTCAATTCTTCCATACTGGATTCGTTATCTTCGATCGATTTATTCGACACGGCGTAATTGAAACATTCAACGATCTTAATAATTTCAGTAATACACTTTTTAGAGCAATCCTTATCCAATAAATTGTTCAAAATAATGTTAACTTTACTTTTCAGTTTATCTTTATCTTTAGAACACTCAAGATTCATACCTTCCCGTTTTTTACCACATTCCACATCGCAACCATACTGATTCAACGGACTCTGAATATCAACATTATAAAACGAATTTTCAGCTATACCACATATAGATGTTTGTGTACACGAATCTCTTTTCATGCAACTTTGCACAATGAAAGTTTTGTCGTTTTCTCTTTGTGAAACATCAAATGAATAATCGGAATTAGGAAACATTCCAAGAGTCTGCGATTTCTTAGGAGACCCTAAATCCGATACTCTGAGTTTAGAATTTTCTGAATACATATACGTAACATCTGTTACTTCGCTTTTTAAATCGTCGTCACTGTCTGCGATAGGTGCAGGCCAACGAAAAGATACCTTACAACCTTGTTCTACGAACGTTCTCCAGATCTGATGAACATTTTCCCAGTCATCGGGAAATCCATTATAAAATTTACCCTTGACGTATTCTGGCAATTCTAAATATAACAAATACAATTAAATGTATAAAAAAGAGTAAGTATAATACGAAAAGTCAAATATGGAATGTTTACCATATTCATCATCGACAATGTTTCCCTTTAAATGATATAAATCCTTGGCAACAGATTCGACGCTGGTACTTGTCAATCTTCGTATAACAGGTTTGCTTTGAACAATTTTATTTTCACTAAGATCATAAATAATACAACAGATGAATACTAAAATAAATGAACATTCGATATAATATATGTAACTATAAGAATTTACCATTGTAACCTTCCTTTAATAACTAGTTGGCCTTGTTCGGTTAACATAACTTTCCACCTTATAAACACTTCTGCTTTCTTACTTTGTACATTATCAGAATCGCTTTGCATGGAACTGATAGTATCTGTGCATTGTTGAAGAATATCAGATGGTATAAAATTTAATGTTCTTCTATTAAATTCCATATAAGAAGAATTATATTTGTTTTCTGATAATGGTAAGGACTTTCTATTATGTGTTACTGTACTCTTAGGTTTCTTAGAAGTACGAGGAATTATATAACTGCTAGGTGGCTGCATCGTATGACAACCTTTCTTACAATCGCTCTGCCTCCAAAACCTATTGTTTGGAACCATGCTACTTAAGTTCTTGCTCGAAGAAACAACATCATTATCTACTCTAAAAGTATGTGAAATAGGAGTACTAGTATTAGAGTTGACAAAATCAATATTGATGCCAGAGATATGAGGTAACGAAGATGGAATTGATTTGTCAGATTGTTCGTTTCTGTTTTTAAGCAAAGTTAGTTTCAGATCCCGCTGCAACTTTCTATATCGTTCATCTACTTGGAGGTCTCCAAATTTCACCTAAAAAACACGTAAATAAATTCAAGATCAAGTAAACAATTAACCACTGATAAAACATTTTACATCAAATTACCTCGGTCATGCGTGCCATCCGTAAACAATATTATATTTAATTGCTCACATATGTATACAAATATATAACACTGATTTACTCTTATGTTTAAAATCGTAAATGTATTTTCATGAACGAATTATCAATTCCCGATATTTTCAACAACACAAAACCAACTAAAGTTTTTCAACTTTGCTTCGTAAATACTCGAGTCGATATTACCGCGTAAATTTCAGTTGGAATTGGTTGAAGTTGAAACCGCTTTCAATCATTTCAGATTCTCAGTGGTTCTCAAAGTTCGAGTATAGTGTTCGTAAATTTGAAGTAAACGTAAAAACAAAACAAAAGAGGAAATACGAACGAATGGGAAACAGAAGGATACGTTTAATAGCTTTTTCACAATTATAATAAATAATATTTAAAAATAACTATATAGAAAATAATGTTTGCTGCTTATAACCATCATTTTTTACATGAAACACAATATACATGAACAATAAGTGATTAAAATACGATAAAAAATATACATTTTACACTTGATATGAACATTTGCTCGCCGACATGCTGTCTTTTTTTCTTTTAATAAAATTGCACAAAAAATATAGTTGTCCGGTGTACCCTGAAAGGAAAAATGTAAAACACGTACACAATATCGAGAAATATTACCTATACATACATAGTATTTATATGTACATGCATATTACGCATAATCTTCGGTCACTTCAAGCTTGAGATGCTGTAGCATCGTATAAATGTTGGTCGTATTTCTATTATTTTTCTCTACTGTTACTACTGTTTCCATTGTTATTATTATCGTCCTGATCGTTATCATTATTGTTATCATAATTATCATCATTAATATCATTATCATATATGATAATTGTATACATATATGCAGCATCATTCTGTTTTATCAAGAAGATATTTTTTTATTATGTTGTTCTTTTTTTTTTTTTAATAAAAGTTGAATAATCACATATTTTCATTTATTCTGTAGAAGCACAAGTAACTGTATGGTATAATTATCATTAACTGATAAAGCATAAATATTTCACTTTTATACTAAGAAATCTATACGAGTAAAACTGGACTAGATTTTTACATTAAAAATTGTATAATCTCAACCTACCGCAAGTTATATGCATTTTAATTGATAATGCCTATCTTATTAAAGCAAATACAAGGAAACATGAATCGTTCCTTATTAATTAATTAATACCAGCATTGTTAGAGTCTTTTTATAATACTTAGTTGTTTGTGTATAAGTGGAGAACAAAAAATCTGCTATTTATTTAATACACTGGCAGACTGCTCCTACTTTATGATTTACTACCGGTAGAATTATCCGCTTCCGTCGATCCTTCCGTTGAATCTACACATTCTTTTTGATGAACCTTCGAATTCCTATCCTTAAAATCTCGTCGGTGATGGTAATTGTCGTTGTCTCGACGGTCTTTTTGTGAACTTTGACCTCGATACTTTCGATTATTCTCGTCGCGGTAATAATTACGATATCCTCGAGATCGATAAAACGGGGATAAAACGGGAAGTTGCGGTAATACGGTGGAATCTACTTCCGACTGATGATCTTGTTTATCATGTCGATTCCTTCCATTTCTATAATAATTCAAATACAGATAAAACTGATCATACGTGGATAAAAATAAGAATTTGAAATATTACCTAGGTGTTCTACGGTGCCAATAACTTTGGCTTTGTAACGGTGGAAAGTTTTGGGGTGCTTGTTCTGGTGCAGTACTTGTAGGTGAACCGCGACTACGGTGGCTGTTATTATTGTCGCGAGATCGAGCTCCTTTATTACCGTTTGTATTCGTCGATGCTGCTTTTAACGTTGCACTTTCTTTCCACCGATCGTCATTTCGTTTGCGTAACCGTTTAACCATCGCTTCTGTAACTTCTAAACGTGAAACTAAATCCTCCCGACTCGGCTCATCTTTATTCTCCACTTGTACTGCGATGTCTATCATTGGTTGTTTGTTTGTTTTTTCTTCTTCGATGGATTCCAACTTTCTGTAAATAAACGGAACTCTTCATTCTTTTCTGAACACATGTTTTTCGCAACCATTGCAATTACTAACTGTTTTTGTTCTTCAATGATTTCAGATAAATGTTGGTTCTGATTTTTAGCCTCTTGTAAGGATGTCTTACAGTCTTGCAGATCTTTCTCTAAGAGTTCCACCTGTAATGATGAACTGTTTACACATACTGGGCTACCCTGCAAAAGGAAACACGATACGAATGTCATTTTTATGTAATATCAAAAGATTTTAGAACTATAAGGAATACCTTTGATTTCACGAACCCAGTTCCATTATCTTCAGGGGAAGAAGGACTATTAGCTGTACAAGTAGATCCTTTGGAGAATACTAGTTGAAACTGTAAATCTGTATACAGTTACAGGAGATTAGCATTTATTTATAATAAATATTCATTTATTATAGATAACACTATACCTCTGTTCTTTTGACGTAATGAATCTACTTCTTGATGTAAAGCAACTAATGTAGCTTGATGCTGCTCTTGTAGAAATTTCATATTTTGCTCAAGCTGAGCAACTCTGTCAACATTGATGTTTTGATGTCTTACAGTTTGATTCAAATTCTCGTTTCTTTCTGTTAATGTTACTATATCCGATGGCGGTTTTTTATCCTGAAAGTATCATTTATATTTTAATATTAAAAATACTTCAAAAAGTTACATATGATACTCACTTGAGGAAAAGACACTGTTGGCAATTTAACTAATACTTTAGATGCCATTTTAATAAGTTTGATGTATAATTAAAATATTAAGACATAAATGTTCAGAAATAATTCCACGACCAGCAAATTTCCTTACAGGATACTGATGAAGGTTTTTCCTTAAAAACTGATCATATTTTCAGTCTGAAAAAAAAAAAAAAAGAAAAAAACTGTAGTCATATATGACAATAATAATAGCAATAATAAAATGGTTGCTAGTTCATTCTGAATATTTAGTAGAACAAAAAGTAATCAATTGTACAATGATATAACATTAGTTTAGTGTTAATAAAATAGTCCCGCGCCGTTCCATCGTTATTCGGAGTAGTATTTTAATATATCGCTATAAAAGAGTAAACTAAAATGACGAAAAACGAAAATAAAAAGATATATAACAACGTCAAACGAATTAAATTTTTATAAAACCACTGTTGAAATTCTCTTTTTATACGTTACCGAATTCTATTTGAATTTCTAGACGTTTTACGACATAAAAGCCGAAAAATCGACGGCACGAAAGTAATCAGGAGCTTGATGGAGCCTGATTCTGCGCCTGAATTTTCTGACGTCACATCGCGCCAACTGAAGGATTGGCGTTAACAATAATTTCCCGATCATACGTAACAAACTGTTCAAAACGATTTTAACAATTTTTCATGATAATCAATTTCATGGTCCATGAGTGAAGTATAAATTGTCGCGCACAGGTTTTATAATCAAACGCGACAAAAAGACAGAAAGCTTTGATCGTCAGGTTGGTTGCTTGAGCAATTTTAAAAGTAAGCGCGCTAAGGTATAGATCGTCAGGTAGACCATTCAGTTACGCAGGACACAAGTTGTTCGCAACAATCTATGTTATCTACATCCTTGCGCGCGCTAGTATTGATCCAACGACATTTAATAAATGATAGCGCACCCTTAACCGCGCCCATGCTTTTGTCTATTTTATCTCAATATTTATTCTCATGGATTTTTCTGCAAAATAATTGTTACTAATTTATTACGAAACAAAACAGATACTTGATGTTTTTTTTTTTTTATTATTATTATTTTTTAGACGACTAAAAAGAGAATTTTTCTTCGGAAGAAGACCAATTCGTAACAATTAAAGCGAATAGGGGTATAAATTATAATTTTGGAAATAGAGTGTAATTTTTACATCAATCTATGATCTTTTAAATACATTTAATGATAATTTGTGTCATAAGCATAATCAGAAGATAAAATCAATGAAATTTTTATAACGAAGAAATTGTTTAGCGCCCTGAATACAAATAACATACATATGTATCGAATGTAAGGTGTACGCGGATAGTATACATACATATGTATGTAGCATTCAATACAATCGATTTGAAAGAATATCCTGAAGTATTTTTATTGTTAAAATATCGAGTTCGAGATGTCAATTTATCGGCTTATATACATGTATGACAGACTTTTTCAAAGTTCATGCAATGCAGCTTATATCCTTGCACGAATAGAAAAATTTTAACAAATACTTTTACAAAATTTAAATTTAACCAAGAGAAAATGTCTTTTATTATAGAAAATGGACAAATCAATGAAATAAGTAATAAATGCACAGAGCAATTTCTTTCTTTTGAGATGAAAGAAGATTATAGCTTTAAGGTATTTCTATACATAAATATGTGTGAATATATTTGATTTCATATGAAAAAGAGAAAATGATATATTTTTTATCATTGTAGTATGTACCTGAAAGTCATTTTAAGCATATAGTGAAAAATGTTCAGAGACAAAGGCGCAAAGAGGACGAGGAACGTATTTGGACTTCATTTGTAAAAGAACAGGAGTTAAATAATTTGGGATTTTACAAAAAAGATGTTCACCAATCTATGCAGAGTGTCAAAGGCCAATTGCAAGAAAGCATACATGATGTAAATACAGAACTTCAAGGACTCCAAGAAGAAGATGATCTCCCTGAACGAAATAAAGGAATTCATAATCAGAAATCTGGCATTAGGAGAAATAAGATTCATACAGAAGTAAATATTTTGTATATATTAATTGTGACTATAGATGTTGTTTTAAAGCAAAATAATAATAATAAAATGTACATTATTTTAATAAATATTAGGCACATCAGGCAAAGAGTAATTCTCCAAAAGAGAAGTTGTTAATAACGGATAAAGGTAATAAAGGTATTGCTAATGTTTTAATTCCAATTTTACAAGAAGATAATGTTTCTAACTGTAAAGAATCTGAAGGATTCAAAAAAGTTTCTAGATCGAAAGCTACAAAATCTTTGTCAGATTCTTTGATCGCAAAAAGAAAGTGTTACACAAATGAGTTTTTGCATGTAACCAGCAATCACATTGAAAATAACAGTGATTCAGACTCATGTAATACTAGAGATGATGCTATTTATATACAACCCGACCCGCTTACAATACAAAAGGTTCTGTCTATGCAAAAGGAAATTGCTGAGTTATTAAATGAAATTTCATTTAGATTGTGCAGAATTCCTTTACCAGATGGTGATGATGATTTAAAAAGAAGACAGCAACGAAGCATAGAGTTTGCAATATGGCTTTCAAGAAATTATTTATACAATCTTAATAGACTTGTCATAAACATTCAAAGAAATATCAGAATAGTGTCCTCTAGGCTAGGACTAAAACAATATCGTAAAGATATTGTATTTCATCAGGATTCGATCAAACAGAAACTAATCAGTGCTCATCAATTATTGGTACAAGCTTTAGATGCCTACTGCAAACACATACCTAACTCTATTTTTGATGGTCATTGCACAAAACTTCCAGAAGTGCTACAGATTGTTTACAATCTAAGAGAAATTTGTGATAAAATTGAGATATCTACCAATTATTTTTGTTCAGGGGATACTACTATGATATCTTTGGTAATACGATACAATATTAAAATTTGCTCATTTTATTTATTTGCATTCAATTGTAATAGAAAATTCCAATTCTTTTTTTCACAGGGAAAGGAAATCCAAGAAAAATGCGATACTATTTTGTCTATATTAAAATTAAATTTAGAAAATAAACATCGACACGTACAATGTAAGAATAGCGAGTCCATTGTAACTCTGGCACCGGTATCTTTGCAACGCAAAGGGCATTGTACTAAAAAAAATTTGTCTCGTCGACTGAGCATGTATCATATGGATGTTAAAGTACCTAAGGGTAATCAAAGGGAAACAAATAATTTAAGAAGAAAAAGTATATAAAATCCGATCTAAGCTTTTATATTATTTAATATACATTACTTTGAATGTGTTATAAGTTTAAGCGTATGGTTTTTAGGCTATACTTGTCAAAAACAATCAAGAAACAATATCGTAGAATCTAAAAACATATATACTGAACACTGTTCAGTACCGGAGCTGCTATATCCTAGCCCCATATCGTGTACTTCATCTTCCAAAGACGTTCTTCAAACTGATTCCATGAAAAATAAACACTGTTTCAAGGAAGATGATATTAAAACGATGATGGATGAAGTATCGATAGATTCCGAAAATGTGAGACATATTAATAATAAGCTTTTAACATTTTAGAAACAATTTAAAAAATAGATAATCTTATGAAATAGGATAATAATACAGATGTTTGCACCGACTATAAGAAAGTAGGACAGCTGTCCGCTGTCTTAAAAAAGAAACCATCCGCAGAGATGTGTCAATCAAAATGTACAAAAACCAAAGAGATGTATCCTGAAGTTGAAAATGTTACTAACGACGATGATTTGATTAAAAAAGTGACAGCTATCACCAAAGAACATTTAGCTACTCTTGCTCCTGTGATAAATGATCTGGTCACTTTTGTATCGAAAAAGGTAATAATCGTAGCAATTAAGAAATAAAGAAAAAAACTTCATTTAGAGAAAATGATAATTTAAGCATTATTTTGATTATAAATTGTTTTGTATTATGTATTATAAATAATACTTAGCACAATGAATCGGAAGGAAAACCTGTATCGGAAACGTCTATGGAGACGCTAATGGAATTTTTGCAAAAATATCAGTCTAAAGATTCTGACGCTAAAGCGTCTGCAACGTTTGAAGATTATGAACGATTGCGGTCGAAATTAAACGGGTAAAGGGAGATAAAAATATAATACAATTTAGTTGAACTACAATAAGATTAAACACTTTTATACTATGACAGTTCATCTGATGTTCATAAATACGGTGGAAACGTACAATTGATTTGCATGTCATCTACGGATAAAGTTTCCAAAATGACACAATGCAGTGTTTCGTGTCAGGCAGATTACAAGACTTCATCAAGGGTAAGCGATTTGACTGGTATAACTGAACAGAAATACTGAGAACATTTTTTTGTTTTAATTTATCTATAGATCAGTGATGATAAAAAGATGTCAAATTCAAATACCAAAGATAAAGTAAAATTAGCTATTTTAAAGGAGACTGAGCTACAATTTTTAGCATACAGACTGGAATATCAAAAGCAATGCCAATCGAGGCCGATGTATTCTAGTAATACTCAAAATAAACCCTGGAACATTGTAGCATGGTAAGAATATGAAATTATATTTACTTCATAAACTTCAAATAATAAAAGTATTTTTTAATAGGATCTCAGATGAATTGATAGAAGAATTAATCGTTGAAGTGGCACAAGATCTGGAAATGAAGGATATAATTCAACAATTGTTTGAAATGGAATTTCACGAATTTTAAAAACAACGCTCGCTTTTGTCGAATTAATACTGAACATCGTATTCGTAAAAACATAATTTTTCAAATGTTTTTTTACACAGTCTATAGCTTTTTAAATAAATTATTACTTCGTATAATTGATATTTGTATACTTCATATAATTGATCGAGGAAGGTGGGGCGGGGGGGGGGGGGGGAGATATCAGTGGGAGTGGGAGGCTCCCGCTGGGAGCCATGCGAATACAACACTAACGCTAGTAATGATAGCTTGGCTTAGAATAACTTTTATAGCAGATAATGTAATTTTTATAGCAGAATATAAGAATATATTTTAATTATAATATAAAAGTGCAGAATGAGGGTGACAATTTTGAAACTGTACAAAGATTTATTACGGTACGGTGACAATTTAAAATATACAGATAAAAAGTATTTCCGAAATAGAATTCGTAAGAATTTTAAGGAAAATAAGAATATAACTGATCAAAAGGAGATTGAATTTCAAATGCAGGTAAAAAAGAATTTCTAAACGCAATCTAATTTTTTACTTACCAATAAATGTTGTTACACGGATCATGATTCATTGAGTTTAACCTAAAATTTCTATTTGCAAAACGCTTTGTTTCAGAAAGGACAAAAGTTATTAGAGTTACAGCGAGTAGTATAAATAATTTCCTGTAATAAAAGTAAAGGTATATTTGATCATATAATGTTCACGACATCGTTAAAATTGCCGCCTAATGTAAAGTGTTTTCAATTATTTCTTTGGTTGTTTCCTTTCAATAAAAATCAGCAATCGCTGTATTATCAAAATAGGAATTTGATCAATGTCCTGAATAGTAATCATCAATTTCGATGTAAATCTTATCATCGTTTTTTGGATTATTCCAAAGTACCAAAGCTCGAGGAAAATGATTTGGAGGAACAATTTGTGAGAGGAAGCGGACCTGGTGGTCAAGCAACTAATAAAACAAATAATGCTGTAGTTTTAAAACACAAACCTACAGGATTGACTGTAAAATGTCATGAGACTAGAAGTTTATCGCAAAATAGAAAAATTGCTAGAGAACTACTCTTAACGAAATTGGATAATTTGATTAACAGGGATGAATCCCTTCAAAGTCAAAAACAGCAGCTGCAAAAGACCGACTCTTTGAAGAGGAAACAAAAACAAAAGAAGTTGGCAAGTTTAAAGGAAGAATTTGAAAAACGTGAAAACATTAAATAATTATTAAAATAATGTAATTAAGTATCACATAATATACTTCCAAGTAAAATTTAAACTAAACATGGTATTATTTAGCATCATCTTTATGAATTACATGATAATTCATTGTGGTTGATAAATATGAAACAAGGGTTGGGAGTATGTATATTTCCTTGATTTTTTTTATGGAAAATTCATATCTTTAATAGTCATCTCTTTTTTGAAATCATAAAAGGCTTACATTATTTTTCTTTGAAATAAAGTATTTAGGTGTATCCCTTGCAAGGGAATTCAATACATAACGTTATACTCAATGATGCATTTTGTAACAGAAAATAATTGTTATGCTACAATAAAGCTCTTTCATACAGCCTTGCGTGCATATTTCACAATCTGTTCTTACGAACGAAACGACCGAGTTCTATACGTAACTGTTTAGCACGTATATCACAAGGTTAATTAAGTAGTAAAAGAAGAGAAAGCACTTTATAAATCTGGAATAATACATACACGATGAGATTTGTTATTCAAGAATACACAAAGGCTGTATGTAAAGAATGTACATACGTTGTGAAAAAGAATCATTATCAGAAATAGACGTAAAAGGAAAGTATTAATAAAAACTATCAATGGTGCCAATAATGTTAAATACTATTCTACATACACAAATAATATTTTATACACAATGTACACTTGACGAATCGTATAGATTAAATTTCAACAACGAGATCTCGTTAACAAATTGCGTCCCGATTTTGAAACTGAATCTACAACGAAAAGTTTATCGAGGATTTCAGCTATTTTTCAACCACCTGCCGAACTGACCGCGGCCGGTCTTCAAACGTTTCTTCGGTGGTTGAGCGTTCGATCTCGAAGAACTGGAACTTCTTAACCGTCTATTGCTCGCGATCGTTACCGAGAGAATACTGTGGTCCGTATCGACTTGATCGTCGATCTTCATCATCCTAACGACTGGCTGAAATTCGATGCTCGACCGTCTTTGCTCGAGCTCCGAACTCCCTATGATCGTGGGACTAACCCGACCGGATAACGCGCAATCGACGTCGGAATCACGGGCTTCCGACGACATAGTGTCAGTTTGTCGCTTCGCGCCTTTCAGACTCGATTTTTTACACGTAATACTTAAATACGAATCCTTTTTACAATTTTCGTCGTCGAACACCGTATCCGAGGATATATTGTTCTTTTTCGCGCACTTCCTCGAATTGATGATCCGTTTTCGTGCCCCTACTTTACTCTTTTTGTACACGTTGTTATGATGCTCGGAATCCGAATTTTCAGTGTGACTTTTTTGTTGCCGTTTTCTCGGCAATTCGTTCGAGTGATGGTGCTTCCTGTGAACTATACCAGACTCGGCGTCCTTTCTACACAGGATCTCGTGTTTCTCAAGTTCCACGCGAGACTCGCAAGTGTCGGAGGTAGCGTTCTCGTGTTGCCGTTTCTTCATAGCCGCCTTCGATACGAAGCGTCGTTCGGACAAAGAGTTCACGTCCTTTCGAAACACGTTCTCGTGATTTTCATCGTTGCCTGGATCGTTCTCCGATATCTCTTCGACCTCCGGCAAGTCTTTCCTGAACGCGTAATCCTTGTTCAACAAGAAATCTCTGTCGCTCTCGTTGCAAACGTCGGGCGTGAACGAATCTATACAACAAGCATCCGTGTTCGCGTGTAGCACAGAATTATCCCGTGCCTCTATGCTCGGATCGTTTTTCTCGTTGGCTTCGTGGTTCGTGACGGACGAGGTGTACGTTTCGCATAAACATTCGTCGTCTTTCCTTTGATCGGAGCCTAACGTCTGTTGGTCGTTTTGCGCGATACTCGCGACGGACGTGGTCACTGTCAAATCAACCTCCTCGGTTAATCTGTTGGAAGCGTTCGTGACCTGCACGTTGGAATTCTTCTCGTTCTGTTCGGCGTTCTTCTCGGTTAAATTTTCTCTGTCGCAATCCGCATCCGCCAAAGGTTTGCTCTGAAGCTTTTTCTTCATTTTAATTCCTGGCCATCCCGTTCTGTTTTTCCTCTTTTTCCTTCGTTTCAACGGTGACTCGATATTACCCTCGCCACACTCTGAACTTGCGCAAGATGAATTTTCTAAACAATTAGCGATCTCGTGACAACTTTCCAACAGTTCGAGCAGATTCGGAGGTGGTCCCTTGGGAATGGTTGGTTCGTCGTGATTCAATTCCATTTGCGTGTTGTCTGGTTCAAACGAGTCGGCCAATTCCAGAGTATCGTTTCCATTCAGCATCTCGTCGATAGTCTTGACCATTTCCTTCAGTTCTTCGTCTACGTCCGATTTCGATTCCGTTTTCGGATCCGATTTAGGAGTGTTCGTCTGTGACCTAACGGATTGGCATTCGTCTATAGAACACAAGTTTAAAGCGTGCTGCTGCTGTTCTCTTTTCCTGATTATCGTCGACATGATGGCTAACGTGGACGCATGACAACGAGGGCTTTTCCTTGGAGATCGTCCGATACAACCCGCGCTTCGTCCGCGTCCCTTTTTCTTGTTTTCGTTTCGATTTTGATTTTTTGTTAAAATTTCGTGAAAATTTTCGATTTCGTACGGTAAAAGAAACGGTTTCAGCGTGTCTCCTTCGCTAAAATAATGCCAAAATTCGGCACCATTGTCCTGCCGTTGGTACGTTTGATACCACGGTTCAGATTTTGGTATAGCCTCGAAAGAGAATTGCATTTTTTCAACTTCTGGCGAGGGTTTGGACGGATACACTTTCTCCACATCTTTCAGCAGCGCTTCCTTGCTTCCTTCTTCGACTTTCTCCGCTTGGTCGATCACCGCAGATTCTTTGATCCCGGTCAAAGGCGCCTGATACCTCAATCTACTGCCAGGTGTTTCGAATTTGTAGTAATCGACATTGTCTTTGATAAAAGCTTCGGCCTGCGTTCGTCTTCTCTTTCTAGCTCGACCCAAGTTTATGGAATCCTGTGAATCTTCTTCGACGGGCTCAGATTTGATGGGCGTACTAGTGTCGATCGACGAACTAGGACATATCGAGTTCTCGGTATCGTTGAAATCACTTTCAGTATCTCTTGGTAAAACACTGCTCTGTTCCCCGTCGCTTAACTCACTCGAATCGTCCCGTTTAAGCTCCCCGAACATAAACGATTCCGCTTCGTCACTTAACAGCGATAATTCGGATTTTCTTACGCGCTTAAATCGTACAACTACCGGTTTTTCACTAGATGGCACTTCCTCCTTTTTCTCTTCGCAGTCCCCATCCTTCTGTACAGGACATTGTGAATTATTGTTCGACAATACACTTGACCTTAATTTACTTCCTAAAACTTCCACTTTGTAGTAAGCACGATTATCTTCGATCAGACGTTCCTCCACAGACAATCTGTGCCGTCCCCTGACACCTCTGCCACCTCTTCTGCCCGTTTTGAAATATCTTGGTTTATCCTCCTTCGTTTCGTTCTTTTCCGCGTCGTTCGATGCTTTGTTGTTAACTTTCTGCTCTTCTTTTATGCTATGACCATTGCAGACGACAGTTTCTTCGTTAATGTCAGGCTCTTCCGACATCTTTTTTGTACTAGACGCAATATTCTCAAACTGTACCTTGCAGTTTAATTCTTTTAGTGTTTCGGTTTTAGATACTTTGCAAGATTCAAAATCATTGTTATCATTTGTACATAATATATTTTCACTACATTCATTTCTTATAGTTCCATTTATTTGCTCATAGTTCCGACCTTTTACGGGACTTCGATGTTGCTTGATGCATTCTATAGTTCCGATATCGTTTTCTTCAGCGCCGCAAGTTATTGTCCTTTGCACAACCTGTTGGCTAGGATCCTTGCGTTTATTATACACCATGTTACAATTCTTTTCGTCGACACACTTTTCCTCCAATTCGGTTGGAAACGTTTTGATGTTATAATCATTGTGCTTCGATTCTTTCAATTCGTTCTCTTGTGCAAAGTTATCCCCTGGCTCGTCTTCTTCGATCCAGATTGTCCCTTTTGCTCGTTTCTTTATGGTAAAACCTTCGAATTTGTCATAAAACTTTTCCGTCTTATCGACTTCGTGCCAGGGGCTACCTTTCGATCTCAATAAATGTCCACTTTCATGTTTTGCACGAGTACGTAAATTATGAGGCGAACTTAGCTTTAAATTGAGATTCCTACGATTTCCATTACACTGTCCCATTTTTACATCTCCTACATCAAAATCACCTAAACTTTTTGCGTTTCTATTATTAACCTTTCCTTGTGGCAGTACTGTGTCATGAAGATTACGATCTCCATTGGAAAACAAGTTGCAGTCTTTTCTGTAAAAGAAAAATGTAAACAAAGACATTATTATTTAACGTTTGGAAAAAAAAAAAAAAAAAAATGAGATGATATTCAACATACTCTATAGTTTTTGTTCTGTTCAGTTTTAAAAACGCTTCTACGTTGGCTCCTGCGTTAATTAGCGTATCCAAGGACAAAAAATTGTCATCATTTTGAACAAAGCTTAGATGTTGATCGCTTTGTACGTGTTTCGATAGATCTCGATAACTAATACGGCAGATTTCACAATAACCGGACGCTATTTGTTCTGTTCTACGTGTACGAGTAGTTGTACGTGGCCGCCGAGTCATTTCTTTATCCTGTTTAAATCCAATGCGTTGTTGTGCATTTAACATCGATCAAACTTGATACACATACAACAAAATGTATATTTTCACGTTACCTCCTCTTTGTTGATATGCTGAATACCTTCCCTATTTTCTTTTACTTCTTTTCGTAATTTTTCCAGCTTTTCTCGTCTTTTCGTATTGAAAGGACACGAGCCTGGATCCCCGTGAAAATTCAGAGCTGGCCACACAGGCAGTTCAACGAATACAGGTCTAGTGTTCCTACATAAAGAAACAATTGTATAAAGGAAAAAATTTACGATGATAGTCGTGCAAATTTTATATTGAACAACATACCTTTGAAACGATTCAAATTTTAAGTAAGGGCCCTTCAGGTGCCTGACCTTCAGATCTTTAGTTGAACTTTGTTGATTCGAACGTTTCAACCGTTTCAGATGATTAGTATCTTCGACGGATGCATAGATTTTATCAAGCCAAGCCTGTAGTTTGTCAATTGCCCAAATAGGAATTCCCCAACTTTGGGCGTTGTAAAGCGGATCCACGGAACACTGTTGTGGCTGTGTCAGAGCACGTTCCAACATTGCATCCACTCGCGATTTCTGTAAAACGTTATACAACAAAATTTCAAGTTACATCGTCATAGAAACAGTGATTTGAATAATACACAAGCAACAAAGCACTTACAGATCTTTGGGTAGTTTGACCCCGTAAATTGGTTGTATTGGACAAGGGGCATTCGGGACTAAAAAATGGTGTTGGAGGAGTTGGCATGGGAGTTGGAGTTTCTAAACTCCTCAGCGAGGGAGGTCCCCCGCTGCCTCCACTGGCACAACCCCATTTATGTTTTTCAAAGTTTATGTAACCACTTTTATCGACCCTGTCACTGATCACCAGATTTACGCTGCGTACTAAAAATAATTCTATTACCTATAAAGAAAAAGACAAACAAGCAAAATTTAGATTTTAAATCAGTTGATGAATACAATAGAGAAGAATACCTACAAAATACCTAAAAATGAGCTTTTTAGCCTTGACGAAATGATATGTAACAAAGAGATAAAGAAGAAAAGTTGAAAGGAAGGAAGCTACAACAACAACAACAACAAGATGATCGGTGAATGAAAGCTGCCAACTCTTGGATTATTTAACTCACAACGAAAAAATAGGAGGCTGCACCAAGAGAATACCATTGAGCGGAGACGCGCTCGACGATAAAGTGATCCGTTGACGGACGTGCGAACACCCGTTTACATTGCGGTATGCTGACGTCAAGCAATTTCGTGTTCTTCTCAGACACGAGTGAACGCGTGATCAAGCGAATTTGCAGAAATACGAGCCATCAGTAGGTAGATGCAAATCTTCATGTAGTTAACAATGGTTGCCGCATTGTTACACACCGTTCTAATAATACGCTGCGAACCGTAGAACCAGGACAATAACGAAGCACGTGGGATCAAACGAAAGAAACAAGTTAAAGTGCTTTAAACGAAAAGTTTCGCTAAAGCGAGTCTTTTAACTGAATCCACGGTAACTGAAATAATCAATGACTATACACTCGATTACTGTCAAGCGGTCTCGAAACGCATGAAACCTTCACACAAAACAACTTCCTCGAACACAACTGTTTATCAATTTTGCAAATTTGCAAATATTTCTGCCTTCGGCATTAGAAACTGTTTTACACGTAATTCACGAGAAAAACTTATCGGACGATAAATCTATCGAGATGTATTTGGAACGATAAAAGGAAAGGATCGAGGCAACGGAAAAGAGCGCTGGGACGCGCAACGAGATCGTTACTCGCGGGGGAGAACTGTCACGCACAAAATGGCCATTCGCCGTTAACAGCTTGGCAGACGAGCCTGGAGGCGGCGCTTTACGTTCTTGCTCGCTCTCCTACGGCAAATATTGCGACAAAGGGAATACAGTAGTTTCACTGAATGCGTGAAAATCGTTTTTTGCTGTATTTTCGCATCCATAGTTTTTGTTTTTTCAAACCACAACACAACAGTTGAAAGCGACCAATCTGCCCCACTTCGTCGTATTTCTTAGGTTATCCTAAAGATGGCGCGACACGACCCGGTTTTTAGCGTTGTTTGTCAACAGAAATATTTTACGATAATCCTATACACTCAAATTACATTCGTACGCCTGATTAAAATGTAATTACAATTTGTCTCTCGTTATATTGAAAATGAACGATGTGAAATTCCTGATTGGAATCATCTCTAAATACTTTTTCAAACAATTACATTTCCATCGTGTCACCGTTGCTATCGCAAGTTTATTTTGCCTCGATTTTGATTATCGATATCGATTAGTAAATTTCATATTGACACACCTGTTATGAACGGGATATGTTGCCGAAGATCTTAGAATGTATCCTTGGATTTTTTTTTTCTTTTTATTACGATCGTACACAAGTGGACATTAATACGAAGTATAAATAGTAATTTGTAAACGACGAGAAGCGAAACGGACAAGAGAAGCATACAAAGGCGCGCAAGAAAGCGAGGGATCACGAGAAAAGTAGAGGGGAGAAATATCGAAAGGAGTTGCTACGAACACGCTAAAACCTTCTAATGAATCGACAATAAGAAAATACAAGGATAAAATGTGAATGTTCAACAAATATCATACATATGCAATTGAACGCTTACCCCTCCCAAATCTTTGATTTTCGATTCTATTTTGGTTGTAGTAGCATGATTCTTTATATCCAAATAAAATGATTTTCCTTCCAATGGTTTCAAATCTTTGTGTGTATGACCATCTGAAATGTCACAGAAATATGTATATCAATTTTCCTATGACTGACACGACACAATTGCAAAATATTCAAAGAAAAATGTAACAATTTCAGCTAAATTCCACCTATTTTACACTGCTTCTTTGAAAGGTATATTTCTGTGGCCCGTTCGTAATACGTGACGTCAGTGAAAGGTAAAAAAACATCGATAATGAATTGATACAAGACAATGTTAAATAGCAGAATCAAGTGATATAGTATTTTATCAGTTAAACGTACAAAAGTACTACATATAATGCAATTATCCTGTACGTGGTAGAACAGTTACAATAACGTAACAGCGCGGGAGAGGGAGAGATTTTTTTCTTTTTACATAAACATACATTTTGCTACGTAGGTACAAAAAAAAAAGACCGTTTGCAGGTTATCGATCAGAGATATTGGATATCGATCATGAATTTCAATGAAATATATATGCATATGTTAGACGTACGTGAATGGTTGCTCAATTTCTTTTCTCTCGGTGATTGCTTGTGTTCTTGATGCTGAATTTTGGACGGCGATACCATCCCTATGCTATACACCGCACAGACAGTAACGATATTTTCCTTTCACTGTATTTTAGTATTTTTAAAACACTTCCCATTCTTACAAATGTACCACATATCTTCATAGATATATCTTTGCATATTCACCAGTTAGATGGGTTTATTACAGAAACCGTTATTAATTCAGAATAACTCACGCCGAAACTTTCATTTTACGAAAAGCATCCGAACTGCTCTCAACGTTTCGACTAACTAAAGAACTGAAGTTATTCGCACACTAGATGGTTCTTTTAAAAATATACGAATACGAACATACTCGTAGCGATAGCCACCATGGAAAAGAAAATGTCTCTAGATTCCTGAAATCAATTTTTTAGAATAAAAATATAAAAAATTGCATTCTATAACACTCAGCTTTATATATTTACCTTTTTATGATCGTAAACTAAACTACAAAAGACACAGGTAATGAAATTTAGTACTTGATCCACAAACGCTTGTTTGCCTTTTCAAATTTAAATATGGGGAGTTTTTCGAAATTCATTATCAACCGTTTGGTTATTGTTACAAATAAGTAATGAAAGATTATTATAACAATCAACGAATTGTTGTGGATGAAACTCTTTATTTTCTTCCGCGTAAATACATCTATATAATATATTATACATTTATATAACGTTTGAAATTCGCAAGGTAACACCTGGTCTCATAAATATCAATTGTTTATCTGTAGTACTGCAAAACGCAAAGTAGGGAGAATTTTAGGATGGAATATTTACTAGAAAAGAACGATCAAAAATGGATAGATCATCTTAGGCGAGAAACAATTTTGAAAATGGTTGAGAAACACTGAAGATCGTGATAGTGATATGGCAGGAGGCGGGCATTGAGACACACTTGTCAGCCGTCGTAAAAGCAATTGTTGGCCGGATGGATTGTTGTGATGGTCTGTTTGCTTGAATCCGTACAATGTCCAAATTTTTACGAAGTCTGGTCTTCGGAGTGCTCGTTAGCCTCGCGAGTACCAGCATGCCTCATCCTTGGTACGAAACGTTGCCCGCGGTGGCCTTAGATTATAAAGTTCATATCGATGCTGGAAAAGAAGATTGTTACTTTCAATATGTTAATAACGGCGCTACTTTCTACGTAAACTTTCAGGTATACAGTTATTTTTAAGGCACAGTTACTTTAACGAAAGGCTTGCTTACGCAGCTCTTCGAACGAAAGGGTTACAGAACACCGGCGCATCTTTTAATTTCAAAGTTCAAAATGTGCTCCGCCGATTAATCTGAATGTTCGACCATATGGTTCAGTCTACAAGTGTACCGATTCTTGAAAACGTTCATGTACATGTTGTAGGTGCTACTTAATTGTTATTAATAAAAATGAAAAGTTATTAAATGGTTGTAAGCGCAGGTGGTACGCGGTGGAGATGGAAAAGCTGGTATTACAATAAGGAATCCGGATGGAGTAATAGTTCATCCATATCAATGGATTTCTAATTCGGACTATCAAGATACTGTGAGAAATGCTGGTTACTACAGTATTTGTATAGATAATCAATTCTCTAGATTTGCCTCGAAATTAGTTAATTTATATATCACAGTAATCAGGTAATAAATTTAATTTTGTATAGTATGTTTGTAACTTAATAATTGCAATAGTTAATTGGTGTTGTTCTTTATAGGTACGACGAATGGGATAAGTATTCCAGAGAACTGGAGGAATTGAACCTTTCCGTAGAAAACTTTACGGTATGTATCGTTTGTATTTCTAGTCTGAGAATAATATAGTATAGGTATAATAATAATACCTATCATTTTTCTTTTTTCTCATAGTCTGCTATAACTAATGTGGAGAGGAACATCAACGAAATACTTCAAATTCAACACTTGAGTAGAAGTAGAGAAGCCAGAGATTTAAATTTATTATTGGATAATAATTCTTACGTTCAGACATGGTCCATGGCACAAATAACGGTTATATTGGTGACAACAACGATACAAGTATATTTTGTAAGGAAATTGTTTGAGGTAAAACCATCCAGATATTCGAGGGCAGGTATATAGTAAACGCATTAAAATTGAAACGTTCAGAGAGAGAAAAAATCTGTATGTTTCAAGATGAAGGGTAAGCTCAGATTTATTGGACTTGCAAATTGAAAATGTCCCATACTCTTCTTTGGGGAGCCAATGTACACTTAATATCAGCATAATATTCCATTTTCACAAGAAACTGTGAAAATACATCGCATAAGACTGTCTCATGTTTCATATTCATGCGTGTGAAACATTCTACCGATCAATATTATGTTATACCGTCAGCTTTCTACTGTGAATGTACGAATTATATTTATGGATAAATAAAACTATTAGGGAATGTTTATAATTGCATTTATATCGAGATAATAAAGAGTAACATACTTTTTTTATAGACGTCTTTGATTTTATTCCGTCCTTGCGATATACCGTTCTACTATCTTCGCGTGCAAAAGAAAACGGATAAACATGAAATGTTATTCTGTTTTATTCGATTAAGTTAGCTGATAATTTAATTACATTCGAAGTGTTTTAGTGAACAGTAGATTGTTGTTTCGTTTTTCGTTGCAGCGCGTTACCGTTCAACGCAAGAAGCCGGTGTCTTTGTTTCAGATTTCTCGCTCGAACATGTTCCGAAGCAACCTCTTTCGTATAATTGCCGGGAAACCAGCCCTGTTCACCGTCCAATAACTTTTCACCTTGATACCAACCGTCTGACATTTTTCTAAACACATTTATAACATCCCCTGGAAACATTAAAAATGTAATCGTAACCCGGGTTATTTAAAGAGAAACGATCGATCAACAATCCGTTTGCAGAGGATGAAAAATGTATATATATCTCTCACCAGGATGCAACGATAATTCGTCCGGTTGATTTGGAGAATAACAATATAATGCGACTACTTGAGGACAATCCCACACTTCGTAGAGCGTTTCCTCCATCAAGCCCCGTTTCGATGGTGAAACAGCTTCCAACCATCTTTGCCTTTCCGTATTGCTTTCGCACGTTAAAATATATTCAACTTGATGGCCAGCATAATTCTCCAATAGAGTTAACAGCATCGCGTTGCGTCCCGCGAACGGTGAATCCTCAGGAACTGACTCTAAAGCTATCAAACTCCTTTTACAAGTGTCTATTACGGTGTACGTTGTGTCGTGAGTACTGGAAGAAGAAGTATGCATCATACATGTAACGAAGCCAATATCTTTTTGACGATAACATTGATGTGTCACAACGGATATTGTTTTGATTATTCATACTTGGATTTGTATTTTGCGACTAGAAGATAATCCGTGAGTAATAAAAGATAGAGGTGCGTTTTGTTAAACTTTTTCCCAAACGTGAGCTTGTATTCCGCGTCGGCTCGGCTCGATAATTGTACAACAGGTCCAGTTTTGACCAAGTGTTTGCCCTTCAATACGATCGGTTTAATCTTTGCGGAATATTCCAGTTTCCTATGAAAGAGAAAAATGATTATTTAACGGGAGTACACCGACGAATACCGAACGACACAACGGAATGATTCACAAGAACGATCATTACCTGGCTAAACTTTCCATTTCCGCTTCTTTTGCCGCGGCACGCGCACCCTCGTTACATTCAGCGACCACGTAACTCAAGCTGGCCAAAACTCTCTCCCATTGTGGTCTGTCGACGTGTTCGATTGACAATTTGGAGAGGACTGCATCGGCCAGCAAAGGAAGCCTGAATCAAACGTACTTTTTCTACCGTTTCCTTTTCTACAGTTAAGATATTTTCAACGTTCCTCTCACCTGGTTATTCGTTGCATGGGTAACATTAAGAACGAATGCAAGGACAAGCTTTGGCAAGCTGTACGTGCTTCTATTTGCGAGACTACATCTAAAAACTTAAGACCCTTTCGCGTTCTGCAAAAGGAACAGGAACGGTAGAGAAAGAGAAAGCGTTTTCTTGGTAATCCCCGCTTGGTAAATCCCACTTACCGTAGATCTTTGAGCGTGCTGTCGATGCTAACTTGATTCGAGCAATAAGCCACGTAAATGTCCAAACACTTCTCGGCATACTTGAGTAGCACATCCGGCAGACCGTGCAACATAGGATCCTGCCTCCATATGGTTTCTAGCTCCGCCAGACACTGTTCCGACGCGTGTAACACGCTAGGAATACCGCCAAACAGTTTCTCTCTTTCGAGGGGTGTTAAAATTTCGTTGATCAACGGCTCGCTGAGAAACTCATTCCTCAGGACGCGAAGGGAATTCAAGTACGAGGCTTCCGACGTTAGGATTTCAAATTTTGCCTCTTGAATCTTTCTCTCCTCCATGGTCAGTCGTTCTGGTAGAATGAACGTCGAATAAAACATCAGAATATGTTTTTAGGATAATGGCGTTCACTTACGTAGAAGATCGCTGCTTATAACTTGCGGCGTCTGGCACCATAACGTTCTGTGCCCTGGTTTCGCCAAGTCCGTCGTCGATTGCGATGGAATCATGTCCTCGACCTGTACGTGCCGACGATTACTAACTTTCTTACGTATACAGGATTCCTTTAGAATCGTGTCGTTTGATATAATTCGTTCAAACACTAAGAAATACACTAATTACACAACAAAGGAAATGATAGTCTGTCGTTTAGCGAATTTCTTCAAAGTGACACGTTTCTAAGATCCTTCTAGAAGAGCGGCACGTTACCTCCTCGTAGCCATCCGAATTGGAGTCGAATGCCACTCTGGCAGCAGCAGCGGCGTAAAATTGATACAACGGTTCCTGTTCGGCAAGCACGCTGTAGTGATCTACGAGAAAAAGCAAGATTACGAATTTACGATCAAAACGGTAATCCTTTGAAGGGGTTAACAAACACGCCTACCCATCTCCTCGTTGCTGTACATCGGCTGTTCATCGATGGAAGAACGATCGTGGCTGGTTTTGGTCGAATCGTTGCCTCCGTTGGCGACGTAGCCGTTCAGGTAGAAGGTGGAAAATCCGGTGACGCTTTTCTTGAAGTGTCTAGCGAAGCCGAAATATTTTCCACCGTCAAAATTCGACTGATCGTTACAGGAAGAGTCTTTGTTCTCCTCGCAGGAAGGATCGTCGTCGACCGACGTTCTTCTTCGCATACGGCCAAGGCTTCCTTTCGTGATGCTCCACGTTCTTCGTAGCATCTTTATCCGTCTGCCCAAAGTTCGAGTCAGACTGATTTCCCGCGGCGGGGGAGGAGTCGGTTTCGTCGGTGCCTCCAGGTACTCGATCACCAATTGATTCGGCATCTTTTCCACGTTCTCGATCGTTTCCGTCTCCGAGTCGGTACTGAACTCATCCTGCCGGAACGATTGTAAACTCTCGTAGGTGCTGTCGTCGGATGCGTTGTCTGCAAAACGTGCACGAATTAATCATTAGCGATTAAGTGTTTTCGGTCGCTCGAACAAACTGAATTCGTAACATCGATCACCAACGACGGTGATCGCGTGGTCAAACGATTTGCTTTGTAAGCGAAAGAGTGAACGAAGGAAATTCTGAAAAATGTTGGGAGGACCTTCGTGAACGTAGCACGACGTCTCCTGCGTGTCCACGTCCTCGTCTAGGTCGATGACCCTCATTTGAACGAGACCCTGCGTTCTCTGTGAATTTTCCTGTACAGTTCGATCCTTGGACTCTTCCCTGTTCCATTCTTCCACTTTCTCCGTACGGCCCACGAGCAACACCGATCCGCTGCCAAGGCTTACAGCCACTTGAAATCATTGTTCACGGTCAAACGTCTTTCGCGATTGTGCGCGTGTACGGCCAGACATTTGTCCAAAGCCCGAAGGTTAACCGAAAGGATTCGAGGAGAAAAAAAAGATACTTGGAATCGTCCATATAGTTACGACGCAATAAACGAACAAAAGCATTCTTGTCGGAGCGAATTCTGTACCCGAGAGCCAAACTAAAGATATGTAAGGATACTTTAAAGTGAAAACTCGCCAAAAAAGCTATCGATAGCATTTTTTACTCGTGACAGAAGTTCTCGATAGCTTCTAATCTGGTTCTCATTGTCAGATTCAGAATTTTTCTCTCTAGAGGCTCACTTAGACGAATTTAACAGAACGACTGTACATAATTCAACGCTTTTCTAACGTTAAATAATTGACGGCGTATTTACGTATATCAATTAATACCGAATTACTCGAAAACGCGGTTTAATAATAGAAGTTTGGACAGTAGATCGTTAGGATACGGGAGGCTCCGGGTGTAATCGTGTTTTTCGATTTGAAGCAGCAAATAAATGGAAAACTTGTTTTTCGGTTTCTTGGACAAGACGTGTAGGCAGCGTACAGAGCGCACAGCTTACCTTGCGTGTTCGGTCGTTGAAAAGTTTTCAAGGTCTGTTTCATTTCCACGACATTTCGACCCGCGATGAACGATCCTCGCGCGAAAACACCGTCAGAAAGCGAGGAATGTTCAAGCGTTTTGAAGACAGTGTCGATGATGCATAAGCGACAACGAGACACGGGTGGAAAAAAAAAACGAAATGAAGAGAAAGAAATCGAGGAAGAACCCGAGAGATTACGTTTTTGACGGATATACACGTTAGAGTGGGTTGCGAGGCGACGAGCAGCTCGGCTCGGCCGTGACGCCGTGACTGACGCCGCGAGAGCGCAATACGCGCTTTCACCTCGCGGCAATCTGTACCTTCGAGTCCGGTTTCCAGCCTGAACTCCTCGATCAAATATTTTCACGCGTGCCGAATCATCGCCCACTCTCTCCGTTACAAGCTTGCAAGAATCTTCGAAAACGGCGCGTTTCTTTACCTCCGAATTTGCAACCGAATCGGGACACACAGGTCGAAGGACCGTACAATTGGACTTCGCTTTGGAAAGTTTCGACGAACAAACGTGCAAGCTAACGTTTAAACGTACACACGCCTGCAAGGATGGTCTCCATGATCGGGAAAATACGCGAAAAGGAAGGAGTCTTCTTCTTATCACTGAGCTGCTCGTCTTTGTTCCTTGACACTTTAACGTCCGTGTCAGTCAATTGATTTTATGGAATGATTTTATGCCGTAGAACAGATCGCAACATATCAAAGACGCGAATAAGCGACCATTGGTCGTTAAAGTGTTAAGGGAGGTTTCAAACTGATGATGATCGTTGTCTCAAAATCGGGAAAAGCATCGTTGCGCGCGACTGTACGAGCGCGCGGTAACGACGAACAGGTAACTTTTACCTGATGCGAGATACAGGCGTGCGATCGTTGCAGCGATAGCACGGTACAATGCTTGCAATCGTGTAAGTTGTTCCATCGTGTTAGTCCCGAGAAGAACAAAGTATGTTTTCCTTTTTTTAACGGAACCGTGCACATGTCCGTAACCAACTTTGACGAATCATCGTTTATCGCCTTGCTACTCTGGATTTCATCTTGATCGCGTACGAATGCAACGAAAGTTAAAGGTTCGTTGCTTGATACTCTGGTAACACGGTCCTGTGTACACGGCCTTGACACTTGAACGTTCGAAGCTGCGCATCGCGCAGAATTTCAATCGCTTCGAACAATTAAAACATCTATCTTCTGCCTTTTCTCTTTCGTGTAACGCAAAGGTACAAAGTATCAGCGAACGATGCGATTTTTTATTTCGAACGAAATTCTGGGACTGTTCGTTGAGGCGTGTCCTCCTTGCGTTGTACAAATTCTTAAAGGTAAACGAGACTCCCTGGAATCCTTCTTGCTCGTGCTTTTCAAGACGATCGAAAAAATTCGATTCTAATTATTGCTGACTGTTTTCTTTTTATTTATTTATTTTTTTTCTTTTTCGGAGTAATAAAGCATACTTGGACTCACCTTGGCTCACGAGATCGCGCGTTGACTTGTTCGACGACTTGGACGAGCTTCTTCTGGACAATCTGGAACGCTGTCTCCTCGCCTTACGGGACCATCGTTGACCAGATTTCTTCTTACTCGAGATCACTTGGGTGTCGGTACTTTTCCCGCTAAACAACGATAATACGAACGAGAACTTGAATCAGAATAGAAATGTACACGTTTGTCATCTCTCGCCGTCGATGGCCATTGCATTAAATTAATTCTTCAAGGACGATGCTTATTAAAAGTTTAACAATAATTATTAGGAAAAAGAAATCAAACGATTGAACGATACGAGGCGACGTATCTTGCGCACTTACGACGAGTTATTATTCTTCTTCGGGGATCCAGGGAATGCAATCGTTGCCTCCTCTAGATCCTCCCACTCGGATTCCTTCCCGTTCGTCCAGGTAGATCCCAGCAACGAGCCCGTCGTCGAACCTGCGTACAGGCTGTTCACTCGTTCCTCGCCAGGCAAACCAACGTCGTCGTATACACCTTGATCGTTATCCAGCGCTTCGTCGCCGATTTCCTCGTCGTCTACGCTGGAATAGTCGTTGCCAGTGAACAGATCGTAGTCATCGTTTTCTTGATTCGTCTCGTCCCCGCGAACCTGGCTAGCATCGTTCGCGGTGACGTTTCTCGACGCTAAATCGTTGCCAGAGATAATTAGAGCCGTAACGTCGTCGTAGATACTATCGGAATCTTTGCAAATCGGCTCGATGACGGTCGAGTTTTCGTCGATGGCTGCTATCGGCGAACCCACGTCGTCGTAATCGTCATCCTAGTTGCGGAAAAAGTGGTGTTACAAAATATGATAACAAACTCAGCTCGCTACATTTCCGCGTCAGGACACTCTCCTATATTTTCGGAATTCTTTACGATACTCCGTTCGACTGAACATAATAGAAAATTGTGAAAAATAGGAAAATTAAAGCGACGGGAATTGAACTCGTTAGTATTTTTATTACCATGGTTTCTCTTATTGTTGGATCTGGAAGTTCCGATCCCACAATCGTTATAGAGGAAAAAGCGAGTGTGAAGACGCGCAGAAAGGTAACAAGCTGCATTTCATATGATCCACAATTAGGGAGAGTAAATTGGTAAAGGCGCGAATGAAATCGAGGCACACACGTCCAACGTTGTTCATCACCTGGCTGATAAGATTCGCGGGTCCCACGTCATCGTATTGATCCTCGTCGACGTTTTCTCTGATCTCGTTCGATGTAGCTCGAAACAGGTCGAGTCGAGCGTTCTCCAAAAGGCTGTTGGTCCGATTGTTCCATAAAAAGCTAACGTTGGTGCGCAACAAGTTGTTCCCCTCGTACGCTTGATTTTCACTCGTTTTCACCCGTTGCTGGCTTTGCTCCAACAATTTTGCCGATCGTGCGCGCAGCTCCGATAACAGTTCGCGTTTCAAACTTTCCTCGTCTCTGGCTGAAAATCGAATGGATAGGGTACAATTAGGAAAAAAAAAAAAAGAGAAAAGAAATCATCGAATAAAGCAATAAATAAAAAGAAGAAACGTACGTGCAGTTTCTTCGTTTTCGTCGTCTCTTCCGGGGACTGGGGACGCGGAGGAGGACGCGTCGGTGAAGAACATCTCGCTCCTCGCGAGGAGAAGAGGCAACGTGGCACACTTTTGTTCGTGCGTAATTACAGCCTGCTCCAAATTAAGTTTCACCATGCTTTCGTTGAAGATCAGGTTCGGGCTGGTCGCAGACGCGACGTGGACGAAATTCGACGGGGACGAGATGTTCAAACACCTGTACTCCTCTCTGGAGAGGCTCCTCGATCTGTACCTGGCGTTAGCCATCGTATCGTCCTTCGTGTCCAACGACGACGCTTTCAACGAGCTCAACGACGAACTTGAAGCGCTCTTCTTCTTCTTCTTCCTTCGCTTTGATCCCTTTACCAGATACTCTGGCACAAAATGCAGCACGTTCTTGGCGAAATGAGTCTTCTTCTTACCGCGGTTACTGTCGCGTTCGTTGTCCAGCAACAATTCGATCAAACGTTTCTCCTCGTCCAGTCTAGTTTCCGAGGAACTCTTTCTCGTTAGATCGTTGTCGGGCACCGTTTTTCCGACCAACGTATCCGAGCAAACAGCTGCCGATTCATTCTCGTCGCATGATTCTTCTCTGCAAGAAGCCAACTCTATCCTTTCGTAATCGTTCGCTTCCACCTGATCGAGTTCGGTCGTGATGTTTGGAAACGTAGCGTTTTCCTCGCTCGAGATAGCATCGTCGTCGTACTGATCAACGAGGATTTTCGTTGCAGCCTTTATCGGATTAGTATCGATACCGTTATCTATATCTGCGACACGATGTAAATAAACCGTGCTCGTTTTTCCATCTTTTCGCTCGTCGACGAAAACTGTGCTCTCCTTGTTGGATCCTGAATGTTTCTCCTCTGGCTTGGTCGATGGTACGATCAGCAGATATTTCGCGTGCTCCTTCGACGACAGGCTGCTCGTCGCGTCCACCTGAACGAACATTTACGTGGCCAAGCGATTCGTTAGTTTCCTTAGTTTCGTTAGTTCTTGAGTACACGTTGACATAATTCGTTAACGGTTTCGCGGAAATGCGCATTCGAGCTACGCGATAGAAATCGTAGCTCTAACTGTTTTAGAAACGGTACGAGTCACGATTTCTACGCGAATCATGCGTATTCTGACAGAGATCGAGACTACGATTCCTTATGGAACGTTAAACGGACGAACAGGATAACGCAAACTTGCGATTTTCATCAAAACGCTTGATAAACTAATCGGTTATTCGGTTATTCGGTTATTCGATTATTCATTTAATGAGTGATGTTTAACGCGTTCACCGCGGAGGCCTGTTTTATGAACTTTCATATGTATGTGTAACGTAGCAAAGATTCATTAGGGGTAATTAGTCACTTAAATGAATACTTCTATTTTAATGCTCGTGACTTTTAGGACCGAAAATACATACATATATCTATTCATTAAGTTTAGTTATTATTCAACGAAGAACAACGAATGCTTCATGCTTTCGATACCAGAGACGGTACGTTCCAAAGCATCTAACGAAAGTTCACTTGAAATGTACCGCGCGGTGAACGCGTCGAATCGTTTACTCGAGCTCGGGTACACCTGATCGACGAGAACCGCGAGAATTTAATCGGAATTCAACGGAAACGGGGCTATTCCGGTTGAAGCGAACCTTGAAGCTGGATCTCCTGGCAGCCGTGTAGTTGCAAGTTTCCCCGTTTCTCTGCGACTCGTTGCTATCGTTGATGGGCAACAATTGCAGAGGCAACGTTGCTCTTTTTAAAGCCAAACTATCCAGGGTCGCGTAAACGATCTTCTCTGAATTCGGAGATGGTTTCCGGTCCCCGTGGAGGAAGCTTCTGTTCGCTACTGGTGACAGACTCATTCTTTCATTCTATTTTTCTTTCTCCTCTCTCTCTCTCTCTCTCTCGCTCTCTCTCTCTTGTATATTCCCCGACAGACTTCAATGTCGCTTAATCGCTTCGAAGAAACGCATCTCGCGAGTCTATCGTAGGACGACGCCGATACGCACGCGTTTCTGCTCGATTTGATTCGATTCACCTTAACGTTCCAACGAATATATGTACATGTACACGTGACACATGTGTGAATCGAAAGATTGCATACAAAGACGGTGGTGTTTCGGTGAACAAGCGATAAGGAAACGGTTATCAGACAGCACCAACACGCGCACACCTCGAGCTCGATCGAACCAGCACGATATTAGTTACCGTATTTCGATGCGCGCATCTGCACTGCCGTTTGCAGAATTTTTCGATACGTAAGCAGTACTCGTGACGGTCAACGATCGTACGTATGGTAATAATTATTCTTCGCTTACGCGTGAATTGAACGCGGTACACGTCAAGTTTGCCGCTCGATCGGCACAGTTGTGTATATACCGTGTATTCGTAGAACAGGGAACGGTTAAGCTTATGGACCGTTGCTCGACACTCGCGAACCGTTCCGTTGCGGATGATTTCTCACTCTGATCACGTCGCACGAAATTCCGTGTTTTGCGGTTTACGAAACGCACGGTAAGCGCGATCGTGTCAAGGAAAATATTTTCGTTTCCGCGCTGTCGTAATCGTGAACCTCGCCGTTTCACGCTTTTTCCTGTAAACTATGAGCGGCCCGGCTGCTAACATCTTTTTCGAAACGAGAAATTTCCCAAGATTCTCGTTCGTGTATCGGTTTAACGGAAACTCGTCCAACGTCTGACACAACGAACTTGACATTAACGAGGCCACGGTTAAAGGATTTGTCATCCACGATCGCTGTTATCTACACGTGCGTCGATGGTATTCGGCGGGCGAATAGACGAACGCGAAGTTAAACGTGCCCGCGAAACTGGAACTGGACTCGCGCGAGCGTCTCGAGGCTGACGGCGAGTCGATCGAAACGATCGTCGATCGAGTGACAAATCACGCATACTCGCTGAATTTTTAAAGCGCTTTCTTTGCTCTGCCTCCGCGGCGACGGTCCCGCGTACGCGTTCGGCCGTTTCCGCCGGTTTTCGGCCGGGCTCGTCGATCCCCACACTGCCGTATCCCTGGAATTCTTTACCCTCCTCGCCCTACCCTAACACAACTTGTATAAAATCTACTTTCCTTTGCTCATCGACTGTCGTCCAACCAATCTATTTTCATTTTCATTCTCAATTACGTACATGTGCATTATGATTAACGTTACAGCTCGCTTCCTTCTTCGTCGCGATCCCGATGCACACGATCGAAACCCTTTTTCTTTTCACCGGTTGCGCTCGTGCGCGTGCGTTCGCCAATCCGGAATCGTTTCGAATAATTCCGCATTCTTTCGTGGATTTCACCCGTTCTCTACTCTTTGTACGTTCTTTCTCACGGGTAACATCGTCCACGTGCCGATACAAAATCCAATTCGTTCGAGAACAAAGCTCTCGTTAACGCGGCTCATTTTGAACCATCGAATCCGTCCGTTATCGGACACGGCCCTGAAAACCAGGGATTGCTGCGTAAACGTAAACCGAACGAGCGGTAAAACCGACGCATCGACTAGTCGAAAATTCCTGCATTCTTGCGCAGGTGAGTCTCGGCCCGATGATGTGGCAGCTTGGCCCCATTCTCCTCTCCGTCCATTTCAGCTTCAACGTCTCCAGCATTATCCGCTGGACCAGGATCACCAGTGTGATCCGCGTTACTGACGATGATTATGATAGATCAACCTGCGAACATGACTAATCGTTACATTTCAAGTCGAGTACGACATATGTAATGAATCACGCATGCGATTTTACGTATAAGAAACCGAAAATCATAGTCTCGATTCGAAAAAGAAAATATTATTTAATATTACATTATCAGTTAGTTTTAATGTTAGCATACCGTTCTTCATTTTTTCAACCTAACTGTTGATAGGATAGTTTCTTGCTTTGTATAATACGATATTGTTTATGAACGCAACGACCGCGTTATGGAGAATTACTTGTTATTCCTAGTACATGTATATATCTTGAAAAGCAATTATACATATAAATGTAGTTGAACGTTGACCGCATACGTATACCGTTTTTGATTTTCACGTCGTTTACGATGGTTTGTCATTGAAAAATGGAATCGGCCGATATAAGTGGGGGCACCGAAAGGAGTATTTAATCGATGTAAATCCATTGGTCAAAAGTCATTAACGGAACGTTACCAGTAACCGTGCAGGATGTCTCTCGATCAGGTAATCAAGATTCCGTATTAATATGTATCTTCGGTACGTTTCTTCCCTCGAATTATCCTGTATTTTAAATGTAATTGTTAATTTATACTGTCGTATAGTTAGAAAAAGTGGTATACATACTTTCCTCGGAAACACCATAACGAAACCGTGCACGTAAAGTTCCGCTCTTATGCAAAGTCACGAGCGTTACGCAAAATTGTGTTGAGTTACATGATTAAAAATACAATAACGGGAAGAATACCAAATCTGTACACCGGCAAAAGTATTGCCCTTAATCGATGTCGTTGACTATAAATAATTTTATTTTCGAAGAGTGAAAGCGTTCAAAGTGCTGTGATTTTTTTTCCACAGAAATTCCAGGAAGCTGCAGAAGCTGTAAAAACTCTCACTAAAAGTCCTACGAACAACGAATTGCTGGAACTTTACGCGTTGTACAAACAAGCGACGGTGGGCAACGTCAATATCTGTAAGTTGCTCTTTCGATGCGTATGCTACCAAAAAAAAAAAAAAGGAATATATTACAGAACGTATAATTAACAAACGATCATTTGGCATATAATTACAGCAAAACCTGGCATAATGGATCCGAAGGGGAAAGCGAAGTGGGAAGCCTGGAAAGAAAAAGAGGGAATGTCGCAGAATGATGCAAAAGAAGCGTACATCAAATATGTTAATGCACTGGTAGAAAAATACAAATGAAATACTTGCTAATTTTATTGATATAAATATAATATTGTTGTGTTAACATATCTTGTATTGTTTGTCTTTATTCCGAAATAAAAGTATAACTTACCATGGTTACTCTTTTCTCACAGTTTACATTCGAATTGAAATCTTACAAGCATGAATTAATAATTTCCTAGACGCGCAATATTCATTTCTTAATTCGTATCTGTTGAATGTCGTTGCGATCGTTTTTCTCCGTCTCCAGAGTTGAAGACGATATCTACTATCTACGTATACTTTGTGGTTCGTGTATGACATTTCAAATGGATGTTCGCGCGTTATGTTATTATTTGCGCTGCTAGAAACTGGAGTAACGGAGTTGTCGATGTACGAATTTGAAACGAAATAGAAAATCACACATGCATCAAACCTATTTTAAATTTATCCTAAAATGACCATTTTCGCTTTGGACAAGGATACCGTGAAACTTATAACCACCACTCAAATTATAACTTCGGTATCTGGTGCTGCAAAAGAATTGATAGAAAATGCATTGGATGCTGATGCTAAAAACATTGAAATTAACTTGGTATTTCATTGTTCTTTCCACCTTTCTAAAATGGTTTTCACATTTAAATTGTGTTAAGTTTTAAAAATTTTTAAATAGAATTTCTGTTTTCATCGTTAGATAGATAACGGATGTACCTTGATAGAAGTGAGGGATAATGGTTGTGGTGTTTCTAAAGAAGATGCATCTTACATGGCTTTATCGTCGTATACGTCCAAACTTACAACCTTCTCTGATTTGGGTAAAAATATGGAGATAAAAATTTGCGTAATAACATTTAGTACGGCTTTTTTTACCTGTAGATTCGTTGGAAACTTATGGATTTCGAGGCGAGGCATTGTACGCGTTAAGCGCCGTGTCCGATCTGACGATTATATCAAAAACTGAACAAGACGAAGTAGCTGTTTCGTACGACATTGATCATTGCGGACGTGTTAAGAAATCCGAACATTGCCATAGAGCTACAGGTAACGGATAAAATACAAACATTCTACTCTGCTTTTATTGCGTTACGATGTATCTTTTCTCTTTTAGGAACAACAGTACAAGTAAAGCAGTTGTTTAAGCGATTACCAGTGAGGAGACAGATAATCACTAATTCAAAAAAAGCAAATCAGGATGTTAAAACATTAGAGTTATTGATTAAAAGTTATGGAATGTGTAAATTTTGTGTCCGAATGTGTTATAAAGTAGATAATATTATTAAATATGCAAAACCTAGTATAGCTACTCTTGAAGAAGCAGTCACCTATACCCTTGGTAAAATGGTGACGTCTAATATGAGCTGGAAAAACATTGAAAGTGCAGAGGTATTTAAAATTAAAAAAAAAATTGATAAATTATACATTTTCATGTGAATACATTTACATATTAATTTGAATTATTTTTCTCAGATGAATATTAAATTAATGATTCCTTCTAAAAAATTGCAAAATGTATCCAAAGTGTTACAATCTGGAGCACAATATATTTTTGTAAATAATAGGCCTATTAAACACAAAGAATTAGAAAAGGTATACGTTGAAATATTTTTGTGTTATTTGAGTTGTAGTTATAAAAGTATACACAAATTATTTTCCAGGTATTAACTGCAACAATCTTGAAAGCATTAGAACAGGATTCGTCGTGTAAAAAAAAGCCAATATTTTTGTTGTACATTTTAACGAATGCTGCAAATATTGATGTCAACTTAGATCCGAATAAGACCTGCATTCTTTTTAAAGAAGAGGTAATTAAAGTTATAACGTAGTTAATGACGGTTTGTATAAAGATTCGTGCATAATGTTTTGTTATATATGTCTATTTAGAAGATAATTCTTAATACAGTACAAACATATCTGGAGAACTTTTATGGAATTCAAAAAGAAGTAGAGGAAGAAAATATTTGTGATCAATCTATCAGTGAGTATCAAGACTATACGCAAAACGCGAATGTTCACGATGTTGAAGACGAACAGCCAGCGTGTAAGAAACGAAAATTGCAAACAGAAGAAAATCCATTAAATATCATTAAAAAAGATGTATGCATTCCACAACTATGTACCGAAAGTGTTAGTATTGTTGATCGTTCCAAAAACATTGAGCCAGCTGTAGTTTCTGAACAAGAGCAAAACCGTCAAGGCAAAAATGATGAAAAATCTGAGAAAAATATAGAAGATTTCAATATTCAGTTACCAGCTTTACATTTGAGCGACTCAGATTCAACCGATTCACAGAACTTTACATTGTATTACAACGATAACAATACCTCTGATTCAGCGTTAGTTGTTTTATTAACATATAACATGTCATATTTTAACGTTTCTATAGTATGTAAATTTTCTTATCGTTTTATAGCAATCCAGCAACGAAAGAAAATACCGACGACAGTCCTCCGTTTGAATTATCTCAAAAAACCGATACATTAAGTCAACTACCGTATGTAGATTTGGGCGAAGATTTTAAATGGGATAATTATTCAGACATGGATACAACTGAGAAAGAGAATATAAAGCAAAGTGCAAATGTCGAAAATGTATCCAAGGGGAATAAATCGGAAACAAAAAAGCGTGTTACATTAAAGGAGTGGAGCAAAGGACATATATCCGGTTTAAAGGTAAATCTTGTTAATAAATTCATTTATAGAAATATTATCAAGTAAACGAATTGATTGTTATAGGGAGGCACCGATGTACAGCCTTATAATTATCCAGAGTCAAACGAATCTTCGGATAACGATGATACACATAATAAAAATGTATGCGCAGGTTTTCTTAAATTTATGAAAAAAACTAGGCCACAAGGTAAATTAACCAAAGATTTGTTGTATACTATACGTAGGAAAAATAGTGTACTCAATGTACGTGTGATGCTTTAATTCTTAGTTGCAAAACAAAATCAGAATTTAACAGCAGCGCAAATTGCAAACATAATAACGAATCTTTGGAAGAAACTGTCATCCGAAGAACGTGGATATTACAGAGACCTTGCGCGCGAGAAGAATATTGAGCGCGAAGCAGAAAAGCGAGAAATTAAAGAGAACCGCGAAACAGACGTTAATAAAAATAGAAATAGACTTTTAAAGGCATTAGAAAAAATGAAAAACATGAACCCTGAGAGTAACAAAAATTTGGTAATGAGAGCTATTGTACCATGGGATATGGACCTAAAAAAAGTTACTGGAAGTTTTCTCAATAAGTACGTTTTTACTTCGTCGTGTATTTACGAAGTCATTCATTTTTTCTGACATTCGATATAAATATTTTTCAGATCTGCGTGTAAAAATACTAACGTCGTTGTTGGACTGGTACATCCAAATTTATGGATGGTTCACAAATCGTCACATATTTGGGTTTTAGATGCCACGACACTAAAAAAGGAATTGCGTACATGCGATACAAGTACGAGCGAAGTAAGTTTAACATTTGTAGCGATACTATATTACTCAGCATTAAACAATTTGTACGAATTCTTTGTATTTATTTGAAGGATACGGCTGAGAATATGGAGCAACTCTTGAAGCAGTGGTTTTCAATAAAGGATGATTTATCGTTATTACATCCTATACATTCATTACCACAAAATAAAAATGTTTCTTAACTTAAAGTATTGTAATTGCTTATACGTTATTAAATTTGAAATAAAATGTTAATTTTATTATTAGTAAACGTTCTTTTTATCTTAAATATTATATAGCGAAATAATAGAAAAAAGTTAGATTTGATTTTACTTTGAATACACGTTTATATTGCGTACCATGTAATTTGAATGTTATACAGAACGCGATTCATACATCGGCTAACGAAGAATATTTCTGATTGGTCAATATATTACGTCTTCCCAAATTCCTCAGTAGATACAGATGTGTCATACATTTATATTAATTAACATACATTAACGTATATTAATTATTATTAATTAAGAATAATCGTTTGCTGTTCGGCAGAAGTGAAAAATTTTACATTAAAGTTATATGTAAATTTCGTTAAAAATTTTTACAACGTTATAAGAAATCGTTTAAAAAAATTTTAATTTTTACTTTATTTTTATATTTCTCGTAGAAATATTGCTATCGAAACTTAATAGAATAATGTAATTATATTAGAAAATGAATATTTAAATTTTGTACATATGAATGAAAAACGTAACAGATTCGCATCGATTATATAAAGATCCGTTCGATCTAAATGAATAAAAATATAAGAAATAAAATTATCGAGTATAATGGATTAATTAGTATTTTAAAGAGGCGATATCGGTGATAAATTTTTTGTTGGAAAGACATTGTTAAACGTGCAGAGGTTGAAGGTTTTCGATCTATATAATTTGAAGTTTGTGATGGGTTGTTGGTTGCCATCTTGGACCTCGCTCGTTTGAGAAGCCGGCCGCCCGCAAAAATCTTTGAGTTTCACGCGTTCGCGCGGCCTCACGTACTCCCGAACCAGGTTGCGTGATATCGCCACGAATTTACAGATCTGTTGCGATCGGTATAATCAAGATTCGGGTTCGGAATGCATTAGGTGAGTCGAAAATAAGTCAACATTAATTTCCTGATTGCGATGGCGTGTGATTTATCTTGGTACATGTGTGTTCGTGCTTTATGCCTGTGCATGTTTCTAATCCATGCATCGATACTAGATAAATTTTTCCCTCAATTTTTCCTTGTTAACGAAAAATCTTTCATTTTTCCACGTGCATACTGCACCGATACACGTACCATTTTTCTTTCGTCAAGTCGTATGTCTAAATTCATTGAAATGGAGCAGCAATGTTCCAAACACTTATAATCAATAGACATCTGCAGAATATACTGTTCATTCGTTTTAATCAACGTATTTTCACGTTTGTTAGATTTTTATTGTACGACCTATATTTTCCTTTTGCATTCTGATTCGAATCGTATAATGATTCTTATTGAAAATGTTTTGATTCCTCTAACCATGTAACTGGTTATTCTGATTAGATCTGTTTAAATGTTAATAGTGCTTCAATGAAAACTATACTATACAATCGCTGAGTGAATTCGTATACTTTATCATATATTTATTGGTATTTATGGATATTCGAATTGTGATTATTGGTTAATGAAGTATTGAAATTCTTTGTTTGCTTCGTTATTTTGATTACATAGTAAGTATTGATTTGTTTTACTTGGTGCAAACAATTTCCATTCTGTACATTCTATTTGACGTAGTTATCGCATTTCTACATAATAAGATTCATCTATGAACATCAATAATGTGTATCGATTATAGTGGTTGTAACGCAAGTTTGTGTTCCATTGAAATTAAAATAAAAAATGTATAGAAATTGAGCAATTATTAAGAAATTGAATTATTGTAAATTATAAATGCATTGTAACATTACGAATAAATGTAAGTGTGGTATCGAATTGTTTTAATAAGTACCAATATCTCTGATAGTTAATATACGATTTAATTCAAATATAGAGCTAATACGTGAAATGATATATTTAAAAATTTGATATATTTCCTTTGTCAAATTATAATATACTTATTTTAATATAATTTTTTTTTTAATGACTTAGGTGTATGTTTATCCTCGCGCATTCGTAACTGGGTGAGTGGAGGAGATAAATTAACTACCTTTTATAATTTTTCGATAGACCACAGTGAAAGCATAGCAATCGACAAAACAAATAGCAGTAGCAATATATCAGAAAAAATGGCACTACCCAGTAGAGCGCGAGTTTACACAGATGTAAATGCACGTAAACCTAGAGACTACTGGGACTATGAATCTTATGTTGTCGATTGGGGGTAAGTGTATTAATCTTACAAATATTTGTACGTCTATATTCTAGCTTAGTTTTCTTATTTATGATTAATTCCGTATTATATAGGCAACAAGATGATTATCAATTAGTAAGAAAATTAGGCAGAGGAAAATATAGTGAAGTGTTCGAAGCTATTAATATCACAAATAACGAAAAGTGTGTTGTAAAAATTTTAAAGGTACAAAAATATAAGTTAGATTTTAATAAATTCGTACGATTTCCTTGTATAATTTTGTCTAACTTTCATATAATTTCCATTTTTAGCCTGTAAAAAAGAAGAAAATAAAAAGGGAGATTAAAATCTTAGAAAATCTTAAAGGTGGGACCAACATAATTACACTGCAAGCAGTTGTCAAAGATCCTGTATCAAGGACACCAGCACTGATTTTTGAACATGTCAACAACACAGACTTCAAGCAATTATATCAGACGCTAACAGACTATGACATAAGATACTACCTCTACGAATTATTAAAAGTGCGTGTATCATTAACTACAATGATAGATTTAAGTTCAAGAAAGAATTCAGAAATGCTCAGTTTGTACAAATTGTGTTACTTTTCTTAACGAACGATATAAATGTAGATACTTCAATAGTTGTTGCACAATATTATGTATGGATACATACATACGTACATACATACATATATGTATGTTTGTTTATTGAATTGTGTACTGATTCTAAAGGTTCCGTGAAGGCATTGATCTTAAAAGTATTCCGCGTAGGAAAGGTTAATCGTTAATACAATTAATAAAAACATTGTAATCTGGTATTTCTCTGATAGAGGAAACAAATTTTCGTTTGGTTTTTAACCATCTACGATTTTACGTCTTGGCGTCGATATCGATCTTGGCGATTCCAAGAATATTTTTTAAAATATTATGACATATTCTGCAACTGTGTTAGTTAGAAAATGCTGAAACGAAAAAGAGTCAGAAGTAGATTGAATCGCAAAGTGTTAATGATGTAATATAAAAAAAATGTTCAAGTCATGAATATTGCATTAAGCAAATAATGTCGATATACAGGTGTTTATCATTGTATCGTTGGTTTTCTGTTTAGGCACTGGATTATTGTCATAGTATGGGAATAATGCACAGGGATGTCAAACCGCACAACGTAATGATAGATCATGAAAATCGAAAGTTGCGGTTAATCGATTGGGGTCTAGCGGAGTTTTATCATCCTGGTCAGGAATATAACGTACGAGTGGCCTCGCGTTATTTCAAAGGTCCAGAATTACTCGTAGATTTTCAGGTTTGTAACCGAAATGCTAGCTGCTGTTTGTAACTCTACATATCGTAATTACTTTACAGATAATATATAATTCCTTTTGTATCGCAGATGTATGATTATTCATTAGATATGTGGTCTCTTGGATGCATGCTTGCAAGTATGATATTCAGGAAAGAACCGTTCTTTCATGGACACGATAATTATGACCAACTAGTTAGAATTGCGAAGGTCCTTGGAACCGAGGAACTATTTGAATACCTTGAAAAGTATCATATCGAATTGGATCCACGTTTCAATGACATTCTAGGCCGACATTCGCGTAAACGCTGGGAACGTTTCATGCATTCGGAAAATCAACATTTGGTATCCCACGAAAGTCTTGACTTTCTTGACAAACTTTTGCGCTACGATCATTACGAGAGACTCACTGCTCGCGAAGCTATGGAGCATCCCTATTTCTGTAAGTACATCAGATCTCGTTTCAATCAGTTTTAATAATTCGAAGAAGAAAAAGTGACCTTTATTTATTTTGTCCTTTCTTTCTTTCTTTCTTTTTTTTTTTCCAACCACTCTAGATCCAATAGCAAAAGAACAAGGTCGATTAAACATGGTATCATCGTCACCTACTCCCGTAACAGGTTCGTTGCCTGTAGGTGAGTAACGGCCCAGGTAATGTCATCACCTCAATTTCCAGTTTATAATTATTTAATCATATCATTCACGTATTGTTGAATCGACCATGAGAAAAACACCCTGAACTTCTACTCGCGCATCACCGAAATACGATGCGTATCAGTTGAACATCCATAAAGTTCGTAATTGATTCGGATTCGCAATTTCTATTTTATGATATTTATAAAGAAAAAAAACGACAAAAAAAAAGAAGAAGAAATGAAAGATTGCCGGAATACGAACAGGTCGTGTCTGTATTACAATGTACGAATACACGCAGTTCTGTTACATGATTATGGGACATCGCCCGGCTTATACATATTTAACTAACTCGCAATGGTTAGGGTTGTTCGTCTTAAGTGTTCGAACGTTGAACGTAAAGAAGAAGAAAAAGAACTTCTGTTAAAATGAATCCTTAATATTAGGCATCCGCCGAAAACCCTTTCGATTGCGAATTAGATTGAAGCAGAAAAAAAAAAAACTACGGTACGCTTTACGCAAGGTCGTTCCAAACACCTAGACACATGGACGAATAACGGAGTTAACAGTCAGTGTACTTTGGCCCAAAATGTGAACATCTTGTCAATAGAATTTGATCGTTGTAGTTTCGGGAGTATGGAATGGCCAATGCGATTTATAGTCATATTATAATGAAAACGTACGAAATAAAGTAATATCGGTCCTTAATAACACAAAGCGATCTTCTTTTTATAATTAATATATATATTTAATTTGTCGTAATACGTGGTGCTTTCAGATTTGAAAAATTTTAATGACAACCACGTATTTTTATCTTCTTTTTTTTCGATTTCTTTTTAATAAGAAGATCGTTTCAGACGGCTATAGTATAACTAGAGATGCGACTAAACAAATGTTTGATTTGAAATATTCAAACGATTCAAGTCTGTGTATGTCGTTTAGTGTCGATCAATCTAAAAAGCTAGAGTAAAAAATGTATAAAATTTACTATTCTTTCTTACACGTATTGTCGCATCGAGAATTGGTTAAATCGCGACGCCTCGCCAATTACGCGACGAATGCATTTCTTCTCGATAACTAGTGTAACAGGATCGAAGTCGCACGCGCTGATGATAAAATGATAAATGCCTGAGAGAAAATGTTTGATTCCTTCTGAACAAAGGGTGGTTAGTTAATAGACATTTATTTGAAATTACTTGGAAAAGAGTGTGATGCGTATTACTTAGTTCCGAAAATTTCTTAACAACAGATACGCGATATATTGGTATTTAAGTTAAGAACATATATCGTGTTAAGTTGGCTCGTATTAAACGACAACTGGACTTGAATTGCTGAGTCGTTTCAAAGCAGACATTTTTTTTTCTCTTCTGTTTTTAGTCGATATGCGTATTTATGAGAGGAGCGTGCGAAGAATCAAACATTTTCGTTTAGGTATCGATACTTGTTGGCGCGAGGGGCTTAATCCAAAGCTTAGGCGTGACTGTGAGCAGCGTGCCGGTTCATGGAACAGACGGGCTGAGAAACGTGGTGGGACGAGTTGCGAATGGGACTCGGAAAGCTCTAAAGTATTCATCATCACATCCGTTACGTCTTTTACATACGGTTCTCGACTATTGACTCATTATGTACTAACGGCTGATTTTTTCATTCCACCTGAACTTGCGAAATCAAGAAGAAAAGTAATACTTCGTGTGATGGTGGACAATTCTTTATGTAAATGGCGATTATATTCTGACATGGTATATAAAGTTCTACATTTTAGACATTCCTTGTTCTTTAATCCGGGAATCACATGAAAGAACTTATTTTTGTTGTTGTAATCGAAGCAAATCTGCTTGCGTATGATTCAGGTCGTACGGCTATAGACGGAAAAAATATTAATTTATGTGTTCGTTGACTGTAGTATAACTGCGAATGGTTTAGAAAGAAAGAAAAAAAAAGCGAAGTTGTAGAACGGCAAAATCGAATAATAACAGATCGAATTGGAGTACCGTGCTCCGTCCATATTGGTCGGATGTGCGCGTGCCATTTAATATTTTGTACGTAGCCTTTTTTTACCATAAATCTTATGATTTATGATTTACCGTGTTTCATTGACGCTGCTTAACCGATGCCATGGTCACGGGAAATTCGTAAATACATAAAGATACGATTAGATCATGTTACGTCGTTCGGGAGATCGTACGTTTATTATACGAGACATCGCATTGAAGATGGATGCAAAGCAAAAAACCACGTATATTTGCATCCATGTACACACGTACACGAGCGAAACATGCATACATACATACATACATAAATACACAAACACACAGTACGAGCTCACACTTATACATGTACCTTTAGGCCGCTCGGTTTAGTACTTTTAACGATGATAAAAATGTTCGTTTATATCTGATACAATGATAGTTGAATAAAATGTTTGTTATAGCCAAGTACTCTTTGTGCTCTGTGAATACCTATGTATCCAGTAATAGATATTTCCATCGCGTTGGTATGGAAAAAAAAAAAAGAAAAAGTCCACCCCCGTAATTTCCATGCTTCTACGGTCTCGGTTTTTTTTCCGGTACACGTAGCCTGCATTGGACAGAGTAGGGGTTTGCGATTCAATTCTTACATCGATCGAAACGACGATTCACAGACACCTTTGAAAAAACTTGGCGTCAGCAAAGAAATAAGCCTAGACACACACGAAACGATACACGCGCCGCCGATTACGAATGAAACATTTGTATTGCTGTACATATACTTGTACGCTCGATGCGCTGCTGATCAAAAAACTGTTTAATGTCGAAATCGAGTTATTTCGTATACAGAATTACCACTGTGTTTCTTATAAATTGAACAAGTAATTATTTATATACGAACGTAAGCCAATTTATTGTGTACATTTGAAAAGAAAAAGAAAAAAGTTCACCGTTAGAAGATGGAGAGAGAGAGAGAGAGAGAGCGAGAGAAAGAGGAAGAGCGAAAGCGAGCGAGCGAGAGAGAAAGCGCGTGAGAAATGGCGGGAGAAAGGGAGGGGAAGGGAGAAACGTCAACGTACTTTTGGAAAAAAAAAAAATGTATAGGAATATAGCACACTCCACTTGTATACCATGTCCTTTCGTATTATTTCGAAAGAATTCGTCAGTTCCTATACGTATAAATTGCGCATAAAGTACGATCAAATATAATATTATGTGTACGCGTATGCGCGCGTAATACATACGTAGATACGTGCTCGCGCCGTACGTGTACACGTGTATAACAAACACGTGTGTACGCTTAACGTATTTACAAGTACGTGCCCCACCAAGCGGAGTGTGAATTGAAAATTCGACGAGCATCATGGTGCCCGCGAATTTTATATCGGCTAAGTAGTAATGTTCGCTTTTTAATTCTGATCAGTGCGCCGTTTTTGCCTTATTCTCAAGTATTTTTAAGATTTCATATGTATATATGTATATTTTATTTTTCAATAATGCATAAAAAATATATATATACATATACATATATACACCCACATAGGACACACGCGTGTACGCAGATACATAAGTGAAAATAAGCGAGAAAAGTACGTATAGAGATGGTGCCAGGTGAATACTCCGCTATAGATATTGAACATGTAAAAAAAAAAAGAGGGAAAAAAATATTATAAATAATATTTTATTTATTCTGCTTTATAATCGTCGAATTACTAATACGCGACAAGATATTATCTAATTTCGACTCATCTCTAAGCGGCAAGAACGGCGCAAATGTAATTGTTTATTCAAGTTTGATAACCCTCCCTGTTCATGCGTTAAGTTTACGATAATCTAGTTTAGTTTTATAGAAAAGAAAAAAAAATTTATTGAATAATTGCTATTTAAATCTTGCAAATGAACTTAAACGAAAAGAAAAGAAAAAAAAAAGAAAATTAAAATAACGAATTGTCACTAATATAATTAATATATTACGCTGGGTTTTAACTTTGATATTTTAACTTGCAACGTCATCGTTTTCTTATTACATACATACATACATTGAAAGCAAAATGTGATGTCAAACGAAAAAAGAATAACTGGAAACGCCGTTCTATCTATCGTCATCGTTCATTTATAGGCCAGTCTTTAAATTCTCAATTTAAATATCTTCGAGAACGGCTGTGTCCTGAGAGAAGAAAGTGCACTGAATGTTTCATCGTACACAAATGTATATTCGAATTTTATACATACATATATATATATGTATACATATGTGTATATATATATATATTTCATTATAATGCCAAAGCGATAAAGTAAAATTATTTACAGATTTCTCAACTTTTTCTTCTGTTTCTCTCTTCGATTACCGAAGCGTTCTTAATTCGTTCAAGTAAATGCGGGATAGCGGGAAACAAAGTATTTTGATGTGGTTGAGGTATGACAATAAAATTAGCCAAAGTGCACGAAAATGCTTTGACTTTAAAAACCTGTCATCAATCTGTAAAGCATTATGACAAAAAATGAAAAGAACAATCCGTTTTTATATTATGCAATATGTTTTTAATGTTTTTGCAATGTTTACTCTGAGAATTAGCGATACGACGGCAAAATAAATTAAATAATAAAACGATTACAGATTTGTTTTGTGCGGACATGAGACATTTGTGCGTACTACGAAATGTAACAATACTATGTATTATGTATGATTTACAACAAAAGAACGAAAGAAAAAAAAAACGTTGTAACGACACTAAAATACCAGTGCTGTATAGAACTACTTAAAAAAAGAAGCAAATACAATTTCGTTTGTATTAAAAAAACATTAACGTTACAGTTATTTTGTTCTTTTAAAATCAAACACCTTGAATTAGTTTTCTTTTTTTATTTTGACTCTTTGTTAGATAGGTGTAAAAATTTGTATAATTTATATTACTTCTTGTTAAATTATTGATATATATTTTATATTAGAACGTAAGCATTATTATATTAACATTGTATTTTAAAGATATACAAGAGAAATAACGTAATGCGTTAAAACACGCTAACAATACGTATTTCAAAAGAAAGCAGTATAAAATTATTGTTTTGTAATTAAACATGTAATGCAATACGTTCCTTCGTACAAGGATAAATTAGAAAATAACAGGTTATGTTAGGAATGTTGAGTTATCGTGACAAAAATTCTTAATATTCACACGTATGCTAAATGAAACGACCGTAAAAGTAATCAGCAATTTAACTGTTCATAGTAAAAGCTTTAAAAATATATCTTTTTTTCTTTTTTTGTTATAAAAGTACTTCCTTTTGCAACACACATAACCATTTTTTTTTCGTTGGCTAGAAAGTGGCCGCCAGTGCCCGCGTGTTATAGTCCTGTCACTGTGGTACGAATTTGCTTTGCGTTTCTTGTAAAAGCGTTTTAATTGCGACAATGAACGAAGTAGAGAAATTGCAACAACGAATTACGGAACTTGAAAACAAGTTACTCGAAGAGCAACGCAAAAATATGTTTATAACAAGAGAAAAAATAGAACATATGTCAAGTGAGGTAGTCGATTCAAATCCTTACAGGTAATATTTCCAATTTTTTTTGTTTCTTATTATGGCAAATATTTTATACTCGAACTATTTTGAAACGAAAACTGCATATTACAAAATATTTATGTAAAAATTTTGTCCTTTCGTTAGTCGATTGATGGCATTGAAACGCATGGGTATAGTGGACAACTATGAAAAAATAAGAGAATTAACAATTGCCATAGTTGGAGTAGGAGGAGTTGGTAGCGTGACTGCAGAAATGTTAACAAGATGCGGAATTGGAAAGGTAGCAATTTTATATTTAAGCAGAAATTATAGGTTCCTTATAGTTTAAATAATAAATAACCTGAATTTCAGTTAATCCTTTTTGATTACGATAAAGTAGAAATGGCAAATATGAATAGACTTTTCTTTCAACCGCACCAAGCTGGTCAAACTAAAGTAGAAGCTGCAGCGAAAACACTGCAATACATTAATCCGGATGTGGACATCGAAACTCATAATTATAACATCACTACGGTGGATCACTTTGATGATTTCATGAACACTTTAAGGTATAACATGACATTTAATAGATTAGAATCACAAGACGCTTTAGTAGATATTGAATTGAATTTTTTAGCACATCAAGTTTGAACAAGGGACCCGTGGATTTGGTACTAAGTTGCGTGGATAACTTTGAAGCAAGAATGGCAATTAATACAGCTTGTAACGAACTCAATCAAAAATGGTTCGAAAGCGGAGTTTCTGAAAATGCTGTTTCTGGTCACATTCAGTTTATCATTCCCGGGGAAACAGCTTGTTTTGCGGTGAATAAAAATCATATATAAATAGAGTAATATCTATAAGATTCGATTGTGAATGTTTTAATTTTATTTATAGTGTGCCCCGCCGTTAGTAGTTGCAGAAAATATAGATGAAAAAACTTTAAAACGAGACGGTGTATGCGCAGCATCTTTACCCACAACTATGGGAATCGTAGCAGGGTTTTTAGTTCAAAATTCACTGAAATACCTTTTAAATTTTGGAGATGTTTCCTATTACTTGGGCTATAATGCGATGCAAGATTTCTTTCCTAAGATGACGTTAAGACCAAATCCACATTGCGAAGATAGATATTGTAGAGAACGTCAACAGGAATTTGCATTGAAACCAAAACCGGAACAGAAAGAGGAAGAAGTAGTCGAAGATAAGCCCCTACATGAAGATAATGAATGGGGTAGGTCAATATTTTATAAGAAAAAAGAAAAGAAAAACAAAAGGAACTGAATACGATTACCTTATAGTAATTAAATTTCTAAAATGATCGTATTTTACTGCAGGAATTTCTCTCGTTGATGAACAAGATCAACAGGCGGACGATAATGGCCGCTCGTTATCGTTAGGTGTAAAAGAAGCTTACAGTGTACCGTCACGTTCAACTGATTCACAAATGGATCAAGTTCCATCTGAATCCAATGCTAGTCTAGAAGAATTAATGTCACAAATGAAATCTATTTAAATTTTGTTTCTTTGCGATAGATTTTTTTTATATTATATGCATTCCAAACGCGTTCTTTATACTGTTTTTCATCGCAAATCGTAAACGATATTTTCGATTGTTACCTTTGGCATTTATTTACAAAACAAAAACAAAACAGAAGAAAACTTATTTACGTGCAATCTAGTTTGCGTATAATAAAAACCAAAATTTTTTGTTAAAACTAGACATCGAAACGTTCGAAACACAGATTTTGTCCTTCTTCTTCGTAATCTTCCCTAGTTACTAAAAGACTTGAAAGTATCGAATCTTTTGACAGTGCTTTGCCACCATACCATGCGTACGTGATCGGGCTGAAAACGATGTAATAATAAATTAATGATAACTATCTCGAAAATTGTTAACAATATTATCATTCAATTTTGAATTTTTATTTACTTTTCGGGTAAATAAACGTTTATCGTGTATTCCGCCGGCGCTAGACTCCTAACTTCTTTATAAATTCTTTCCTGAAATCCAGGAAACTTTGCATTACCCCCGGTAAGAATAATATTGGATAAAAGGTGGGGCCACGTCTCCTCGTCGCATGCTTTCAAACAATCCATAATTGCTTCTGGAATACCCATTTGCCGGATACCAACATCCGACGGAAAAAACAAAATCTCAGGTATAGCAAATCTTTCGTTACTTAAACGTAAAGTTTGTAGCTCATTGGGAGGTTCTGGATTTTTCAGGTAACCGCGTCTTAATGTCGTGTAATCTGGTAAAACATAATCTTTAACTATAGGATTGTTTTCTAGTTTACTTTTAGCGGTTTCCATGTCTTTGAAAAATTCTCGAGACACAAAACACGAATCCTCTTTCACCTGATTTATTACGTAAGTTTCATCCATGACGTGAAGTTGTCTATAAGATATTATTTCTTTGAGATGGTTCGTAAGTAACTTTCCACCCACATCGATGCGTCTGATAGCCTCCTTAACTTTGGTGTCGTTTATGTACGGCACTATGTGGGTAAAGCTATAACCACTGTCAACTACGATACAACATTTCGTATTAGGATTTTCCGTTTTATACTGATAACAAGAGAGAGTGGAGGCATTGATTCTTAAAAGACTTTGACATTCGTATTCCTCGAAGAATATTTCTGTCATGGCTTCTTGAACCGTTGGAAAGTTGAACAAAGGTTCTGTCACAATCACGGAAAGCTGATTCAAATTTACTGGGCAACATTCTTTCGAGAATACATAGTCCCAGACAGTCTTTTGGACATCCCAGTTAACAAGATATCCTTTTTGAAATGGTAAAATATAAAACAGTCCGGATGCGTCTCGACATTCCTCGATTTGATTTCCCACGAAAGGTCTTCGTCGTTCGCTTTTCGCTTTCATTATGCAATTTGGAACTATTCTAGAATGAAATAAAACAGATGAGGTGGTTCGCATTATTGTTTCCCTTGGATTAATGTTACTTTACCGTTGAAACTTACTTGGGGCTATCGGAAGCTAACCCAACTTTTGCCGTGTAGGCACCATTGTCCAGAACAAAAGTGGAATTACTCATGTTAGTAAAATGATTAAACGCTAAAAGGAAGTTCAAGTTGTCCCTTTGCTTTTTCCATACGTCGTAAAAATTGTACCGAATATATTGACATAAATCTCGCTTACCGGTTGATCGAAACCGCTCAATTTTCAAATCGTCACTGAATTCGTGACGTCGTGCTTGCCGTATGAATCGAATAACTTTTAACAATGTTTAATTGTCGAGTTGACAAAGTAGGGCTAGCCCTCTTTTAATCCAGTGTTTGACGGGATAATCTGTATCCAAAAGAATGGATAATACATAATTCGTGGAATGACCGGTTGTTTTGAGAACACCGTAACGGGCAGAGGTTATGTAAAGAGGGCATTCGTATCGTTCCTTTACATAAAGAAGATCTGCTTTGCATGGTTTTATCCAAATAAGAGGAATAGGATCCCAGAGGATTTTCGGGTAACTTTCTGCAAGCAGCATTTTCTGTATGTCCCATCTTGCGCCGACCAAATACATTCCATAAACGTAAACACCGTCTGTAGGTGAAGTATCCGATTTGTACATCGGAAGTACCTAATAAATGAAACGAACTTTCAACGCTCTACTAACACAATAATATTATTAATGTATTCGGGGAAAATTGAACACGGAAACCTTAAAATCAAAATCGATTTTATCGATAGGTATTTTATATTTTCTCGCAAAGTTTTGCATCGTTGCTGTAAGGAAAGCGTGTACAAACGAGAATCCGGATATCCAAAAGGTACGTGGTATACCCTGTGTCAACCACTTGTGAAAAAAGGTCAATCGAGCGAGAAAATCGTCGACGAAGTTTGGCAATGGTTTCAAGCTTGGATAGGCGCATACTTTCATCCATGATGGCGGTATTTTCGCGCTCAATATATGAACAGCTAGAACCTAACCATCGGAGACTACGTTATCGTTGAACTATTTTTTATGGATAAAGTGTTAGGTTGTTCTTTATAGTAACCTCCAGCGCGGGTGTCATCACTATCAATCCTTTGATCGCGTTCTCTAGCAACGTAAGGGATTGTCGGATTTCATGCAAAAGAACGTTATATCTTTCCAATTCTTGTATCAGAACCGTGTTCATAGATTCCATGTACATGACGGGATATATCTTTTGCGCCTCCTCGATATCGAATAATTCCGGCATTCTATCGTACATGTCTTTCTTCATACTCAGCAGTATTTCATCTTGCTTAGAAGTGTCACCCACCGCCGCTGTTCCCCGGATCAGCATCATGGATTGAAAGAAATCATTCGCTAATTCAAGATCTCGCGTGATACCAGCGTTCATGTGCAGTCCCAGCACTTCCGGCGGTGGATTTAAAGGAATCCCTTGAATTTGTTTAATATAATCCTCGTATTCGTGCCTAAACAGTGTTTGTACGATGTCAAAAAACCACATTAATATCTTTTTTACGACAGATACAAGTACCGTATACCTTCTGGGTAAAGTGTATTCGGGTCCAACATCTGCGAAAGGATAATTCGGATCTACAATCACGTTGGCGTTATAGAAATCTTGTAATATCGTGTTTAAACATCTTCTATCTCTGTCGTCGGTGACTCGGCCACCGTAATTGCATTCGCCGGTTAAATATATGATCGCCTTGAAGGGCACTTCTTCGTAATCGTGTATGTATAGCTGAAGCTGTTGGGCGGATATCTGAAGATCGGATTCATTAAAACCTGTAGAAAAAGCAACTTTGGTTACCTTATAAGATACCTAATACAATATTCGGAAGGACAACTAAGGTGGACTTGCAAGAAAGTAGGTGGGGAACTTTTTTTAACCATTAGAGGCCACAACATTTAAATTAGGCAGTAATAAAGGAGGCCGTTATAATATTAAGTAGAAATTTATGTAATTCTATTAATTTTCAAACTGTCGTAATCTATTATAAAGGTCGCACGTTCCCCACCTATGACAAAGTACAGGAAATCGGATGTACTGTTCAGCGAACCAACCGTATCTGATGTTCCAACCCTGGGCGCCATAGTTTCGTCTTTCCTGCACCACGGCATGAAAGAAACACAGAGCGTAAAGTAATTTCGAGTACGCTCGTTTTTTTTTGGGATCGTTGTCGAAGAAATCCGGATCCCTGGCTGCCTCGGACTTGTACGATCTAACATTTAATTCGTATTCTTTATGTAGGAGGAAAACGAAGTTTTAGTCTCGGGATCGCCTGCCAGACTCGTCAGTGAGGCTGACGGCAGACGATACCTGCCCCAGACGCCTTGATACCGCTTTTCGGACGTCGCACTATCCGGAATGCATGCCGGATGACCGTTAACGAGAACAACCTATCTCGCCTAGCCACCTGGCGGTCGCTAGCCCGAACCAAGGCCGTCTGGGGAGACAAACAAACGTCTATTTTTTCCCCTCAACGCCTGGATTTATAATAAAAGAATCTTCCTTTCGGGCAAGGCGTACAATTACGAAAGAAAAGACGAATACCTCAGGATGTTATTTTGCAATCCAGCCGGCGGTTCGTTAGTCATTTTAACGCCGTTCTGTAAGATGGTGATCGGAAAATGATCCGACGGGTAACTGGTCAACCAGAGACGGAAGTTGGCGTGGGTGTTCGAAGGGTCAAGTTTCTCGCAGATGCTCTCCAACGTGGCCATCCAAGAGGCTGCCAAATGGCAATTCTGCAAGCATACCCATTCGCCATCTGCCTGCGCTTTTTCGATCAATTTCTGAGCGATCGGTCCTTGACCTTGACCCAACGAGATCGAGTGAAACCTGTCGACGAAGTTTGTGATCTCGGCGAATTTCGTCAATGCTTCCATCGGATCGGAGCCAGCGGATAAGATGAAGATCAGTGGTATCAGGAAACTGGAATCTCCGAAGGATTTGGAGATGTCGAAGGGCGGTGGTACAATGAAATTCAAACCCATTCCAGCTTCGACGAATCGTTGTATCTGAAATGATTTTCATCTCGTTACTTTTTCAGAGGGATCGAATGAAAAGATCTTTTTACCATGATCACTAGTTTGTCGGTTCGGATCATTCTCGTGACGATCAACTTTTGGAAGTGCGTTAAACTCGTCTCCCATGGCTCCGGAATCGATGAGTTTTCTGGATTCAACAAATCATAGTACTTCTTCCACGCGTTCAGATTGCGAACGAAACTTTCCTGAAAATTGGCGAAACTCGGTAAAACGTGGCACCTGCAAATCTCGCCCCACGATTTGTCTGGCAGCCAAGTGGATGCAGGATTGTTTGGGGCTGCAGCTAGGACGACACCACCGGTTAAGAAAAACGTTATCTCTTCGTTCGTGATTTCATTCTCTGATAGTAAAATGGTCGTGTACAACACGAACGAATACAAGACCTAAATAAAAAAGAAAAATCGACTGATTATTATCGGACACTATTTTTCAATTGTAACGAACGGTCCTGAGATTTACCTTATCTTTCTCGAACAACGATCTGCAAACGTTTCGGTACAAATTATAGGTAAAAGTTTCTCGTAGAAACATCAGTCTCCTCTCGAGGATGTTGCTTCTGTTAGCAGTGTCGATCGAAGTTACGTACAAATTGATGAACCAGCTCAAAGAATATTGGTACATAGGATCTACGTTAGGTAGATCGGTGATCGTGTAATAAAGCGCTGAGCTATGTTTCGCTATAGGTTTGTAATTTAATCGGAACTTCTCGATTTGGATTTCCGTCTTTTTTGCAGCAGATTGTTTCTTCAATATATCGGTCGACAAAATCTTCGACGAGTCTAAAATCTCTATGGCTTCCTCGTCTTCCAAGATACTCGCCCCGGACGCGGACAAGGTCTTCAGAATATTGTCTTCGACTTGTTGCAAGGCTTTTTTGTTCGCCGCGCTCTGAACGATCAAATATTCTCGTTTCTCTTGCAAATCTGGCCTCTCCTTCGCCACCACGATCCCTAACAGCTGATCCTCTAAAGCGCCGATCGTCAAAGCAAAATTAATCAGGGTTACTTTGTTGAACACCTCCGGCAGATAGTGCGGATTGCGCAGCTTCGTTGTGATGTACAGCTTGAATCGTAGATTGTATTCGATCACTTTCTCGCCGAGCGTGATATGCCACATGGTGCCCATTTTGTATATCGCTTTGGTCAATATCGGGTCGAGGGCTGGCGTCAGCTCTTCCAGAACGTTTTCTATCAACACTGGTTTTCCTGGACAAAAACGGTTATCCGATTAACACAGTGTGGTCTTTTACCGTGAAAATTGGATGCGAGTAATAGAGAAATATTGAAAAGGTTGAACTTTAGTGCGGGGTACTAAAAAATATGGCCTTTTTTTTTCTTTAATATTATTGCATTTAACGAGTAGAATACAGGACATACAAGTTGCAAGGCGAGGAATCCATTGGTTCGGAAGTTACACGTTTTTACCGTATTTGACAGGCAATATCGACGCCATATCGCCTTACAGCCATACTCTGTCGGTAAAACAGATTCATGTAAGTGTCGGTAAATGTGTATAGCCGACAACGTTCATGTTGTAATGCAATTGATTGAAGAAACTGAATTTGTAACGCGAAAAAATACAGCAGTCACGACGCCCCCACTGTTTTACCAACAGAGCACGGCTACAAGGCAATATGGCGTCGATATTGCCCGTCAAATACAATAAAAACACTCATTTTTAAGTTAACGTAACCTCCGAACCAGTGGATTCCTCGAAATCTACAGGACTGTGTAGAAAAAAAAAACAGCTCAACAATTTTTTCTCCCCCGAACTAAAGTTCAGCCATTAAAAATCTTAATTATGAACGATACCATACTCTAGAGCTTGCTCTATGATATTCATGTAATTCGCGTCCGATAGTTTGACAATCTCGAGTTTGTTCTGTTTCTCCATATTCCGAATCCATTTGTTCGCCTGACTCTGAGGATCGACGAACAAACTCCACCGTTTCGAATTATCCATGATGATGGCGTTCTCGGTGGAGAACGTGTCCCGCGGTAATCCAAATATATTCCAAGAATTGATCTTAATCTCGGTCCCAAGTATCTCGACGAAGTCGTAATTGTCCGAACAAGGTATCTTCAAGTTCTTCACGTAGCTTATCCATTTCTGTAAGCTCTCGTCGCGGTAATTGGCGGTGAACGGTCCCAAATACGCTATCATACCGCAGGAAATTAAAATGTCGCCCGGTAGGCCGTCGTAAGACTTTTGTAAATTCGCCGCAGCCGTCATCCACCTATTCTTTTCTCCTCCTAAACCGTTGATTAGTTTCTCGGCTCGAATCAACTTGTTCCGACAGTTTGTCACCTACAATTTCATTGTAGAAAGTGTTTTTGAGCGAGCGATATCGTTGTAGTCTCGTTACCTCGTTCTCCAGTTCGATTTTCTTCGCGAGGATCGCTTGCAAGCTTTCGTTAAGAACGTTCAATCTTTCGGTCAATTCGGCCAGCATCTCGCGTCTCTCTTTTAAAAATTTGACAGTGTTCTGGTAGTCCCTTTCCGCGGCATCGCGTTTCTCCCTCTTCGGCGCCACTACTTTCGCCACCTCGTCGTACAAAACCATCGCTCTAACCCATTTGCATAAACCTTCGGCCGCCGACGATGCCCTCGCTACCACTTTCGGCTCGAACATCTTGTTCGTCAAATAGGTTGTTTTGATTTCCTGCGAACACATTTTAGCTTCATCATACGGTATTCTACTGTGTGCAGAAAAAGACTGTGTCTTTATAACAGTGCTTTGTCCCTTAATAATAAATTAATAATAAATTGAATCTGTATCGCGGCGAATCGCAAGAAGACGGCTAACCTGTATTATGTGCACGGGAATGTTGTCTTTGTCGTATTGTCGCAAGGTTTCCAAGAATCTAATATCGCCTAACAAACGTTTACTGGGGCCCCAGTAATCGTTGACCTTTTTACCAGTGGTAGGATCTTCGATTCTGGCCGGAGGTATATTTAACATCACGCATACAGCGGCCATTACCAGCTTCACTCCTGCGGGAGGGCTTCTCATCGTCCTTACAACAGCAATGTCGGCCGGCTTTAGCGTGTTTAGAGCCGCTAAGTTCACGAAACGATTCAAAATTAACACGATTAACTACACTCGAATAGTGTGTGCATACCTATCGCGTCTTCCAAAGCAGGAAGGGCCTCCGCCAGATCCGCCTCGCATTCAGTCTTCAAGTTCTTCGTGATTTCGGCCTGAACGTTCGCCATATCTTCGTCCCTCTTCACCAATATTCTCGCCTTTTCGACGCTTATATTCTCAGTCTCGATCTTCTTCATCGTGTCGGTTGTCTCTTTAGCGGATGCCTCGAGCTGCGGTCTTAACAGAGATAGCGTTACTCTCATTTGGCCAATTTGTTCAGCCGCGTACTCCAGTTTATCCAATCCGCTGACGTATCGATGTCTATCGTGTTGGGAAGAAAACGGACATATTCATATTTCTTTTTAACGCGTTATCGACTGTTTTCAAACGAAATAAACAAGTGTATTAATAAAAGTACTTGGCTTGACTAAGTTCCTGTTGCTTTTCGTTCATCAGCTCCGCGTACGTTCGTATAAGATCCAAGAATCCAGCGGTGGTTACATAGGTTCTTCTCCCGGTGGCGTTATAAAATCTCACGCTCACGTCTTTGGCGCAAACATGGAAGAATTTGCACGCGACCACAGCGTTTACCTTCACTTGTTCGTCGACGTTGATATCGGTGGTGCTGCGTAAAGCAACTTGTTCCAGAGCGTCTTCCGGCCATACGTCGAACCAGTCGATCGTGCAACAGTTCACGAGACTGGGATAAAGTCGAAGCCTGATTCGAAAGGTGTCACCGATGGGGCTGAAGCAGAGCATGATGTGCAGTTTTTCTTTGCATCGGTTGACAAAATAAGCAAGAACAGCCAGCACCGATATGTCCAAGTTGCGATTACCACCTTGAGCGGCTAGCCGTGTCGCCTCGATGATCTCCTGTCTCTCCTCGATGGTGAAGAGATTTGGAACTTCGCCGGAATTTAGCAAGCTGTCGATGTCGTTCAGGAAAATGTCACTTTTAATTTGTCCCTCGGTCAACAGGAACACGTAATCCTTGCCCAGGCCGCCCGAGTTCATTAGCACCTAGATGAACAGTGTAAAAAGGTGAGTTCAGTGCTGGGAGTGAGGAGTATAATTATTGAGCGTTAACGTTTTCGTAGAAGCGCTGCCTCGGTACGGGGCAATCCCAACGAAGACGCGTTTAAGAATTTCACTGCCGAGAGAGAACGTATCTTTTAACGTCTTAGTGACGTAAATAACAGATATAAATAACTCTGTGAATGTGAAAATTCACGAGTGATTTTAGTCACCGTCAGTACATAGCGAGCGTCAAGCGTTGGGTGACTATCGTTACTGCCAGCGACTCGTCAGTGGAGTTGACGATACCGAACGTTCGTATATTCGAATCGCATGCCGGACGACCGCTAGCGGGAATATCTATCACGCCTAGCCACCTGGCGGTCGCCGGCCCGAATCAAGGGCGTCCGGGGAGACGAACGTAAATATTGTATATCTATCGTTAAACTAAGGGTAAATACTCGAACCTTCTTTATATCGTCTCGCCATTCTTGTACGCCGTAAGTGCTACCGATCTCTGGTTGGAACAAACCGTGACCAACCATACTGGAAGCCAATTTGGTCAACGACTGCCTTCCGGATCCTCCTACGCCAACCATCAACAAACTCCCGCAAGGGATCACCAATATACGACAGATTCTAGCGAGATGCTCCAAAGCGTAACGAAACAAAACGATGTCGATTTTCCGTCTATGAGTGAGATTGTAATCTTCCAGGTAAGAAATAGCCACTTCGATGTATTCGTCCATCGACTTCACTTCTTCGTAGCGGCGATCGGTGGGGATCGAGTCGGTGTCCATGAAGTTACCGAATATCAGACTTCGTAGACTTTCTTCCGTTAATTCATCGTCGAATTTCGGCAGATAATCGAACACCGTCTCGAACGACTCTCTCAGATTTCTTTCAACAATTTCTTTGATCTTCAAGAAGAGCCATTGTCTGTCGTCCGTGTCTATCAATCGATCTCCGAACACACGTGAAATCTCGTGGACCCAGAGTTTGGTAAAGTCGGTTTTCGATTCGACAGATTCTTCTCTGATCATGGTGCAGCCGGTAATCACGCGAGCAAAGTCGCGCAGATTGAACAAGTAATGAGACTTGGTCGGTGTCGGTCGAAGCTCCGTCCGAGCGTTCTGAAAGATATTTATCGTGGCGTTAACGATCTCGATGATGGTCGACATAACTGCCGTGGTGAAACCGTTCCTCTGCAAGCCTATGAACGCGATGTTCGTGAAGATTCGTGTGACCGTATCCTCCGAGAATGCGCTGATGCTGTACAGATTGAAGTGTCGCAAAAATCTTTGGTACAATTCCTGTCTGCTACCGCCAGGTGGAGCCATGGCGCAGACAAACATGGTGTCGTATACGTAGATCATTTCCGGTTTCTTCAGATCGAACCAAACATTATGATCGAAGAATTGACGAAGAAGCTCGATGGGTGGCTGGGAACCGTACGTTTCTTTCGCGGGCATGTTAACGTCGTCGATGAACACGATGCACTGGGTACCAGGCAAAGGACCGAACTGATCTCTCCGTCTTTTGTACAGCTTCAGCACGACCAGTTCTTGTGTCTGTGCAGCCGTTATGTTGGGCGTGAACGTTACGAAATTCGGCAGATACTCCGTCTCGCTCAACTTGTTCATAATTAGATCCTTTATATAGAAGCTTTTACCGGTACCTGTTTCCCCGTACAGAAGGAAACGCTTGCGGTGCTGCACGTGCATCAGGAACAAAGTTTGATATTTCACGGTATCGACGGTAGGTACCATCAGCTGTACGATGCTCTCGGTTTCCAAGAACTCTTCCTGTCTGGCCACGTCGGCGAATCGTCTCCACGCGCCACGACCACGGTACGTGTAAAAGAAGTCGTGGATCAGGTCATCCGTTGGCAGGGAAATCAACGATTCGACGAGAAACTCCGGAAGAGGATGTTCCGTTTGTTCGTTTTTCCAGAAGCTCAGGTAAAACTCGTTGAACTTTTTCCGCGAATCGTGGTCCAAGGCACCTGCCGCACCCCACACCATGGACATCAACATGGTTGCTTGTAACCAAGGCAGAACAAACTGATCGAACGTCTTCGGATTCTGCTCGACCGCGTTCTCCATGAACATCTCGAACAGATTCATGGTGGATACGACTTGATGGATCTGTCCAGCGTTGACGGTCACGCGGCACGTCTTTCGTATGAACTCTAAGCAAGGATCGATTAGCCAGTGAAACAGCGCGTCGATGTGTTCCTCGTTGTCCCGCGCCCAAACTGGATTCAATTGATTCATCCAGGATCGAAAGAACGGTTCCCAGCCAAGAACGCGTGGCTCCACGTAGATCATCCCGCAACGGGACACGGTGGCAGGTGAGGCGTGAAAAAGATCCATCGCTTCGAAGATCATCGACATTACGTTGGACATCTGCATTATCTCGCCGGACGTCAAACAGAGTTTCTTGTTGTCGTCGAGGACGGTATTGAGATTCTCGATCCAAACGGCGTCAACCGGTCCGTCGAAGATGATCCATTTTCTATCGGGCGTATCCTCGGTGCAGTACTTCCGGAAAGCAACCGCGCAAATTCCGTCCGTCCACTCGGACGAGACTGGATCGAAGTAGCCGTACAATTGTCCCAGGGTTATAGATTTTGGATTGATCGTGAAATATTTTGTCACTGCTCCGTTTTGTTGGCCCCGTTCGTGCATCAGGGTCAGAGCATCGGCCAGAGTGTGGAGAACGGAAGTTTTCCCTCCGAACGGCTCACCCACCAACATGAATCCGTGACGAACGATCATCATTTCGAACGTTTGGATGATCTTCAACAGAAAACCGTCCACTGGTTGTAGATTATGTTTTTTAGTTACCTCGCGAACGGTTGTAAGCAGCACGTCGTAACTGGGGGAGGGAAGCTCCAACCCGGGGAACAAGTCGGAGACGATGCCTTGGAAGAGTGGAACGTCGTGGGCCAAGAATTTCGGTAGATTCACATCGATGACGGATCTGAGCAATAGTATTGACTCGTTTTCGTAAGGGAATTGTAGTTTGATGTTCTGAGCAGCCGTTAAAACCGTTTTCACGGCTCGCATTCCGTAGTCGTAGTGAGATTGCGTGGATAGCTGCTCGGAGCACAACTTGTACGTCGTAACGATCTTCGTGGAGAGCTCTCGAGCGGTGCCAAAGCCGGACGAGTAAAGAAATATCTCGGCTATCATAGCGTAATCGGGCACCATCATCGCCACCGTTCGAAAGAGCACCTTCAGATTGTCGGGTAACTCAGTGCGTCCCGCGTAGCCCGGATTCATCGTGATGCAAACGTAAACGGCGGGATTTAGTTTCAATTCGGTGCCTTCGAATACGAACGTTTCCAATTTGCCGCGTACAGCTTGAACGATGCAGAGGATTTGTTGGGCCACTACCGACAGTACTTCGAGTTCGATCCTATTGAACTCGTCGAAACAGGACCATGCGCCGCACGAAGCCAGACCTTTGAAGAACTTGCCCATGTTTTTATAATCGAGACCTTCGGAACAGTTGAACACCACGCATTGCACGGCTAATGCTCGGCTTAGATCTTTGGTCGTTTCCGTTTTCCCGGTACCAGCAGGACCTTCCGGCGCCCCGTTCAGATGCAACGAGTACGCGCCGATCAGCGTGCGGTAACATCTACGAGAAAGCTAGAATTAGTATATTACGTAGCAAGGGCGCAAAATGGGTGATTGGCGCCCGAGTCGAGTTTATTGTCGCTCGAGCGAAGCTCCAAGGCGAGAAGTAAACTACTTTGCGTTCGCCAAATAGGCATTAAAAGCCCGATTTTTGCGCCCGCTGGCTCAAAAAATACCGTACGTAACACGGGCGCAAGGTGACTCTCACCCTCGTCTCTATTAAACTCGACTCGGGCGTCAATCACCCATTTTGCGCCCTTGCTACGTAATATACTATTAGCTAATTTAATTACCCCTCCCACTAATGCTTACGGCTTACACTACATATAAATACCTGTCTGTTAAAGGAGTAATAACGAGTCGAGGACAATTCCCAAGATACTCGTACGCATAGGATACCGTCGTGTATATAATTCGAACGAACACATCGTCTTCCCAATAATAGCGTAGCTGCGCCAACCATTCGAAATCCATTTCGTTTCTGATCTTCTTGTCGATCAACGACTTCACCACGTCCATAGCATGAACGTCGAGCGTAATGAGGGCGTTTAACGTTGTTCGATTTTGTTTCGACAATTGTCCTGTGTACGGATCAAACTCAGAAGCGATATACATGTGCTTAGAAGCAAGTTTATACTACCTTTAACCAGCTCCACCATGTCTAGAATTTGAAGTCTCAGTTTCGCATAAAGCGTCTCCATCGTCGAAAGTATATGCGTCATCAGACTGTTTTGAACTTCCATGCTCCAGTAAATTTGTGAAACGCACAAAACGACCATCCCGGGCCATATAAGTACCCACACGTCGCGTTTATTTACTTCGTAATCCAGGTAGCTCATCAAGATTTCGTGTCTGATGGATTTCACCATTTGTTCCTCGACCTGCAACCTCTCGACACTGTATACAGTATCTTCGACAAATCGTTATGTACACGTATGTATAGTCACAATTTATCATAATCGTATACTTGAATAAGCCATCGTTCCACACAGCCTCTCGCTGCAGCGGTTGAGATCTTCTCCTGAACATTTACTTCTTCGACGTCTTCGCTAAACATCGAATAGATCTCCATTTCATTATTGAATCTATAGAGAACATTCATTAGAGACAAAGGATCAGGGTCGTTGATCGCGTTTCAGCGAATCTATATATATGTATAATTTACCCCAACTTATTTATTCCTTCGAAACACTTTCGAAGATGCGGTTGGACGCGAAGAGGTTCCTTCGTTTCGGATAATATTTCTAGCATATCATCGTTGCTCAAAAAGAAGAATCGCGGAAAGAACAGCCTCTTTTTCTCCAAATAATTCAACACTCCATCGTTGACTGTTTCCATTAACGTGTTCGCTTCAATCATGATTTCTAAAAGACCTACCTAAAAGGACGCGCGTTAACTGCGTTAGTATACATATTATAGTTCAAAGTTCAAAGATATTCACTTACAGAGCCAGCTGTTTCTCGAACGCGAGGATCCCTAGCGACACCGTTCATAGCGCTACGGAATATTCTGTCCACTTGAACGAACAGCACTTCTTCTTCAGGAAGTTGCGCCACGATGTCTTTGCTTGAAAAGATTGGCAACAAATACATCCACTGTACTTGGACCTGAACAATGAAACCGATAGCTAGCTAGGGTTCGTGCGCCTTTAGCATAAGCATACTTTGGCCCACTCGTCGATCGTCGATCGTATTCGAAGTAAGAGAGAGTAGAAATCTTTGACTTCGTTTTCGATACGCTTGACAAACGCGGAGCCTCTCATCGCTTGGACTTTAACAATTTGTTCCTCCAGCAAGACTTGAATGTCGTCCAACTGCGTTAAAATGTTTACTCCGGAGTCCTTATATGGCGTAATGGTAAATATAATGTCGTCCCATTCGCTGGTCAATTTTGCGAGTAATTCTTCGAGCATTAGTTGCTTCGTTGCGCTTGTGCTTATCATTTCGTATCTAGAAGGAACACGAGCTTGTTGTAAACTTAGCACACAAACGATTGCGAGAGTGAACGTTTCTCTTACTTTTCCAAATCTTCCATCAAGTTCATATTTATAATCTTTCTGAAAGTTGTTCCAGCGTCAGGAGTAAGATCGAAGCCAGCTATAACGGACATATCGTCCCAATGAGTCTGTCGCAACGCAGGATTTCGAAACACCGTCAACAACGGTATATATTGCTGCATAAAGTAATAAACGGTGAGATACCATTCCCAAGAACAACCTGGACCGTATGTAACAATTTACCTTGAACGATTTCACGTCTTCGATAAGTTGATGACAAAGATTCAAAGGCGCCGGCTGTTGAAATGGATCTGGATCGTCTGGTGATCCTATGAAACTAACAAAAATCATCACTCTATGTATATAGGTACGTATTTCAAATGGAAAATATTATATCATTAAGCTTCCATGTCTTACCAATATGGATAATTCATCGCGAGTTCCATTTTTATTTTTGTTTTGTACTGTTTGCTGATCTTATTGAAGCTAGTGAAGTAGTCGGTGGTCTTGTTGTCGATGTCGTTCGACTCCAAATACTCGAACGGTCCGTCTAACCATACGTCCCGGTGTCTTTGCCATTGATACCCACGATAAATCAATTCGTAATACGGCATTATGTTCTCTTTCAGCTCTTTGATACGTGGATATTGAGAAATTGCATACTGAAAAAGCTTCTCCTCGTCGTTTATGAATTTCACCCTATCGTCCATACGATCTAAATCCCGTGCGAATTTTCGCATGTACTCTATGTACTCGTGTATACGATTCGCGTCGTTCATGTCATTCATCATTTCCAATCTATATAAACAAATTAACGATAGAATAATTTTCTTGGCTTATAATCTGATAACTTAACCGTTCAAGTGGCACGGGTTATTTTGAAAATACGTTTGAAAAGTACCAAGCAGCGCGACCGCGCTTCTCCTCTTTTATAAACTATTTTACCATTTATATTCTAAATTAATCAGTTTGTAAAAAAATACTGATGTTCAATCATATACATTGTTAGCAGTGTACTACGACAGGCATAAGACTGATGGCACTTTTCGCTCCTTGGCATTCAAACGGTTAACGGCTCACTTAGGAAACATATTTTCAACGTCCGCGTTCAAACTTTCGGTCTTTTTATGAAGCTTTTCCTCCAGCTCGAACTTGGTTTGCTCGTAAACGGCACTGTTTTGTTCGAATATCGGCCTTATCCGTTTTAGCCAATTTACAGTGGTATTGTTTAACTCTGTATGATCTTTGGTCAATGTGGTCATTCCGATCAACGAAGCCATCATACGCAACGACATGGTGATTTTCTCTTCCAACGATTTCATTAACGTCGATGCAGCCATTAACATGTATTCGCCTAAAATATAAAATAAAAAATGTTTCTTGTTCGTTTCGTCCCTGCTTTATTCGTCGGATAATTTACCTAACTCTAGTAATTCTTTAGTGGTATTGGGCACGTTCATGGCTCGTTCCCTGATGCCTTCGAAGGTGTCACAAATTTCAAGATTATGGTTTCGATGAGTTTTAACGAGTTCCTCGATGATAAGTTTACGCACTTGTCCCGTGTAATAGAGAAGACCCGATTTTGCCGTGACTTGATGAATCGTTCCTGTTGGAAAGTATTCGTGATCTGGCTAAAAATATAATTTTCAATTGTGTAAAACAAAAATATGTAATAAACAATTATTCGATTATATGTATGTATATTATTCACCATGCCGTTTATTTCTTGAATGAATTGATTAAAATCTTCCACTTTGGCTACGCACTCCTGGAAGGAATGTCCTGTGCTGACGTAAGCGGTAATGTTGCTGGGTGTTTCCGGATCGAAAACAATATTGAACTTGTCGCGCAGTTCATCCACGTAATCGGTCAGAGGTTGAAAAGTATTTTGCAAAATATGAGCGAGACGTATATGAATTTCCTCCAGATACCATTCGGGTAAAATTACTTTGATGTACTCGCGGTCGGTTTTCACGCCGACCCAAGAATCTAATGGCGCTAACTGTTGACCGATCTGGCTGATTTGATCAACGATAACATGGAATGCTGTGTAAATTTCGCGCATTGTTGGACTAAGAAACAACACATTCTTCTCGCATTTTAATTGCAGCTGCAAATATAAAGTATTAACAATTTTTTTTTTTCACTTCAAATTATTCGTACAGTGATCTTAAAACGTCGTTTCTGAAGTTGGCCACAATGATCATATTTGAACAATCGATTGATCAATCTATCGAATAATAAGGTTCGAAATTGCGATATCGGTAAACTTCAATGTTGGTTGGTATTTTACTTTAAATAAATCCATGTACCTTTAATAGCGGTACAGTTTGCCAGTCCTTTAAAATTTCGAGCAAGTATTCGATGGTGTTTATCATGCACGTGATCACTTGAAGACTAAGCAAATTATTGGCACAATCGAGGAACGCCCGTATCGATAGTGAAGGTACATCGTGAAGGTAGCGCTGTTGAGAGATCAGTCGTACAATGTCACCGTAGTAGGTGTTAGATACCGCGAGCGCGCCTTTTTTCGTATCCGTTTCCACTATATCCAAGAATCTGAAATTCCGGCAAATCTTAACGTGAATTGTGCGGTTTGCTATAGTGTGTGTTAATGTAGTGTGTCATGAAATGTGCACACCCGAGTGAATTAAGCTCTTCGAAAGTGATAAAGGCGCGAATGAGAAAATTCAAAGGTGTCATTATTGCGCAGCCGCAAGTGCATGCGCGCGCAGCACCATGACGATTCAACGTGCATTCAAAGGAGTTTGAATTTTTAACGGAGAATATATAACCTGTTAAAATCAAGATGACCAAGGTTCCGATAGCGTCCAAAATCACAAATCCATCGTGGCATCAGGGTGTGTGCTTTTGCGACAATGTTCCTCATCAGCCTGTGAGGTAAGTAATACTTTCTTTCTACCGCGCAGCGATTTTTCAAATACTTAGGATATAGATTTGTCCGGCCGGCTAGCTTAAATGGCGGGATCCCTTTTAAAATCTCGTTACACATTTCTTCACATTCGATCGCAACCACCTGTTTTACAGCCGATTCGTGCACCGCTTCGTAATAACGTCTTTTCGTTTCTCGCATTTGATCCTCGAAAATATCCACGTATTTGTTTCGTAGGCTAGGCGTTACCAAATCTCGTATGTTCTTCTCCCACGGCTAAACGGCGTAAAATCGAATCGTGTAGAACTGTTTTGATTTTGAGTGTTTGATTTCGCGATTATTTTGAAATCTCGCGTACAGGCAGAAGAGTATTCGCGGGCAACTTATCTGCGAATTCTTTTAGCTTATCGAAATAACAATTTTGAGTCTGATCCAATTGACACTTGCGAGCTGTTTGACATTCGTTTTCTTTTTTTCCGCGTGCAGCCTTTGATCCAACGATTACCGATTTTAAAGCGTCGTGCATCTCTTCGGTGTCGGCCTTAAAAAAATACATATGTATTAATGTATTACGATACGTATGATGAAATTGACTGAGGCTCAAAAGATCGTGAAGGTACCGTTTGTAACCTAAAAACATTTCGATTCTGGAGAAATTCTTTAAATTTCGATCGAGTGCTTGAATCTTGCTGGGTGACAGTTTCGCTCGACAAACTTTGAGTTTCCATCGTATCCGTCATTTTTGTTAATTCTTTTTAGATTCTCCTTCGACAAATCTCTTTATCGATACACTTTAATGACGTGCTAAAGTTTTCAATTGAAAAATGAAAATGATCATTGTCAACTGTTTCTCACGAACGCACGATGCGGTGCGACAGTATGGTGAACTAATAATCGATCGATTGATCGGCAGTAATCCAATATGGCGGATGACTGAATCGATAATAGATGAAATAATATGGCGCGTATATCAATTCTTGCAAAACATTCGCCTTTTTATTTCATATGTACATACGTGACGCACACGTTCGTGTTCAACTTGGTATAATTTGAAACGACGGTTAACAAACAATAACAAGATTCAAAATAAATGCATCTGGTTACATGCTTAACGAAAGAATTATATCGTTTGAACGCGTAGAGTCGTATATAAATGTTGCGATAGCAAAATGTCGCGGTAAAAAGAACTTGGAAAACAATATTCATGATGCATTCACGTGGAATCCTATTTCGAATTAAACGATCAATGATCCATGCTAAGATACGTGCACATATATATTGGAAAAGAAAATAATAATAAATAAATAAATAAAAGATCGATTCTTTTTCGGATTAATCATAGTCCTGTCAATCGATTACAAACCAATGATTTTGTTTTTCTTATTTTTTTATTCGTAACACGCATTGGCAAGGTTTGATCGTCCATTTCCGAGGCATCGTTTCAATTTTTCTCCCTATACGCATTATATCATAATAAAACGATTAGGAAAAAAAAAAACAGTCTAGGATGTTTGGTAAAAACAAATAAGTCGTACAAACAGGATGGAAGTATGGAGCGCTACAATTTACAAGTGTAATCCTTAATCGTATTATAAATCACACGTATATCGTTTCACTGGACAAGTACCAAACAGTAATGTATCTTTTTATCTTTTTTTCATTTCTCGTAACTGTATGTATTGGTTGACTAGAACTTCGAATATCACGTCTTTAGAACTTTATTCAACGTTCTCGTCGAGTATGGTAATAAACTGATCGAATAAGATCCTGAGATAAATCTGATATTTCGTATTTTGATGCATAACATTGTGGAAGATAGTGTTTTGTCCCTCTCTTTCTCTCTGTCTAGCCATAAGCTTCTTCTGTACAATCATAAACACGGTTCGACTATCAAATTAACCCCTTGAAGTACAATTTTCAATTAACAGTCATTTTTCCTATATATGTATATATATGTATACTATTTAATTTTGTTTCGCATCCTGATCGATGCAACGATCAAACGAAATATAACATATTTTTTATCTTGTAAGTTTCGAAAAAGTTAATATATTATTGTACCCCGTCGATCGATGACAAAATCTCCCGTCATTTTCTTGACTTGCTCGCGCTCTACCCCTCTCTCTTCCTGTGTTCTGACATACAAGAAGTGCGAACGGATCGGTCAGTGGCAGAAGATGCGTTCACCTTGGCGTGACGAGTGCGCGTAATTCGCACCAAGGGGTTAACGAACAAAAACTATAACGGAGTCTTCTTCTGATTTTAAAACATTGTTCGTTAAAACATTTGTCCGCACACACACACACACACACACACACACACACGCATTATTTTTTCCTTTTCTTTTCCTGTTGTTCCCTTTCTGGTTTCAGTTTTCTTCAGTTCACACTGTTTCATTGTCTTATCCTAGAATCGAATTATTACAGTCGTTTTGTTCATCGGCGTTTTACAGTTATATACAAATAAACGCTTCCTTCATGCATACCGAACAAGCTTCCCGGTTCAATCACATTCTCGCCGTTTTGTATGGTTTTGCAACGCTATAAGTGTGTATGAGTTTGCTCGCAACGACGCTAATATCGATCAAGCGATGGCTATGTACAAAGATGTTCCGCAATACTTTTGTCGTAAGATAACACTTATGGTATAAAGGGATTAACAATAATGCTGGCTCTGGTTATCACTCCCCATGATCATAGAACGATCACGGAATATGTACAGGATGGTAGAAACAAAAGTGCGCAATCAGGTGCCTTTTGTACAGATACTATTCGAGGCAAAGATCGTGTCTTCTTCGATTAAAATGTTTCGTATTACACGAAATTTGCAACAGTAAATGAATCTTTAAAATGTGCCACAATCTTTCCTCGAACAGCCTGTGCACACGCATAATTATGTATAATTATATATAGTAAATTCGGCCTAGGAAGATTAAAAAGTAATTTCGCATTATTGCCATGTGTATTTACGACCGCAGCTTTTCGTTTGGATGTTTGTAACATTTATCGCGAAACACTTATGGTAAAACCACACCATGTATTTACGAGTAACGACGGCTATCTGGTAGTCTTAACTATTCCGTACGCGTGTACAGAGACGATACGCGGACGATTAACTGTACAAAATAGTTTAAATAATGAACAGAGCGAAGCCATAAAAATAGAGGAATATATATATATATATGTATATATGTATATACGATTTCTAATGTATCGCGTTATCAATTGTATTTCTATAGTTTCACAGTAGCGTCACGATGTTTGACGAGTTTTCTTGAAGCATTCATTTCGACGTGAACACGTATGAACGGTCAAAGAAGGACTGTTTAAAAAATAGTCACACTGTAACGGAGTTTTCTTTTATCGCGAACACCGATAACGATGTAATAAGTTAAAAATAAAAATTACGATGTTTAGACGTCGCGACGAGAAACGATAATCTGTATCTGGTACGGTAACTCGGTTTTCGTATTAACACGAATCAAGCTCGAACGATTCAATGGTACTAGCATATGAACAATTATAATAATACTTTTTTCGTTACGCTTTTTTCCCTTTTTTTTTATAAAATAAAATTTACAAATAAATTTAACAAATCTACGCACTAGGAAAAGCAGCCAATAACAATCCAATGCAAACGAAAACTCAATACAAAAGGACACTAAGTGTAATATACCTTTGTCTCTTAATTATAATCCGTTACTTAATCGTATCACAATAAAGAATATATGTATATGTATATATTAGTATCTGATTTCCTCCAAGTTATCCTTTATGCAAAATAAATCGAATTGAATGTATGTACGTGTGTATGATATATATATATATATATATATATATATATATATATATATATATATATATATATATATATATATATATATATATATATATATACTTATGTATATATGTATACTTATACGCGTTAAAGAACGTGTCTGTTTCTGAAAATTCCTTTCCTTCAAACGATTATACAAAGAATCAGACTAAAAAAATAACGTTTCCCTCCTTGAAGATAAAACTGGTTCGACATCGTAGAAAACATTTGTACAAGGCAACACAAAAGGAATCTTTTCGCTTTTACATTTTACATACGTTCACAATTACTATTGTATCATAATGGTAAAAGATCGATTAGATTAGCGCGTGGTTGCGTCAACGATTCTGGAAAGAATTCCGTCAGTTTGTCGTACAGTTCGGTTCTTAATGTATGAATATCGCGCATGGTCGGACAATACAACGATGTATCCATGTTAACTAAATTTCCTAATACGGTGTCTGAATCGGTCGTATTTGCGGCTCCTCTTATCAAGGAGTTTTGTTCTCTGAATAAAATAGACGTTAACAATTGAAACTGTAACGAAGAAACGTATAAATTTCAAAAATGAGTATTCATCCGTTACTGAGCACACAAGAAAAAAGAAAGAAAAAAAAAAGGGGGGTATTGTTTGGTACCTCTTTCGTCTGTTCCACGTCGTTGTGATCGATGATCTCCGATACCTTAGTCTGCAAGTATTCGAGCGCTTCAACACTGTTGTTCAATGCCAGCTCCTCAAATTTGTGCTTTCTGATCAACAGCTTGCATCGTTTTAGAATTTGTTCGTGAGACGGCCTGCACAATTTTAATTGCCAAAAATCATCGAGCCGTAAGTTTGGAAGACAAGTTCTTCCAGGATTTCCTCCGAATAAAAAATGAACCTGAAAATGAATACGAAGAAAAATAAAAATTATATACACGATACCACTTATGAAATTAACAAGGTAACGGCGAACAAACCTTCTTTACATGATCATAGACTAACTGATGCGCGAAACGCGGGCACGGTTCGAAATCTTGCATTTTACTCCAATACTTTTCACCAATGTTGTCGTTTCGATAAATACAGGACCACCTGTTCTTCTTAATGTTGTACACCCAGAAAGAATGTTGCACGCTATCGGACCTTTTAACTTTGTCTTTACTTAAACCCTATGCAATTGAAAGAAATTTAACGATCTTTCCATTTGACTTTTACCCTCTTCGTAACGGTAAGCTTAAATAGTTTAAAACATTAGGATACAAACCGATAAAACATATATTTCTCCCAATTGGGGATCGATCGTCGCCCTTTGCGTGAAACCAGCCGTTGGAACGTGATTCGAGTCTTTCGCGCCAAAATCGTTAAAGATGTGTTCGATATGATTCGTGTCGACTTCGTACGTGAAGAAATCGCTAAGATCTTCTTTACCCCTTTGACCAGCGAAAATATACAATTTTCGTGATCCCTGAAAACGACAAAAGAGAAAGAGGCATGCAGTTTACAACTCTAAAATGTGTGTATTGAAATTTATACATGTAATTCTTCGAATATGTACCGAATGAAACAACATAGAATGACCTGCTCTGGACATAACTGTGGGTACATTAGGCGGACATGGTCTCGCGATATCACAGGCAAGTCTGTTCCAAGTGCCAGTCGGCACGTGATAAGAATACAGTCCAGAAAAGATTGGCTCGCTTGAACCTGACACTATACCGTGTTCCTCGGAACTGTGAATCAAGATACATACGTTTCAAACACTGATCCCTTATAAACGTACTGACTAAACTTACTTCGTAGGAGAAACCAAAATACGACCACCGAAAATATAAATAGTTCGCTTTTCAACATCCATAGACATCTGATGATCAAAGATTAACTGAGGTCCTCCTACGGCTCCCGTATCTTCTGATATTTGTGTCCATTTGTTCGATTCGATATCGTACACGTAAAAGTCACTTTTCAAGTTCTCCGGCGTTCTATATTGGGCATCCAAGTATCTACCAAGCGTAAAAAGTTGCCTACGTTCTGGATCAAGGCACATTTTGTGACAAGACCGTGCGCTTGGACCACCCTACAATTCGGCGTTTAAATACTCCATCAAATAATAGATGGATACATCTTTTCTAACTTACCACAGCTTCTGTATCCTTACATATAATGGTCCATTTATTGGAAGCTATACTATACGACCACAAATCTGAGAGGTCTTGATTTCCGTCCCATCCACCGAACAAATATAGAAGTTCTGCGGATGGATCGAGGACCATTTGGTGACCTCCTCGCATTCCTGGCTTAATGTCATTCGACGACAATTTAGTCCAAACCGCTCTATAGGTCTGAGCATTGATGTAATCGTTTAGGAGACCCACTGTTGCATACAAACATGATACAAATTTTGTTTCCCCGTAAATTCCTTTTTATAAGAAATCGAATAAAAAAGCTTACTCATCACGGCATTGCTTATGAAGCATTCAGCTTGCAAATGATCACCCTTAGTAACTAATAAATCGTATAATCCTGTTAATCTAGGATCTTCCAGCGGAACACCGGTAACTCTCTGTAAGGTCTCTACAATCTCTGGTTGTTCAAGTTTTCTGAAATGTTTCATACACAGCCTTATCACTTCTTTTTGGCGGTACTGAAACACGAAATAAGCCGTTTTTACATAGAAAAAAAAAAGTAAAACTTAGGAATATTTGATTTATACTAGATTCACACGTGCAAGTTTCAATAAATATTTATTCATTATCGCATATTTACCGCATTGAGCCATTCGATACTGGGCCTCACAATTTTATAATCATCTGTGCCGGTTAAACGTACATGCCAGATAGAGAAATTAAAATTAGGACCCCACGACTGCAACGGAAGAATCTTTAGGTACCTAATAGGAAAGTAATTTTCCTCGTTTCCTAACACATGCTTTAAGTCAAAGGTTTCTGGTATAGAATCATTTTTTAGCCCGCTGAAAAGTATAATTGCTCGTTGTTATAAATACTTGCTTGTTTATACGATAAAGATCTTTGTACTCACCTCTCTAAAAGTTCCATCATGTTTTCAGATTCTAAACCACCGTACACCTTAAACTTTTTTATGTTACATACATGTGTCTTTTCATATTTGCCAAATGTAATTTTTTTCACGATCGAGGGACATTGTAATTTTAATATAAGAAACTGAAAAATGATGACTTGGATTGTATACATTGCTTGCGTTTGTGAATAATTTGAACGGCAGAAAATGTTAAGCATAATCGACGCGTCGATTAAAGATTTACGATTCGCGAATCTCTTTAAAATATTGTTGAAAAATTCGTTGGATTTTACAAATTTAAATCGTCGTTATTTTCGAACAATGTTTACCTGCGGGTGATTGTCAATATCAGAAGACCAGCGCGATGTTTGATCCGATGGTTTATCTACAAGGATATTTCTAAAAAAAGAAAAAGCTATCGTTAACTTAACATTTTATAGGAAATCCGGCGTAATTGGTTCAATTATTTATCGTATAATTTCATATATAGAGTGTCTTGTTTCTCATCGTAACCGTTTTGTATAGGTTAGAGAATGATTAGCTGGTAACAACCATTTTCCGCTTTGTAATTACGATGTTTGCATTCCGGAAGAAATTGTTTAACCGTTAAAGAAACGCTTACTCTGGCACGTAAGACGAGGAAAAGCTGGAGCACTTGTAAATTTTAAACTCCAAAACTTTCTGAAAATTGCTATTCTCGTTGGCCGCCATGTTACACAAATGACATAAGCTTTAGCACTAAATGTGCGTGCCATTTTTATAGATACATATCTGAGTACCGAGCGCCATGTGAAAACATGACCCGGCGTAAGTCCTGCTATGACAATACATTTTAATCATCCTAAGATCATCTATGTGGCTTGGATTTAAATTTCTTTTCATTCGTTTAATAATTTTTCTTATTATTCGTCGTTTCGTTAAATTCAAATTTTACGTATTTGTAATAAATTGTATATAACACTTCAGAATTTCTGTTTATTTACACTAACGAATTCATAAATACATATATATCCTATTCTCTCATATACATTCAGTGTTTATATAGTAGAGTGTCGACATTTATGACGAATACAAAAAATATACACAATTTACAGTTATAGGCCAAGGGCAGAAATGTTACAACAAAATCTGTGTGTTTGTGTTTTCGTGTGTACATATATATGTATGCGTATAAGTCCGTACGTATCGGTTAAGGTAAATTAAATATACTCTTATAAATAATACACATTTGTTCACTGTAGTATCGGTAGTTCTTCTAGAAGATATACTACCTTAATTAATTGGCCCCTCCTGACAATGTTAACGCGTTTATCCCTTTATCGACGAACATTTCTTTAAATCGTTCTGCCTTACCCCAAGAACGAACATTCGGCGGGCAAATGTTTTAAATGACTCGTTATCGTGTGCTGTATGTTTAAAGCACTTAATAATTAATATCGAATCATATCATTTGTTCACAAACATTCACCTGACTACGCTTACAATTTTATGTACAGTCAAGTATCATGAATTTACTCGACGTTCAGAATAAAGTCAAGTTTTTAACTCAATTCGAAGCCAGCACCAGCTTGGATCGCGTATAAAAGTTTCTCGCGCAAGGTCTTCTCGTCCGGAAACTCGGGGAGCTTCAGTAGATTCATACAGGTACTGGAAGTTGGTAAACGGTCTACGCTGCCAGCGTGTTGGATACAAAAAGGTGGATCAAGTTCCTGGAAAATGATATATATGTACATCAACTGTTTAGGAACCATGGGCAAACATAATCGTTACATACCTTAAATCCAAGCAAAGGAGGTCGACTGCAACTCGTCACAAACTTGAGCAATTGTCCTTTCTGCTGGTCGTTGAATTCGTTAACGACCTTCCAGAAGGCAGTGATCGTCGGATGATCGGGAGCGTATCCTCCAGTGTAGTTGGTGTGCAATTTCAAATCGTTCACGTCAACAGGAATCTGTGCGCCTGATATCAAGACTTGCAGCTCTTTGTTGTTGAACATCTGCAACCAATCCAAGGGAACCACGCTACCGATTCCTTGCTTGAACGCGTAACATTGCGCCCTGATCTGTTTGTTCAGTTTGTAATCAGCCATCAAATGAATGTACTCGATACGATTGTGATTTGTCACAGGTATATTTGCACCGCTTGGTTTCAACTCGTCTACTCGACGTTCGCCCAATTCGTCTGATAATACGGTGAAGTCCAGACCAAGATCCGAAACGTCGCCTTTGTAGCTCTTCAGATACAAAAGATTCCTATACATAATCGGATCTAAGGAGGCTAAGTGATGAACATCGACGTCCGATTGACGGCCAACGATTTTCGATAGGAAAAATTCCGCGAACGGAAGTTCCACTAACAAATTCTCGTACAAAGCTTTTCCAAGAATCCTACCGATAAAATAATAATGTTTGGGAAAATCGTCGACCAACAATTGTACCGTAGGATTCGGATACAGCATGTTATCCTTGGTGAGCCTGAAAAAGCCTCTGTTAGGGTCGAAGCTCGTTTTCAACAATTCCGATAAAAATTCTCTAAACAGACCACCACCGTCTACACCAGCCTCTTCCAGTCCAGCTGTATTAACCAGCTGTACTCGCATTTTTAATCGTAATTCTGGCTCGTTTTCCGGTGACAATTTATCGAACGCGTCCTCGTACAGATAGTTCCTTCTTACCGATATCTGGATCGACGGTCCCTGCATGAAGTGTGTCAGTTCACCTTGCTGTTCCGTTTTGTCACGATAAATCAGCGACTGAAATACCACAACCCGATCGTTAAATGGCACAACAAACGGTATCTCGCGAAGCAGCGTCAACGTTCGAACTTCTTTCGCGGACAGCGGTGGTCCTTCCTCAAGTTCTTCTCGCGTGAACACTCGTAGACCTTGGAAGGGAACGTACCCCCGGAGTCTGCGTCTGCGAAACGTGAAATCTTGAGGCTTGTCGATCGGTATCACGATGTTCGAAGCGATCCAGTGTCCCTCCGGACAAAACTGTCTGCGTAGATCTCGCATGTGCAACTGACGCAGCAAACCGACCGTCACTTTGAATAAATGCGTCCACATCTGCGTATCCTGTTGACTCTGTATAGGACACGAAGGACCCAGCAGGGCATTCTTGTAATCGTCTCGCATCGTTGGTCGATTGTCGGGGAACGCGAGCTCGACCAAACCCAAGCAAACACCTTTCAGATGACTCGATAAAAGTACTAATTCAGAGGTTGTAAAGGGCATCGTCTGTTGCCCGTTGGTGTCCAACGGTTGCTCGGTTGCTTGAACGAAAAATTCCGTGTCGTGTAAAGTTGCGATAAGCAAACTGAACAGGGAGCAAAACACGGCCAGCAGTGGGACTATCTTCTTCGTGTCTTCGGTGGAAAGACTGATACCTCGCGAGATGATCTGTAGAAGAGGTGTTGCTCCACCGAACAACGACACTTGACAAACCGATAACAGCGCTGTCCATAAATTCTTTAAGAACACCGGTTTAAAAGCGAGCATATACAATAGTTTATACTTATGAATGGCTAATTTGTTGATAATCAACAAATGATGACAGAGTTGGCACAACGGTTGCAACACTGCCGGATCTTTGCTTCGATCCACCGCTGACAGTATTCCCTGTACGCGTTGTTCTTCATTCAACATTTCGATGCACTGATGCAAAATATCAGCTTGCTCTTGATCAACCATACTAGTATTTGATTCGGAATCCGAATCATCCGCTTGTTCTATCTTCTCCTCCACGGACAAAGGTATTATCGTTGAACTCATGGATGCGAGGACTTGCAAATAATTAATTAAAACGTCTTTCGACTTGCAATTGTAAACTGTAATAGAAAAAAGGCAACTTTGTTAAATATATCATTCTTTCTGATCGATGATTCTACTTGACATACTTACAAAATTGATTTGATTCCAATGATAAAATTGAATAAAGCAAACTTATCGTGGGCTCTATTTCGATTCTATTGATGCATTCGATTAATTGAATATAGGGGAATTTTGAAAATTCGGACAGCGATGGAATGACAAACATTTTGATCGGATCCGACATTCTAAGGGACAGTATACTTTTACAAAATTCTTGTAAAACGAGCATAGAAAAATCATCGTCGTGTTCTAGAAAAGAAATTAAATCTAATGGTCGTTTTATCATATCCATCAAACATTTTGAAATTGGAGTTGGCGCGACCGATGTTGCTTCCAACATCGATGGGACTTTGTTATCTATCAATTTTCTTAACTGATCAAAGTATTTGTGTTTTATCAAATATGTAAAAACGTTCTCCAAATGTTTATAACTATTTTCGTGTAGAATTTTTTCCGTATCTTCTCGACTCGTAAACATTTCTAATGCTCTCAGTGGTATAGCCAAAGAATAAGCTCCGCTGGTTAAGGCTTCAGAATTGTGTTGCATACACATACGAAGAATCCATCTATACAAATAATATATATTTCATCTGTATTATAAGATCAGAAATAAAATTACTTTTACGTAACAATTCTTGGGATTTACCTTAATTTCCATAGCCATTCCAGAGAGGTGACACATTTTTGTTTAATTTCCTGTTGATGCTTTAAAAAATGTTGTAGTATCCAAACTAGCCTGCCAGCATCCAAATTGTGATTATAAAAGAATAATAATTTTCGAAAATATATCGCTAACTCGTCTAGACTTAAGTTTTTACGTCCGCTTATTTGCTGTTCCTCATCGAACTCTTTTCTTTTAAGTATCTTATTATATTTCCTTATGATAAAACCGCGTGCAACAGCCTGAATTTTCAACGCAGCATTGTGTCTCATCCGCTGTTGTTCTCTTTTTAAACGTTCTAATTGAGCGTGTTGCAACAAAACAGACTTTTCGTCTCTTCTGCTCGCACCTGCTAAATTTTGTTGAGGTTTGCGTCTATAATCTCCTTCAAAACTGTACATGATAGTTCGACTTCTTTTTACTAACATAACATCCCTAATTTTTCCTCTGCAAGTAATATCATTTAATAATGATTAATATTACGAACGTTATGTTTCGATTAATGCGTTAAAGAAGTAATATTTTCAGATACTTTACCGCACAGGAGGATTGATAATAATAGTTTGAACCGATGATTCCCAGCTCTTGTTACTAGTTTTTGAATACAAATATTTTGCAGAAAAGTGTCATGTTTTAAGAACTGTAATATCTGGTAAATATTTTACCGCTTGTCCTCACATTCTTTCGAAATACTCAACGTGATTCTAAAACGAATGGCATCGCTGATTTTGTTCAGAATTTTAATTTACTTCTGCGTGCAGTCAAATTTTTTTTTATTTTACAAGGTTAACATTTACAATAACTACTGTTCCTTTTGATTTGCAATTCGGTATAGGCTATGCCGATGGTCGAATTACGGACATACTCTCGGAAATACGTTTATTACGATACTGTGTTAGCAAAAAAAAAAACAACTATCTATTAACACCAGATCGTACGTATACGTCTAGTCATCAAATGCTCGCCATATTTTATTTCACCGTCAGATTGAGAAACATGCATATAACGCGCCTGCGTGTTTAATTGCATGCGAGCATGATACGAATTCGTCGGATGATTTTTTCACAATTTGCTGTGTTTTTGTAACAGTTTATCAACTTAGGTGAACGAGAATAATTGACATGTTGCAGTGAAAAAAATAATTTAATTCATCTATGAAGACGTCCTTTTCACTTTCGTTACAACCATTATTGCACCTCTTTCAAATTTATATACACATTTGAAAGAATAATTCAAAAGTATTCATTACAAAAGGTATGATATTTTATAAAAGCCGCCCATACGTATCGAACAAACGATGTTTTCAATTGGAGCAAATTATTTGAAAATTAACTTTTGAAAATCGTAATCATTATAACAATAATATTTTGCAGTTTCTTTGGTAATTTGTTTGCAAATGAAATCAACTTCTGATTGTTATTACAAAAAAAAATTTTCATCAAGTTTTTATTGAAAATAAATAAGAAAAAAAAAACAAATTGAAGATATGTAGTTGATTTAAGAACGCGTTCTTTGATCTGTTGTATAAAATTAAATCAAGAACGGCCGGGAAGATGGCGGCGGCAGAGTTAAAACATGATAATGTTTCTTCTTACGATACTATGAAAGGAAATGTATCGACAGTGACATTACACAGGGAAACAGAATGTTATCAATTCAAATTATTAGACTTATTTTATTATTTGACTTCTATCAGTGTTTTTTTCATGGACATAGCAACAGGTGAATGAAGAATAAAAGTATATTACGCTTGTCTTTGTTTTAAGAAAAAATAATGAAATTTATCAAAGAATATGTATTAATAAGTATAAAGAATGATCGATAAATCAATGTATGTTTAGCATATTTTCTGTATAATGTGAAATATACAAATTTTTGCAGTTTTGTGTACATTGTTTATACTGATGTACTTTTTTTTTAAATACGATGACAGCTAGAGTAACATAATAATTATGTCGCAAATTTTATATGATCTTTGTTATTTTTTATTTATGTTTAATTTTGTATGTGATAAATATGGATTTTAATTAAATATTCCCTTTCTTTTTTGTTAAGATGGTACATACATAAATAATAATTTTTTAACGTTTCTTTAAACAATAAATATCGATCGACAAATTAGGTTTCTTGGGGCAATAGAAAAATAATAACGTATATAATATACACGCATAAAAAGCACATCAAATTTAATAGAAAATACTTTTGTTATAGATAGTATTGTATTTATGGAATACTTTTTGCAAGGCCAATTTATTTGGGGTTGCTTCGCTTTGAGTTTTACAATTATACCAGCAGCCGTTATTCAGATGTTTAGCTTGAGATGGTATCACAGCGATGGTTCTATTAAAAGTATACATTGGGCGTTACATCTTTTGTTTCTAGGAGTATTACACAGGTATTATTTCATACTTAATTTCTATTTCATTATAATTACTTTTTCTTCTCCCTTTAAGAGAGATAATATTATTTCTAGGTATTTAATTTTACTTTACGCTACAATATATTCGTTAAGGAGCAAACGATTCGTAAAGGATAAAAATTGGGTGTACAGACAAGAAAGTGACATATGCATGTTACACTTATTCGAGTCTTTTATGGGGGCTGCTCCACAGTTAGTATTGCAACTATACGTCATGGCAATATTGCATCGTACACCACCATGCACAAGTAAGGACAATGAAAATGGTTATTTTAATCGTTGAAGTTTTATGGTTGTTATCTCTATGGTAAAAATCATTACTATTGAAGTTTCATCGTTAACAAGCATTAAATGCAATCACTTATCACATTCATGTTTTTTATCGCTATCAATGAATACTTTTAGACATTAAATGGGTGAATAGGAGAAAAGTTTAAAATCGTTTTCATAAACCTTGTTAATTTTATCGAGCAGTGACCTAGGAACATTTTGCATGTATTCTTTAACTAAAGTAGTAGTAGTGACTCCGCGTGGATTTATATTTTTCAAATCATTTTTTTCATACAGATATTGATTTAAGCCTAATTCCTGTATCAAGAACTTTTGATCTCTGTCGAAAGTATCAAATTTTAAAATGTAGTTATACTTGACCAGACAAGGTTCACACGTATCAATGAACGGTGCCCAGTGTTCGTCAAAGTACTTTTCTTCTGCTATAAATTGAAGAAATTCCGTAAATGTTGGTTCAAGTTGCGTTTCATTTGATTTCCTATATTGGCGATACTTATGCGCAATGTGACGTCCAAATCTTTTGTAATAATAGTCTCTTCCTTCTATGTGTTCCAATTTGTCTCTATACGCCGATACAAGACGTTCAAACGGATGACGCACGATTAAAAATTTTTTGGTTTTATTCAATTTCTGTAATTAAAAATGTTTTTGCAATAATACATTTCTGCATTTCACATTAACTATATAAATCGCATACTTGATATGCTCTCTTGATATCTCGATCGCGGGGAAATGCCTTTCTGACAATGGTATTGATCTGTAGCACATCTCTGCGAATTAATTCCATAGCTGTTTCTGTTAGCACACCTCCCAGCGTTGCAAAATGTTTCATCCAAGTTGAACTTGCCGCCTTATAGATGGGACACCATGATATCCCATGTTCCCTATGGATTATTACTTTTAAATAAATGTATATTTTATGAAACGAATGCGATCGATTGTTTTATACTCACGTATCGATGATCATATTAGACAGAACGTTGTCCAAATTTGTGTCGGGTCTGCTGACAACTTGACAGTATTGTTCTAATTCATTTTTTCTATCATTCAACCGGGTTCTTATTCTTTTCATTTCTTCCGTCGATAAAGTGGTTACGACAGATTTATTATTAATTAAATTATGCTTGTAATTTTCACTATTAATATAATTTATGATTTTCAAACGTTCACTTGTATGTAAACACGAGTTGCAGAGCAAACTTAATAAAAGTATAAACGACATAAATACTATAGCAAATATCATAACTAATTTTAGTAATGTAAGTTGCCTCTGCAAAAGAAAACACATTTTCAGTGTAAAGGTATTTTATTATTTGGAGCGAACAGAGGAGTACTTACTTGTAATCCTGAAAACATTTTACTAGAAATATACAAACACTTTGCTTTTAACAATTACAATTTATGAGTCTTCTTTTCTTTTTATACGCATAGAGTCTTTAATAAGAAGATTAATATCACTGTTGTTAGAATTTATGGAAAAAACCTGAAATTGAGAGACTCCATAGTTTGACTTCCTTTGATCCGCCCCCTACAGATAACAATGACAGGAGCAAAGATATCATTGAGAGTCTTCTATCTTTTCCCGTAAAACATGTAAAGTTGAAAACTGACATTCTATTTGAAAAGCATGCGGCACCATGATTTTAAAAATAATGTTCTCCTGCCTGAGTAGGAGGGGGTGTTTGAAGCGCTAAAAATAATATAGCTTCCACTGTCACTGTCACCGATTTGAAGGATTCAAGGAAATCCAAATGCCTAAAACATCCATAACTTTGACAAAATTATCTACTATATGAAATTAAATGTTTTTAAAAGTAAGAATTTTGATGACTTTAAACAAACAATTCAACAGGTTTATCCGCCATAGTGTCCTTTTGTTCCTTGAGCTGGGCTATAGGTACATATACAAAAGCGATGCACAAAATAAACCCTGGTCGTAACGAGGCCACGTGGGTTGTGTTGACTCTTCAAGGTGTTTGGAGAGCCGGAATGCTGATATCTAGGATAGCAGTGTTGGTTTTAACGGCTTTCTGCTTAAGAGAATGGTCTTTATTGTTTCTTGGTAAGTTTTTCCAGCGTAGCGTCGTTGAAAATAGATTTATATGGTTCTACAACATGCATTCCTCTTTAAATGTTGCAGGACTGCACTGGCTGCTCATGACCGTTTGGGTGATTCTGCAAAACACCGAGTTTTGCCCAACCGTATGGGAAGAACGTATTTATAATTGTATTATAGGATTTATTTATTGCTTCGACTTTTTCAATTTGCGCGTAGGCAAGTCCCGGTACAGAGTGCTCGTCTTTTACTCGATCATCGTAACAGAGAACATAGTGTTCCTGATCGTGTACGTGTTGTTTTTCAAAGACACGATAAAAGTCGAGGAGATAGCGATCACGACGAGCTTGATAATTGGAGGGATGATGATCGGCTTGTCGAGCATGTTGGTCTATTACGGGAAATTTCACCCGTCGAAATTCGCCGACGCATCGAAGTACAATGACGAGAAGAGGTCCGAAAGGATAACCAACAAGGCCGTCACTCCGAGATCCTTCAAGCAGTATTATCCGAACTCGTTCGCATCGTCGTCCTGTTCGATCGATCACTCTCAGGTGGTCACCTCGGAAGAAGCCACGACGGACAAAGAGTTTTTGTTAACGAGCATCATGCAGAACTCCGAATGCGTGGAAAGTGGCGTTGTGAATCAGAGCTGCTGCACCACCGAGAACGAGTCGCAGACTGCTGTTCGCGTTGTGTCCGAGTGCGAGTCGGCGCACAACAACTTTTCGAAAGAGGAGAACGCTTCGACGAATTCTTTGGCGAAAAATACGTTTCCAGTATCGGACACTGCTTGCGAATACTTGGAGATCCAGAAGGATTGCAACGACGCCAACGAGAAGGATATTCATCGTCAGAAGCGCCGAGGTATTTGCTTACCGCCGACCACCCACGGTTTCGATATAGATAAAGAGGTTTCCGTTAAAGACTCGAATGCGTGTCTTCCGTTGCAAAAGAGGCGGGCCATCTGTTTCTCGACTCGGCTAATCCTCGAGATGGAGGACAACGACGAAGAGAAGGTTCGCACGAATATAAAAAGCAAGGAACACGGGAAGTTGAAAGAATGCTCTCTCGCCGATGTCCGCGACGATTTGAACAGTATCACCGTATTGAGAGACAGATTGAAGACTCCGATAATGTTCAACGATGCTTGTGAGAAAATCTCCGACACGGCTGAGACGACGAAAGAGTTGCAACAGAGGGACGAAACCATGAGCTGCGTTACCTCTATACACGACTACGAGAACGTATGCCCTCTAGGCGTAGCCAGACCACCCTGGTGTATTCGTAGCTGGAAAGGGTACACGGATATAGAGACTTACATCCATGACGACAGCGTGGTCAGAGACAGAAGAAGAGACACTTTAACGAGCACCACCACTGGCACCACTTACAGCTCCGAGTTCTCTGACACAACGTGCGCCAGTTCCCTACTGAGAGGAATTTTCAAGCAAGACGACTATTTGGACACGCTCACCTACGACCTGATAGATCCTCGAGAAACGAAAATCATCTACAACGAGGAACTTTCTGGCAAACGGGTTTCCTCCGACTTGGACGAACAAAACTCCACGCTGTACATCGCGAAACCGGTGGTGATCGACGAGAAAGGTGGAATGTTCGCGTTGGACACTATATTGGAGGAGCACGATGAGATTACCACGGACGAGAAATTCGAATACGATCGACCAGGCTGCGATTCGGTCAGCACTCTGGTGAACACGATAGATCAAATCAGGAAGTACACGGCTGACAATTCTCCAAGACACGTGTACCACACGACAGGTACACAGTGGGAAGACTTTGATCCGAAGAATCTGATTAAGAAGGCACAATTGACTAGAGCGTTGTTCAAAAACGATCTGAAAGATTCTGCCGCTTGCAACAGGAATTACATCAATCGATTGGACGAGTCGGAGGCGATAGTTCGAGGGAAATGCGAGATAGACGCGATCAAGGATTTGGTGAGATATTGTACGATAGAATCGATCAGGAAGACACCGTTGATAGACGCGATACTGTCCGACTCGCCGATCCTCGGGAACAAAACGAAGCTGCAGAAGCAGGTTTCTGTCACGCGTAGGAAAGACGACACCGATCCCAAGGAGAATGATCTGTACGTTGAGATGAGCCCTTTGGTACCCGTTGAAAATATTAAGGTTGTACATAATAATTTATCCGAGACTCTTGTATCCTGTAACGTTACACCGGTTAAGCCAACCGATGATAACACCATAGACACCGTGGCAAATATTTCCACGCAGTTTACGAGGAATTGTCGCGGTGAAGAAAAGCTAGAGCCAAGCTGCGACAAACGTAGAAAGGCGATCAATTTCCCGAAACGAAAGTTTTCTCTGTTGAAAGAGAAATTCGAGTCGAAATCGCAGCTGGTTTACGTTGTCACGCCTAACAACGCTATCAAAATTGGGCAACCGGATGTCTCTCCTGATTCGGATGCACCGAAGAGAAACGTCTCGATGATCTTGAAGAAGACGTCCGATTGTACGAGGCACGACAAGGAGAACTTGGCTCCTGTCGCACCTGTTAAAGTCCCTCGTACCAAGCCTATTTCGAACAACAGAGACAGTAATGACTTGATCTATGAAAACGACAAGTCCTTGTGCAATAATGATTTAAATTTGAAAGAAAGAAGGCACATATTTTTGGAACAAGTTCTATCGCCACCGAAACTTTTGACCTGGAACAAAAGGAAATCCCTTGGCGGATCCAGCGTGAAAAAGTTATAGGACATACGTAGTTGTAATTGTACGAAATGAGAATATCTTCGTCCCATAGGGTAAAACTTCTTTTACGAAAGTGATATCTAGTTTTACTTTAGAAAGTTTATATTTTTTACTTTGTTTTATCGATTAGCTTTCGTTCCTTCGAATAATATACTGGTTAAGATTACTTTAAGATCGATTACGACAAGATGAAAAATTAAATACACAAGTGTGTGTATTAATTGTTTTTATACTATCGAAGCGATACACCATTGGAAGTAGTGTTATTTTTTTTTATACATAGGAAACGAGAGAAAGTGAAAAGAGGATAACGTTTTCTTTTTATTAAGTTTTATTACGTATGTCAATCAATTGCATCTCATTGCAAATATGATATTACGCTATTATAATATTGTAAATCTGCAATAATTATACATACGAAAATTATTTTTATATACAGCAATGTTATATATATATTATATATATATATATATATGTAATAAAAGACTTTTTACATAATATTATTACGTACTTTTTAAAATGGCACCGGGGAACATCGCACGTCTTCGTTATACATAGAGAAATTGCAAAAAAGTAGGTACTATATTCAAAACGAATGCGATAACTTTAGTGTTTAAAGGTATTCTTATCGGGATCGTATAATACTGCGATAAAAAAAATAGTGCTATTTTTTTTTATCATATACTGACATTCAACACATACCTGTTCGTTTGAATCTCAATTATTAGAGGTGAATCCTCTGCTACGCTATAAAACGTGTAGTTTTGTTATCGTTTATTCGACTCTTAATTACATTTTCTTCAACTAAATCTCTTTATTAAAGATGATTGTATCGTGCAACGTGTCATTTAAGAATGCAAAGTGAAAAAGAACTACGTGTGTAATAACTTAAAGAAAATGAACGAATGAAATTAAAAAACTAAGTAATCAGTCTTTTTTTCCGAACCGTGTGATATGTACTGTAATCGGCAGTTAAGAAAATTTTATCAAAGCATTTTCTCTGCTTTGTGAATACTGTGTCGCGTATGGAGAATCTTGTAAGTTTTTGTTCAAATCAATTGTTACGTATATAAAACGAAAAAGAAGAAACGAACACTGACGATACCTTAAACGCTTTTACAGACGCATTGCATTTCTATGTGATTATTCCGACGCAGAGAAATCCGCTTTCAAATCAACGTACTCTGCCCGTTACTCACGTTCACGTCATACTTCTTTATCCATTGGATGTGACAAATGAGCGGTAAGCTACGCAAGTTGTTGCATACGCGCGTACCGAGAGCATTTTTCCGTAGCTCTTGAGCAATCTGATGCAGAGATTTGCTTTTCGTCTCGGGGATAAGTAAGAAAACGTAAACTATGGTAATCAGGCACATAAAACTGTAAAACAGATACGATCCGGCTAATGTTAACGACTCTGAAACAAGAATTCCATTAATTAAATATTTGGAATAAATAAAAATCTGAGTAAGAAAATTAGAAAACTTACTAGCCATCGCGCTAACCGACTCTGTGGCAATGATGTACGTTATCCATATAACGATGGAAATGAAACTGATGCATCTTCCTCGCACGGCTGCTGGGAAAACTTCGGTGAGATTCAACAGAGGCACTGGACCAAGGCCCAAAGCGTATGCTGCTTCGTACACGAGCAACGTTATTACCGCTAAAATACGTAGACCACCGGTAAGACCCTCCGATACAATGATATTCTGTGTCTGTGATCAAATAGAATTCGTTAAATCGAGTCTGGCTGATGCTTGGAAGTATCAGGGATATGCAAAAGTTTTAGTCTCTTGTTAACAAATCACGTATAAAGTATACTTGAATTTTCTATAATTTGGGTGTCAATTGTTCATGAAAGATTAAATCTCCTGCATATACCTAGTACAGAAAATTAGAAAAACAAAAACTGTACTTCGCAAGATGCTTTGATTTGTGTCCAAGTTTCTGGACTGGGAGCAATGACCGCCAACGGTGTTGGCAGTAATGGGAACGGTGGTGGTGAACCGGTGGGTAAGATGCTTTGGACTTTAACATCCTCGTTATGATGGTTCTTGCAATGAGCATTTACGATGTCTAAATTATCGTCGCCTCTATCTATCGTGGCGAGTAAGGATAACAATGATATCGTAGTCATGCAAATGGTTGCCGACGTGATCAAAGCGGTTCGACGTCCGCATCTCTCTATTATGACCAGAGACAACATCGTGCTGAAAACCTTGACGATGCCAAGCGATATTAAAGCCGTAACTTCCGCGATGTCTGAAAAATAGAAACATATGAAACGGGAAAGATATTGTTTCGAACGAAGAGATCACGATTTTCGATACTTACTGGAGCAGATGCCTAACAGGGCGAACAATCTTGGAGCGTAATATAAAACTTGTCGTTTACCGGTGCTTTGTTGCAGTATCAGCAAAAAAGCCATAATCGTGAGAGTCTCAAAGACCGTGTACCAAGCATTCTTAGATGAAGTCTTTGAAACGTTTGCCATTCTTTTATAGAGCAAAAACGGCGGTGATCGTTGGAGAAATATGATAGTGATGATACAAGCGGCCAGGGCAGGAACAGCTGTTATACCGATGGAAAATCGCCATTGATAATCGATGTTTTTCACAGCTGCGGCAATGACAGAGATCAAAAACCCGGTAGCTGTACCCAGCTGATATAACATTATGTTATATCCACGTTTGTTTGAATCGGACACTTCGGCCATGTATATGCAGTGAGCTACGGCTGAAACAGACCCTGAATATCCGCAAATTATCCGTGCGATAAGCAGTAGAATGTAATGATTTGCTAATGCGGACAAGGTTGCGCCAAAAGTCAGAAAAATTAGCGTTGATATCATTGTCCAGCGCCGGCCAAATGAGTCGATTAGAAAACCTAAACGATACAATACCATTAGTACAGTGTTCTTATCTCTTTCTCAATTGTAACAAACTATGTTTGCATACGTACCACCGGACAATCCACCAAGAAGAGCTCCGATAAACCAGATACTTATTACAAAATCTTTTTCGAAACAGTTCAAGTTAAACTCATGCTTGATCAACGGGGCTATCGGTTTTGCTATGCCCATGTCGCATCCAAAGGCGATACCTGCCAGAATAGCGACCGTAGAAACAAACACATTCTGATTTCCCGATGTTAACGGCGTCAAGTTATCGTTCTGCTTTGGTAGCGGTTTTCTCAGGCTCTTTGTGGGTAAACATTGATAATTTTCGTTCGGTACTTTGCTTATAGATGTTTCGACAGTTTTGTTCGCACTATTTAGCAGTATTGCTGTATCCTCTTCGTCTGACATGTTTCCTGAATGCGATAATCCGTACAGATAATTCACATTAAAGCTGCCGCTTTTATATTCTGGAACGTTAACAATGTATAATGTATAACATTTTTACAAGCGACAGTTTGAAAGAATTTCGTTCTGTGGGTTTTGTTCTTTTCGGTACGAACTGTAAGAAAAATTATTCCTTGCACTCACCCGATCCGACTGTATCGCATGAAACTCACCGATCACGAGGAGCAAGATTATAAAACACAATCGCTGTTTACGTTTGTTGATTTGACATTTGCGGCTTGGATTTGTAGATATAGAAATTGACAGTTCTCATCGTTTAAGCCTGTAACGCCATCTTACGAAGGCTTAAGAAGAAGAAGATGCGGTTGTGCGCAAGAGCAAGGCACTAAGGCACAGCCTCACTTTCCCTTTCGTGGTCGGACCGCGTCCATATCGGAAATCCGAACAAAAGCGATGGTTAAATACGAATAAGCGTATCGGATGAGAGGAAACTTTGAAATGCTCGTCGACTCTCGGAGCACAGAGCATAAGATCAAGAATGAAAAAATTATCAAACTTGACGGATAGATCGAGGAGTACTCTCGAGAGATTCGAGTTCTCGAATTTTCTCGTGGATGTCGCTGATTGTGCCGTTTCGCGTGGCTCCGCCCTTGGAGTGCATCGCGCGCTGCACGAGCGTTATCGGTACGCTAGTTAGTCGGCTATCGGATTCGCGTCGTTCAAGGTATCCAGAGGAAAAGTCGAATATCTTTTGTCGGTGTGGTTACGCGTTCGAACATCGTCGTATATATGCAACAACATTTATCAATGAATAATTTAAGTGTCGGTCACACGCTGAGAACCACTGACATTTCGTGTAATTCATGCCAAGGCGGAGATGAGCGCTCCGTGGACGGGTGATGTGGTTCAATTCGAAGACTTCCTCGATCGTAACTCGGGGATATCTAAAGATCGCACGTAAAATCTATGCCGGGTGTATCAGTGGTGGGGTAAACGACTTATTAACATCGCGAGTATCGCAAAAAAACGATCCTATATAGTACGGGAGTGCCGGTGCATCAGTGTTTAGTGATCAATGAACTCTGCGGTGCTGTATATTGGGGCGTGCTGCCAGTGGTACCTATTAAGCCGGCAGATGTATGTAAAACAGAAAAAACATTATTCTCAAATATTTCACGATATATACCATTTTGATTGATTTCTTCCTTTGATAGTTGCAACTTAAAGCCCCACCTTTTTATACTTGATTCTTCGTTCGTTTCCGATATTTAAAATTCTGTCACGAGCATCTCGAATTCTTTATGTTTTGTCTACCCATCCATCCATCGGTTTATTTCGTTTGGTATTTTTTAATGATAAAAAAGAAACCGAAAAAGGAAAAGTTTGGTCGGCTGACGTGATTAAAAACCTGATATTTTTTACGTTAATGTTACTTGTTCGAATTTCAAGATCGTTCATTGATCGACAAATCAACATTTTCAACCCTTTCGAACGCAGCCAATCTCTTAACGTATTCCATTAGTGTTGTTCGATTAGTAGTGTAATCGGTATAATCATGGTCTTGACGTAACATCGTCAAGTCTTCTCCGTTCAGATACTTTAAGGCTGGATCATCGAATGATAAGTAATGCTCTCTATATAATATCATTATGAACGATGTAAACAAGCGTAAGTAACATTTTTTTAAATGTATTACACGAAACAGAAATATTACAAATTATTCTGTGGTACAATACTTGTTATTAATTTATTTTTAATATTCGATCAAGGCGCTTCTCTCGTTTTGATAATCATACAGAAATTCGGGATTTTTAAATACTTCTATTTTTTGCTTTTTTACGATAAAACGTAAAAATAAAAATGTACTTTGACAAGCAGAAGTATTTTATTTATTTTTTTTTAAATGTTAAAAGATGCGAAGATATACCTAGATACGATTAATGTTTTGTTGCAGATGACAACATAATAGAGAATTGTAAATTAAATTTTCCGTAAGGAAATAAATAGAGGCGGTCAGTCTATGGTTGAAGGTAGACGACTAAAGATGAATGATATAGAAAGTATAAGCATGAAAGGCAGCGGAGGATCTAAGATGCCTCACAGTCATTCGACTCCGGCTGGTGTAGACGGAGGTAGTAGAACGCCTCCTACAACACCTAGAAAAGCTGGAAAGATGCTTGCCGTTCGTGTACAAATGTTGGACGATACGATTACAATGTTTCAAGTTCAGGTAACATTAGCTATTAGTCTCTAGTAATATCATTTGTGTGTTAACACTGTGTTTTTCATGAATCGTTTATGGGCATAAAAATATTCTGTTATTTATGTAATATACTTGCACAACAGAATTGACAAAAAATAAGTACTAAAATTGTTCTTTGTCCATCGAAGCGTATATATTAATGATACAAGCGAATATAATAAAAGTTACTTTTTTCAATGATTTGTCTATAATTCTTAAAAACAGTTGTTCGCAAAAACGACACTACATGTTGAAATATATGGATGTATAAATTGTTGTTTGTTGCTGTATCCTTTATACGTTTAAAAATCATTTACCTTACATTGTTTATGGGTATAACACTCTTAAATGAACTATTGGAGCATATAATTGGTTATACGTGCTGCACGAAGTACATATATTGATGTATTGATTATTCGTATAACTTTACTCGAAGCGTTTGAAACCTATTTCCAGTCGCATTACAAAAGCAATTTAATAAGTGAGAGTTGTCCTTGGTGGGTACGATTAATAGAAAAATTTTTTTGTATTAAACATTTTAGGCTAAAGCATTAGGGAGAGTGTTGTTTGATCAAGTTTGCAAACAACTACATCTTTTAGAAGCCGATTATTTTGGTCTCGAGTATCAAGAACCTAACGGAACAAAGGTAAGGAACAAACTGTTGCTAATAAAAGTAAATCAAGTTGGGTGTTGGTGCTTATCGATATTGTTTGGTTGCAGTATTGGTTAGATTTAGAGAAGCCCGTTTGTAGACAAGTAGGATTGTCGTTAATTGATCCTCTGTTGAGATTTTGCGTTAAATTTTATACACCGGACCCGGCCCAATTGGAAGAGGAGTTTACGAGATATTTATTTTGCCTTCAAATCAAACGAGATTTAGCTCAAGGTTTACTACAGTGCAACGATAATACGGCAGCTTTGATGGCCAGTTACATAGTTCAAGGTAATTTTTGTTTGTTTAAAAACGCAATAAAAAATTTGTTAGAGTATATTTTTTGTTGATTCTTTTAGCCGAATGTGGGGATTACGTGCTAGAGGATTATCCGGATCACACATATTTGTCGACGTACAAATTTGTGCCTCATCAAGATCAAGAATTGGAACGTCGTATTATGGAAAATCACAAAAAACACGCGTAAGATGTGATCCAATTAATTCTCATACAAATCAAAATTTCAGTCGAACGCATTGACGCAGTGTTGTATTTTTTCGAACAGCGGTCAATCGCCGGCAGAAGCGGATTTGAATCTGTTGGAAACGGCGCGTCGTTGCGAGTTGTACGGAATGAAGATGCATCCGGCAAAAGTACGTAGCATGAAATGTAAATTCTCTCGCATGCGTATGGACACTAGGAATCATATGCAACGTTTTTTTTGTTCAAGGATCACGAACACGTGCCTCTGAATCTGGCGGTGGCGCACATGGGGATCGTAGTGTTTCAAAATTACACGAAGATAAATACATTCAGTTGGGCGAAGATCAGGAAAATCAGTTTCAAAAGGAAACGATTCTTAATCAAACTGCATCCAGAGGGTTACGTGAGTATACACATTCCATGGGAAAGAAATTCGTTATAGGTCTCGAACGACTCGCGTTCAAGAATCTATGATGATTACAGGGTTATTACAAGGATACGGTGGATTTCTTTTTCGAGGGTCGTAACGAGTGTAAAAATTTCTGGAAAAAGTGCGTCGAGAATCATGGATTTTTCCGTTGTTCGGTGGTGAAACAAGTGGTACGACAGAAAACCCGAGTTCTCAGTCGTGGCTCGTCGTTTAGGTATGTCGCTTCGATTAACATTCACTATCAATGATTAACCCTTTGCGCTCGGAGCATTTTACTTTTCTGCTATTTTGGAACGGAAGATTTATTTTTATTCCTTTCCTTAATTTTCTGCGTTCTAATGTAAATAAAACTACTCTGGTAAATTAAATATGTCTCCTGGTAGGGGACAGCCGAGTGCAAAGGGTTAAGTTCAAGACGCGTAAGTTTAACTCTGTAAGGAAAAGTGTTATTAACGAGAGTTTCTCGATGTCACGTTAACAGGTACAGTGGCAAAACTCAAAAGCAAATCGTCGAATTCGTGCGAGACAATTACGTGAAGAGGCAGACGTTTCAAAGGTAGGTTCGATTAATTGGGTATGAAATGTCGTTCGATTGATTGACAAAAAAAAAAAAAAAAAGAAAAGGAAAGGAAAGAAAACAAAAAAGAAAAGATATACTCTAGAATATATCTGTATTGTGTAGCTAGTGCATGCGTACCATTATGTACTGTTCTCCCCCCCCTTTTTAATGCTGGTTTTTACACCATTGAGACTGTATATTTTAATTAACAAGCGCACTAATCTTTGCGTGGGTAAGACGGGAGGTGGCACGGTCTTGCTTTTGCCGGGACATTAATTGGTATTTATCGTGTTTATCGTGTTACTCTAATTTCCGTAGAATGAAAAATGTTTACTCTGTTCGTTCTTGTACGTTGCGTGTGTCAGTGTTGCCTGCTCGGACATGGGGTGGCGGGGAGTCAGGCTCACCATCAGGCACGATAACCCGAATGATCAATGTACCCTCTTCTTGATAGTGTGATCACTAATTCTCGTCGTTGTAACACCTAATATATTATAATTACACCGCAAAGTACCATATTTCGCATCACTGTCCCGACAGTTTTTATTTAACCAACGAGATATTTCATTGTCCATAGCAGTAGCCTGCTCTACAAATAGAGAATAGATTACTTTTCTTTATACAATTATATACTTTTCATTATACTCCTTGTACATACTATAATAATACAGTTAACAGGTACGATACATATGATTGTTCACTGTGCAGTATCGAAAGTAATCAGTCGGTCAACTTGACTAATAATGCTCGTCGAGTAGAACGAGAAGAATAAAATTCGAATTAGTAATGTTCCGTATGCGTGTGTGAAACGAGCATGCAAAACGGATTAATCGATTGATTCGTGTGTTATCTCGTTGACACGCGGCGTTTAGCTAGTTAATTAAACGATGGATTTTTTTACTGACATCGGGAATTATTATACTTCACGTAAAATCGATTAACATATACTTTTATTTGTGTTAAGAAAAGTGTAAAGAATATACAAGACGTTTACAAAAGATACGCGTACATTGTTCAAGCTATAAATTCTATTGTTGTAAAAGAAATCGAAAAGTACTTTTTTACGATCTGAAGCATCGTTTTCAAATCGCTCACTTTTCAATGAAATTGTTAAACGGTCGAGTACTTTTTGCTTTCTTTCGGCACAAGGAATTTCCAGCGTTTCACGATGTACACCTGTTTCGAAACAGCCTGTATACGGTACTTTTTCTGTGAAAGATAACGTGTTGATAATGTAACCGCGTTTTTCTTTTTCTCTCGGTAATTCAGATATACGTTTTTGTTTTTACTCGCGAGACGCGTATAGGAATCAAGCGGAAAGTTTGTGAAATAGTGAAATTCTAAAAGAGAGAGAGAGCATACCGTTGAAACGATAAGTAAGCGCAAAATAGACATAGGCTACCGTCTCGTGGAGAGATGGTAGAGGAAAAAAAAAGAAAGAAAACGATAAGATAGTTCTGGACAGGCTTGGCATTTGGTAGCCTAAGTCTGATGCTGAACTTGACTCTCTCTTGCTCGCAGGTCCAATTCGTTCCGGCAGACTAGCAGTGGTAGGGCATTGCAGGGCTTGGAGGGGGGAGGTTATCGTGGGGCCACTCCAAGCAGCTCCCTTATGGGCAGCTCCAGCATCTCTGCCCACCCCCTCCTGCCCCTCGGCGATCCTGGTATGTACCATGACCGACACCAACCTCCACGACAAACGCTTTCTTTGCCTATCTTCATTTTCTTCTTCTTTTTTACTTTCTTTTTTTCTTCGTCTTTATTTCAACTTTTTTCCTTTCGAACAATTTCTGACTACATTTGTTTCTTTTTCTCTTCCTCTTCCGTTTTATTCTTTACTTTACCTGTACACTTGTTCCCGTTGTACTTTTTCTTTTTTTAAGTTCGTTACGTTTTTTTCTTCTTCTTCTTCTTCTTCTGTTCTCTAGCCCTGTTCTTTCCGTTCTCCGAGTATCGTACGTACAGAGTATCGTAACAGTAGAGCAAGTAGAGTATTGGCGTATTGAACATTAGAACGCTTCTTAAACCGAGTTACTTGTATTCGTAAAAACCGTTATCTCTTAATATTGTGAAAGTGCACGAGCTCGTCGATGGGCGAGGATCGAATCGAATGAACGAACGAACGAAAGAAAGAAAGAAAGAAAGAAAGAAAGAAAGAAAGAAAGAAAGAAAGAAAGACACAGATAATACAGAAAAATAGGTGATTCGATAGATGTACAAGTGATGATGCTAGAAAGGGAAGGAGGAGGAAAAGAAAGAAAAGTATTTAATGTGGAAAATCGGTAAGAAAAACTGTACTGTACATTTCAGCATTGGAAACCCCAGCTCTGTCTCTATCATGCGGCTCGATGACACTGGATTCTCCGACGACTGTGACGAGTGTCTCGATGGGAGGGACGATTCACCGTCGCGAAGACACAGCTACGTCGTTTCGGACACTTACGTCCATCGACGTCCATTCCCCGGCCACACCCAGCCAGGTCCCAGCACCGCGACAGATGCTTGTTACCAGCCAGCAACGGATTTCATCAGCAGGTCGTATCAGCCCCTCTAACAGCAGTCCTCCCGAATTCCCCCCGCCGCGACCCATGCCCAGACACCCTTGGCAACGATCGGCCAGTTGCCGCGAACTGTACGCTTCTAGCTTCGAGGATTCGGGGAAAGCGCGATCAAAGGATGACAAATGTTCCGGCGAACAGCCGAGTCCCTTCGAACCTTTCTGTTTGCCGTCACAAGGCGAGCTAGACAATCCCGTGACACGGTACGGCGGCGAGGAGAGTAACCGATCGTACAGCGCGGCCAGCTCGAAATTGCCGTCGCTCGATCACGACTCGGTGCCCGACAGGGTTTATAGCAGCTCGTATCCAGGCACCTCGTCGCTCTCCACCGAGTCCGGCCACGAGGAGTCTGGCCCGGCGGGCGATCTTTCACACGACGATCTATCGCACGATTCTTACGAGCTTCTGGAACGCGAGCACGAATTTGAGTATCCGGAATCGTACTCGAGTCCTCGGGACGACGACGACGAGGAGGAGGAGGAGGAGGAAGAGGAGAACGAGGCGATCTCGGATCGTAGCGACGAAGGAATCGAGCACGAGATGTTCCAGATGGATTCCGAGACCGATTCCTTCGTGAAGCACCGATCGATCAAGTCGTCGGACAAGCAACACTTCAAATCCGTGCTCGCCGACCTGAAAAACGCCCGAACTAAATCAATCGATCGGTACTCGGCAGTCACCAATGCCAACAAGTCGGTAGACGGTGATTACGTGACCGTTGAATCTAGGATACAACGATCTAGCACGCAGATTGAACGAAAATTCGAGACGCGACACGTCAATTCCGTAGACTTGACGCAGCAGCAACAGCAGAGTAAATTCCTTCCACTTCCGCATCAGGATTCCGCGAAAAAAGATCCGATCGTGTTGCAGGTACAGAAACAAAAGATGTCCGTGCTTAACGAGCTAAGAAATTTCAAGCCGAAATACAAGATTACTCACGTGGATTCGGAGGTGTTGAGGGACGAGGGTATAATGCGTCCAAAGTCTCGGATAGACGACGATTTGAGCCCGGTCGACGGTACTGGGAAATCGATCGTCGATCAGAGAGCGAGGACGGTTAGGGCGCGTAGCATAGCTAGTTTGGAGGATCACGTGTCGCGCGTGTACGTAGAAACGGGTAGCTTAGGTCGGGGACACAACAAGGTTGCTAGGGAGAGAAAGTCGATCCGTGAGAGCGACGCGAAGCCGGTTAACGAGAAAACGTCGTCCAAAGCGTTGGATAAGGAACGAAAGTCCGTCGATAGGGAATACGGGAGGGAAGGTTACGGTAAAAAGGTGGAGAAGTCGGATTCGAGGGAGCGTCGATCGATCGAACGATTGGATTCGCGGGATCGGAAGTCGACGGACGGTCACGGTCGTCGTAGCGTGGATCGAATAGACATCAGAGAACTGAGACGAAGCATCGAGCGGCTGGACGTCAGGGAGAGAAGCTACGAGCGATTAGACTCGAAGGAGAAGTCGTTCCGCAACGCGGATCCTTACGAGTGGCGAGGAAAGAGCGTGGAACGTTTGGATTGTCAAACGCTTCGAGGCAGCACCGAGTACTTGAACAGAAGTCCAAAGGAGAAGAGCGGTCATCGGTACTCCGAGTTTAAGGAACGTCGTGAAAGAAGCGTGGAGCGATTAGACTCGAGGGAGAAGCGAAAGAGTCCTGGAAGCAAGAGCGGCGCGATCGAGTACAATCAAAGGCACACCTTGGAGCGTTTCGATTCCGGCAACAGAAGTCCTTTCGAGCGCGTCACCGCAAAGGAACACCGTGGAAAGAGCGCGGAACGGTTGGACTCGCAGGAGAAGCCGACCTTCGACTTCGATCCGGTGACGATCGAGCGTTTGAAGGGTCTGGAGCGTGGCAACTCGAAGAACAACAGGGGACACGATCGGAAGACGGAAACGAAAAGCGAGCGGAGACACGCGGAACGAGCAGACTCCAGGGAGAGAAAGTATCATCTGGAACGGTTCGACTCGAGATCGAGCGGCAGGAGCTTGGAGTGTATCGAGCAGGAGATCTCCGACCGGAGGCGAAGCAGCATCGAGAGGATCGAGTACAAGGATTCGAGGAAGGGTGGCAAGGGCCGCACGGAGAGGGGAAAGTCGGAGGAGAAGCCTCGCGAGAGGGACGACTGGAGGAGCTTGGAGAAGGCGCGAAAGGACGAGGAGAAACGCGAGCGGGAACGTCAGGCGAAGCTGTCGATCGAATCGAGGACGGAGACGGTGATCGGAGTGCCTATGGAGATGGAGACATTGAAATCGAAAACTGTGTTCACCGAGTACGAGCCAAAGATCGTCGGCGGCGTCGTGCTGGGATTCGACGACACGATTCCCGGTCACACACCGGTCGAACGGACAAAGAGCGATCCGAATCCCGCGCGACAGCGTCTCGGCTCGAACAGCAAACGACACATACTGATGCACCAGAAGTCGATCGACTTGACACCGGCCGATTCCGGGGACGAGGATCCGTTTTCGGACACTGCGGCCATGCAAAAGACCAACATAGACATACCCTACACGCTGCACAAGCGACACGTGATGAACGGCACCGCGTCCGACGACAAGTCCGAGTCGGATAGCGGGAAAAGCACGAACAAGTCCAGCAACGGTGGCGCTCGTGATCTGCCCAAGCTCCCCCCCAAGATGATCACCGATATTTCCTGTTTCGATCTGTCCAAGTTGTCCTCGATCGACAAGCCTGGTAACAAAGTTTCGCCGGATAAATCTAAGAGCGCCTCGATCGTGCCCACCCGACCGAAATCGATACTGAGTCCATCCGACAAACCGAAGAGCATCTTGAGCCCCACCTCGAAATTGTCGCCGACCGACGCGAAAAATGTGGTCTGCAGTTTCTCGCCTGGCAACAGGAGCCCATCGAAGCCAGGCTCCAAGGCACCGTCACCGGATAAACGGTCCGCCTCGTTCGACAAGCACACCACCAGCACGGAGATCACGATCGAGGAACGCAGTTGCGTCAAACCGTCGAAACTGTCTCCGATAGAAGCTAACGTGACGATCGTTTCCTCGTTCGAGAAGCGGTCACCGAAAGTCTCTCCCACGGAGCCGAACGTGACGATCGTGTCCGTGTTGCAGAAGAAGCGTTCGCCAGAGACGTCGAAGAGCATCCCCGGGACGCAGAGATCGTTCGATTCGAGATCGAAGGCGTTGAATTTCGCCGACGTGGTTGGAATGGAGATGAAGAAGAAGTTAGAGCGCAAAGCTAAGTCAGAGGTGGAGAAGGACAGTCTGAAAATGCCGGACGACAGTCTGGAGAAGCAGGACAGCATCGAGAAGATACCTTTGCCGGAGCTTCCGATGCCAATGATGGTTAAATCGGAGGACGAGAGGCTTGGTAGCACGAACGAAGCAGAACGATTCGAGAAACCTTGTTCGGTGGAAAGTTGTATAGAGAAGCAGAAGGAAGAGGTGGCAGCTGGTACGGCCACGGAGAAACCGAAAGTTCCGGAGAAACCGAAGAGTCTGGAGAAACCGAGTATTCCCGAGAAGACGAAGCGGATCCTGGAGAAGATGGAGTCGAAATTTTCGGCGATGAAGATGACAGGGCCGAAGATCATCGACACGGGGTTCGACGATTTCGTGGAGCCGGTCGCTGATCTGCCGTTGGACGAGGTTCCGGTGAAGCCTGTGCTGGAATTGGACAGCTTGAAAGTTCCTGAATTCGTTCCTTTCATGTCGAGACCGCACGGCGAGCCGTTGCGTTCGAAATCGTTATCTTTGGCGGAGGAGAAGGCACCGATCGACACGCTGCTCTCGCCGGAGCTCGAGAACAAGCACTTCGTGCCGGACGTGTCGCCGAAGAGAGCGAAGAAGGTGAAGCCTGAGCCGAAGAAGGACTTTAAGAAACAGTCGAAATCGTTGGAAGGGGACAAACCACCCCTGAAGAAGGTAGGCTCGAAGGAGGCGCGTACACCCACGGCCAGCTCGAAGATCGACAAGTCCAAGTTGAAGATAGGCGAGATGCCGCAGGAGATCATCATAATCGATTCGACGGACGTGGCGCCGGAAGTGAGCATAGTTCAGAAGGGTAGATCAAAGTCTGTGGGCAGGCTGTCTGAGAAAGCGTACTCGACCCCGTCGAAGGAAGAAAGAGAGGAGAGCAAAAGCGGTCGGGCAAAGTCTGCCTCCGTGGACGACGATATGATCAAGCTGAGCGCGGTCACCAAGACCGAGAAGTCGCGGCCAAAGTCATTAGGCATTTCCAAGAGTCTGGGCAGCAGTACCGAGAAGAAGGATTCCCTGGAGAGGATCTCGCCGAAGCGGACGATAGTCTCGAAGGCATCTAGGTCCGAGGCGAGGTCGCCCACCTCGTCGAAGGACGCGGCCAGGCACCGAGATCCGCGGATAACGCGCTCGAAGACGGAAGTCAGAGCCGACGCGGACATCGAGGTGGCCGTCGACGCGTTGGAAGCAATTCGATTGGCGCGGGAACGCGAGGAGACGGGCGAAGAAGCGACGCAGGAGGCGAAAGATGGGAAGAAGAGCTCGGTGGCGGAATCACCGGTGGTGCTTCGGAAACCGGGTCAGACGCCAGTGTTGTTTGCCCGTGCTCGGTTAGGTCTGTCGGAGGGGAGCGGAATTGGCGCGCTGCAAAGGCAGGGAGCGACGCAGTCACCGACCGCTCAGAGGAGAGCCAAGTCGTTGGACGCGCCGGTGATCGCGGTGCACAAACTTCCGCCGACCAACGCGTTCTCCAGCAAGGACGACACCGTCGACGTGTCGGAGAACGCGGAGGAGCAGGAGGAGGGCAGGGAACAGCAGGAGGGCGCGATCACGACGCCGGACGTTGGTTTCGTGGCAGCTAGGCCGCACTCGATTCAAACGGAGGCGTCGCCGAATCACAGGTCGGACAGCACCGACCATACCACCGTGCCGGAGATCTTCACCGACTCTCTGTCCGTCACGGAAACTTCAGCTCAATACCTGGAGTCACCGTTGACCGAGTGCAACGAGATCACCGCGAGCGCCGATCTGATTCCCTACGAGCGGGACATCGTGCAACCAGAGTCGACCGACGGGGATCACAAGACCATGCTGGAGACAGTGAAGGTGGACGAGAGAACGAAGTTCATCGATCAGAGTTCCGTGGAATCTACCGCCGATCAGGAGGTACCGCTCGATAAAACCGTCGTCAGAACGGAGAAGATCGATCTGCTCAGCATCTCGAAGACCATAGAAGGATCGCTCCCTCGTACCAACGTGGAGACCTTTTCGACCGCGTTGGACGCGACGCAGGAGCACACGGTGACCTCGGGCGATCAGATTGGGAGAATGTCTGTGGATAGAGACGACCTACCCGACGTAACGGTAACCAGCGTGACCGTAGCTCAGGACGTTGGTCAGCAGGACCAACCGTCCAGGCCGATCGAATTCGATGAGAGTCAAGAAATGGTAAAATCGCCGATCCAGATTTCCATCGAGGAGTGTTCCGATATCGAGGACGATGACCATGACGAGGAGGAGGAGGAGGAGGGCGATGTGGTTCACAGCGACGATCAGGATGAGGATCAAGAGATACAAGAGCAAGAGGGTGACGACAATCGTCCTCTGGACTCGGCGGACACCAGCGAGGATACCTTGGACGCTTTGGACACTCAGGTACATATGAGAGGCATCGATAGCGAGCTCAGCTCGCCGGACTATGGGGCCGACAAGATGGACGAGAAGACGTTGGTCGAGGTGGAGTTGACTCCCGAGTATTTAGAGATGAGGAGAGAGGACGAAGAGGGCGCCGAAGAGCTACCGGAGGACGACGAGCCGGAAGAATCGAGAACCAAGGATTCGGCAGAGGAGACCGAAAATCGTTTGTCCATCGAGAAGAAGCTCAGATTGAGCAGCGAACGTTCGAGAAGCGAGGAGACCAGCACTTGGACGCCCGACCGCGAGGATCCCGAGTCTAGTTCCTGTTCCATCGCTCGACCGCTCGGTATAGGACAAATCCAGCCGATAGTGGATCGTCGGGAAATTAATCGAATGAAAAGCGGCCGTGGTTCCTTGGAGGAGGAGAACGGTTCCCACGTTGGTAGCAAGTTAGACTGCAATCCAGCATGGAAACCGTTCCCATTGGAGAGTTCCGGTAGCTCGAGCACCGAGGACGGTTGGCCGGCCCACGACGAGAACAACGCGGTTCAGTCTCAGTCCGAGGACAGCAACGGACAGAACGAGGACAGCTTTCAGGAGGATTTAGCCGATTTTCCGGGCAGTTTCATTTATCCGACAGGTCCGGATATTTTGACCAGTTGCGGCACGTTCGCGTTGACGCGAACCCTCTCGAGAATATCCGAGAGGTCCACCACCTCGGAGCAGGACAAGAGCGATCTGGAGGACTCGTTCAAGCCCAGTTCGAGGTCTCCGAGTTTGGACGACGAGTCGTTGATGTCCAGCGACCATCAGCCTTCCCTGTCTTCCGATCCGCCCTCAGGCACCGCTATCCCCTCGGTTTCCGACGATCGACGCACTTCCTCCGAGCTGCCCGACATCCCGATCGACGTGGTGGCCATGGGACAAGAGGAGGACTTGAAATCTCCGAAATCACCCGGCAGATCGAAACTGCAGACACAGAGCTCGGAGGATTGGCCGTCGCCTCCCAGTTCGCCGGTGTTCGAGCCTCCCGTGGTCAGCCACGTGGAGACCTTCTACATGGAGATCAAGCCCGAGGAGGCGGTGAAGGTGACGGTGACCGACAGCACCGAGACACCAGGTCGACTGGAACGCGACAGCGACTCTAGCGACGAGAATCGAACGCTTCACGACGATCTGCACTCCACTTTCCTAGAGGACGGCCAAAGCTCCGCGTCCGCTACCACCGTCGACGGTACCGTGAAGATAGCGGTGAAACCAAAGTCCAATTCGTACATCACGGGCTCGTCGCACAGCGAGGATACCTCGATGGGCTTGTCCATGTCCGAATGGTCGAGCTCGAACAACACCGTGCGCCAGTTTTGTCAGTATTCCGGCACGAAATCCGACGACAACTCTCTGGCGGAGCTGGGCGCCTCCATCTCGGATTGGTCAGGTAGTGCCACCGTGGTACCGCAACAGTACTACTCGACGATCGCGGGAGACAAGAGTCAGAGCGATACAACTACCTCGGATAAGAGTGTGACAAGCACCAGGTCCAATTCCAATCGTAGAACCACCGACGCTTCTCCTCCGGCTCCTTCCTCGCCCCCGTTACCTCCACCGCCGATTTCGCCCCCTCTCACGCCGCCACCCACGCTTCCCGCTTCCATGGGCCCCGAAGAAGCAAGCCTGAACGAGGATCGATCGTCCAGGGACGAAGTGGCGTCCAGGGAGGAGCAGCTGGACGTGGCGAGGAGGTTCATCGAGAGTCAGTTCGACGAGCAACGTCGACTGGTGTCGCAACAGAGTATCTCGAGATCCTCGTACGCTGACATATCGCCGCCGCGGATCACTCTGCGGAACGAGTTCGACGAGGCTATCGACGACGAATTCCACACCATGTCGGACGACGGTGACATGCCGCTGCCCATTTTACCGGAAGAGGAGGAGCTTGACGAGCAGGAGGAACGCGTGGCGCCAGACGAGGTGGAGGAGGAGGAGGATCGTCTGTACGACAACGTGCCCGCGATGAAGTACTCGAGCAGGGATCAGGTGCGCATGGAGGTGGCGCGAGGCGACAGCTCGGAGGACATGCACGAGAAATACACGGACCTGGCGTTGGCCTCTCGGACGGCCGGAGACGACGACTGGTCGTTCGAGGAGGAACGCGAGACGATGGCCGAGAAGGAGAAGCCCAGATCGAGCTCGAAATTCGAACGAGGCTTCTCGGAGCCGGCAGAGGTGGGCAGGTACGAGACCAGGTCTACCGAGCGGCCCGTGATCGTACCCATTCGAGCCAAATCGACGCCTTATTACTCGACCACCAGCTTGAGCGGCGAGTCGACCACCTCCAGTCCTCCGATGCAGATCAGGACCCAGATACGAACGAAAACGATGCCTTACTCGTCGAGCAGGAGCCCACAGAGCGAGGGCGACACCTCCTCGAGCATGGACAGCCCGGTTCACACGCCCGTTCGTGGCCAGATGGCGGTGCGCCGGCGAAGACGGGAGAACTTGAAGCGGCGGCACCGGGTGGTGGTCGATTTGGAGGTGAAGGACGGTCAGATCGTGTCCAGCACCGATTCCAGCTTCGACGTGGCCACCATACCGCCCCCTTTACTCGCCGAACGGCCCAGTCCCGACGTCGACGACGACGAGTACTCGGAATCCAAAGAGAAACAGCATCGACGACAGCAGCAACGTTGACGAGACTTCGACGTCGGGTCTTGTCGTTCGACCTTCGAGGCAACCGATCGAGATTCGCTAAGAGGAAATATCAAAGAATCATCGATCTCTAGTCAAACCTATCGCTCCAACAGAGTGTATCATTAGCACACGTTTGTTATACTCGTTTTAGAAATATTCGATCGAGTTTGTTCGAACCCGTACACGCCAACGAGTCTTCTCGATCCGTACTCGAATTAGGACAGAACGAAACCGACGCGACGGTTGCTAGAATCTAGCCAATGTAAACTGATAGAAAAATAGCTCGATAACGATAAAAAAAAAAAAAAGAAAACGACGCGTATGAGATACGTATCGGCGATCAATCGGTAGAATCGTAGCGAAACTACGAAAAAAAAAAAAAAAAAAGAAAAAGAAAGGAACGAAAAAAGGGAGAATCGGACGAAGAATGATGCTGCTTGAACGTTAGGAGAACGACAATCATTGTTGACGATAAGCGAGCATCGTGGAAACGAAGAGAGAATCGACGAAGGGTTCCGGAGAAGAGGAATTGTCTAAGCGATCGTATAATTTGGTCATAGTTTTAGTTCGTGTCTCGTGTTTTAGGACGGAAGACAAGTTGCTCAACGTAGATACTTATAATTAACGACGATTATCGCGCGATTTCGTTGAACATAACTCGCGTAACTAATCGTGTGGAATTGCGAATCATGGTGCAAGTGGCGGAATTATTATCACGGTAGGTTTTAACGAGACCGTTCGTCTTCTTCGCTTTTTTGTCTCGTGGCCGCAACGACTCGATCTTCTCAACGCGATCCACCGGCCAGAAAGGAAAAAACTTCATCCACTTTATTTCTTTGATAGACAAATCCTACAGGAGTGGATCCTTGATCCTTCTCTCGTCTTTGTTTTGCAGGTACTTTTTAATCGACGGTAATCGCGAATAAATCCGCGCGTCGAAGATTTATCTTCTTCGACGATCGAGGTCGGACCTGTTTCTTTTTTCAAGGTTTCGATCATCGTAACAATGTCAAGTCAATTATAAAGTTTCATCGATCGATGAAAGTAATCCCAGACGTTGGTTGCTTTAAAAATACCGATCACCTTGAAACGCGAAGGAGCACGACCTCGACGTAGCTCGTTATCGTTGGGATGCCCCCCTTTTTTTTTTCTCTCCGCAAATTCTGAAAAAGACTTTATTCGCGGTGATCGCGTCGATCGAAGGACATTAAACGTTCGACACCGATACTCGACGAGAAACAAGGGAACGGCGATTGGTTAGGAAACCTTTTCTTTCATTCTTCTTTGTATCGCGTTGTCTGTCGCGGTCAAAATGAACATGTATGTATAATACATACAGCAAGCCATTGAAATATCAGTTTTTTAAGGATACGAAGGATTAATACACCGACGGCTGTAACACGCCAAGAAACTGAAAAATTGACGAGCCAATAATTTATATCGTACGAAATATGATCTTGTCGCGTTAGGAGCGAGCAACGAACGTTAATTTTCGTGCCTTGTAACCAACGGCTCGGACAAGGGATGCATAGTGGTATCGATCGAAGCTAAATACGTCGATGGATCGACCAGGTTACGAGGAAAAGAAGCCGAGAGTAAATAAAACACCCACCGCCGGTTAGGGTTAAATCGACGTTAAACGCGTATCGTTCGTCGAAGCGTAAAGGGTTTGATTAAAAATAAATTCTCCTTGTTCGACGCGTTGAAAACCTTCGATCGGTATTCTGTATAATATGTCGACGATTCCTGACTTTCCTTATCCAAATAATATTCTGTGATACTAAACTAAATATTAATTTAGTATTATTTTAGCGTGGTATTCTGTAACAATCGAGTTCCTTTCGTATCTTTCGTATCTTTCGTTGTTTCTCTGTCGATAGAATTAATTCGCGTTTAATTTTGATTTCCGGGTGAGACGGACGTTGGGAGACGGACGATCGAAAGCAATAATTTAAAACGTATATTCGTAAGACGTTGATAGCTGCGAGTGAATCGTCGACGGAGGCAAGGCTAGTGTACTTCTAAAACGCTCGTCGTTCGCAGTTTGACTATGAAAAGTTGCACGACAAAGGGAGGAAAGGGAGGGACGAATCGTTGGGTTTCTCGTTCTTGTTGCACAGAGAAATGAACGTCGTCCGAAACGAGGCACAACGGGGCCTCATCCTCTGGCTGTTGCGCGTTCCGATTTTACGAAACCAGCGATACGCCAACGGTGTGTGTACGCTATAGGGAAAATGGGCGCGTTATGCCCAGTTATTCGGGTTAGTAATTATTTCAGAGTGGGTGAAATAGATAATGGGCTAGGTTGAACTTTCGATTATAAGACGAATGATGGTATCTTCCCTATGGAAGCCTACGATACGATCTTTCCCTCACAACGACGCGATATAACGCGAACAACGTTTGAATATTTGACGAAGAAAGCGGCCAGGTCGGTGGGACAGAGGCCAAGCTTGACCCTTTCCCGGGGGACACTCGCTAATTGATCGATGAATAATTTCTTCTTTTACTTGTATCGAGATTCTCTGGAGAAATTAACGTTCCAACTTGTAACTGTTAGAAACTGTGCGACTGCCCATGCTGATCTGTTAATTGAAAAAGTTATTGAAAGTTATTCGGTATAGTTGTAACAATTCTTGTACGCGTCGAAAGGGTTGAGCCGGTCTCGTTTCGACGACGGGAATAATCTGAAATATTCCATATTACATATAACAGAAGAGCGCGTGTATAAATACATATATACGTGATATATGAAATCGGCGGCGCGTCTCGGACAGCGGTTTATATTAAAAATCGGTTGATAAATCACGTTATCGTTAAAGAATAATCGTTAATCACCACCGTGACACACCAACTCATTAATCGCCCCCCACTCCATTAGTCATTGTTACCATAATTATCGCTACACTTAATTGATTACAAGGTTTACCGTTACTACATCCGTAGAGCGCAGTGAAGATTATACGAAGAAAAAAAATTAAGATAAAGTAAAGTAAAAAAAAAAAAAAACAACTACGTATCGAAAGTTATACATATTAGGGAAGAATGGAAGAAAGAGATTATAATATGAAATTAGAGGGCGACTGGCGAGTACCGATCACGCGATGGCGAGGGTTAAAATTGCTTTTTTACCGACGAGTCGACATCCATTTCATTCCGATAGATCGACGACGAACTCTGATCACGAGAATCGGATCGTTTGATTCTTAGCCACCGAAACCGTAATCGTTCTGGATCTATTCCATTTTCCACTCGTTCGAGCAGAATTATCCTAATATTCCATAGAGAACAAATTGAACACATTTACATAGTGAAGTATCGAATAGTAATTGTACAAAATTAATAAATTAGTTATGTCAACTTACTGACGATCAACTTCGAAACAAAATGGCGAAAGTTTGATTTTGCATCGGAAATTTTTTCCAATCTTATTTCGAACCGAGGTTTGGCGTGATTTTCGTGAAGATCCAGAGAATACGGTTTTGGCGATAAACTCGAAGGGAAAAAATCAAAAGAGATGAAAAAGGGTATCGTTGTATCCTCGATCTATCCGTAACGAGTTCCTGTATATCGGTTTAATCTTGACTTGTCCTCGTCTTGCATTTGTGCATTGTCAGTCCTGTCCTGCCATCGATATTACAACACACGCACGCGTCTCCTCGAGCACTGTTCTTTTCTGTATCCCCTACGTTCTTGGGTTTTTCTATCTCACTGTGTCATCGTAAATAAACCTTTTTCTACGATCATCTTCCTCTGTAACCATCATCATCGTCAACCACCTTCGCTCAACTCGTTTTCTTTTTTCTGTTCTCGACTTTGTTTCATTTCTTTCCTTCTCTTCTTCTTCTTCTTTCTCTTGATCGTAATCGTTTATAACGCGTGCGTGTTGCTCGACTACGCAACGCGTATGTGCAGCCTCGAGATCGTTGCGCTCGAAGTTTTCGAATCCGTCTAGCTTTTGCACAGCCAAAAAAAAAAAACAGCTCGACGTTTCTTGGGCCTGTTCGCAAAACCGAGCCACCAAAAAATCTGATCGATTCGATCCCTGTCACGGTTTTTTGATCAATCTTATAATTACGGCCCGTAAGTTGAAATGTCACGAGTTCAAACGAGTTTACTTCGCAAAGTTAACACGTTGGCTGCCATGGGGCTGCACCGGTGACCGGCATCCGGAATTTTTTCACAATCAAATAATTACCAAAAGAAATGTTGAAATGAACCACGGATAGCGTTAACATTAAGCTAATAATGCTAGCCATCGAATTGGAAGTGTTAAATTTGAAAATTAGCTGATTGTATTTCTAATAAACATGATTTCAACGTGTCTGACTACACACGTCCGTTTTCACTGTGCCAGTCAACGTGTTAAATCTATCGTTTTTTCTATTCAGAAGTTCCCATAATCTGAAAGAAGGGTTATCGTACGTTTACGTATACAATAATATCAGTATTGAAAAATAAGCCATAACGTGGATCGAATTCGTATCATCCGTGAAGAAAGTACGAGCCGAGGTGACCAACGTCGCGACTGTCTGTCCAAGCTTTCAATCGTTTTTTCTCGATTGTGCAATTGTACAATTTACAGTTGCAGCTGTCACCGTTCAACGAGAATGAGACTGTTTGATTTAAAACGAAAACCTCGAGCCCAACGCGATGGCTGAAAAAAAAAATCAAGTTGATCGGTTTGTATTCGACGTTAGCAAAACGACTGAGAACACTTTGATTCGTTAAACGATATGAACGATACGTATATTATACGTGAATTGTATAACACGGAACTAACGCGTGTGTTTACGGATTTGCGTTTAGTATACGTATACATACACACTTATATATATATTATATATATATAAATATATTTATATTTAATTATAGACATAAGAGAATATAGTATGCAAGGGTCGTGATACCTATAATAGGGATCAAAGGTATTAGACGTAAACCAAATGTGCAGATAACTTGTACGGTTATGCGAGTTCCCGGTTCTTTTTCTTTTTTTTTCTTCTTCTTTTAATTTCAATTTTTGCCGCGCGTACGGCACGACGTTCGAGTGATGATTAGTCGCTTTTTTTTTTCTTCTTTTTTTTTTCGACACTGACTGCCACGTCAGCCATACGTGGGTGACACTTGAATTTCCATAGAAATTTCTCTCTTGCATTATTAATTAGAAATCATCGTAATCGAAATGACGAAGAATTGCAAGAATAATTGGTAAAATTTGATGAAAATATATTCTTTGCCTGATCAAGTTTTCAGCGCCTTGAGCGTGGCAGTCGAGGTGTTAATTGGCCCGTGGTGAGTCGAGTTTCTCGCGGTTTCGTTTCGTTTCTAGGGCTGCCAGGAAAATTTGAAAATTTGAATATTTCAGCCTTTCAGAATCGAGTATTTGAATATTCGATACATTTGAAGTAGAAATATTGAACTGGTCGAGCTTCAAATGGAAATTTAAAAGTAATCGAAACGACACGAACTCGTGCACGCGATACGGTGTAACAACAGGTGAAACGTATGAAGGATGATCGATGTGTACGTTATACTCTACGTGTGCTTTTCGACAGGTGGTGATCCGAACAATCGTTGGAGCTACGCGAACGGCTACGTGAACTCGCCGGCTTGGCACGTGCCACTTCGCGTGGCGCAGATTCGTAACGTAATGGTTCACGCAACGCCACGCACCCTCACCAATCGATTCTTACCGGCATACCCACGTTGAGACCACCCCGGCCCGAAACAAAGAAACAAATAAAGAAGTACCACGCTACAGCTCTGAGAGACAATCGAGGCCTTCGTTATCACCCTATAGGTGCACACACACACGCGGTCAACGAATACCAGACCGAACGGAGAAGAATACGCCTCTTCGCTTCTTTCATCTTTTCGCTGCTTCGTTCACGTTTTTTTTTTCTTTTTTTTTTTTACCAATTATCGTGATAGAGCAGCGCGTATGTTTAATCAGAAGCATCCACGGATGCTTCCTCGACTGCGGTGATGAATAGGGACGCGAGTAGCGCGTCCTCGTCATTCTACGATTACTATCGTAGCCGACGCCCGAGAAAGTTCACAATTTGCCGAGAGAAATTTTCAAGCGTCCAGGCCGATTTATACAATGCGTTTTACTTCCGTAACACCGTCGGAACCTCTGATACTTATGTTACGCGACGTAGCTTATCAATCGGCCTTAAGAAAGAAAAAACCATTAGGATTTCTCTTGGCACGAATCGTTCTTTCTCGTCGCGTGCCGTCGTCTCGCGACCGTATCTTTTTCTTTCTCTTTCGTCCATCCTCCATTATCCATCATTTTCACCCATCTGATTAAGGTCATTTGTTTCTCACCATCTTCACGACAATGTCTCTCACGTTTGCACTGCACCAATATGTAGAACGATAGGAGAACGGTAGTTGATCGATCTGTTCATGTCGCGGCTCCTTCAATTTTCCATCCGAATCACATCTGAATATTTCTCTGATGTCACTCCCTTCTCTCACGATGTTGTACAGTTCCATTTGAATTTCTTATCCTCCCTTGCAAATACTTCCGTTCTATCTATCCCACCGATAGCGCATTCTTAGCCCCCTGTAAATAGCATCTGGAGAAAAGCCCTTTGATAACTTTCCACGGGTCACTGGGACAGAAAACGAAGACAAAACTCAATTAATTTGCCAGTCTAGTGTTTATTCGTCCTGTCGATTCTGCCCATCCCTCTGTATAGTGCGCAGAGATGTGAATTTTTGTTTGCGAGACGTCGACGCGCTTCCGTCAGGCTGATCGGAATAAAAGATCAATCGTATTTTGGAGTTTTGCGATTCGAGGTTTCGGGAACGTCTAGACGCGATGAAACTAAACTCACATCTCTAGTTGCAGTGTGGTACTTGACTCTATTCTCCTCCCGCATCGTACGCGTGCACACAATTGCGTTGGACGTGTGTGTTCGATTGTTCAACCTTGTGAACCATTACGTAGCGAAACACCCCCTTTTTTCTCACACCACCGATCGTTCACCTGTCCCACGGGAAATTCACACACGTACACGTACACACTCACGGGAACACAGAAAATGCACTCCGTACACCAGTGACACATATTTGCAACGTATGCGTGTATGACACCATGTAATCGTACGTTCTATCTTCGTCCTTTACTCTCCCATAACCCGTTCGTTCAACTTTCTCGTTATCTTTTTTAACGTGGCCTTCTTCCAGGTGTTCGAGCTCGTCACAATCCTTTTTATACCTCGTTACGCGATCAACCCCTTCTGCCTTTTCACCTTCACACTTGCCGAATTCCATGCATCTGTGGAATTTGAAAATTGGCAAGCAAAGATTGCAGGTTTCTGTAGTAAGAGGCAAAGGGGTTAATCGGTAATTCTGTAAAGTGTTCGTTCTCTCGACCCCACAACCCCGAAGCTACTTTGCTGTCGTTTTTGGAAAACTGTACGTAATCGTTCGCGGTTTTCTGTCTAACACTTTAACTGCCACGTCAGCCATATGTGGGTGACACTTGAATTTGCATAGATATTTGTCGCTTGCGTTATTAATATCCTTTCAATTATTTAATTAGAATAAATAGAAATTACGAAGAATTGTAACAATAATAGGTAAAATTTGATGAAAACAAATACTTTGCCTGACCAAGTTTTCAGCGCCTTTAGCGTGGCAGTCAAGGCGTTAAACGGTGTTCAGGTACGTGTCCGGCTAATGCGCCCACTCGCAAGAAATGCTATCGATTGCTTAACCCTCTCGCTACGGTCATTTCTCATTACACCTTTCAATACGTTCGTATATTAAATTAACTTAATACCATGAACGCAAACATTCGTTAATTTTCTTGGTAGCGAAAGGGTTCAATGGACACGTACCCTTACGATCGAAGTATTACGATACTCTTTGCACGCTCTATCGACTGTCGATCATTCGTGAAACGGTGGCAAATTTTTCCTGTAAAATCAAGAAAATGAAAGAAGAAAAAAAGACTCGAACGGTCGCGTTCCAGTTGAATCGTTTCCCGGAAATAAGTTTTCATAAAAAGAGACGGATGTCTTCCACGAAACGTTCAATCAGATACCTTTTATAAACTTTTTATACCTACTTGTCGCTGAACAGACTTTTAGAGAAAGATCCGTAGAACAGACTGTGTCGCGCTTCCGTCTTTCGTTTCTCTTCCGTTTGTTTTACCAAATGAAAACCTTACAGTCGAATGGATTTAACTCTTTGCGGTCCAAATTTCACGTTCCAATACCAGACTGACCCATTTTCGAATGTATTTTACAAGAATATTTCTTCCATAAATCTCAAACGTAAAAGTGAAACTGTGATTGTAATTTTACCACGTTGACTGGCACAGCGCAGCGTGGCAAAACAAAATATCTTAATATTAATATTAACTCGAAGAATATTATCATCAAGATATAAGGTATATTAAGTTAGTAATCAAAGAATATTAATATTCTTTAATATTAATATTAAGTATTTTTAATACATTTTTATTACTAACTTAATATTGTATCTTATACCTTAATATTAATATTCGTTGATCGCTAACTTTTAATATCGACGCCCTTCTCTGTCCTTTCATCAATAATTATTCGATTACAAAGAATTTCAGACGTTGCTTACAAGCGTCACTTCCGTGCCAGTCGACGTGTTAATTTTTTCACATCCTTTAAAAAAGAAATGGATATAAAGTATGACTGCAAAGGTTTAAAGAGAAGACGACGCGTCGTGTCGGCGATCCTCCAATTTTGTAATTTATCTACCTTTGTCGCGATCGTTTATCGACATACCGTACTCGTTAACTTTCTCCCTTTCTCTCTCTCTCTCTCTCTCTACATATATACATGTATATATACATACATGTGTGTATATATATACAGATACACGTATACATATTATACATATACATACGATCCGACAATGCGCGGTGATTTCCCTTCAAAGAAGAGAAATTTTCTCGATACTCTGGTAGTTCGACGAAAAATACCGCGGATGAAGAATAAATAGGGTAGGTAGATTATAAAGGGGGGGAGGGAGTAGGGGTAGGGATGGGATATTAAAAGAAATAAAAAGGGGAATCACGGCGTTCAGAAGGAAGGGAAGTTTGCATTACAAACCGTAGAAAATCTATTGTACATTGATTATTGATACATTAATTATGATAACAATAAATTATATACAAAGTCAGATGGTTTAAGAGGTTTTATCTGATACCGTTTAATATACGTTACTGGGCCGTTTCGTTTTCTTTCGTTCTTTACACACCAATTACATACGAGATCTTTTTCTTTATTCTTTTCATTTCTTTTCCTTCTTTCGATTTGTAGTTATCTTTTTCTATGACTTCTCCCCCCCACCTTTCTAGCGTTCCCTTTCGTTTATTCTCGGTTCGAGCGTAACCCTTTGCGCTCTACGATTACGATAAATCATCTAACCATAGAAGAATAATTATAATGTTTAGGCATATGGTTTTGATAGGTTGATAACTAAAATGGGAAATTTCGAAGCAAAATAAAGTAAAGAATTAAATTTTCAATCGACATTTTGATTGATATTTAATTCCTTACACTGTTTCATTTTCATTCACCAAATTTTCTACCGGGTATTATTATTAGTAACGATACTACTACAGAATCACTGCAAACTCTTATATGCAATTCTGTTAAAAAAAATTGAACATTCGGAGTGCAGAGGGTTGATGGTGTTCTTAGGAATATTATTCTTCCGATCCTTGCGCGTCGTCCTCTTTTTCGTTCTTTATTACCGTATCTTTTTATCGCACTCCCGGATTTGTTGGTCGACCGGATGACAATACCATGTGTGAGTAATTCCTAACAGTGCCTAATTCTTTACTGTCAATGATCTGTTTTTTTTCTTTTTACTATATTTCTTTGCGATTCGTCGTTCACTTGCTCGGGTAGCTGTACACCCATCTTGCTCTGTCTTTTCTCTTTTAATTGATGAAATTCTGAATGAAAGCTGTGTTACATCGTTGATTTTGCACGAATCCAGATTCTTTATTTTCTAGATTTGACTGCGAATGCAACGCGGAATGGCTTCAACGTTTATCGAACACTTTATTTTACACACTTGTCCCTAAAAGATATTTTCATCTCACTTACGAAACACCTACACTTACAATTAATCGTTGCACATTGTAATATAAATGCACACCTTTTTCTGAACAACACTTCGGCATGTCTGGTTTCTTGCGTTCGTCCAAGGAACACCGTATAATTCTTATTATCTGGCAGAAATTTTAATTAGAACGTCGCACGTGTAACGTAGACATAGCAAACGTTCCGAACAACAGAAAATTCCTTCTTTCTTCCTTCCGGCACGATCTATATTACACATCTTACGTTAAAAAAGAATGATTGTCTCTCGATCCAATTATTATCCTTTGCTCGATTTCTCTCTCCGTTTTTTCTTATATTTCTTTCTGATTCCCTCGTTATCGAGAAAACAGTCAGCGAACCAATAGCCGAAAGAAGCTGACGTTTCAAGTGCACCGTAGCATGCGATTCGAATTTATACTTTGTTCCATCAACGTCTATTGTTTATCTTATTGTTTATTCAACCGTCGTGTTTTCTTATTCTTTGATGGTTTTTAACATTTATCAATGTTGGTCCCGAGAATTTCTTCTCTTACCTGTGTTCGTTTACAGATATCGAGAAAGATAAGCATCAGGGGATCCCGAAGAAACAGGAGAACAATAATTCCGTGTTCGCCAACGATAAATCCCCGGAGAAACGCACGAACGGCGCGCTGGAGACCAGTAACACGAGCATGGTGAACACACCGGATCTTAGCCCGGTGAAAAATGTACGGAACGGTGAGGTGGAGGACCCGGAAGTTCGTAAAACCAAGGTGTTTAGCTGCTTACAACCGAATTAATCAGGTATCAGCAGCAACGTGAACGTCAATTAATTTTCATTTCTTCTTTTTACAGCGATGGCCCACCGACAAAGCGTACTACATAGCGAAGGAGCTCTTGATGACCGAACGAACCTACAAGAAAGACCTCGACGTGATAAACGTGGTACGTATCGACAGACGAAACAAAAGAGTACTCGGTAAAAAGATTGATGTCGCGTAATTTTCGATGCAATGGTTGGCATCGGAAAAAAAAGAAAAGAAAAGAATTGAGAATAATTTGGCGCGCCATTTTTTACTCGACAGTGGTTCAGAGAAGAGGTATCTCGAGAGACGGAAATAGAGAGCGAAGCGGTGGTTTCGTTGATCGAGCTTTTAGCGGACGTGCACGGGCCCTGTCTTCAAGAAATGGAGGCCAGATTGGAACGTTGGGAGAGCAACGCGCGTCACAACATCGGCGATTTTCTCTACAACACCTTGTTGAACGTGTTGCCGCTTTACGATCAATATCTGGAGAATCTAATACCCGTGCTCGAGAAGATGGAATATTATACGAGGACCTCGCGACGCTTCGATCAACTGTGCCGTGACTTCGAGGCGCAAAAACATTGTTATCTACCCCTAACTTCATTTCTTTTGAAGCCGTTGCAACGATTGTTGCACTACAACAGTATTATCGATAGTAAGTCGTGTTAAAAACGATCTTAACAAATCCATCGTTACAAATGGTGTAAATACAAGGCGTCTCAAAATGACGAATATTTCCTGCCGTTTAATATTTTACAATTTGTATACTTGACTTTTGAGATACCTTCTTTAATTCTTAAGCGATCGAACGAACAGGCGACGCGTAGCCTTCGATTAAACCACGGTTCGTGGATGCCGGATCAATCGAGTCTACTAAATATAATACAAGGATACTTCGACTAAAATTAGGCGTTCGGATTATTAAACGAAATATTTTAAAGCTTCAAAAAATATAAAACGGAGATTAATAATTGACGTTGTCTGTTCAGGATTATTAGACCATTATCCGAAGGATCATACCGATTTCGAAGATTGTTTGGCAGCTAGGGATCGACTAGGCGAAACGCTTCTCGAAGGTCTTGGCATAATTAATCAAGCGGTAAACATATCTTACGTACGTTCTATAAAGACACCCCGAGATCTTTGAATCATATCGTTTCTCGCGATCGCAGGAGAATCTGGTTGAATTGTGCGAGATGCAAAGGGACATCAGTGGTTTCGACAATTTAGTCCAAGAAGGTCGTCGATTCATCAGACAAGGCTGTCTGCAGAAATATAGTCGTAAAGGTTTTCAACAAAGGATGTTCTTTTTGGTGAGTACCACAATGGTGGCTTGTGATTTCAGAAACGAGTTATTCGATTGCTAACTCTATCAATTTGTTTCCAGTTCTCGGATATATTACTGTACACATTCCGTACTCAACAACCGACTCAGTGTTTCCGTGTGCACGGTCAGCTCCCGTTGAAAGGAATGAAAATCCGCGAGAGCGACAACAAAACCGGCTCGGATTTTGCGTTCGTGATCGACGCTCAGGGTAATCAGTGAGTACCTTGATCGTGTCACTGTATTCCATTCAAGTAAAAATTATTGAACGTAACGAGGTGTCTGTATGGTCGTTAAGAGGTCAATTGACCGCGGGCGAGTTCACTTAAGCTCGCCATTCTTCCAATTTGTAAACGTTCCAGATGGATCGTTGAACATTTTGGCCAGTGAGCAATTGCCGCGCAAAAGATTTTAAACTCGACTCAGTGTACTCGCATTGTATCGTTTATTTAAAGTAAAAATAATCGCCTTCTAACTTTGTCGCGTAGAACTTTGACGGTCGCTGCTAGTAACGAAGAAGAAAAGGAAAGATGGCTGGAAGATCTGACCCAGGCCATAGGGCAGGCCGACGCGGATCCGAAATTGCCTTATTTGAATCTAAAGTCTTGTAGTAAGTATTTTAATAATCTTACAATCGTTGTAAGGTATGGGATAGGAGTTATTGGATGTAACACGTTTAATGGAATTTTAGATTCGGCCGACGAGATGGGTGACGGTATTGGGTTAGAAGGAGACAGAGGAAGTTGCGGGGGTGCCAAAGATTCTCAACGGAGCAACACAACCGTGCATGTTTGTTGGCATCGAAACACCAGTATCAGTTATAGCGATCAATTACGAGCGTTTCAAGTAGGTGAAAAAACTTCGATCCTAACCCTTGTGTTTTTTGAGATATATACTTATTAAAATTGGATAGTGTGCCAACTACGTAATTGTATGGAACTGTGCCAACCAAAGGTTAGCCACAGCATTCAAACGGATCGATGTTACTTGGATTCTAAGAGTAAGACTTTATTCATTTCAGAACCAACTCAGTGGATTTTTGTTGCGGAAATTCAAGAACAGTAACGGTTGGCAAAAGCTCTGGGTCGTTTTCACCAACTTCTGTCTATTCTTTTACAAATCGCACCGGGACGATTTCCCGTTAGCCTGTTTGCCCTTGTTAGGTTACACGGTGACCACACCGTCCGAGAAAGATGGCATCAACAAGGACTTCGTTTTTAAGCTACAATTCAAGAGCCACGTCTATTTCTTCCGTGCGGAAAGCGATTACACGTTTGGCAGGTGAGGATCGTTCTAAAAGAGGTACAGTTGCGAGCTTATAGCTTGATAAAAGTGAAATAATTTTTAGGTGGATCGAAGTAATTCGAAGCGCCACCCAACAGAGCCTAGGGGAAGAAAGATATTAACGCGTATACGCTGGTGAACGTAGGTGTCGTCGTTGGCCAACGTTGTTTCAAGCAGTTTTTAGTTTCATAAATGTAGAGTATTACGGTGGTGAAGAAATCTGCAGATCGTCAGGGAAATAACTCGTCGTTGTTCGAAACGAACGTAAATATAACTTTGCGGCCTTATTCGTGAATTAAAATCAAATCGTTACGATCGAAACTGTGATCGACAATCAAATTGAATATCAAAACAAGTATGCGTTCAGTCGATGTTGATTTTCAAAGTCTGACGATGGAAGGAAACGTATCCTCGACATCAAAATACATCGTACTCTTATCGTTTTCTTTGTACTTTGACGACTGACGCGTACGCATCGATATGCTTGTGAGTGATAATTGAAATATAAATATGATTGTTCATACCGATTGAGATTTTTTGGCGTAAGTCGTGTTCGATAAAATAAAGCGGGGACCGGGGTATAATTCAGATCCTTAATGAAATCAGAACAGTAGCAAGGAATATTTTTTTTTCTCTGCCATGGCTTGCACCCAAAAGTCTCAAATTCGATTATGAAAGCCTCAGAAATTTATCGGATATGTTTTTTTAGATACAAGCGTACCGTGGTCGTATGAAATTTATACGAATCTAAATAGGAAACTTGAAACGTACTCGAATCATCGACAAAGATTTGTTATTCATCGAGAATTAGCTAGATATTAATGTAAAACTTCGGACCAATTTTATAACGTAATATTTCTTTAGCGATTACGTGTCTTAACGAAGGAAAAGACAATAATTTTGTTAGCGTATTAGCGTTGTTTCTCGTTATTAAATGAGTAATTAGCGAACGGTACAGCAGGCGTTCGTTCCCGCTCTGTTATTAAGTAAGGATTTTATAATTTTACGCTTCTTTTCCTGTTACGCATTTTACCGTGATTCTTTCGAGGCAATATACGATTACGCAAAGACTGGCTATGCAAATTTCAAATATATAGAGACGTAAAAAAAGTAAAAAAGGAATGTGGGGGCAAACATTTTTGTTTTTATCACGAGAGAATCTACGAGACGACGTACATATGTATACATATCTAATAGGTGAACGACGCGACAAAGAGATGCGAGTAATTTAACGGTTATCTGTTTTTTAATTATTACGATTGTTTTGTTATAATATAGAATTTAATTAATAATAATAATAATAATATATATATATATATATACACATATACATGTAAAGATCAAAGAAGAGAATTAATTTTATACTGAAAGGATCGTACTCAGAAGCGGGTGTTGGACGCCGATAGACACGTCTATCCAAGTTTCACTTCCGGATAGGTAACACCGTTTATTCGGTATCAAATCAAATTTCCAAATTCGTACGTTTATTCCCCCCCCCCCCAAAAAAAAAAAAAAACAACGGTCATCGTGAAACGTCGTAACATTTTATAACGGAAACACGAAGACACGTCGTTATGTAACATTATGTATCGATATTTCGCAATAAACGTACATTAATACTTTTAATTAGCCCTGTTCTAGCTAATCGGATACCACTTAAAATTAAACTAGCGATTGTGAACAGTAAATCAAGGCATTGCGTTACAAATTTTGTTAATTAACGCGTTTACTGTCGTCTAGTTGTCATTTTATACTTAAACCAATAAAATATGGAAGTAATTTAGATTCATAGCTGTTACGGTGTTATACAATCAATGAAATGTAAGTTTCTTCCTTATTTTTCGGGTCTCGGTCGTGCGTTCCTCTCGTCTGTTTTTTTTTTTTTTTTTTCTATTTTTTCCTTTATCTCAATTGTACCGTTTAACGCACCTTTTATAGACTCTCGGCTAAAAGAAGGAACAGCTTACGGTAGGATGGCTCTCGAGCCCTCGGGCAATATGGACAAAAAGATTCGTTTAATCGCGTGAAAAAATCAAATGGAAATACCCATAGTAGAATCCCAGCGATCGCGAGCGATACCTGTTTAATCGTTTCTCCGATATCAACGGTTCATATGTTAAGTCATACTAAGCAGCCGGTCGAACGTGTGCTCGACGTGAGAACAACAAACGCAAACTATCCTTGTGAACGGTGTAAACCGAGAAAAACCGATTGTGTCGGTATCTATATTTAAACGACACCGAATCAGCGATGATCTTTCGGTGATCGTGAAAGCAACAACTGTTTCTAAGAAAACAAACAATCTTGTTAGCGGTTTGAAAGAATCGTATAATCTCTGTAGCACGATTTAGGTCAATGTCTAAAATGCAACACCACGGGGTTATCAGTTTGTTTCTGTTTCGTATGCAAAACTTTCGTTCAACCATCCTTGGGTATCCGTTCTTTGAATCGATCGAAACGATTCCAATGGGCCTTCCACTGACGCAACGCTGCTCGTCTTATGCATCTTCAAAAAATTAATCAAACAATGATGGGACTATCCAAAGAGAAGAGAGAGACAGAGAGAGAGAGAAAAAAGGAACGTTTACACGAAATTTCCAGTGACGTAATATCTGTGAATCGGCCGATTTCACAGATCGCTATCTGTCGAATTTTTCTGTTTTTCGATCAAGGAGATTCCCTGCTACGCGTCACATCCTTCCTATAACTGTTTCTTATTTTTATTTGCGTTGCGTCTAAGAATATTAAGAATGAATTATAAACAAAAGGGAAAAGAATATCCTTGGAAGGATACGCGAGAATGTACGAGCCTCAAGGATTCTACGTCCGACATAGACCACTGCAGGATACTGCATTATACGGTGGAATCTTCATTAATCAAACACGTGTCACGTGAAAACGATAGAACGGTTTCAATGGTGATGAGCGTTCTTTAATTAACCATGATACCAATGTTACGTGTATTGCGACCTACAACAGGATTATAATTTATAATTATGAGTGGCTGTAATAGACTGGCAAGGTACGGTAATTCTCTTCTGACAGCGCAGACAGTTTTGTGTCGAATTCAATTATATTTTATTACGTAAGAAAAGCATTAATACTACATATTTTCTAGTTTTTTTTTTTTTATTTTTTTAGGGAAAGGATCACTCGTTGCACGCGTTACCTTAATCAATCGTCGAGAAACGAAGATCGTGACGGATGTTGAAGTTCAACGACGTTGGTCAACAATGAAGAGACGCGAAGGAGGAAGGATGGTTGGTCATTCGGTATTACCTTAGCCTTGGCCAGCGGCGGTTTTTTTATGCCCCGGTTGTGTGCCGTTTTACGCTTGGATCTCCGTTCGAAGAACCGAGGACGGTTTACAGGAAGAGTCGCTGGAAATTAGAGTGGGAGTGACGATATAAAGATGAGCGTCCCGCGAACAATCGGAATAGAAGATTCGATCCGACATCATGCTGAGGTATCGAACGGTCGGACTTTTCGCCCTACTCGCCTTTCTCTGCATTCAGGCGCAAGGTACCATTTTTTTTTTTTTTTCAAACACTTCAATTTACACTCTTTTTGATAAACGCTTTGCAATCGGAATCTGATCGAGTTCGTCAAATCTAAGTTAACAGTGTTAGACTTTGCAAGTAGAATTTTACTTACTTTTGAGACATAGATTTATTTTCTTGTCGACGCGTTCATATTTTTATTTGAAGAACAGTCCCAAGTTAATATAGTCACGTTCTCCGAGTATTCCCGTCAGGTTGTCTTTAACAAGATTATGCGGTTCACGTGGAAACGTTTGTTTTCATTTAGCGGCAGAAATCAGAGCGAAACGTAGTCCTCATGGACTCGACTTGGACCATTTGGCGAAATCCATCGCCAGCTCCGGCGGCTTAGGAGGAGGATTTGGCGGTGGATTCGGAGGAGGATTCGGCGGCGGCGGCGGCGGCGGTGGAGGTGGTGGCGGAGGATACGGAGGCGGTGGTGGATTTGGATCCGGTGGTGGCGGCGGATTCGGTAAAGGAGGTGGCGGTGGATTAGGCGGTGGATTAGGTGGTGGATTAGGCGGTGGATTGGGCGGAGGAAAAGGAGGTGCTGGTTGTTCCACCGGGCAGTGTGGTAATTATCCGATTTCTTGTTCCGCAAATGTTGTTAATGATGCAAAAATCTGAGCTTGTAAAATTGATGCATTGATCATTGTTAATTACGCAGGTTCCGGGGGAGGTGGTGGTGGTTCTGGATCTGGAGGATACGGTGGCTCTGGTGCTGGAGGAGGAGGAGGCTACGGAGGCGGCTCTGGTAAGACCGGTGGATGTGGCTCCGGAAATTGTGGAGGTTCCGGAGGTCTTGGAGGATACGGTGGAGCTGGTAGTGGAGCTGGTGGTGGAGGAGCCGGTGGAGGATACGGTGGAGGAGCCGGTGGAGGAGCCGGAGGTGGTGCCGGGGGTACTGGAGGATATGGTGGTAAAACTGGTGGATACGGAGGTTCCGGCGCAGGAGGTGGTGCTGGAGGATACGGAGGTGGCGCTGGAAGTGGCGCTGGAGGATATGGAGGTAGTCAGAAGCTTGTTCATACTTAATCTCGGTACGTGCTTTTTCCCTACATAGAGTTTTGACATTTAATCCGCTGAACCAGGAGCTGGATCAGGAGCAGGATCTGGTGGAGTAACGAAAACTGGAGCTTACGGAACAGGGGGTGGCTACGGCGGTGCTGGCGCTGGTAGCGGTGGATATGGAAGTGGTGGCGCCGGTGGTGGTGGCCATGGAGGTGGTGGAGCTGGTGGCTACGGTGGTTCTGGCAGTGGCGCTGGCGGTGGCGCTGGAGGTGGTGCTGGCGCTGGTGGCTATGGAGGTGGTGGCCATGGAGGTGGTGGCCATGGAGGTGGTGGAGCTGGTGGCTACGGTGGTGCTGGCGGTGGTGCTGGTGGTGGCGCTGGCGGTGGTGCTGGCGCTGGTGGCTATGGAGGTGGTGGCCATGGAGGCGGTGGAGCTGGTGGCTACGGTGGTGCTGGTAGTGGCGCTGGCGGTGGTGCTGGCGCTGGTGGCTATGGAGGTGGTGGAGCTGGTGGCTACGGCGGTGCGGGCGCTGGCGGTGGTGGCCATGGAGGTGGTGGAGCCGGTGGCGGTGGCCATGGAGGTGGTGGCGCCGGTGGATATGGAGGGGCTGGTGCCGGAAGCGGAGGCTATGGAGGTGGTGGCGCTGGGGCTGGTGGTGCTGGCCATGGAGGTGGTGGCGCAGGTGGCTACGGCGGCGGTGGCGCTGGAAGCGGTGGCTACGGCGGTGGCGGTAGCGGCTGTGTTGGAGGATGCAAAGGTGGTTACGGAAGTTCGAGCGCGAACGCAAACGCCAACGCAAACTCCAACGCTTTTGCCAGCGCAAGCGCCAGCGCCACCGCTAGCGCGAACGCGAACGCGTTAGCTGGTGCGAGCGCATCGGCGAACGCAAACGCGAATGCTGGTTCTGGAGGAGGCTACGGAGGATACGGCGGTCACGGTGGTCTCGGCGGTCATGGAATCGAGTAGGTTCATTTACTAACGTTAATTCGTTTGCTGATGGGTTGGTTAATTAATTCAACGATTACTTGGTTGGAATAGCTTGCTGAATCGCATGGGCGGCCTCGAGGAGGGCGCTGATGAGAGCGGTACCGTGGACAAGGCTAAAGGTGTCTACAGCAGCAGCTCGGCCAATCTTGATTCCTCTGGGAAGGGTACATACAAAGTATCTGCGGGCAAAGTAGTGTAAATCCACCCCTCGACGAAAACTTCGATTCAACGAGATTTATATCCGTGATCGGTTTTAATTTATGCTGTGATTTGTACGTTTTTCCAATTCTCGAAATAAGATTTACAAATTGTTATTCCCATCGTGTGTGTGTTACCTAGTCCCTATACTGTCATCGTGCTTAACATTCCTGGATGGTGCTAACATCCGCTTTAAAAGTGCAGCTACGCCTTGTTTATAAATTGTACAGCTCCGAATAAACGATTGATCCTGAAATACATATTGTAAAACTTACCGTTTATATTTGATACACGCTCTTCAGTTAATTTGAACAATAAAAAACTGACACGACGTGAGTTACGCAATTCTACCATCTTCTTGATACAGCGTTACCTAATTGTAATCTTTTCTGTTTTTATTACCGGTTTCTTTTTTGTTGAAAGAAGACACGAGCAACGACTATGATACGAGAAGACAGTTCTCAAGGTAGAAGTAATTTAGTTCGTGCTATTAGCGATATTAACGCGTTGCATATTTATGTGACTTGAGGATCGATAAAATCGTCTTCTAAGCTCGGCGATTACTACACCATCGATATATTTAACCGCGGATTCGTGTTTCATTCTATGCTGTTATGAATTATTCAGCAATTTGTATACCCTGAATGGATCTGATAACTATTGGCATCCTAATTATTTCTGAAATTACAATAACTGGTATTTATAAACATGAAACAGATCTTGGATTAACGAACGGGATCTAATTTCGCTCGTAAGTGCCCCTACGCCTGATACTTTCAGATTCTTTTACTCGGACCACTTATAAAATCAGTGTTTTGTCTAATTCCGTATAAAAATCGTATTCATGAGATTATCTTATAGTAGCCACTCAATCATTTAATTAAAGTAGAAGGCAACAATTCCAACAAAGAAAAAACAGATTTCTTTATTGATCCTCTTTATTTCTGCATAGCACCGCGTTACATCCGTTCAGTAACTCAATTGATCAGTCACCAATTACATCATTATTTATTGATTATCGATGGATAACGATCGCTAGATAATGACAGGTGAATCGATTCAAGGAATCGGCATTAACTTCCCGTTAATTGTCGAGTTAAACGAACAGGATCTTAGGTGTGAAAAATACTACGCTTGTTTTTTTTTTTATACAAGATTATAAACGATCAGTAAATAAAATAAATTATGATCGAACTAATTTCAACAATGTATATACAATTAAGTTCCGTTCAAGTTTATCAATAGTCATTCCCTTTCCTTTTTGTTTCGCTTGTCAAATAGTGCCTTTTGATTCGATTGATTATCCTTTTACCGCAACGGGTCCTGCGCCTGCCCAGCCTGAAAAGACATTTACCCATTTAATCGTTAATCCAAATTTTAATATATTAAAACAGTGATACTTACTACTTGCGCTGCTACTAGCGTAAGCGGACGCGCCGCCGGACGGCCAGGAACCGCTCCCAGCCTGACTTCCGGCGCCGCTAGAGGCCCAACTTCCGCTATTCGCTTGGCCAAAACTTGGATCTGAAACGGAAGAATCGGTAATCTTTGAAAAGCTTACCGTTCGTTAACGAAAGGTACGAATATTCTAATAACTACTACGCTGTGTGGCACAGTGGAAACGGACGTACGTAGTCAGACACGATAAAATCCTAATTACTAAGAATTAAGAATACAGTCGATTAATTTTCAAATTTAACTTTTCAATTCGATAGCCAACACTAGAAGTACCGACGTTCAATGTACCGCAACTTCTGAGTTAAAAATAAATTAGAAAACAAACTAATTACGATATAAAATGTAAACTTACGTATACAATAATTCTTTATCTAGTTTATCTTGATAAAAGCCAACGTAAGAAATCTGAAGCAAGTCGTTTTGACCCGTTCGGTAGTTCTAGTGTTAAGATAACATAGAATTCGAATTCTACTAATATTTCAATAGCCAAAATGGGAATTCTCCTGAAATCCATTACTTACAGAAAAATGTGTCGACAGTTATAGCGTTAAACGATCGTGAGCTAATCGTAACCGATGAATCGGGGTACTAAAGGTTACGTTACACTCGATAACCGTGTTACGTTTAAGCGAACGTATATTAACCGTGCCTTTATGTATATGTAATAACGTTGAATTACGCAACGCTGCGTCGTGTACGTTTAGAGAGCGGAAGCGGTTCGACGAGATCAAAGATTCTCATTAATTAACAAACTAGTGGCTTTGATTTATACATTATTGTGAGGGAGGCTTCATCAATCAACCGCTTGCTAGTGGAAGATTCTTTGGTCGTGTTCGACAACGGACCTTGACGAGTTTTCCCATCGCACGCCACGTTTACAATCACATTCAAATTACATTAATCTTCATCTAAGATTTCTGTCCTTTGACCTTTCGCGATCCGACGCCGCTTGTTTTCCGTTCCGCATCGGGGAATCTGAAATCAAGCTACAGAAACTCAAAGATTTGAAACGGAGGATGCTCGTTATCATGATCGTCCTTCCAACGTACCATCGCTCTGTATCATTCTATTTTTTTATAATTAATTACATATCACCAACTGCTTTAACTCTCTCGTCTCTGGCATTTAATCTGAATAAAAGCTTTAATATTAGGAATTGTAATTAGGTTTTTACGGTATCCTTGGATAAAGAGGTAAGAGACAAGGCACGCGTACCTGCAGGGCTGGAAATCGAGCCAGCATTTGAATTGGCATAGCTGGAAGCCTGAGCGCTGCTGAATGCGCCACTGAACGCTCCAGCATGTCCCGACAAACCGCCAAAATCTCCAGAACCAATTCCAACGCCTCCTCCGCTTCCCACGCCACGATTTATCCCTGAAGGAGTTTTGGAAGCTCCAGCACCGCCTAGTCCTGATCCTGGATTTGAGCTCGAACCAGGATACGGATGGTCGTTGAAAAATGGATTTCCTTCGACGTGTTGACTGTCTCCTTGAGCACCTGCTCCTCCAGGTAACGGACTGTCCGTGTCGCTAATTGCTATATCGCCCCGCGAGTGTCCCAACCCAGTCAGGAAAGGATTGTCTTTACCGATGGGTCTCGATGGTTGTTGTTCCGAAGGAGCAGGTCCTGTTCCCGAATTCCAGGTTCCAGCTGCGGCTCCAGCTCCTGCGAATGCAGCTACGGGTCCTCCTTGTACCGTGCCCGTCAGGAACGGATTTCCTGTTTGAGGTTTACCACCAGTCGTCACGTGCGCGCCACCTGAAGCACGAAACGTTTTAGATTCTGCTGACTAAAAGATTCTTTTGTGAAAGAGTTAAGAAAATATACGCTTATTTACTATTGTCGAGGCTGGGAATTTTTCCACTCAAGAATGGGTTCCATGGATACGATCCACCTCCAGGACTGTTTGCGTTTTCGATCTTGTCAACGTACGATGGATTTCCGGAACCAGGAGCACAGTTACCGGCTCCATACGCGCAGCCAGTACCGCCGCCAGACGGTAGAATGCTTCCTCCAGGGAAGACTGGTTGAGAACTCTGCGAATAATCATTCGGGGACGCACCGAAACCCCCTATAGGTCCCGAAGTTTTGTCGATGCTAACAGGAGCACCTTGTTGATCACAGGGTTTCCGATCCGGCGATCCGCTTTCATTACATCTACCTCCGCTTCCACAGTTTTGACTGCCACTTGCGCATCCGCCCGTTCCGCTTGCCGGTTGCGTATTCGAAGGATAGTTATTTGCCCCCGGGAAACCTGAAGGTGTTCCGTGAGAAGCGATGGGATATGGAGATTTTGTTGTTCCAGTACCTCCATAAGGTGCAGGTTGGTAGGAAGGCTTTGTAGTCCCACTTCCACAATTTTGATTACCGCTTGCGCATCCACCTATTCCGCTTGTAGGTTGCGTGCCTGATGGGACTTTGTTCGATGGATAGTTGTTTGCCCCGGGAAAGCCTGAAGGTGTTCCGTGAGAAGCGCTAGGATATGGAGATTTGGTTGCTCCAGCACCTCCATAAGATTGAGGTTGATAGGCAGGCTTCGTTGTTCCAGTACTTCCGTAAGGTACAGGTTGATAGGAAGGCTTTGTAGTTCCACTTTCACAATTTTGATCGCCATTTGCGCACCCGCCTATTCCGCTTGTTGGTCGCGTGCCTAATGGAACCTGGTTCGATGGATAGTTGTTTGCCCCGAGAAAGCCTGAAGGTGTTCCGTGAGGAGCGCCGGGATATGGAGATGATGTTGTTCCAGTACCTCCATAAGGTGCAGGTTGGTAGGAAGGCTTTGTAGTCCCACTTCCACAATTTTGATTACCGCTTGCGCATCCACCTATTCCGCTTGTAGGTTGCGTGCCTGATGGGACTTTGTTCGATGGATAGTTGTTTGCCCCGGGAAAGCCTGAAGGTGTTCCGTGGGGAGCGCTGGAATATGGGGATTTGGTTGTTCCAGCAGCTCCATAAAGTTGAGGTTGATAGGCAGGCTTCGTTGTTCCAGCACCTCCATAAGGTTGAGGTTGATAGGCAGGCTTCGTTGTTCCAGTAGCACCATAAGATGAAGGTTGATAGGCAGACTTCGTTGTTCCAGTACTTCCGTAAGGTTGAGGTTGATAGGCAGGCTTCGTTGTTCCAGTACCAGCATAAGATGGTGTACTTTTAGGTCTAGGACGTTTGATTCCAGCTGGACTTCCTGGAGCAGGACTGACGTTTATGTAAAACACATTGCTATCTCCGTTGTTGGAAGCGGGACGACCAGGGCCTGTTCCTACGCCTACTGTTGCACTGGTGGACGCAAACGCATTTCCGGTACCGAAAGATGGCTTGTCTTTTGGCGATCCACTTCCAGAATTGGGCCCAGAAGGACCTCCTTTAACGCCAGGATATGAGGGACTGGAACCTGGTCGATTTCCTGCTCCGCTTCCAATGCCGTTGGGACTTTGAGGACTTCCTGGATATCCCGAGCTTCCAGGACTTCCAGGCGTTCCACTGTGAACACCCGTGCTTGGTCCATAACCGGTACTGGGCTGTATACCACTTCCAGGATATCCTTGACCGCTTGTTGGCCTTTGGGAAGGTCCAGACGAACTACTGCTGGAATATTGACCTTTTCCATTTGTTGGTCCGTGAGAAGGTCCAGATGGACCGCTTTGAGGCGTTCCACTTCCAGGATATTGACTTTGCCCACCCGTTGGTCCACGAGAAGGTCCAGATGGGCCGCTTTGAGGCGTTCCACTTCCAGGATATTGACTTTGCCCACCCGTTGGTCCACGAGAAGGTCCAGATGAACTACCAGGGTATCGACCTTGTCCACCTGTTGGCCCATGGTAAGATCCAGATGGACCACTTTGAGGCGATTCATTGCCAGGATATAGGCCTTGTTCAGCTGTTGGTTTTGTTTGTTGACCGGGAGTAATTCCACAGTTGCTATTCGGACCAGAACATCCAGCCGGAGATCCCTGAGGACCGTATCTTCCAGCAGGACTTGTTGAATAATTAGGAGATGCCTGTTTTATAACGTTACCAACGTTGCCTCCTGGGCCGAATGGGATTGGAGCTTGTTTCACAGGACCAGCTCCGCTTGACCCTGCATAGAAAATCGAGTGAGTTAATTTTCAATTATGTTTCTTATAATATTTTTTATTACAGTTTCCCTACTCTATACGTGTACTTACAGATACAATAGACTACAGTTACTTACGATGCATCCATACACTTGGAACCCATTCAATCTCACCTCTACCCGGATTCTTATTCTCTTCTTTTCTGTTTTCTTTCTACCTGTCCTTGCCTCCTCTCTCTTACTCTCAAACCATCGTTTCTCTCTACTTTATCGACTCTACACACCTTTACCATCACTGACACTCGTCACACTCGTTTGTCCATCCGTTTTAAATTGATTATTGAAAGGATAGCTAACCTTGACTACAACTCGACCCAGGTTGATAACTGCCTGAACATCCAGAACCTGTTTCCGGTTTATTGTTCCAGCCTCCACCAAGGCTTGACCCTCCAGGCTTTGAGTTCCATGTACCAGCAGGTTGTGAAGCAGGTTTTAAACCGGCCGATCCTTGATTCCAACTAGGCGCGGGAGTTGTTCCAGCACCCGAGTTCCAACCTGACCCAGTTTGCTGACCCGGTCCGTACGTACCAGCACCCCCGACTGGGGATACCTTGTTCCACGGAGAACCCGATGTCGGACCTCCGCTTCCAGGATGTCCTTGTTTAACTGGCGATGTCCCAAACGGTGCGCCACTTCCGACGCTCGTAGAACTTCCGACACCACCAGGACCAGCGACTCCAAACTTCTGTATGCCTGGAGGCGAACCCGTTTTGCCTCCGTGTCCATGATGATACTTGTCTCTGTACTGACCGTCGTCTCCATCGTCACACTCGTCTTCGTCCCTTTCCTCTGGTTCTGTTTCCTCCTCCTGCTGTTCCCAGTAATCGTCGTCTTCCCATTTGCATTTCGCACAACCTTTGACTCCGTTTCCGGGCTGATTACTGCCAGCAGGTCCACTGCTGTAACTTCGAATTCCTTTGTGTCCCTCATGACCACCGTCTACTCCCGGAAGAACGCCGACACCGGTGAAGGATGATGCACCTGCGCCTGCACTCGCGTATGAATTTGCAGACGCTGAAGCGCTGCCTGGATTATGAATTAACAACAAATATACGTTCTCAGCAAATCTCTTGTTTGATATAAAAACAAGACTTTTTATATTGTCAATTTACGATACGTACTGTACGCCACGCTGCCGCTTCCATAATTCGTACCATGTACCCCTAAAAGTAGTGAAATTTTGCGATAGATTCAAAGATATTTTGTAATTTATTTCAAATTAACAAGTAGACTCGTTAAGTAAACTACGGTTAATGTTGATTACCTGGTTGAACGACGATCGTGACGATTAAAAAGGCAAGCGTCGAGAACCGGAGAATTTGGATGAGTCTCTCGAGATTACCGATCGTCATCGTTCGACACGAGCTACGTAGCATTGCAACATCAGCCTCGATCGAATACTTGTATTTATAAGGATACCCCCAACAGTGAAAGGATGTGTTCTACACGTGCATCATCCCTGACCACGAAGATTCTCGTTGCTGTTGCTGCCACCACGATGTGGGTGGCAATGAGTAATAATCGTCTTTCGCACGCGGGACAGACGACTGGTTTTCAGCCGGCCGGCTTTCTGACGACTACGTCATCCAAACTTTAGGAGTTTCCATCCAATGCACCATTCCCCTCACGTTTCGCGAAACAGGCAGAAAGAACGAGGATTATGCAAATCGGAGGGTAACCTAACCTCGCCACCGTCAAATTTACGACAACGTGCACAACATTACATATTATATTCGCATTCCTCTCCAGCTACGATGCATACGATGAAGCTTGCTCCCACACGTGTCGCAAATTTGTCCATTCGATTAAATCCGATACGTGGAATGTCAAAAGTCGTGAGTGTAAAGAAAGGACACAGTGGATTCCTGTAATGTAAATAATATGGATATAAATCGAAATGAATTGTGAGTTACGAGAAGGAGAATGTTTAGAGAGAGGTGACTTCGATGCCTGATGGTGAAGCGGAATTCCTGTCGAAATTTCCACGCCTGTATAGACACACCTATGGTTAGGAGAGCAAATAATATTCTTCGTTGTAGTCTAATAAGGTGTGTGAATGATCCTATGCATTTCCACGAATCGCGACGAAGCAAACGGAGATTCATTGTGTAATAGAATTGCATGATCGAAGAATTATTTATAGATCAATGCTGCGTTAACGATACCCCTTCGATACGTCGATATCCTGCATACCAGATTACATCGGAACATGGGGAAAACCCACGTATACAAAATTCTATACATTTTTCTTAATCGAAGATTCTTGCGAATAAAGGATACGACTGTTTTATGTTTTCTCGAAAAAGAATTAAGGATATCACGTTCAACCAAATTAATGAATAATACGACAAGAAGGTGTTAAGAATCTTCACGTACGCGAAAAACGTTGAAACTCGTTCAAATTTCGCGGGTTCAGGAAAGGTAAATCGAAATGCGAGTTCCGTATCGATTGTAACGTACAACGCCGCGCCTCGTCAATCGCCAAGATTGATACTTTGGTGACGCAGGGTAATGTGTAGCAAAAACCTGTATCTGTATGGTGAAGTTTTAATTTCGTTCAACGGGGTATTTTAAGTAGGTGAGTTTCTCTTATCATTTTTCATACCATTTTAATTCACTACCTTACGCGTGTTTTATTATCGTTCGATTATTCTGCTTGGCTAATGCAAGAAAATGCGAATCGATTGCATATTCTAAAAGCAGTACTCCCGCGTTATTCGAATATTTCGTTCAAAAAATTATTAATAAGAGATAATTCCATAATAAACGTTTACGTTGAACGATACGTATAAATCGTGGCACAGGTGAAAAACGATTGAGAAAACTTGCGGATCACTAGTTGAGAAATAAACGTTTCAATTGTGTACTTAACCCCTTAAGGACACAGAACGATTCGAAAAACCGCTAGTACCATTTATTTGCGTCTGACAGTTTTTCTCGTGTTTTACGTATTTCAGAATAAGCATCGACGCCTTACATTATGGCCGATTCCGACGACGAATACGACAGGAAAAGGAGAGACAAATTTCGAGGAGAGAGAACAGAATCTTACTCCAGAGAGGGCCGTAGAGATGATAGAAGAAGAGATGAGTGGGTCGACAGGTAACTATCAAATTCATTGATAAATTTATTAATTTTACTAACACGTAAACAATTTACATTATTCTATAAGCAGCCCCTTGTAGTTTTAACGTTAGCGATTATTCCAGAGAATGGTCCAGTCGACCCAGACAACGTCCAGATTATAGAGAGTACCGCGGTGGAGGAGGCGGCGGAAGGGACAGATATAGCCCCGCCAGATCTCAAGAAATGGCACCTCCGATGAAAAGGATAAGAGCAGATTGGGACGATCGACCAAGATACGGGCACGATTATTACGGCGGCGGAGCGGGCGGTGCAACCTCTTGGGGTCCGGATCATTATCCACCTCCGCACCATACTAATCACCATTATGGAAACCATGGTAACACCAGCAGGTTTGTGTTTCTTATGTCATTTTTGTGAGATGTTCTTTTTTTTTTTCTTCTGTGAATTTGTTCTTGATTTATGAACAGGATTGTCATGAAAAAAAGAGGTTGTACTGTAACTATGCAAAAGAGGAGTCGATTCACTCCAAGATTGTTGGCTCGTCTGAGGTTGGAGCTCATACATTTTCCGTCGTTTAACTAATCGTAATATCTCTTTTTTTCTGTACCTTCTGCAGTCGAGAGGTTGCCGGTAACTTCAGTAATTCCAATGTTGAGACCCAACCTCCAATGATGTCGTTTAAAGCATTTCTTGGGACGCAAGAGGACACGATTACGGACGAGGAAGCTATTAAGCGGTATAATGAATATAAATTGGAATTCAGGAGGCAACAGTTGAACGAATTCTTCGTTGCACACAAGGACGAAGAATGGTATATTTCATTTTTTTTTAATCTATTCGTATTGTTCGCAGTGTTATTCATAATGTGTCATAGAGCTGTCATACTTTATTATGGACATAAGAATAATTAATTTCTACAGTGGTTCTCACATCCGTTCTTTTATTTCACTAACTAAAATACTGAATTCACAGTTCGTGGTAAAAAGAAAGAAGAAGAAAAAAAATGGTTTTCACTGTAGAAAATAATTAATGAATCCTAATAAAACTACCATAGACTCTGTCCAGACACGTATGTACAGACGTGCATACGTGCGTTGGACAGAAGAAAGGTTGTAGTAGCTTTATAATTTTTGCTAAATTGCAGACACACAGTTTTCTCGGTAATTGCAAACGATATGACCAGCTCTGTCTATCCCTACAGCGTACAGCCAGCCACGTCTTATGCCTTGGGCACACATGGTCATCTCGCTCGTTTATTTTTTCGTACGATATTTTATGCATATCGCGTGTCGCGCATCAACAGAAGAATCGAGGTGTCTCTGATTAGGTAGTTGAATAGAAAAATGCGAGCTGGGCGCGCAAAGCCCAAACATGCTCGTGGTAGGCCGCGTTCTAAACCCGTTTTAATTATTTCTATCATTCGAGAAAGATAATGCTATTGTCACGATAGACCTCTGTTGTCGACGAGAAAACTGAATGCGAGTAAAAGTATCAGACTACAGGTGAGACTTCATTCTGTAACTGACAATGTTGACAGTACGAAATGATAAATTGTTTAATAATTGTCTCGAGAACGAGGATAGAAGTAACGATTATTCACGAGGAACGATTCGATCTAGATACGGATGGGAAACATAAATTTTTACGTTTGATCCAACACATCCATCGCGACAGATTTCTCAGTCGCGATTCATATTAGATTCCGTTCGCAATTTCAAGAGGATTTCATTGAAAAGAAACGCGTATCCTGCGCTTACGTGAATATACATAATATGTACATACTCGGTATAATATTGTATTGTGAGATTAGCGAGACTGACTGTCGTTTTAACTTTTGTACAAATTTTTTCGAACGCGCACAATATTACGTTTAATCGTGTTAGATTACGAGCACTTGTCTCGATGTCCGTATTAATACCATCTTCTTTGGTGAATTATTAGGTTCAAAATAAAATATCATCCCGAAGAGTCGGTGAAAAGAAAGGACGAACAAGTGGCAGCTCTTAAGGTACTTAGCCAACGATTTATCGACGTTGATGCGTTAACGCGACCACTGGTTTTGTCAATGTGAATTTTACCTTTGTAGAAACGTGTTGAAGTTTTCTTGGAAATGCTCGACTTGGAGGAAATAGATAAAGTTTCTGTCGACGCTGACCAAGCTGATGCCTTGTTACACCTGTTGGATGCTGTGGTGATTAAATTGGAAGGCGGTACCGAGGAAGATTTGCAAGTTTTAGAAGTAAAACCGACGAATCCTGTTCTATCGAAGGATATGATGAACAAGGATAAAGAGGACGCGAAGAATAAAATCGGAAATGACAAAAAAATCGAAAACAGGTACGATGTTGGTTAAAGGAAGGATTGTAAAAAAAAAAAAAAAATCAACCATCGTAATCTTTCCAGCGATACGAGTAAGGCTGACGAAGCTTCGCAAGCGGAGAAAGGAAAAAATGGCCAGAACGCGGATAATGAAAAAAGCGTGGAAAAAGAGGACGCTTCGATGGAAGAAGCGGAAAAATCAGAAGAGAATGTGGAAGAAATGAAGAAAGCGGATGATTTGGATGGAACAGGTATCTTATTTTTGTGTATAATTTTATAATGTTTCTTTACCTACATTTCGTCATGGCATCAAATAGATAAACCGGAGGAGATTAATACTAAAAAGAGAAAGAGAACCGACAGCAACAGTAGCAGCAGCAGCAGCAGTAGCAGCAGTAGTTCCTCGGGTAGCGATAGTAATAAAGCTGACACGCCGAAAGGAGAAGCTTGTAAGTTGAAACGATGCGTTCGTTATCTAGAATTGTAAGTAAAAGTAATTTTTCTTTCAGCCGCGACCGAAAAGACAGACACGAACAACGAAAACATGGATGGCCAAGATGGTAAAGAAGACGATCGAGAATCTAAAGCGGATAACCAGCAAACGGAAGCGAAAAAGTCCACGATGGAGCCGGAAGCTGTGATCGATTTAGCCAGCGAAGATAAAGACAAAGAACCTAGAGCGTTGCACAAAACCAGCAGCATCTTCCTTCGCAATTTGGCTCCGACGATCACAAAGGCAGAAGTCGAAGCGGTAAGTTACAGGCCGAATAAATATATAGTTTCTTGTTTACGTAGATTAGATAAATATGTTAACAATTTATCGGAACAGATGTGCAAACGTTTTCCTGGATTTTTACGAGTGGCCATAGCGGATCCTCAGCCAGAAAGGAGATGGTTTAGAAGGGGATGGGTGTCTTTCGAAAGACAAGTGAATATAAAAGAGATATGTTGGAGTTTGAATAACATTCGAGTAAGTTTATACGTATGCACTTAATGATAAGAAGAAATAAAGGGACTTTAATATATTAAATGATTTTTAGTTGAGAGACTGTGAGCTTGGCGCTATAGTGAATCGGGATCTATCGCGACGCATTCGTACGGTGAACGGTTTGACGTCTCATAAACAGATAGTCAGACACGATATCAAATTAAGCGCGAAAATTGTTCACAACCTGGACAACAGGGTTGGTCTGTGGAGCGAGGATAAGAAAGACGATAATGCAGCTAAACAAGAGGACGATAAGAAAGAGAATAAAAGCATGCAAAATGTAAATGAAGTAGAACACAAGCTGTAAGACGTATACAGTTGACAATTTTGTAATAATTATTAAAATATTTGTACGTGTGTTTGCACAGGCGTTTGGATTGTCATCCAAAAATCCTGTACTGAAAAATATCACCGATTATCTGATAGAAGAGGCGTCGGCCGAAGAAGAAGAATTGTTAGGAATGTCCGGCGATCAAGAGGAGGGACAGCTGGGAGGCGACGGAGATGGTCCGATCGAAAGAGACCCAACCCTGATCAAGGTTGCGTAAATACGAGATAATAAACGTTCGACCAGTTTTGTAAAACATTAATTTTTTCTTTTCTTTCTTCCTTTTATAGGTTCTGGATAGATTGATTCTTTATTTGCGAATCGTACATTCGGTGGATTATTACAATCATTGCGAGTATCCGAACGAAGACGAGATGCCAAACAGATGCGGAATAATGCACGTAAGAGGTTCGCCACCGACCGCCAAAGTGTCCAGTACAGAATTGTCGGAATATTGTCGCAATTTCGAGAATAAAATGGCTGCGTTCTTGCAACCTGTCGCCACCTTGTCTCACGAAGAATTCGACAAATTGGGCGCCAAAAATGCCGAAGCGTATCCTTTATTTTTATCAAACATAAAACATGCTGTAACATAGCAAAACGACATAGGACATTCTCTTAATTTTTAAGCGTAAACAGGTAGCTAGTGCGCTCGACCGACTTACAGCCATAAAACTCGATACACGGTATTGCCGCCGACGCTGATTACTTGCAGGCCTAGCTGGCCGAAGTAACATAGGAGCGGAAAAAAAAATGGGTAAAAAAGGTCGACTTCAGCACCCCACACTGCGTTTCTGGACTTTTTCCGGATTTAAACCATTTGCATCGTGACTCTACTTAAGTTACCGTATTCAGACGCTATGTGGTAGACCGGTATATCGGCAGTTTTATTATTTTCGCTAACTTCTACAGTCAATGACTTCCGAATAGTTCGTAAAGTTCGAAAGAAAGAAAGAAAGTCGTGGCTCGCGGAATATTCCGTTTACGGATGCAAATGGGTTAAACGCTGAGTTTCACGATTAACTTACGACGCGCTACACCAGCTGACTACCCGTAAATCTCTGGGCTCGTCGCGCTAAGTTGTCCCTACCTTACTATTCATAGTTTCCTTAACAGTTGAATCAGTGAGGTTGAAAAATTTGTTCAAGCCAATACACAGGAACTGTCGAAGGACAAGTGGTTGTGCCCGCTTAGCGGGAAGAAATTCAAGGGACCGGATTTCATCCGTAAACACATATTCAACAAACACGCGGAGAAAGTGGCTGAGGTGAAGGCAGAAGCGGAATACTTTAACAATTATCTGAAAGATCCGAAGAGGCCACAACTTCCGGAACATCCTGGAAACAAAGCGCCTCCTAGAGAAAGTATACGCGAGGGATTTACTCCTTACGGATGTAGCACGTAAGTATACGTGTAAAGAGTGATTCGTTGACTAGGCTGTACAGTTAAAACAATGATTAACAATTTCATAGATTCGGAGGTTATGGAGCGAGTTACGGTGGCAGTAGAGGAGGTTACGGATCTAGTTACAATACAGGATTCGGTGGAGGATTTGGAATGCCACGTCCAACTCGTGGTGGATTCAATAGAGGACGGTAAGACATATATATTTCCTTGATTTTCTTCTCGCACGAATCAGTGGCGTTGAATTGAATCTGTAACAGAGAGTAAAGTACGTTGATACATTCCCGATTTCTCGGCGTAAATTGATTCCTTCGAACAAACGTCTGTCAGAGACAATTTCCAAATTCGATTGGGTCGTATTGAACGTAGTTGATACGCTGTTTTACAGGGCTGCACCGGATTCAGCTTCGAGGCCTCTTATTAGTTATAATGATTTGGACCAGCCAGACATGGATATGTTCTAAGTTTTCTCGGTTACCGGTCAGATCTTTTTCTATAAGACATTCAGAGATACGCCGAGACAAATGATTAAAACAATATCGAGCTTGTGTGCTAACAGATTTATAATCTGGATTATGTAACACCCTAATCTGTATAAATGAAAGAAAAATAAAGGGAAGGGGACCGTGTTACAAAATCAGCACATTCATTTTCTATTTGGTACGGGATGTATATAAAACGAATACAAAAAAATATACGGCTATAGAAACTTGTATTTTAGTAAAAAAGAAAAAGAAAGAAAGAAAGACTTTTCCTTATTGAAAGAAACAAAATGACAAAGACAGACACTGTAATCGAACGAATAAAATCATTTGTTACTATACTTGTAAATGTGCTTTTATTTTTACAACCCATGTCTCCGTTCGAATCCTATGTTCAGTTGGTCTCGTAGATTGGGGCGTTTTTAATTGTTTCTAATACCTTCGTTAAATACAACGGACATCAAATTTTAATTTGTTATTAAAACGTTACAGCGGCGGTGGTGGGGACTTTCGACCAGTCATTCATTATCGCGATCTCGACGCGCCGAGAGAACCGGACGAATTCCTATAAAACTGCTTCCGTTACGCTGAAAAACTTTTCGAGGAAACAAGGATGATGAACGCGCTACTGCGAGAACAATAAACCGAGATGTGTGCGTATTATATAGTTTGTATATATATTTTATTCGATCGAAGGAGGAAGAAAGAAGAAGAAGAAGAAAAAAAGAAACCATTTTATTTAGGTAAAGAAGATTAGGTAGAAATTCAACGGATAAGAAATCGGATAGTCGCATAGACATTTAAAAAAAAGACTTTATACGAGCCGCGAGCAATCATTAATTGTATACAAAAATATAGCTTCGTATACCGTATAATTCTTTTGTATGTGTGTGTGTGTATCTAAGTACGATTCATGAGTGAAAAAATACGGACGTCTTACATGCATATACACGCACACACACACACGCGTTCACAGAAATACATATATACACGAAAACGTACATACATTATTATTATTATTATTATTATATATCTTATTCGCATTAGGTGAAGAGTAACGTAAGACACGCTAGAGATATTTCATTGCGGTGAGAAAAAGATTGCTACTGTAATTGGAAGTATCATTGTATCAATAATAAAAAAAAGAGAAAAAAAAACGAGTGTTGTTTCCTAAATTACTTATCCTGAAGTTAAGTAATTTACGCTTGTAAAACCATTTATTACGTTCCACTGCGTGTGTCTATACAGCACAATTATTATATACATTAATTACACGTATCTGTAATAAAAAAAAAAAAAAAAAAAAAGAATACTGTAACGCGTTAATTATCGACTAAGAAATCCGATCTTTGCAATGCCTCTCGTCGCTTCCATCGCCGCAATCGTCGATTCCGTTGCACTTCATTGTTTTTGTAATACATCTGTTATTTCTAAAAAGAATTGGAACAAAAATAGTGTTGTTCCTTTGGAAGTAAGACTAGAGACATCAGAGACTTACTGGCATGTAAATTCGTGTTTGTTGCACCGTCCTTGGCACCCATGAGGCTCGTCGGATCCGTCAAGACAGTCTGGCAAGCCGTCGCAAAAACGTACTTTCAATATACATTGTCCGTTACTGCACGTGAATTCGTTCTCCGATGGACATGCTGATATCAAAAGAAACTGTGTCTGCGATGTGTACAAGTTTGAAAAGAAAGAAAAAAAAAATAGCGTTGTTAGAGGACCGAATTGAATGTTTTAAAATTTAATTTTAATAAATGTCTTTGATTTGGTTCATTTACCAGAGCGTTTCGGTCCCCTTAACTGGAAGCGTATCAAAGCGCAGATACATGGAGTAAAATCAAAAGCAGCATTGTGTACATGAAATCAAAGAGATCTTTGTGGGAATGCCCGTTTCATAGAAGAAAGCCTCAAGCGGTTAACCCTTTCGCGTTTCAAGTACCAAGCTGACTTTGAGATATTTAAAAGTGTATTTTACATCCAACGCAGCGAATTAGATTAATAAGAACGTTGGATGGTTTTTGAGTGAAAATAATCGTTACTACGGGCGACTATAGTCGCTCTGTATAAAATACTGCTGATTGGAGTTATTGAACATCGAGTATCTTTACTCTGGACACGTAGCATCATTGTTTTATTTTTTCACAAAACACCGTCAGAGCTACTAGAGTTACAGTGAGTCGTAAACGCCGCTGTGCACGCTTTTGGCGCGGCGGCTCGTCGAAAGGGTTAAAATACGCGTTTTAATAATCGGTTGACACTTGAATTTCCATAGAAATTTGTCACTCGCGTTATTAACACTTTACCGGCCGGTGGCCGATTAATCGGCTTACATGCAGCCGCTACCGGTCGGTAAAGTGTTAAATAGAAATCGTCGAATTGTAATAATAATAGGTAAGTTAGCGCCTTCAACGTGGCAGTCAAGATGTTAGAAACGAGAAAACAGAAGGAATTATTCGTCTTTTTAGAGGAAGTATACAATATGGGAATAGTTTGATCTAGAACAAGTTAAGCGTTAAATGCGTATTGAAAGCGTGTGCGAGCATAAATCATGCAACTATTGAATTCGTACGGAATAATGTACTCACACCAACCGAGATTACGACCTACGAAGAGAAAACAATGTTGAGAAAGACCTTCACCCAGAAGAAATGAAAAGAAGAAGAGAAAAGAACTGATGGACGAACGGTCGACGAACCATCGTGGTGTCATGTCAGAATAATCTCACGGAAAACAATTATCTAACAATAAGTATGTTTCACACGGGAAGCAACAATAGTTAATAATTATTTTGACAAGTCGATAATTCGTCGAGCAACCGTGGCGCGTACACGCTTATCGCGGGTAGAACAAACGAGAGAGAGTCGTTATAAACGTGTATCTTACCTAACGTGCAATTAATCTCGTCGGCCGCATCCCAACAATCTATCATGCCGTCGCATCTCTTTTCCAACGGGAGGCAGGAAGTCTCGTTACCGCACTGGAAATGCGTCTCCAGATCGCAGACTGTAACAAACGTATCTGTCAACCATCTGGATCTTTCGTACAATTTCTCTGTTATTGTTCGTTCGTGAGCTTATCGTTGTTAACTTGTTCGGTCATCTGATATAGGATTATAGATTAACACTTTGACTGGCACGCTACAGGCGCTGAAAACTGAGTTAGGTGAAATTTTACCTGTTATTCCTTATAATTTTTTTTGTAATTTCTATTATTCTAATTAAATAATTGAAAATGGATATTAATAATGCGAGCGAGAAATTCAAGCGTCACCCACATATGGCTGACGTGGCAGTTAAAGTGTTAATATAAGCTCTTTACGAATGTGTTTGCTATGGACGCTTGCACGTTCGTTTTAATTATTAACACGTTGAACGCGGCGCCGATTTTGCTGTCCTTTCTGTTCAACCGGCATGGTAGCGAGCGCTCGATTATGTTGTATTATATTATATGTATTATATTTGAAAAGTTTGAATTTTGGAAATTTAAAATTTAGAAATTTGATATTTGGATATTTGCAAATTTGAAATTTAGCCATTTCAAATTTAAAATTTAGAAATTTATAAATTTGGAAATTTGGAAATTTGAAATTTAGAAATTTAAGATTTGGAAAGTTGGAAATTTGGGAATTTAGCAATTAGAGATTTGAGAGTACGAAATTTGGAAATTTAAAATTTATAAATTTGGAAAGTTGGAAATTTAGAAATATGAGATTTTGAAGTTTGAAATTTGGAAATTTGGAAAACTGAGATTTGATAGTTCAAAACTTAAAATTTAGAAATTTGATATCTGTACATTTCCAAACGAAAAGTCCACTGTCAGTCCCCAGGGACCGACGTCTCGCTCAACGTGTTGTAACATTAAAAAATATTACTACAAAGTGAACGTGTCGATTCCGTAAGACGAGGTCTATACCCGGAGGACGTTTTCTTGGATGGTTCTAATAAGAAATCGTAAACCGAAGCCTCGCAAACAACGGTAAGAAAAGCGTTCTAAATCCGATAACAGAAAGTTCTCTATGTCTCGCGAAATAACTGGGCTAATACGATGCGCAAGGTGTCTCATAAGAATACACATACACCGACGAAATTCTATAAAATATAAAATACTATATCTCGAGACGCACCGCAATTGTACTCGTCCGAGTGATCGTAACAATTCATATGACCGTCGCAATGTTTGTCCAACGGGATGCAAAGTGTGTTCGAACAGGTCCACTCGTCGTCCAGGCAATAATGTTCGATGTCCACGCACCTTGAAAGATAACCCATCAAAATAAGATCGAAATTATAAGCACATAATTTTATACATTATTTCATTACAAACCTGAACGCGTCTACATCGAGACGATGACACTTCTGCTTATTAACCAGACAAAATCCAGCGCATCCAGTGGGATCGCGAAGGTCGAGTTTCACCCGACAGATCGGTACCTCCTCGTCGACTAAGGCCACGCATACTTCCTCCGGTAAACAATCGTCGCAGTATCTCGTCGAGTTGCGGCTCGTAGCTTCCGTTTCTGTGACCAAATGCAACAGAGTATCGTTCTCCGGTAACGATTGGTCACCGCTCGAAGGAACGTTCTTTATAGTTGTCGTCGACGTGTCGTTCGTTGGTCTGCTGTTCGAATCGTGTAAAAACACCCCTGCCAGCAGTGTGTCGTTGCTCGACGAGTGGTTCGTCGACGATTTCAGGTACTGTTGAATGATCTGCAGCTTTTCAGGTTCTGCAAATGAATATTAAGAGATAGGCAAAGGTGGCATGTAACGAATGGTGCGTTGGCTGGCCAGAAATAGCCGAGCGTCGGGAAAATAAACGGTCAACGGCTCTTGCCATTCCTCGTCGTACTCGTTTCGCGTTACATCCAGCTGAATCGCGCGGGCAAAACATCCTCGGGGGGAGAGCACTCCGCGTTGACCCACTGATTAAATTCATCTGGCCAGTGTAATTATTTCGCTTCGTCGAATCAAACCTCGTGTTTCTCGATCGTTGTTTGTCGGAAAAATCACCGATCCGGAGTAATAAACCCAGGGACCGCTCTAGCGATTACTTTCCAAATACCAGATTTCTAAATTTTAAATTTCCGAATTTCCAAATCTCAAATTTCTAAATTTCAAATTTCCAAATCTCAAATTTCTAAATTTCAAATTTCCAAATTTCCTAATACTAGATTTCTAAATTTTAAATTTCCTAATTTCCAAATTTTCAAATATCAGATTTCTAAATTTCGAATTTCCAACTTTCCAAATTTCCAAATCTCAAATTTCTAAATTTCTAAATTTCAAATTTCCAAATCTCAAATTTCTAAATTTCAAATTTCCAAATACTAGATTTCTAAATTTTAAATTTCCTAATTTCCTAATTTCCAAATTTCCAAATATGAGATTTCTAAATTTCAAATTTCCAAATCTCAAATTTCTAAATTTCCAAATACTAGATTTCTAAATTTTAAATTTCCAAATATCAGATTTCTAAATTTCAAATTTCCAACTTTCTAAATTTCAAATTTCCACCTTTCTAAGTTTCAAATTGATCAATTTCAAATATCCAAATTTCCAAATATCAAACTTATAAATTTCAAATTTTCAAAGTTCCAATTTTTCGTACGGGCAGTGTCGGTGCGTGAGATTGGCAGTGTCAAAATTAAATAATAAACGTTGCAATATAATTATAATCCATCGTTCGCTGTCAAGCGTACTGAACGGAAAGGACAGCAAAATCGGTGCCGCGCTCAACGCGTTAACACATCAATATTTTTCTCACAAATGTCCTGGTTGCCCTGCCCCTAGACCGGTCGCTGAATACCCCCGTTACGGATATAAAATCAACATTGATAAGTGTATACTTACCGAAAGCGATGTAGAGAGCCACGGCGCCAATACCAAGAAGCGCCAGTATCAGAATCAAGAGTAATACGGCCGATCTGGTGCATCCGGAAGTCTCGAGTGGACGGGCGAAATGCAGTGTCCAACCGTGACGGTGTTTCCGGAGTAAGGCCGGATGCGGGGGTGGTTCCCCGCGAACGCTGCGACGCAAGTTGATGCGATTTTGGGAGGACGGAGTTTCCGTTCGCAACGGGAGGGAATAGGCCCTCTAAACAAACAAACGATTCCATTTCCTGTTGAATTCATCGTGTGTCCACAAGATCGTGGAATAAGCAACGAAGAATCGTATATATCTATATGGTCACCTGAAGTTCAGCCATCGATACCGCATTATCCACAAACCGACACTTCTGCTCGTCGATTTCACGATTATCGTTTTATCTTTCTCGATTTCACGATATCATTCTGGAAACTGTAGTAGTTTCCGGAAGCAAACAAGGGCGCGGTTCAATTATTAGATATTAGATGTTTAATGATTCATCGGCAACCGTTCTATTAGATTATAGAATGTTAGAATTTATACAGGGTGTCTGATTATAATCTTTCCACGCGATTAATCTCGAATAATAAATGCTTGCAGGCGAATTACTAAGGAAACTTTAGAACAAGTTGAACTGTCGTTTAGGGATAGAATCAGGTGCTGCATAAATGTTCAAGGTCGTATTTTTGAATTTAGAAGATAAGAAACATTTTCTGGACGTGTAGTGAAGACGTTTCAAAGTCAACATAATGTAGATCAATGGATTCGTCTTAAGGTAAGCTATGTGTCTAGAGTGAAAAAGAAAACTACGTTTCCATTTAAAATTTAAATAAAACAAAGGTCACCTTCAAATCTCGGAGGCACTTCCACCCAGAAAAAAAAAACAGTGTACACCATTGAATGTCCCCCTTGGTTTCGTTTAAATATTTTTTTCGAATAATCAATATTTCGCGAGATAATCGCGTGGAAAGATTATAACGAGACACCCAGCATTCGTAATCTTCGAGGAGATAAATTTCAAATTATTCTCTAAAAATCGGTTAACACTTTGACCGCCTCGATGGTCACCGGTGACCGGCTCTCGAAATTCTCTACGATCAAACAATTAGCAAAAGAAGTGATGAAACAAACTGCGGACAGCGTTTAATATTAAACATTAAACTGCAGATAATGTTAGCTATCGGGTTGAAAGGTATGCGTTCATAATCATTCGAATAATCGTCCGTTTTCACTGTGGCAAAGTGTTAAACGCGTTTCCAGAGGTTACGAGAGACGGTAAGCAAGTGTCGTGTACAGCTGTCGAGGCAATGGTCCGCGTCGAACTGACTATCGGTTCGCTCTTCTCGCTCTTTACCTGTGCTTGGATTAACGCGTTTATAGTTAACATCTTTATCTTTTTTTTTTTTTTGCCAGGAATCCTCCTACCTTCTCACTATCCAACTAACGCATTGGTCAGCCGTAGTAAGACACGTTGGCAAGGACACGATCATTTTTATTCCTTAAGCGCAGCTTATCAACGTCGCTCACAAACGTGTCAATACGTCAATACGGTATATGTCAAATGTATAACTATGTCGGGCTACCGATTATCAATTGGTAATCGATTAGAATCGTTCGATTCGGCAAGAAAGTTAACGTTGATTTAATTTCGATGGAGTCGGCGGCAAGGAAAACTCGAGCCGTGGCGCGATGCGAGCGAACGATCAACGCGTCTGGCTATAGATAGATGTTTTCCACTTCCGTTCCGTTTTCGTTTTTTTTTTTTTAGGGAGGACAAGCGCCAGACGCGGCAAAGCGCGTTGAAATAAAACAAAATCACGGTGAAAGCACCCTGTCTACGGTTCCGAGTATCCACGGTGGAAGAATTGTTCAATTTCGCAACGTATCACGCTCGTGTAACTAATTGCTACTGAAAATACAGTAGACTCTCGTATAACGCGGCCACTGTTTTCTATAACGCGTCCGCGTTATACGAGAGTCTATTGTATTAGGTTGTCCCGAAAGTTCCTTTCGCTTTATTAATAAATAACGGATGTATCATACTTTATGTTTCGTGTCACGTTACCGAGTTACGTACGAGATGCTCGGACCTATTGTCTTTTTCCATTTCTCCGAAAGCCGTGTAATACTGTATTTTTTTTAACACTGCCCAGACAGAGCACTGTGTGTAGCCAGGGAAAGAAACTTTCGGGACAACCTACTGCTTCCAAATAACTGTACGAAATGCTTAAAATATTTGCCGTAGGTCTTCGTTGCGAAGATAAATCTGTATATCGTGCAACTATGTATTCAACGCGATAGAGTAGCAGTTAAAAGTGAAAAAGGTCGAGACGAGAAAAGAAATGACGCGATGTTTGAATCGTAAAACGGTATTGCAAATAACGAAGGATATTTCTCTGCTTGAAACGATACTCGACTTCTCTGCATAGAATGCTAATGAGACCGAAAACGATTTCACCGTGTTTGGCGGTGGTAAGCATCGTTCGATGAATCGCGTAATTTTAAATAAAGATTGTAAGCTACGATGATTCACAGGATTTTATGCGACGGAACTGTTTCTTATCGTGATAGTATTTAGTAAGTGACAAGTTGTTTGTAGTGTTCGTGGAAGATAGACACGTTTATCAGTTCTATATAAAAGGGATTGTGTTCTAAATTAGAGGATCGTGTGAGAATCTTTCAAAGGCCCCTGTCTAGACGACCACTAGTCTAGACAAGCGGTCTAGTCTTCCCAAATCCCAGTATATTCTATTTTGGATCGAGCCAGAACAGGTTAAACTATTTTGCTTCTTTACTGCGGTAATATTATTCACTTTGAAAAAGAAATTATTGCAAAATTAACACTTTAACTGCCAACGTCACTCGTACGTGGGTGACACTTTAATTCGCTTGCATAATATTCTTTCAATTACTCCATTTTCCCGATAGGTGCGTCGAGCAGAGCTGAATATTTATTGCTACTTCGTATTTATTTGGCAAACGTTAATTTTGTAAATTGTAATCAGAATAAAAATATTCAATTGTGATCAAAGTTTGAACGACAGAAGCACATTCTGTATACTGTGTAAAAAGTGCGTCAGGAGTGTGACCAACACGTAAGCAGTCAAAGCGTTAAATAGGAAATGTGTCAACAAAACTTGTTGCAAAATCCTAGAAAGCCAAAGCAGATTCGAAGGAATCAGTTTGCAAAATAAGGGAAGAAATAAAAACTTATGTTTTAAATTGTATTATCCGGGACAGCGCGAACGCAGTCCCGACTACCAAAAATTATACGCCCGAGATACCCACATTAGGGGTATTCGCAAGGGTCAGCCTAACCGTAGTGCAATGGAAAAGCCTCGCCCTGGAGGAACCGCCTTCTTGATCACGGTAACCTCTGCGCCAGGTAAGTATGCTTTCCTCCGCTTCGAGCGTCAATTTATCCTATTCCCTACCCCACTTCTACTGCGAGAAACTCGTACTCGACCTCGCCATCTAGCGGCCAACTAGACGGTACAACTCTCTGCCGTACCAATGGTTCTCAACTTGGTTGCAATCTCATCTCACAGTGATCCTCAACTAATCATCCATTCACGGTATAGATAGGTGAGAGTACTTATTGAGTATTTAATTGTTAAATTATCTTTGACACGAGTCGAGTGGAAATTGTGAAAAAATTGTTAAAAAATAACAAATTATTTTTAAATTAACCCTTTGCACTCGGTTGTCCCCCTAAAATGTGAAACTGAAGTGTTATTTATATTTAGAATATAGGAAATTCAGGAACGGGATAAAAGTAAATAGATTCACAAATATTTATAGCTCTTTTCTTCCAAAATAGCGCATCGGTTTCCGGAAGCTTTTTTTTTTACAAAAATAGAGTATTTAGAAATGCTCCGAGTGTAAAGGGTTAATGAACGTAATAAATCCAACGCCTATAGCTTTAATAAATAATTCGATGTAAGAAGAAGATACCTAAAACCTAAACAATTTTCATTAATAACTGGGGGTAACGCTTGAGGAGTTCCATCAACAGTATACCTAATTGTATCATTAAAGCATTAAAAAATATATATCATCTTACTCACTTGAAACGAACCGTGTTCCTTGACGTCCGTGAAAAATATCGGCGTTTCTTTGGCATACCAGCGATCCTGCGAGTAGATCGAGTTCACCCTCATACCAGCCCTCGCCTTCTTCACCGGCTCGTTTCCTTTCGCTTCCTTCGAATTGACGAGATCCTGACGAGCATCGTTTCCATTTCGTTCGTACTCGATCAATTTCGACGACCCGTTAATCGGTGATTCGGCTACTTTTTCCAAAATCGTAAACACCGAGGACACGTTGCTCCCGTTCACCTCGTCCATCCTGTTTACAGGTGTACACGCAGGTAAATCGGATAAATTACAAGGATCGAGGATCGTTCGAGGACCATTCGTCTCCATCGCGAAGGAAAGTGGCTGTTGGTTGTCCCTGTTCTTCTTAAGGATCTCCTCGTCGTCGTTCGTCGTGGCAGCCTTGTTTCTGCAATGTTTACAGTCCTTCTTCCTACGCCTCCTGTGGGGTCTGCACTCGTTTTGCAACGCGGTCGACTGGACCCGAACAGACTCGTCGTCGGCGAGGATCGCGTTTCCTGGATCGACTTCCGTGTTCCTGTGTCCATTTGTCACGCGAACCGAGGAGCTCGTTGCAGAAGGATCGAGACCGACACCTCGGCGGAACGGCAACGTGAGATTGCGTCGAAATACGCCGGAAATCTCTTCTTCGTTCAACGATTTCTTGCAATCACCTCCAGACACGTAATCGACGATGTTGAAGGAACGCTGAAGATTGTTCCGCGATAGAGGAGCTTGGGTGTTCGAGACCTCTTCCACGCCAGGTAATATGTCCTCGTACACGTGGTTGTCCGTGTTGGATAGAGAACCGTCGGGGAACGATTCGAAGTTGATGATCGGTTCCGTTGGTTCTTTGACTCGTGGATGCTGCTCCTCCTCGAAAGCTTGGTTCTCCATCTGTGCTAGATGGAACAAAAGAAAAAGTAAAATGATAAGCTCGTTTGGAAGAAAATTCGGAAAAGTGGCGAATTCGTTTAACGTAAGTTTGTATCGGCCGGTATACATATATCGACGATGGCTGATCGAAGATAATTAAACGTTTCGTGGGCTGTGCCGGCCAATTATCGTGTCCTCGATGATCGCCGGTCCGTTTTTTCCTCGGTGTGGTTCGCTCGAGGAAACGAACCCACCAACGATTCGTTTTATCGATTCGTTTATCGAATGTGGGTAGAGAAAAAACCGGACGCTCCCACGACAACCGATTCGAACCTCTTTATGACCGCTAAATTAATCGATATTGCGAGCTACGATATTACACCGCGTTCCTTCGACCATCGCATCGGTTTAACATTCCTCCACGACTCTTTCCTTCGTCTTCTTCTTCTTCTTCTACTTCTTTGAAAGGATTAACGGGTAACATTCCAATTATAATTTGCAAAATTCAAGATTTCCAAGGTTAAAAGATACACCGAAAAGATTAAAAAGGCGTAAACGCGATTATTAATTATCGTGTACACGGTGACGCGTTAGAAATAATAAAATCCTTTTCTTTCGCCAATTTCCCGGTTACACAAAGTTTCAGGTCCTCGTCGCAGTCGACGCGTTAAGGATTCAAGATTGAGCTACGGGTCGCTTTTGCACGAAAGGGAGTCCAATTAACGATCGGCAATCTAACGGACAATAAGTAAATAGCACGAGGAGAATCGAGAGAGGATGGAAGGGGACGTAAATTGAACGGCGAAAGAGAGTTGCGACGAACGAGGGAGCGGAATTAAGCGTCTCGTTGGGGAGCATCTCGACGATTGTCGCAATTATCGCGACTTGACTCTCCGATTGATCCCGGCAAGTCTTTCTCTGACGTCATCGACCTCGTGGATCTTCGACGGATGCCCCGTGATCGCGATCTGCTTTTACACCACAACTATTTCTCAACGCGTGGCATTCGTGGCACGCACCTATTACCAACGAAACCAGAATTGACTAACATTATTCTTCTGATAATATATGTCGAGATTCCACGCTAAATGACAGTGAAACTAACAAAAGGTTGTCCCATGGGCTAAGGTGCCGATAAAGAAGAGATCTGGCGAAACGAACGAGCTCGGAACCCTAAGGAAAAGGGGACCAATTAATGGCGAGGATTTTATGAGATTTTCTTCGAATCGACTTGGCTAAATCTCCGGCGGTGTTTCCATTACGAACGAATAGCGGCAATTCGGGATTAATATCCTGACAATGAGTCAACCGATGGTGACGCATTACCGCGAACAACTAACAGGATCGCGTATCGTCGATTGAATGGTAATGAGGGAAACGCGTTTCCAACGAAACCAGTCATCGAATGGCACGGAGAAAATCCCGAGGATGATTCAAACGATGCGGAATTAATTTCCAAGGTGAATCGATCCAATCGATGAAAAAAGAAAATAACAATTTCTCGTTGATCCTTTGGACACGAAAATGTTATTCTGACTTTTTTTTATCTACGGAAGAGGGTAGCCGGTGGCGCAAGAGGAGGGAACAGAGGCGTCAATCGTTAGTCGAGCCGACCGATGCGATGGCTAATTAGTTCTCATCTACGCTTCTATGGTTGCCGTCTCTTCTTACGTTGCACCGTTCTATTCGATGTCTTCCGTTCAATTAGAAGCTAACCAATTAACGGATGGAACACCTCCGTACCTAAAGGGTTTGGGGTGCAGCTGACGCGCAACCCTTTTGGAAGATGTTCGATTTCCTAAACAAGAATCGAAGTTTACAGTAAAACTTTCTAAAGACAGGACTAAATATTAAACGATATAATTGAAATTTACTAATGTAAGGCATACCTAGAACGAGCCGAGGGAAGAAAAGAGAAGAAAGAATTGTTTGATCAAAGTCCAGTATTGGCGCGTGCCAGACCCTCCAAGATACCGATTTCCTCGTCGTGTTTCGTTCCGGTCCAGCGTGTGCCGTAATTGCTTCGGTCGTTGATCAATCGACAAGCGATTTCGACGGTTTGCCCTGCGTCTAGACAATTACCAACGAAACGCACACGAGCCAGCACGTGTGCGGTTACGTGGAGACCCTACAATTAGTCACGTTGCGAAGACGAGTTACCCGCCGATCCATTCTCCCGAATATACACCACTTCTGAGAGCTTTCTTCACGCGATAAAAACGCATCAAGAATTGGACAAATTTGAAAAGAGACAACATTTGTCGGAAGAAGTATGCTAACGAAACGGTTTCATGTACTCTGATGGAAACCGGTTGTTCGGTCGCACGTGTCGCGCCATATGTCGGTGCACAATGGACAGGGTTAACGTTACCCACCGAGACGCCACTATACGTTACATCAGAGGGTCGGCAATCGGGGATATTCATTGCAAATTATTCGCACACACATTGTCTCTGACCTGTTCTCTTATTCTTGTCGGGGCAACGATGATAATCAAACGCCAACGGCTATCGATCTAATTGCGGCTAGTTTCGCCTAATTAATAACACTCGTGCGGCAAATCAATTCGTTATTCGACCCTTTCGTAAGAAAACGAAGGAAACATCCGTTGCACTTAATTCTTTTCATCGAACAAGAAATAGGTACAGCTTGTACTTGGTATTTGAAATTATCATATGTAACCGTATGTTTTCATCGGAATTCTGGTGCTCGATGCATCAACGTAACGATTGTTCGGCAACGATAATAACCAACGATTTCTTTCCGTTATTCCTTTCTCGTGGTAGCCGCGGTGATATCGAGGAAACAACAATGGCGCATTATACGAGACCGTGGTCCTGTTGCGGCCACGACTCGCTCGAATTTTTCGACAAAGTATCGCGATTACGACATTCCCCCCCGGTTTCCACGCTGGCCCACCACTATCGAGCTTTCGTTGCGCGCTTATTTATCTTCGCTGGCCTTCTCCTATTTGCTTTGCTAATTCCTTCGTGTAGATTCGTAGATCGACGAACGACCGCTTAGATATCAAAGGTACTTGGTCAAGCAGAAGCACGACGAACGACGACGAACTATCGTCCTCCTTGCTATCCCTGCAAATGTGAATCATCGCAATTCAATCAATCGTTTGCGGACCGCTATGGCTTCGCACGCTTTTTGCAATCGCAAGACTTTCTGATCAGAAATGAAATGGAACGGATAAGCGCTGTAGCTTCGTAACTTTAATATCTCGTGGGAAACGTTGAAACGCTGGTCGCGAGTACAAAAACCGCGCAACGGTTAACGATCACGGAAAAACGAGCGGCACTCGACGATACAAAACGCTCGATAACAACGTGTTCGATGCATCGATCACGCCAACAGTTGCGATAGTTCGAATGGCAAACTGGAACAAACTTAATGAACGGGAATTCTTTCGAGCCGATTTCATTCTGAATCCACGCTCGCGCCGCGCCGTTTCCTACAGTCTTTGAACGTCTCTCCTCGGCCCTTAACATTCCCAATCTATCCTGTATACTGTATACTAATCATATCGTTTCGTAACTGTATGAAATATACAAGCGATTGGCTGATGTAAGAATGAAATAGTAAACGATGCAAGTACTTCTTTTTTGTTTACGTTTAAATTACATAACACCCTACCATATGGAATGTTTGTCGGGATAATTAAAGACCTTGTTGTAATTCATGATATCTCAAAAGGTGTGTTATTATTACAGCTGAACGAGAGTGTACGACTATTTGTACTTTACGGACTGTTCTTTCGACAGGGGATGTAGCTCAGTGGTAGAGCGTTCGCTTTGCATGTGAAAGGCCCCGGGTTCGATCCCCGGCATCTCCAACTTTTTTTTTTTTTCATTTCTGTCTCCCATCGCATCTGTATCATTCTTGTTTTCAATAAGTAATGATCTTCAATAATTTAACAGCTTAACACTTTAACTGCCACGTCACTCATATGTGGGTAACACTTGAATTTTTATAGAGATTTATCGCTTGCATTATTAATATCCTTTCAACGACTTAATCAGAAATCGTATTAGGTACTCGAAACGACGAAGAATCGTAGAGAAGAATGCTTTGCCTGACCAAGTTGTGGCAGTCAAGGTGTTGAACAATTATTTCGCGACAATGTTAATGATTATTTTACAATTTAACTTAATAATAAGATTCAAAAGTTAAATAAACTTTCGCTGCTGGTTTCCATTACGCGAAACGAAAAAGAATAATTCGAAGGATCCGCTCTACCTCGAAGCCAGTATATAAAATTGCTATTTATTGAAGATTATTTTTACCCTACGTATGAATCACGGTTAACGTCAAAAGTTATTTCTTTCGCCAGCCTGCGATTTCGTCGGTTATATTCGCGAAGAATCATCAAAATTACCGTTCGACTAGTTCGAGAGGTTCGGAGTTATTATATCCGCTAATAAGCGCAGTATATCGCGTCGATTATCCGCTAAGTATAGGGTCGAAAAGCGAGGGCTATCGGCACTGACCATTGCCCGATCGCTGCACGTCACCCGACATGCACACACTCGTAATTCATACGCTCGGCTATAATAGCCCTAGCCCTATCCTTTGACCCTCTTTGTCGCGGTCAACGAGCGAATAAATCAGAAAATTCATCAACCAACCAACGAAAGAAATCAACACGGACATTGCTTAAGGATTTCGAGTAGCCAATGTTACCACGGAGTAACTAACGCGTTCTATCTGGCTTAATTAGACTCGATGATTGAGTAAAAAGTTGGTCAGCTATTCGCCCGTCCCTCGACACGTATCAAATTACCTGAAGAATGATCAGAATGTAGAGTGCAGTTTTTACAAAATTTAAAATTCGTAAAAAGACCAGAAGCTCTCTAATCGATATCAAGGATCACGGAAAGAAGTGGGTTAGGATTATCAAGTAAATCCACGACAATTCTGACAACGACCCTGACGGTAGGAACAGGTTTTCCGCTGGAATCTCGCGACCACGCATCCTTTGTACCTATGCGTTTTACGCGAGGGAATGCGCTGCAGATTATCGCGTCAATTAATGTTGCGACCGCGAGCGGTTCCATACGTGGAACCGCACCGTTTTCAACAGAAATTCCCAAGGAAAAAAGACGCTGAATTACATGGTAAACCGAGAAGCAGAGACGCGAGAAAATTCGTGATCGCACAAAGGGGAAATATTAAAAAAGAAAAATAGAAAATGACAGAAGCTTAAACGATTCTCGTAGACGATCGCCGGAGGGGAGGTTCTTTCGATCGTAGCCAAGGATATAAATACTCTCTGTGCGTGTAACTAGAGTAGATTTGACCGCGTCGAGGAGGCACAGCTGTCCCACAGTTATTTCCCTTCTTCTCTACCTAATCGACCAGATTACCGGCTCGATGCTGCTTCCTCGTGGGCCACGTGCTTTTTTTCCCTGCCGCGTTAATTGCTTCTAATTATAATACCAACCGTCTATTTCCAGTACACGGATTGTGATTCGACTTCAAGCACGTCTTTCTTCGACCCTACACGAACCAGGTGGAAAAGAAAAATCTAATCCGACTACGTTGGAAACGTACAAGTTCCATGCATTACTAAAACTAATGTAAATCGATACGTACAAAGAACATCACAAGTACTGTTAACACGGTCATTTTTACAAGGATGATATCACCGTGGTACCAACAAGTTTGAAAGGGTTAACCCGGTCGATTGAATTCGTTTCTTTGGAACGCAACTGTCGAAAGAATCTTCCAACGAGTCGATTAGTTACGCATCATCGAGCAGACGAGGAAGAAAGAATTCGTGGACAGAACAGAGAGCAACAGAGCCGCGAGAGTTTTCCTCGCATTAACTTTGACGAGAATTCTTATGATAATAAGAGCAATAGGCTTGAGAAAGTTGAACACGCACGCGTTGGCGAGAAAAGAGGCGACCAGCTGACAATGGGACGAAAGAAAACGTCACGCTCGGCCGCGCTTCGCTAACCGAGGGTTACGCGTTCGCTTCTATTTACACCTGGCGTGTTCGCGTTCACGTGAACAGGTCTACCTGTATCCGTACGCGTAACCACGGTCACCCACGCGAATTGCCACCGATTATGCACAAAATTTAATCGCGTTTGCTCAATAATTATTTTACTCTCTACGCTCTCTGTTCTTAGTTAACACGTTTACTATCGTAACGAGCACGGGTATGTAATTAATCTTCATCGACGAGCGAACGACTATCGGACGGATTTCTCCCGTTCGGAAGGTAAACGCAAGAGAATACGAACCACGAACTTTTAACCGAGTTACACGTCTACATCGCACGCGACGGGATATAAATAAGCGGCGTCAGTGGGCCGAATCCAGGAAAGGTTGTTCGGTGGTTGAAGATGCTTTCGCTTTCATCCTTCCATCGTTGCTAGCACATTTTTTTTTTCTCTTCGTTCGTTCCTTGTTTCAACAGGTGAATCGGTGAATCGCGCAGAATCCTTTCCTACACACGTAGACAACAAACGAATGCAATGAGTCTAAACGCTCGATCAAGATGCCGAACTGTTACGTTATTAATATATTTATTAAACGGATAAAATACGTTGTCATCCGGTGCGAACAGACCTAATCGTCTTTATATTACGATCCGCTGCTCGTTTGAGCTGGCTCGTGTGAACATTTTCGGAAAATAGATTAACGAGGAATGTTAACGAGGCATCGCACGACGAGCACACTCTCAGAACCACTGGAAACGCGCGTCGTTCCCAACAATGAACGAACTTCTTTGTTCAAGGGAAGAGCGCGACTACGATCCACGCCAACCTAGACACACAAAAGCCGGCTGTAATCTGTTATCCTACTGTGACGATCGATTCAACGTTATTGCAGTTACTCTGCACAGAAATCGAACGCAACTTACTTTGCATTTACGTGGCATCCATGGACAACTTACACACAGAGATACGGAGTAAAGGGAAACTGCGATACGATAGACGCAACAATTTCACCCACGTTCGTTCCCATCGTTATCATGATCGTGTTACTAGTTCAACAGACACGTCGACAGGTTCGGTGCCGGGCGAAATTTCAGTTACACGACAAATACTTCGAATGCATCGTTTCTGAAAATTACTATGATACTATATTTATTAAAGATATTCCATTGCTGGTCTATGTGTTTCATTCAAAGAAAATTCGATTGTGCGTTTGAAACGGTTGGAACGATGCAAATCGTCCCGCCGCACCGGTGACATGATAGTACGCACATACAATATGCATAAGTCGTGCCAGTTTGCCAACAGTCGCGTGCATAGCCGGATACAATAATCGTTCGCGAGAGCGATCGTAAACACAAATATAGTCGTCGTTTTATCGCCTGCTTCTACGATTCGTATTATACGAACCGCGTGTAAAAAGAAAATTGTACATGCGTGAATGTAAAATCTTACAAGATACGACCTTGATAATATGTTGCATTCTTGTACGCTCCTTTCTCGACTCGAACTAAGCTGCGTTCAAATGTAAACAACTTTACCCCGCGAAACAACTCGGATGGTTGCGTTGTTTCCCGGAAGTGCAACGAGATTATACATAAACGAGAGCAAAACATAAATGGACTGCTTTGAATGAGAATATACTTATCGTAACAGTACCTACTTTCAAGTTTCGTGGAACGCGAATGTCGTTAGCAATAAATTTGACTCGTAATATCGAATGTAATCGCATCGACTTACCTTTTGGTTCGTTACGGGAATCTCATGTTCTCCGGAAGTTACTTTTGTTCAGGATCAAGTTCGTGCCGCTGGTCGACGTAATTTCCAATCATCGTTGACGTTGACATCCACCAAATGTCACATTTTGATCACGCACGTTCTCAACTCGAACAACGTGTATCCGTAGTTGGCGCGCACCGATCACCTAGGGACACTCACGCACTCAACGCTGCGCACACTGCGAATGATCGCGAGGAGAAAATATGCCGGGCCGGCGTTGGCGGTTGTCAAGTACACAAAACCGCGATGACCAATCGCGAAACAGTCGCACGCTCTGCCGGCCAATCGGAACGGCTCATTGTCTTGCATGTGACGCGTTTACCGACCAAGTTGCTGTCCGTCGGTATACGCCTATTTTGAAAACTTACCGCCAAATCTTTGGCTAGCATATTTTTATCGATTTATAAAAAGATCCTATTTTTAATGCAAAAAGCTTCTGCCGCATTTCGAGAAATTATTGGAAATCAATTTACCTGTTTACAACTTATTCCCAATCTCAATAAATGTTCATTAAACGCTTTCGGTGCTTTATCGTTTCTAATATCGTCTTATTGACATTTCAATTTGTTTAAGAAAAAATTAGTTTGGAAATATGCATGTATCGAGATAATGAATTACCGATGGGTGGTACATATCTGGAAACTGCGTTTATAACGCTTAAATATATAAAAATTAAGGAACAAGTTGAAAATGGAATCAATCAATGACACCCGTTGCGTAGTAATAACGATTTAAAAAGGTCGGAGAGCGTGAGAATAGGAAATTGAAATTAGAATAGGAAGGAAGACAAGTTGTTCTGCGGCTATCGGTAGATATATGATAAACGAAAGCGAAGCAAGTGTGTAAGGTGGCGCGTTGGCATGCACTCCGTGGTAGAATTATGGTGCAAGCTGTAGGCCGCGCGTTGGATGTGCTCGTGGTGACTGCACTTCTGACGCTATTGTTCGTCGATCAAGTAAGAACGACGATGAAGAACTGTTTTAATGATGCAGCCCTCGTATAACGCTGCAGCATGCTATAGCCCTGTAGAATGTTAGCGCATATCTTGTGTACCAGTGTCTCCTTGTTCTATTCTGCTCGACTTGAGGCCGATCAATACATCGGTTTCACGCACGGTTCGTCCGTGTATAGACAATGAACCTTTGTTCGTTGTCTTTCTCGTTCATGCGTAAGTCTTTTCCACATCCACTTTTTTTTTTTCTTTCATGACAACTCAAAATGCTACGTCTGTCCTTGAATCGGACGATACATGACAAATTATTGTTGCACCGTACACGCTTCCTCGTGATAAAAACAATCCTTTCTGGGTAGGATGATCCTCCGATGGAATTTTGGTGCAGCCAGTATCGTGGTACTCCTTCATAAATACTCTTGAATCTTTTAAACGTTTCTTCTTATCGATTTCCTTGATTGATTCTCCTTAAACAGAAATGTGAAAACAGATTTGCATGTCGTGCTTAATTGTACTAGATTTTATTTAAATTTTAATCAAACTTCACCTTTCCATTGAATTTTCAGGTGTCTTCTAGGCTGTGCAATGGAGGGCACGTGTAAGTTTCCATTCTTTTTGTATTTTTATACTCGGATTCTTTATACAAATTTATGCTTGAAATAGTCTGAAGAATTATTTTCTTCTTCTAGCTGCTCCCCTCCAAAACAGTGCTGTTCCTTTGGCTGTTGTTACGCTGTATTTCAACTTCATTCTACATCAGACATGTTCAATTTCCTATTTTGGACTTACTGGTACTTATGGTTAGTCCCTTAGCTTTTAGTATGACTAGTTTGTTTTGTAACGAGTATACTAACTGTGAATTTTGTGACAATTCAGGGCAGCGGTACTTATAGGATTGGCTATAGCAGCAGCATGCGGTTGCTGGTTGTGGAAACGTCATCGCTCGGTTATGGTTGAGGATTGCGCTTCTTCCGACCGAGCTTCTACAGCACCTTGGTATCCACCACCGCATTACAGTCGTTGCAGTTCCTTTGTTCAAGCTCTGCCACCTCCGTACAACGAGGTATGCACTGATTATACTATTCGTATGATATTTTGTTATACTAACAGATTTTGGTGTTTAGGTCACAGCCAAACCGGATCTGTATCCATTGGTGATTGGCTACGACGAAGGATCTGGCAAAGGAACTTCAGGATTAGTGATGCGTTATTTTAGATCGCTCTCCCATGCTAGCACATTAGATTCTTTAAGTTCAAGTTTTATGTGTAACATAGTAAACGAAGCAAATACCATAATTCCGCCACCGTATTCTTGTAACAATAGCGTGGACGAGCTGTCTCCGGTTGAATGTGGAAGAATGGAAAACATGGATGTTGGATCGGTCACGTCGTTGGCTAATCATAGGACTACATCTGACATATCGAGTTTAGCTGCTCAATCTCCGTGTTCGCCACCAAGGGCAACTAGTCCGACGATAGAGGTATTTTTATTTGACTTTAATTTTAGATAAAAAAATCACATTAAACACTTGTATAAATGTATAAATGTTGTTTTATAGTTACGCGAACTTCTAGACAAGATACAACAGCTACCACAGTTACCTAGCGGACATAGCACCGTTTTGCCTTGTTATCAGAATCGACCTCAAGCTTTGTCTACGATGAATGCAAACGGCTCTACGCAACGGCCTCTCAGTCCAGGAGACGTTGGATCTTACAAAGCGAGAAGGACACGTGGAAAAATGTACATGCCGTTAGGACTTCCAAGCTCAAAAAACAAAACGAAACGATGGTTGTCGCGATCGGCACCCACGACACCGTCGGGCACGATGCCGATGTCGTTTTTACCTGGGCAGAGTAGACGTCCATCTGAAACGGGCAACAATAATCAGCAAGTGGTTCCGTTGCTCTCGGAACAAGACGAAACAGAGTGCAATAACGTGGATCAGGTAAACGAGATTCCATTGTTGATCGAACAGGAAGAAGATCAACAGCAAACATGACAAAACGTCTAAGTGTATTTAACGATTAAATATTAAGAAATCTATTCAGCCATCTCGTCATCCCAAGTAATCTATATATTTTTTAATATATGGCTGGTGAACATCATATCGCAATTTTTAAGCGAAAGGGTAAACGGAAAAAGTGTATGAAGTTCGACAATTGATTTCGTCCAGAAACAAATGTTACCGGCGCTCTTAGATAAGAGAAACGTTCACACATTACGACCTAACTTTCTTTTTATCTTGTAACAATAGCCAACGCCGTAATATCTGTTCTATTGTTCTAGCGATTCTTTGAAACCGAATCGATGCAGGTTAGAACAATAAGGGGTTGAGTTCTATGGAATAGCTTGCAATCAACACAAAGAATACGTATACAAAATGTTGCGACGATATATCTTATGTAGACAATATTATATTTGAGCTCCGCTTATTAAGATCGCGATCAAAGTACGCAATTTTATACATCGAATCATTTCATTTTTGCCTAAACGGTAACTTTAATGAAACTGTAAACGATAAGAACGAAAATTCTCAGCTGTTGCATCGACGAGTTTTAGTTGTACACGGTAAATACAGTATCCATCCAAAAGCAGCCAGCCAGAAAAAGAAGTTAAGGACAATATATACGAGTAAAAGTAGCGCGAGTTCGAGAGTGAATGAAAAAACATCGACATCAATTTTTTCCACGGATCAACGTACAATATCAGATTTTGTTTAACGATAGAGAAACCATGGATATCATTGCGTGAGGTTGACTTATCGCAAGCACAACGATTACCAGAGTATCGAGACGATTTTAATTTTAGAACGGTCCGAAAGATCGACACGTGGCGAGGACAATTGATTACATGTAGGCGCCGAACAGTTAAAAAGAAGAAACGACGTACTATATGTATGCCGTTCATTAGGCTTTAACGTGCATTTGTTACATTTAATCACAGACTTTATTCTTAAAAGCGTAATTATGAAACCGTCATTTTCAATTGTACCACTCATTCACATACACACACCATGTATTGACATGTATTTTTTTATAAATCGGATAAGAAATAAATCCAAGCTTTTAAGAGATTGTTTCACCTGTTATTCCCACTGTTACTATTCGAAACGAGGAAAGGAAACGATCCACGTTATTCCAAATAAATCATGTTTACCATATCTTTGTACTTTACTCATAATCTGTCCTTATCTTCTTATCATTTTTATGTTTAACAAATAACAAATATGCGATGCTGGCAACTGATGACATTTATATCGTCGTATTTGAAACGATTGTGAGCGCGGGAAAGAATCGAGAATCGATATTTGAAAATTTCAAACGCGAAGTATAACCTACAAATCGAATGGCGATTTAAAATGCGTTCTATTCGCGTACAAGCTCGGTAACGTAACATTCCCGGTTTGTTAGAGAAAGGTAAATAATGTCTGTAAGTATGCAAAAATTAGTATCGTACGTTAAAAACATTGTTAACAAGAAAATCAATGAAAAGGTCTGATCGATACGTTTCCTTTTACAGGCGACGAAACAGGTAAAGGGCTTGTTATTCTGATAACATAACCTTCAAATCCTTCAATCTCCGTCTGTTTCTTACAGCAGCAAAATGCTCACGGAGAGCCTAAGGAGAAAAAAAGGAAAGAAAGTATTCTTGATCTTTCCAAGTATTTAGAGAAAAATATTCGAGTCAAATTTGCTGGTGGAAGAGAAGCAGCAGGAATCTTGAAAGGCTACGATCCTCTGCTCAACTTGGTACTCGATAATACCACGGAATACCTCAGAGGTAATTTTATCATGCGTACACTCTTCGTAATTGTTGTAATTGTTTATTACAATATTTACATTCTTAGATCCCGATGATCCGTACAAGTTGAATCAAGATACTCGTATGCTAGGCTTGGTGGTATGTAGAGGTACATCCGTAGTACTCATATGTCCAGTAGACGGAATGGAGTCTATTCAAAATCCTTTTATACAGCAAGAGGGCTGAACAAACTCATTTTTATAACCCAGCACACTCGAGAAGGAAAATAATTTTATAAGGAACCCAATTTGTAAGTTGCAACGGTTGGATAAATTTGTTATAATCGAATTAGAAATAATTTCTTTTGTGTTACAAGCTACGCGAAAATACAAATGATTTTTGTATAAAAATATAAATGCAAATCTGTTTTTCTATCAATAAATAATTTTTCCCCGCACAGTTGCAGTTATACAACCTTTCTAAAGTAAATAACTTGTCAGTCTATCACTCCAATCCGAATTCGTTTCTTAGCCATGGATATTCTTTCGGACATTCGAAGCAGGTGTGCAAATATCGGTACGACTTAAGTACTCTACTTGGTAACTTACAACTACTCGGTAAATCGCAAGCCACTTCGAACGGCAGCAATTGACGCGGGCCACATTGCCAAGGCTCGAAGTCGTAGATTGTGTTCAAAGACGTTGGTCGACGCATCCATTCGATGACCTGACGACTGGTCACGAAATAAACGTCGCTCAGACGAAGCACATCGTCCATGAATTTCTAAGAGAAAATAAAACCTATCGATCGACGGTATCAAAGCAACTAAAAAAGCTGCGATTTACAAAGCTTACTTACGCTGAATGCATAAAAGTACATTGGTTCTCTGAACCAGGACGCGTGCAAGTGCAACCCAAATGGTGCACGATTGCTGTGATAATGCCTTTTAAAGTTCAGCATCAGTATTCTGTACACATCCTCGCCTGACAGATCCGACGAGCAGGCATCCAATCTCGTACAAACGTATTCCTGATACAGACCACCGTTTCTTCAGCGTTGTTATTTTCGCGAAGGTATACGTAAATAAGATTACTTAATCATTGGCTTACTTACACCCGCCAAAAGTTGATTTAACGGAAGCTCCCAAAGACCCGGGTATGCGCGTGTTGGACAAAACTGTTCAGGACCTACGCAATCGTGCGGTGACCTATAGTCCAACGTGTACGGCCAGACAGGGGGATCAGAAAACGGTGCCAGCATGGACGAGTCGTAAATGAATCCGAACTCTGACATCATTAAAAACTGCCGGTTCCAACCGACGCGTAGAAAGGGTGCTCTCAAACCTATTCCATCCAAATCATTTTTAAAGGAACCACGATCAAATGGAAACCCCCCACGCGAAGAAATCATTGCTTGCCTTGAATGTCTTTTAAACGAACTGCAGCGTATTTATGAATAATATTTGCCACGCCGACCATCTCGTCGAACCAATCCTCGATGCTGGCGTTTCGTGACCACCAATCCTCTGGGCCTCGATGCCTGGTCAATTAGAACAAATTGGATAATTAACGCGTTCGTTTCCATGGTGAAAACGGTAAAGGAAAATTATGTATGTCGTAGGATCAGCGGTTTTTGAAATTCTAATTAGTCTCTCCCTTTTGTTTTCTTACTTATTCGATGTTATACTGAATGTTTCACGTTAACGTGTTAGTGCACTGGTCTCGTTTCGTTGGAAAGGCAAAGGACTCTTACGTGACGGAATGCGCGGCAATTTCATGGCCAATGTTCCACAGGTATTGAACGTCTCTGTAATTGGTATATTGGTGACTGACATAGAAAGTGCCACGAATTGGACACCCGTTTGGATTTTTCCTGTCGTTCGAAAAGATTTCTGAAAGTCAGATGAAAAGTAAAGTTTCTCTTAGTAAACGTGTACTCGACGAAACAAGACCACATTCACTTACTCGAGAAAAGTTCGAAATTCTCCGCGTTCACCGCATCGTCGAACGTAATCTTTATCATCTGAGGAACTGCAGAAGCGGTCAGATTACCAGGAATTTCCGTTCCATCCTCGGAGCACCAACAGTCTGGCAAATGGCATTCTTTGGGATTACAAATCGGTGCAGCGTTCGGATCCTTTTGAACATCTGCGAATTATTCATAGAATATCTTAAACAGATTGTTCTCCAATTGGAAATAAAAAATACACAAAATGATTAGCATTCGAATTAAAATTGAACTACACTGAAAACGCAAGCGAGTAATGTCCGGGGTCTGGTTGAGAATAGATTGAACATTGAACTTGCAAGTATTTCTTACCGCACCAGGCTTCGTCGGAGCCGTCGGGACAATCAACGCTGCCATCGCAAAAGTATGTAGCCGGGAAGCAGGTACTATCGCCGCAAGCCAAATGTTTCTCATCGCAATCGCCATTCTCGAGAAGTGGTCTCGGTGCTTGCGGCTCTATAAAGCGCTTCAGAAAGGAGCTTCGTAGAAAATGTACAATCGTATGCGTTTTCCGACAGGTCGAAATTTACTGGATAATTCCTACGAATCTCGATGATATATGAACAGTTTCGATTAACAACGATCTAACACCCATCATAGTTTTGTTTTTAATAAAATTAGAAATGTACCAGTATTCCGAGTGATACAAATAACGATGCTTTCTCAAGATTCGTAGAGTCATCGTTCGTTCAATTTTCACTTGTCGGAAGTAGTACGAATTCAACAGTTCGCCACGACTTAACGACCCAATTCGTGGGTCGAACGGCGGAGCTGAGCCAATTCTGACCAACGTGTATCCCGAAGGATGCGTATCCGAATTGGATCTGATTGTTTAACACCAGAAGTAAGAATTGTATTTTAAATTACAAAATGTATTAAAATGCTTCCGTCGAAATATACGTTGGCTTTTATCGAGATAAAGCATTATTCTATACGTTAGTTTACTATTTCTATTTTAGGTTCAATTTAAAAGTAAGGGAGCATTGAACGTCAGTAGTTGAATGCCGTGGGGGTCACCGGCGCTCGAAAAATTAACAAAAGAAACGATGAAATAAACCACGGACAGCGTTAAAATATCAAGCTAATAATGCTATCAAACCGAAAGGTCAAGTTTGAAAATTAATTGACCGCATTGTTAATAAATTAGGGTTTTAACGTGTCCGACTACATACGTCCATTATCACTGTGGCATTCAACGTGTTAATTACACGGTAAAGAAATTGAAAAGCGAGTACCTTCAACCTTTATTGATATCTTCAGGATATTTCATAAGTGCGATAGATTCTTTGTACTTCCTGATTCGTTCTTTCACGGTCTGCGATCGAGAGTCTCCAACAATAATAACTTTCAGAGCCAAACGGACCATAAAATAGATTAGAAAGACTCGTCTCCACCGTTCGTGTCGCAATGTTACCCTTCAAGAAATCATAAGTCGCGTACCCGAAGTCACGTCGCAGTTATCAACGTTCGCTTTGAAGTCGCATATCTGTCTAGAAACATCGAACAACAGTCCTTGGGAGCATCTGAACTCGAACACCTCGTTGTCTAAGGAAAGAAAAAAGGATCGGTTAAATATCGTACAAAGCGGTGTTGAAAATCGATGAAAACGAAAGTGTTGGAAATCACCTAAGCAAAGATAATATTTGGCACATTCGGGCGGTGACCAGACATTGTGAGCCGGTGTATTGGGATTCCGATAAAACTTCCTGTCATCGATGCAAGGCGCTACATCCGGTTTCTCTTTTCCCTGTGACGTGCCCGCTGAGAACATAAACAATACGACAATTGAATCTGAATGTTTCTCGAATTTCTGCCAAAGCTATCTTTGTACCATCTTCGATGCGCTAAACATGTTCAACAAATATATCAAACAAATACACGTTGTACAGAAAAATATTAAGATAAACGCGATTGTAAAACTTTCACGGTCCCGTTCGCGCTATCGTAGCTATAATTCCTGGAGAAATCTTATTCGTTACGAGATTTCCACTCGATTACAAAAAAAGAGAAGTGAAATTTTTAGCGCTCCTTAGTTTCCTCTTCTTCAAGATCTTGAAGCTGATCTTGTTTCAGATTATCCAAGTGTTAGGGTGAAAACTTGTTTGGAACTTTGGCTCTTCCTTTCGAGTTAACTTAAACCAGTGTGAACGCAACAGATAACTTTTGAAAGATATAGTTTTCGCGTATTAACCCTTTGCATTCGGCTGTCCTCTCTGAGGGGATATATTTAATTTACCAGAATATTAAAATAATGTGAAATTTAAGCTTTGTTTGTATTAAAATATAGCAACTCAAGGGAAGAAATGAAAATAAATAGATTGACAAATATTTTTGTAACTTTTTTTCTTCCAACATATAGTGCATTGGTTTCTGCAAGCTTTGCTGGAAAAGTAGATTAGCTTCGAGTGCAAAGGGTTAAAAAAGAAAAAATAGGCGGAAACTCACCGGAAAAGAGACAGGCGAAGAGAAGCAACGAAGGCAACATCGAACTCGTGTCAATTGACCAGCAAATCGTTCCGTTTCTCGTTCTTCCTACGAGAGCTAGCACTTTCCAACTGACACCTCCCTCCAGAACCGAGCCTTATACGACCAGTGTCCGCTTCGACCGGTCATCTTCCGCCTCGTTTATTTTCTCTGAGCGTCGATCGGGAAAATGTGGAGCAAAACGATTGTGCCGTGGCGAAAAATTGATATGTTTCATTTCCTGCTTGTAACGCGACTATACATAAATGAGTTATAGTAATAATTATATAATAATTGAAATACCTACTTACGAACTTAAGGCGCTAACCTACGTGAATACTTTTAGGCCATTCTAAGGTTAAACGTGTTTGCCTGTGTAGATAATTGAATTATTTCCACGCGTTTCTTGAATAACCATGATACAGAGAACGCAAAGTGGAAATCTTGTAATGTTGCTTGGACGAGAAGAAAGTTTCCCCTTGTATCTGAAAATGTCGCCACGAAGTATTATCTGTCTTCCTTGTGCCAAACGAATGATGATGCAACCACGTAAAATTCGTATTTTACAATAGACACATGCTCGTTTTCCGTTCGACCATCCCGTTCATGAGTAACGCACGTGCATTGGTTTATTTCGGAAGATCAGTTTTGCGTATTGTAAAACGCACAAACGTTAGGACCAAGTCAAACATCTCATCGGCTAAGTTAATTTGTTCCAGATGACGGGTAGGCTTGCGCGGTTCGAAGATATATTTAAAATATTTTCGCTCTTGCTTTCAACGCGTATAACGCGTAGCCTCGTGGTTGTTTTCGTTCGAGCGTTACCGTTTGGTTGGTTTTTAGAAATTAATGTTACAGCAAACGTAGCGGGGATAACTTGTTATCAATTCACAGATGGAAAATAAAGAATAAACGCTTGTCAGCGGTTCTAATTAGCCGTCATCGATGAGTGATCTGCTTCGCCTAATGTAAAGCGGTTTTTGCCAATTTATATACAGCCACTTTTGCAATTCTTCTGTAATTACCGTCCTTAGGCTAGCAGCCAAAGAAACAGAAGCCGAGAAATCATTAAAATTACCCGCTCGGTTTATCGCTGAAAAACAATATATTTTAGTTACACTCGAGAAACAATACTTTCTTATAAAAAATACAAAGGGACTAATATCGTACGTAATAAAACAGGACTGTGGCAAAACGTTGCAGATCACTGGATAGAAACATTCGTATACGAGGCTTGTCTTATTAAATTACGGAAATTGTAATGTTCGCACCGTCTGATTAATTTTAACGGCATTATACAGTCACCCCTACGGTGCCTCCCTCATGGAGCCATCGCATCCGCTCTGCTGATTTCCTAGCCTTGTAAGGTCAAGGGGTTAATACCTGTCACGTTTAACCTAACCTAGGGATAATGCGTAGTAATTTTCTAGTACTATAAACAGTGGCGGGGGTTAGAGTTCCTCTAACAAATTATTTTCCCTGAAGTAAGCCTCTCGTGCTCGATAGTGCATGCAAGTTGTTTGTGGCAAAAGACGAGACACGTTCGAGAGCGATGAAAGCCGGCGAAAGCGAATTACCGCGTACACTTTCGGTCGAGTTCGGTGACTGTGTCATGGTGACACTGGTACACCACCTGAGGCAGACCCCTTCCCCGTGTCTCGAGCAACATCATCACCGTGTCCTTCTCTTAGGGGGGGTACTCTAAACTTAGATACCGACTCGAGAAGACTCGGATTCGAGTTCAGTGTAAAACCACCATCCTCTCGAGTCACTTTCTCTCGTGCTTTCGTGCTTTCGTACTTTGTCCCCTATTCGCATTCACGATTTCGCGTAACGAGATCCGCGCAAACGTTTCGCTCTGATCGTCTTTTTAGCCATCCAGATTCCCTCGTCGCATATACTGAAAGAGAAGAAATCGAACAGCTGCAAAGAAAATTAAAACAAAAACAACAGAGGGTTGATAATTGACAGAAAATACCTCGGAGAATGGCGTACAGCTGGGATAATCGAGTCGATTTCATTGTGAGGTTCCTTTATGGTCAGTACTCGGTCATCTCTCTACAGCAAGCACACGTGTGAGGCTTGGTTGTTCTGTTTTTCTTTTTTCTTTTTTAAAGATCCACTTGCATGCATGCATTTTGATCGTTGTTTAACGCTAGCATTCTGCAGACCCGAGGATATTTATGGAAGTGTTTTTCTCCGATACAGCTGCATCGTTACAAGACTCGATCATTTTTTCCCTGCTCAAAGTAAATATGTACATGCTAACAAAAAAGAAAAAAAAAAGAAAAAAAAAAGCTTTATACCTAATTGAAAGGACGAGAAAAAAGTTTGTTCTTTTGGCCTCGGGATTCGAGAGTGTCATGCTTGTTTAGGATTTAGGTTGACTTCAAATGTATACCATGCTGTCGTCGTAACGTCTGCAATTGGACGATGCCAAATTTAAGCTTGGCTCTAATTTGTTTTGCGGATCGTTCTAGCCGGCCTTTTTGCACAAACAATAACATTTATAACTTACCTCGTTTGCCACGATCGCTCGTGTAAGGTTATTCGATAATGTAAACAGCCGATCGCGACAAAACGAAAGTCCCTGAAAGCACGAGAGCCGATATTTGAAATTTGACAGATATCGATAATCGATACGAGGATTCGTGGCACCAGTGGTTTTGAATTTAATCGAAACGACTGATTTTGCGAGCATCGGATCTGCGATTACCAACAAAGGTCAATCTCTGCCAAAAAGTGAAATATGTATTTGGAGCACGACCAGACGTATGACAAAAATTTCTTTGGACACAAATTGGCACCGGTAGATCGATTAATTGGCTGACTTGCACACGTCGACTTTTTATATCTTTCTGTAAATACATATACAAACTGAATTAACAAAATATGTACCATTTATACCAGACACGGATAACAATGGTAGACTGGAGAAGCACGATTTCGAATGTATGGCACTCAAGATGACGCTGATCGAGGGTAAAGGAGAATTCAGTTACAGTCGGTATCAGGAAAATCTACACATCATGCTCTCTTTGTGGGAAGAGATTGCAGAATTGGCAGATTTTAATAAGGTACAATTAATTAAACAACGCGTTTACCACGATACTTTTAAGATGGAAATCACGTGACATTCGGAAAGTGTAAACGGATGTATTTCCATTGTTTTTAAATAGTCGGAAAGAAATTACAATTACATCGTTTATTTTGTAACGCCTTTCTCATTTAGGATGGTATCGTAACGATCGAGGAATTCAAGGAAGCGGTGCAGAAGAGTTGCGTCGGACGAGAATATCACGATTTCCCACAGGCGATGAAGATGTTCATCGATAGTCATTTTAAAATAGTAGATTTAAACGGTACATACAAAAGCCTAACCCACGCTTTCAAACTATCGTTACAAAAATTAATACATCGTTATTTTGTTTACAGACGATGGTGTAATCGCTGCCGACGAATTTCGCTATAATTGCGTAACAAGGATTCCCGTGGATAACGTAAACATTTTAGACGAAGCCTACCAGAATCTTCTCAATGTAAGCTCTAATGCTTTGAATGATTTAAAAGCCGCGTAATCGGATTTGCTATGCAACCTTTCCTCTGTTCTATATGTAGAACCGTTGTTGATCCTTGACCTAACAAATGATTCATTTTCGTACAAAAATACAAGACTGCTCAAATGGTGTTTCCCTTTCTTTTTTCCAACAAGTCTTGGTACTTGCTTTTAATAACGCCAGAGACACAGAAAGAATAACAAAATTGTGAATGCAATAAAACTAGAACCAAGCTCGACGTTCAGAACAATAGTTTTGACAACGTGCCAACTTTGATGGTTATACTGTAGGTTCGATAGTTGGCGAAAGCATACGTCAACAACTGAAAACGTTTGTAGATCAAAATCTATTTTTTTCATCGGCTGATACTTAAATATTTGTAGCATTTTAATGTGCAGTAAGGATTTTCCCAATTACGGTAATAAATAGATGAATCAAAATTTTCAGGACGATGACAGGAGACGGGGAGGATTAACTTTGTCCCGTTACCAAGAATTATACGCTGAATTTCTTGGAAATCCAGATGAAAATTGTGCAGCGGTTCACCTGTTCGGTCCCCTGCACGTTATGGGTTAACATTGTCGGTTGGAAACGACGATGATTCTCACGTACACGTACAAAAGACAACTTATATTGTATTTAATATAACTGTTATTTAATTTACGTAAGGACATGACGCAATAAATCATATATTTTATCGTAACGGCATAGACCTTTTTGCCAGTATTGTTCTTGCACTTTCTTATCCTTACACCAGATCGTAACGAACGATGTTAACACTTTAACTGCCACGTTAGCCGTACGTGAACGACGCTTGAATTTCTATAGAAATTTGTCACTTACATTATTAATATCCTTTCAATTATTTAATTAGAAATCATCGTATTAGGTACTCGAAATAACGAAGAATTGTAATAATAATAATAGGTAAAATTTGATCAAAATAAATGATTTACCTGACCAAATTGTGACAGTCAAGGTGTTAAAAAGAGACACGCAACAAGACATTTGTATTGTACAAACAGGAAATAAGTTTATTCGTTATTACGTGTTAACACGTTTTTCCATGTTATTCAGACATCTCTTTGGTAGTATCGTCGCACTCTGCACGTTACACGAATTTAATACTGAAATCGCTGCAGTGATATGTAGTCTGAACGAACCCCGGGCATAATTGTACATATTATTTCGCCACCTACTTTTTCTTTTCTTTTATTTAACGTTCACAATGTACTTCATTTAGCCATTTACACATATAGAACCACACTTGTAAACGAGATGCATACTTGAACGTGATTTACACAACACCGAATAATACGGACGAGCTTTTCAGTTTTCACTTCTGTACACGCAGCACGATGTACAACAACAGCAAATGTACCGTTTGATCATTTTCACTAGCGAGGTTTCTTCTACACTCTTCCATTGTACAGTATAAAAATTGTTCTTTTCGTATAGAAATAATTTTATAAAACGTACGAGTTCGAAATCGCGACAAGAAACGCTCGTGTTTACAAAGAAGACAAGAAAATTCATACCGTTGCCGTGTCTTCGTTCAACGATGTACAAAAAATAATGAAAAACAATACTGTTACGATTAAAAATACAAACATCGTTCTTCTTGCCAGAACGTTTTACACCAATTAAGTAATGCAACAGAAAAATGTAACATATACTCGTCTATGTTGTTCAATTTCAATACTAACGACCTCTTCCGTTTTTAAATTGTTTTTAAACAAGCGATGCTAAAAATTTGTAAACAGAGACTTTTAAAAAGCTAAGCAGCAATTGTACAATGAACAAAGGTAATACTTCCATCTCCTGTAATCTACATGGCTTCTCGGATACTTAGTATAAAAGTCGATACAAAGCAAAGAGAAATACAGAAAGGAATCGTTTAAAATGTTTCGATATTACGCTAAAGATAAAACAAGTTTCCAGATCTGTTTCTTTTTTTAAGACGTACTACTCGTGAAAAATGTTACCGTTACTTATGCACCCAGAATTCATTGAATCTTTTTTGGAATATCGTATACCATTGGAACGAAAAAAAAAAAAAAAAAAAATGCAAGGTAGAAACACGTCTTCCGATACTAACGTCATGGATGTTACGTTACGATTGGAAACATTCTCACATCGATTTTTGTACAACGTAAATACAAATCAGTTCCAATTTAATGTTTTATCTCGACTAAGGACGGTTAATACTCTCGTATCGAGTGAAATTTCGTATTTACGTTGTACAAAGAATCTAAAAATAAATCTTCTGATCGTACATAGATAAAAAATGTGTAACCGACGAGTATTTTTCTTTTGTTTTTCTTTCTTTTTCAATTATATGACATTCATATCGGAAACTGTTCACCCAGCGATAAAAAAAAATGCATGCGCGTGATTAAAGCACGACAAAAATGCAACAACGCACATTTACACATTTGCCACCGAAAGAAAAGTATCAGAGAATGACGTTCAGAGAAAAAACTACACCTTGGTACTTTCGATCGATTCGATTGACGGCACCACCTTAAAAAAACATACCGCGAATACACAATAAAGTTTTTAACGATAACGTTTAAATTAAAAAATATTTTTTCACAATTAAATACTCTAAACATAATGTAACCTTACGACGTTAATAATAACATTAATTATAATTGAAATTCGTTGCTTCCTAATCGCAGAGAAATAACCACGTATGAACTTCATAATTGTAATGTGATCACATAATTGTTTGGACAACCATTCAACTTATTCAACCTATTTTTGAAAAGATCTTTCTTGATCATAGTTAAGTAGATCATCTTCAGTCTCTTTTTAAATACGAAAGTCATTGTAGTGAATTAATTCGGCTGATGATTTAATGCTAAAAGATCATTCGATGATCCGATGGAGCTACGAAGTTCATACTGGCGTAGGAAGTGGTTGGGAATTGATTGTTGTCATTTTGGAGCAAAGGAGAGTCAGGCCCCTGTACCTGACCCCCACAGTTGTTTCTAGCCCTGCTGGTGCACTGATGGGCTTCTCTACGCCCTCGGCGCGACATCACGCCTGCAAACAACAACAAAGAAATTCACAAAATTAACGCACTGACATTTGTTTCACGCTACAGCGTCTAAAAATAAAAATATTATATATATATATATATATATACACACACGTTAAATTATAATACAAATTATACGTGTTTAAGGAACAAAGTAGAAAGTGATAATGTTAAACAAAAGGAGGAGGACATATGAGAGCTGTTCACCAGTGGCAATACATTTTTTCCATATCCCGTTTCTTAACTCTATGGCAGTGCAAAGTAATTCACATATAATCGATGTAAATATTACAGAGAAAGCAGAAATACAGATTTATACAATTACAGTAATGGTGGTAGCATTTTATTGGTAACACACAGTGCTCGATTATAGGTTAAAAGGTAATCACTAGCCAATCACAAGAGCACATACAAAACAAAACAAAAAATAATAAAAGCTTTGCATCTAATTTATCAATAATAAAAAGGCAAAAATAAAAAGAAGTAAGATAGGAACGAATCTTGTAACAAAAACGTATTTTTGTACGTATTCCGTCCCACACTCATCAACATACACAACTTTTATTTATAATACATATAAATTTCACCGTTAAAGTGGTACGGAAAGATAGAGTAACAAGAAACAATAAGAAGTTCAATACTATAAGTAATTACGAGTAGCTGCGTTCAGTGGAAGCAAATGTGATATAATCAGATATTTAGAATATTTGCTTTGTGTAAATTACCAAGCGTATCTCTTTGTCGATTGATTGATTTGAAGCGCTCCACCGCGGAAAGCTGTGTGTAGAGTGTTGAGAAGCCGAAGGAGAAGAGATGTGTTGTATTACGAAAAAAAAGAAAAAAAAAAGAAAAAAAAAAACAAAATGTGAGTGTCTTGCGTACCTATCTTTCGTATTCGAGCACTCTGAAGGTAGGTGTACTTGTGGTGGGTGTGGGAGGAGAATTGAGTTTGCTTACACGATGATTCAAGGAAGTCTCCTGCACGTTGTCCAGATTTCCTTGCATCGCTCTTTTGTGATTCGCCAGCTTTTCCCGGTTCATTGGTGTGCCTAGAACCACCAGAAGCAATCACGAAGCTCGCTCAAATTCGTTACTGTAACTTGGACCTTATTTAAGTCCTTTCAAGAGCAAATCATTAATAAAAGTGAAATTTATAGAGAACGAAACCAAAAATAAACGTGACACTGAAGCGAAGACATAAACGAGTGGATATACTTTGTAAACTGCACTCTTCTTGCATATCGATTGTACATACGTCACAATGCAACAGGGATATGAAAACTATACCGAGCAGTGTTGCTCAAGCAGCACTGGTGTATGGATGAAGTAATAAGATTTGTATGCAAAATGAAGTATCGAAATTATAAAAGGCAATCAATCAATCAATCAATCTTACCGATATAACTGAGTAATACGGGCAAAAATATTAAACCGTGTGCGGCCCCGAACAACACGATACCCAGATACATCCTGAAGTAGAACACCTGTGGACGTTTAATATGCAAAATTTAATTATGAAAGCATGTAAACAATCTATAGCAGCAACGCTGTAATATTGTTACACTAAAACGAACCTTAAAGATTTGACTTTTGGCAAAACCAAGCACCACGATTCCACCGAACTTGGTAAGAGTGATACCGCTGAAAATAGAACTTCCCATATTTGTCAACGCATCGGCAACTCTTTCGACCCTCGTTGGCTTTACCGACACCGAGAAGGAATGTACTAAATGGCTACAGAATTCGACGGCGATTCCTACAGCCTGCAGCAAATAAACCGTCGATGTAGTTCATATTTTTTACATTTAAACGTTTAAGCTTCTGAAATATATTTACCATAACAAGGTTGACCAGGGACACTGCATTTAACGTTATGTGCCACCAATACATCAAACCACCAATATTGACGACGATCATTGTGATTGTTATCACAACGACAAGAGAGGAAAATATGTCTAAGCCCATCAACAGGAACGTCACCGCAAAAATAGCGATCAAAGATATTCCTATGCTGAACAACGTGTCCGGCCACATTGTTAAGTACTGTTCGTAGAAAACGTAAAATACGCTGTACGGGAAAACTTCGACCGTTCTATCATCACCGATTTCTTTCAAATTGTTGTTGATCATATCGGTTATATTCGCCGAAACAGCTCTCGCGGCTCTCATCGATTCGTAATAATCGGCAGACGATTTCAAGATAGTATGATAAGTCATGAAATACGATGCCCCGACCTTCGACAATCCTGTGTTGGGATCAGTTATGTAATTAACGCCGTGGCCATAAGCAGCGTGGCCTGCTTTCGCACACGTTTCATCGGGATTGTCTTGCAAGAAAAAGGACACGTATCTCTCGAAGTCTGTTGGTTCTGGACGGCCAAACTTATTCGAGGTGATATTACACCTGGCGCATTTTGTTAATGATCCTGAAAATAAAAAATAAATAATACGATATCAAATAGTTTATCTTACAGTGCGCTACTTCAAAGCGGTTTGTAGAAATCTAGTGTAATACCTGTATGTGGACAAAAGGAACTGTTTGACTTGAAATATTTACAACAAGTCGATAGTTGAGTCCAATCGATATAATCGTCCAACCACGAGGAGGCAGGTTTTGCTATGTACGTCCTAAATAAATAATACTTATAAACATTTACCCTAAGGTTTAATGTAAATTAACAGATACTTATCTACATTTCTTACATGTTTGATTGTTTCGATGCTATAAATATTTGAGTAGACACCGAGTCGCTGTTACAGTACTGACCACCGCACACAAGATTTTGCGTTCTTGTGTCGGAATAATTTAAACCCTCCTTCACGACAAAATACATTGGTGGACCAATAGATAAATAGCTATTTAAGTACTGAAAAGAAAGAAAATATTGCCACGGTTATGGATCATCTTTAAATTTTTATCCTATGATTACTTACTTTGAAATATTTCAAGACAAAACTGTCTTCGGGCATAGAAAGCTCTTGATCCAGACCGATTTCGATATGTGGAACAACCGCGATGCTCGAACAGAGCCAGCCAAAGAATACTATCATGACAAATGCCCGTGTTCCTTTCTTCAGCAACAATGGAACGTAAACAACTTTGAAAATTTTGTACAAAATTCCATTCACTACTTCCTCTCCAGTGTCTTTCTTCGAACCGCGAATGAAGCAACACACGTCCAATTTGTTATTCTACAGAAACAATACGAACACGGTTAAAACTATGTTTTGCCAAAAAAAGAAAAACTATACTTTCAGTATCGTTAAATAAATTATGTACCGCTTGACGAACAGTGTCCAAAGCCAATAAACTAACGAAACATGTTATTTGAAGGATAAAGTCTACCAGCAATGCCATTCCGGCGTACAGAGCGAAAGCCCTAACAGCAGGCATGTCGGATAATCCGCCTTAAACAAAAAGGAGAACAATTATTTTCAATATTTCTAAAACATTATCTTTTAATTGTACGTTAGCGGTTAATAAACGCTTACCAAGGAAAAAGCAGCAACTTTCTGACACGCTTGTCAGCAACATACTTGGTCCAACTTGGCCAAGGGTACGACCGATATGTTCAGGTATTGATTCATTTGGACGACGACCTTCTCTTTGATGAGTTTGGACCAGAATGAAAATATTGTCTACTCCAACGGCAAGGACAAGGAACGGTATCACTTCGATAATAATGAGCGTGGCAGAAATACCAACGAAACCAAACAGACCGACGGAACAAACAACGGAAGCTAGTACTATGAGTACGCCGCCAAGGCCAAGAGTAATTTTAGAATCGATCTAAATACCAAGAATCAGTGTTAAATGCACATTAGGAAAAAAAAAAAATAATAATAAGACGCCTTTCGTGGAATTTCATTTAACATAATCCTTACCAAGAGTCTGCTGCAAGTTTTGAGCTGACCAAGCGAAATCGCGATATACGCGAACATGATAACATAAGACACAAGGATGGTTAAAACATCCGACTGCGATTCCCTGTTCAATTCATCTTCGATCGATCGTTCCGATGTAAAAGCGATATCCATGAATGCTGGTTTCTTCGTGGCGGTCCAATTTTTCATAAATTCTACGAAACTAAAATCAAAGTATCGTTCAAGCAAAATGTACTTGAAAATTTAATTCTGTTGATTATATTATTAATGTTTTTGTTTACTCGCCTCTTTTCCCACTCCATTGCCGGATTTAATTTAGACTTGTTATGATAGTTGTTTACAAGTAAAGTTAGTATCACCGCTGTGGCTTTTTCGTACGAAGGATTATGGAGGTCTTGACCTGGCGACAAGAATCCTCCAACCGCGATTGCTGGTTCTACCGGTCCTCCGTAAGGTGCGAGACATTCAGGATTGTACGCGTTTCTAAAGTAAAATACATAGTAAAATAAAAAATAAATTTTCTTTTGTAGCAACATTATACTCTAAACCACTTACTGTGAACAAACTCGGAAGTGATCCAAATAATTAACTGTAAAATTATCCTCGTCTACGCTTGTGGAATCAAAATTTTCGATGCTATCTTGCCAATACCCCCAAATACTTTGTATAACACACTGTGAAACCGTTGGTGGTCCGGTAAACGGACCGGTCAACGGAGCAAAGCATATATTTGCTAAAGTATAATTATTTGGTGTAATTATCTGTTTAATTTCCTCTTGTAACTGATAAATAGTCTTCAAGAAAGTGTCGTTAAACACCGGACCAAATGTAATCGGACCGTTAGACGTGTTATGTACAATCTAAAAAATATCGCATTCATCATTTCCTGCTCATACTTTCTTTCTTTTTCTAAACAACTTTCAACCCCGTAATTAAACTTACATTTGGCAGTCCTACCGATGTTATAATTATCTGTTCGTTTCTATAAAACGGTTCAAAGTGTTGATCAAAGTATTCCCTTTCTACCCGTGATCGAGATTGTGGGGCAGCCCACAATTCAACCGGGTCCGTGGTAACGTGTATATATTTTATTCCATGTCCCAAAGAAACCACGAATAAAAAGCCAACGAACAGAACGAACCACGGTCGTGAAGCGCATGCTGAAATATGAGATTATCCATAGCATTAAATTGCTGTGTCATATTATAATATTACCGAGAATGAGATTATCGTACCTGTACCCCACGCGCAAAAGAATTCCGATAACAATTTATCAGTGCTGGCACCCAATTTCTCGATGAAAGTTGACTGTTGTTCTTCGTCGAATCCGCTCGGCAAATCATCTGCAGATATCACACCTATAAAAGTTTCTGTGTTATGAACAGGGAAAGTATATGTCGTATGACCAAAATGTGCTGCGGTAAATGAAACAGACTGTGGAAGACGTGCTGTAAACAGGTACATTAAGCATCGATACATTCAACTGAAGGGTACAACATAAAGAATAAATGAGCTGCAACAGAAACATTATGGCAACGCAAACATTTGGGAAGAGAAGCGGATCATTTTAATACAAAATGTATAATAATCAATACAATTAAGCTTTGAACCAGTACAAGAGAAAAGCAGACATGTATTTATCTTTGCATGATAATTCTTTAAATTCTAGATTTGTAATGATCAAAGTAATTTGCGTTTCTAGAGGAACATATTAAAATAGCGCGAAAAAAGGAAACTAAATAAATACGAAAGAATAACAATGTTATGAATATAAAGTTATTCTATGTACTGCTGAAAATAAAGTAAATTAATGAATCTTGATAATGTGTTCTACATGGTTTAAGATGCATGAGTATGTAAACATTTTAGTTACAGTGATACGTAAAAAATAAAGGGGAAGATATTTGTTTTAAAGGATGAAGATCTGATCAAGCGTAATATGCAACAATGAAGAAGAACATCAAAAAGATGTTAAAGAACAAGTGGTAGTCCACATATTCAAGATACTGTTAATAGGAACGTACTGGAACGTTTAGACTGAAGTGGGCTGTCTTCCTGGTCAGCGGCGAGCGCAATACGAGCACCATCCCCTGGATGATGTAACCCAGCAGCTAGACGTCTACCCACCTGTCTTCCTACTTCCTCACCTCGTGCAACTATACATACGTGCACATTGTACATACAACCGATGATTCTAAATTCGCTCTTTTCAATTCTTATATTTTTGCACTTTATATTTATACAGTTATGATACTAAACTTATTATGGAAACAGAATATATATATATAAAAAAAAAAACTCAATTTAGATATTTTTAACGTTATGATATAATCATTAATACGATCGTTGTTAATTGGCTTAAATGTTATTATTTGTGATTGTTCTGATGATCTCTTATACTTTTTTGCATCGTGTTATTAAACAATTATAAACCATTAATTAAAAAGGAAAAGAAACAAACATTTTAAAACCAAACACCAGTGCACAGAAATTATCAAAGTTAATTTTTCAACCAAAACCAAACAACAAATTAATATGCAAATAATATGACAGTACAAGTCCTCCTGCAACCATGAAGGAAAGACAGATGTATGGATTAGAGATTAGGATAACTTATACTGAATTTTGCTTGCCCCTTTAGAGATGATGTAAATAATAATTACATAAAAAATTAATCACTGTTGCAAAATTAAAAAAAAAAAAAATATATATATATAAAAATATTGCTGACTAAAAAATGATTAAAAATTAAAGTAAGGCACATTACAGATAGTAATATGAATGGTATAATAAAAATGTAGTTTTTAGCAAAAACTGGATTTTTCTTATATAAATGTTCTTTAGTACTAACTCGTATCTCTTACCAATTTGTTTCCTATTGTTGAAGCACACTAGCGACAGGACGAAGAGAGCTGTACCGCATACAAAAGTGATTATCATAACCACTGTGTAACCATCGAAGCCGATAATGGTAAAGGGTTCTGGCAAAGGAGGAACCGGTGGCGGCACTGGACAGCTAGCTTCGCAATCTACGCAACTGCATGCTGGTGTGTTTTTCTAAATCATTTTGACATATATGTGTAATCTGTTTCAATTATAATGGAACCAACAAATATTACAACTTTGTGTTGCATAATCGATGTAACGCTTACATTTACTCCCTTGCTGCAAGGAGTAACAATAGGATCTATAGGTGTAAACGAGCCGACTGGCTTATCGGTGTTTATGTATGTAATCTGGAAAGGTACATAGGGATTGTTTTCTGCATCACCCATATAATGAAACCATTTCAGCGGAGTACATCTACTGGCCCCCCATATTCCACACATTAAATCCATCGCTAACTGACCAGTACTAGGTACCGATACTTTACTGCACGAGTTAAAGGTACCTTCAAGATATTTATTTGTTACAAAAAATTCAATTTTATTAACATATTTTTTGCCTGTAAGAAATATATTGTTTAATTTTCTTTTCTGTAATTTACCATTCAAAATTTAAATACTGAATTCAATTACCATTATTTTCCTGTATATCGGTAACATTAATAAAGGTGCTTTGCTTTGTACTGCATGTAAATTCGCAGAAATGCTTTACTAGATTATCTAGGCAGCTAGGGCATCTGCTTATAAAATTAGCAGCTAATTTAATGTTTGAATCCATAGTTTTTAATTGATTCGTATCGCAACAAGTATTAATGCCATTTCCAGAGTCATTAATCAAATGAGGACAATTTTTAGCAAGTATCACTTGTCCCTCGTTGTCCAATGGTTTAGGTGGACCAATATAATGACAATTCTTTTTATGCATAGATGGATCTTGATAACATTCTCCATACCAAATACAATGTTCATTGTCTGCTGCTGATACCTATTATCAAGAAGCAAAGGATTTAAATGATTATAAGTATTTTGAATTAAATACTATTTCAATATAGAGCATTTTTCATTTATTTTAATAGCACATCAGAGGTATTCCTTAACACAAAGTAACATGTTGATTTGAGTCATTTAATCTATAAAACAACATTCAGATATAATGAATCATCGCTTTATAGTGAAATGTACACAAAGGCTTTAGGATTCCAATTGTTTGATATGAACATAAATAAATACTAAATGAAATCAGCACCGCAAATTAGCTTCGTCATTATTATAGAAACAAAAGATAAATAATTTTTGAAATCATTTTAGTTCGATTTTCAAAAAAAAAAATCATCTCTTGTTTCATCATTACATAGTGGACGACAAAAATAAACAACAACTTAATATTAAAACTATCAATTCCAATAGGAATATTTGTAAATGATTTATAGAAGGAACTTTTTCTTTTTAGATAATCGATGTTACAGTAATTGTATTGCGACGACGTTAACCCTACCGCGTATGTGCTCTACTCTATACATTGGAATCGTATCTTTTGTGAAAATCATTCGATCGATCTATATTGATAATGATCTGAAATCTGAGACGTTCTAGATCGTATTGCAAATATAAAGTTTAACGTCAAGTTAGTAATGTAGCGTAAGACGGTCGAAAGTAACTTTCTCACATTCTTTTAAGCGGGAAAATCGACTTTAATCGAAGTGCAAAAGAATCTCTGTTGACCTCGCCCCAATAAATAAAGCTTAAGTAGAAGTCATATTGGTTAATGTGTCCCTTTAACGAATAAGGCAAAGGTATAATTAAATTTAATAGACTCCTTCGGTCAAGCCCGACGGCGACAGCGTCGTCGAACGATAGGCTTTCACGGGAATCGGCTGAAGTGACGTCACGGATACGAGATGTTTCACGGTAATAGGGTGTGGTGTATGTGTTAAATATTCTGTAACATTTTTACGTGAATTGTGTTATAAACAATTAACTCACCTTAGCGATAACACTCGAAACACCTAGCACAAGCAATATCACGTTAACGCATGACATACTAATGTCTGTCAAAGTCCGACGATGACCTCGAGAAAGCACAAACCAATGCATAGCGTGTTAACGAGCGAAATCGATATCAAACGATTTCTTTTTTATCGTAGCTTGATGTTAGTAAAGAAAACTATCAGAATTATTCGTTGCTCGTATTATCCACATCGATGCGACCTAACCAAAACGAAGACGCAAATGCGGCAAACAATCGCGTTTCACTATCACCAACGGCCTGGGTATACAAGCGGTGTACTGCTTGACGGCAACGTCAGTAATCACAGCCTACGGCGGACGGCGCAGCGTAGGCTCTACACTCTACGCACGTCGAATATGATTCAGCCTCATTCGGCTATACTCGGAACTACTCGGCTCCGTTTCGTTTTCACAGGAATGTCATTTTGAAATTTGTCCTCGCATTTTTTAATTAACTGTCATATAGAAGAGTATTTGATTTAATTTTTTAATTGCTCGAAATAATGAATAAAAATACAATTACAGTTCGTTTGGTCATTAATGCGAAACATTTGTTAAAATTAGTAGGTTTTTAAATTTGTTATGCTCAAGTGACACATGAAACGTAAAGTATTTCCATTTGGATTAATTATTATTGATGTACATACAGGTTACATGCATTGATTTTACACGTAACAGTCATACGGGCGAATTGAAACTCTACAAACTGTTTTCAGCATTTTTTCTCTCCCGAACGAATCGATTCATAATGTATTAGTAGTCGTCCCAACATGGTATAATTTGAATGCGTTTGAATGTTTCAAGCTTGGAGGCAACATTTCCTCTTAATCTTGACTGTAGATCTATTCATTGGGACTGAACAGACATCGCGAAGTATCGAAAAAACAAGATCGGGCAGTTTCCGTCGAGACACAAAATGATTTACATTAAACTCAACTTAAATTGCGCAAGTTAACATCTAACGATAAGGTTTGACTCAAATGGTAAACAAACCGATGCATCGTGTCGACCAGAACATGACAGTTATCTTTTATACAATATCTGAATTTTTGTGTTTTATGCTAAGGTATGTTAAAATATGTATAAGAACTTCTGTTTCGTTTGTGACGGTGATATTTTATTTCGGTTGTTCGATTCCAGGAACGAAAATCCATAGCCTGGCCATACGTCGAAGTGCTATAATTGTATTACGCAGTTACATTGGTACAGTTCGATTGAAACAAATATTTTCGATGTTGAATCAAAAATAGAACACGATCGGCAAGAATCGTTAGATCCGAAGAAGTCGAACAAGAATAAGTTACGATGCAAGAACAAAGAATATTTTTGACGATTCGAACGATACATGTATAATGTACATTGAGAAAAATAGCAGGTTGTTGCTTTGCTAAACAACGGTTGTTCAAATAAATGTTAATTTGGTCAGTAAGAAGACGTTCCGTTTTGGTTTCCGCGACTGCGTTCACGTAACACGTAACGCCAATTGTGAAAGGCAATATTTAGAGTCTTCCTGTTTTTTTCCATCTTTCAAAAATGGCATAATTAATAATAATTACAATTGTATTCTGTAGGTCGGATGAAGAAGTGCACGAGCGTGACGCAGTCAATATTTTAATTAATAGTGTACATACATCTTGTTACGAACGATCAAAAGTCTCTTGAATAATTATCGCGAAGAAGCTTCTTGAGTCAAAGGTCCGAAAAATGTTCATGATAAAATAGATACATAATAAACAAAAATAAACGAATCGCCGATGCATCGATGATTTGAACGAAAAAGTGTTCAAAGTCGACCGATCAGACATCTAGTAGCTGTGCATAAAATCATTACGAAGGCGACATATTGTGAAAGATTCCCAATAAATCAAGCAGTGGAAAACAACAACGTGCTGGACAATATAAACTCCTCGTGGTACCGTTTTCTGTTCATTGACACACGAGAATCGTTTTAACGATATCAACTGTACCGATGAAACTACATTTCTTTTCTTTTCGATGTTTACAACGATGTTTCGTAAGTATTTCTCTCCCAAACTTGTATGTTTCTTTTCTAATCTACCAGATGACGCGTCCTTCGCGAATAGCCCCGTTCATTCCTAAATTATGGAGGTAAAATCAAAATATTTTAACCTCCAAAGTATACCGTTACCAATTTTCCTTAGATTTTGACAAAAAAAAAAGCAGTACTGAGCACAAAAGCACTAGTGTTTTAAAGTTGTCTCCTCGTTCGTTTTTCGAGCGTTACATATGTATATAAAAACTATTGAAATGATCTCGTCATCGTACTGCCGCATTAAAGAAATGTTTCTTTTTTACGATAAAGCCGACGGAATCGCACCGATGTCTGAGCACCGTCAATCTGGAACTGCTGAGACCGGATGTAGTGTTGAGCGAGCATAATCGAAAACGGTTTATCGAGAGATTCAAAGCACGTAAAATGCCAAGCACGGAGGAGAAGACGGGTTCAGCCGCAGTTTTGATTCCATTGTGCCAACACAAAAGCGAACTTGGCTTCTTGTACACTTTAAGATCAGCGAAATTGTCCTCGAATCGTGGACAGGTTTCGTTTCCCGGTGGAATGTACGACAAAAAAGAAGATAGAAATCTCGAGGAGACCGCGTTACGAGAAACTTGGGAGGAGCTTAAAATTCCAAGGGAAAAGATCGATGTCTGGGTGTCCGGCACCATGATCGACAAGAAAAACCTCAAGGTCTTGCCCGTTTTTGGTTACATCGGAGAAGTTGATCCTGAAAATCTACAAATAAACAAAGACGAAGTGGAAGAAGCTTTCTTTCTCAGTCTGAAAAATCTTTGCGATCTTTCTTTGTGCCGATACACTCAATTTCGCGATAATTACATTTTGCCGGTTTATTTAGGCGGCAAGTATCGTGTATGGGGTTTCACCGCAGCCATAACGCACATGGTTTTAAACATTTTGGTAGCTGATGCTTACAAGCACAAGCTTGTTCAGTTGCGACCTGTTCTGCCAGAGAGCAAAAATAAGAGTATCCGTCGGTCATGAACTTGTATTGGACTCAATTTATATTTTCTACTTACCTTGTTCATATTATTATGTAATTATATGCTTAATTAATATTTTTATATAATTAATACTTTATAAAATTAAAAGCCATGATAAAATTTCGAAACACACTCCTGTGAATTCAGCGCCACGTAGTTTACGGGACGAGAACTAATTTGTTCTTGAAATATCGCGCCGTGATATGCACCAATGTGCACCAATGCTTTCCACAAATTGTTATGTAAATAATAAGTAAATATGAAATCAGTTTTAATATAAGAGAAGAAAGTATACGGAAGAAGGGGAATTATAATAACATGGCGGTTGTAGTTGAGACCACGATAGGGGACTTTACCGTTGATTTGTATACCGAAGATCGGCCGCAAAGTAAGTAGGAATCGAGCTTGTAGGTTAAGTTTTTCCGTTACTGTAATACATATTTAGTTTATAATCAGCGACGATTGTTAATACAAATGATGTTCTACAGCATGTCGGAATTTTCTAAAATTATGCAAAATAAAGTACTACAACTGGAATCTGTTTCATTCCGTTCAGAGCAATTTCATTGCTCAAACTGGAGATCCTACTGGGACTGGGAAAGGAGGAGAAAGTGTCTATGGGATAGTGTTAGGTGAAAAAGCACGATATTACGAGGCAGAACAAATGCCAAAAATAAAACACGATAGAACTGGTTTATTGTCTATGGTTAATTGTGGCAACAACATGTTGGGATCTCAATTTTTCATTACGCTTGCACCCGAATTACAATCATTAGATGGACAACATTGTGTATTCGGTGAAATCACCGAAGGTCTAGAGATTATTTTGAAGTTCAATGAAACTATTTGCGACGGAGATCATAGACCTTATCAAGATATACGTATTTCTCATACAGTTATCTTGGAAGATCCGTTTGAGGATCCAAAGGGTTTTATTGTGCCTGATCGGAGTCCACCACCTACCAAAGAGGTCTTAATGGTATAATCTTTTTGTCTGTTACTTTTAATGTTTCAAAATCGTTTTGTAGTTACGAATGAATGCATTTGTAGAGCGATAGAATTGGAGCGGACGAAGTGATAGACGACACAGCAGGCATGACGATAGAAGAGATTACAGAAATGCAGAAAGAGAAAGAAGCAAAGGCAAGGGCTACGATATTAGAAATTGTGGGAGATATTCCGGACGCGGAAATGGCTCCACCTGAGAATGTACTTTTTGTCTGTAAATTAAACCCTGTTACTACCGATGACGATCTCGAAATAATTTTCAGCAGATTTGGACAAATTATTGGGTATTCATGATTTTATGAATTTAACACCCGTTCCTCCTTCATTCTCCTTCCTGGACTGATTCAATTTCTGTTTGGTTTCAGTTGTGAAGTTATCAGAGATAGACAAACCGGAGATTCCTTGCAGTATGCTTTTATCGAATTTGCAAATCGTAAAAGTTGCGAGGAGGCGTATTTTAAGATGGACAACGTGTTGATCGACGATCGTCGTATACACGTAGACTTTTCCCAGTCGGTTGCCAAAATGAGGTGGAGGGGAAAGGGTAAAGGAATACAGTATTTCGACGACAAGCACGATGAGAACGAAGATGAAGAAAGCCAGAATATAGGTGGTTCAAGAAGCAGAAGGAGAGATGAATTCAGAGGTAATGAAGCGCGAAATCGAAGGGAAATCGATAGGAGGAGCAAGGAGGAAATGCTGGAGCACAGAAAGCACGAGCGCAGAAAAGGAGTTAAGGGAAATTCAGAGTACTCTCGTAACGGGAAAGAACATTATAGAGAAGAGAGGTATCGTGATGTATCGCGGGAAAGATACGAATACGATTCTAGACGTAAAAGAGAAAGAAAACGAAGAAGCAGAGACAGAAGTAAAGATAGGAATACGGACAGGAGCAAAGATGTAAATAAAAAGGAAAGTTACAAAGAACATAAACACAAGAAAAAGTATAGCGACGAAAGGAAAAAACGAGACAGAGAAAGTTCAGGTTCCGAAAGCGAGAATTTGAGGTACGAGAAACATAAAGAACGCCATTCAGATCACAAGAAGAAACGTAACAGAGATCGATCCATGGAAAGATATGAAAAATCAGACAGATACAAGCAAAAAAGGAAATAATGTAAATACTTTTTACCTACCGTCGCTACATAATCAATTATTTAAATCAATTTTGTAAAATAATCACTTTCTTTTTTATGCAAATAAAGTCATTACTCATTTTATTCAATCATCGACGAGATACTATTAAAGACTGCCAGCCCCTGTGTACTTTGGCGTGTCACTAAGTAGGTTCTGATGGGCTCTGTCGCTCCGTCGGTAAAGCGACGAGCGGTCGCCTCGTGACAAAGAACGCCTATGGAACAAAATGTGATAAAGCGAGACAGAAAAGTTCCCCTCGCCGCGGCGACCGTTTAGACTTTAGGACCAGTCACATTCTGACTGCAATATAACCTAGAGGGCGGTAGAAAACAGCGAATTTTTCGGGTACGCGAACTCCCGTAAGGCTGGCAGTCTTTAATAGTAGCTCGTCGGTGATTCAATGTTTGATTCTACCACTTTAATATCGATAATTGATAACGGATTAAAACAGTGTTATCAACCGAAGGTAAGTGCGACATGTCGTCGTCAAATTTTTGGGCCGAAAATTCGTGAGAGTAACGAATAGAGGGCGGTTGTATTCAGTACCGGACAGTAATAGGTGATACAGCCTGTGCTCAAAATGGTCGTGATGTTTGCGTCATTTAAAAAGTGTTTTTATTCGTTTGTCCCTTCATCGAATTTCAAGTGATCACCGATCGACAATATTTCAGAGTACTGTGACTACTGGTAAGAGTTTTATGATAAATTTGATCGTGTTTTGGTGAAGTGATTTAAGGTTATGTCCTCGATACGAAATTGTATAGTATTTTTACTCGTTTCGTTTGTTATAATTATTTGTATAATTGAAATTTGTAATCGTATGATCGCGATTAGCTGTTTACGTTGTAAGATTACATAACCTCTATCGTAATACGTAAAACCGATCTGCGTGGTGTTTAGTTTTCTCACGTGACCGCGAACACGTGTACTTTGAACATCACTATTCGCCCTCCGTTCCTTGCTCCGAAACAATCTAATTTACTATTGCATAATAATTATAAATTATGCATGTGTCTTATCTTTTCAATTTTAATCCATCACGAACGAAAGTTTGACGGATAGATCGAGGAAAGAGAGCCGCCCCTACGTAGCGTTTATAGTAAAAAAAAAAAAAAAACATCTGTTTCCACGTATAGTTTATTTCAAGGGATTCTGAAGAAATTCATTGTTTTCAAGTAACAGCGACAACAGATCGATAGACGTGTACGATGCGCACGATTACAATCTTTTTTATTGTTTACTATCGTTTCGTTACCCGTTACATTATCGGTTACGAGTTTACGCGCTGATGCAACGTTTGTTGTCTTTTGTGTATCGTTCAATGTTTTGAAGTTGCGAAAACGCTGCAACAACAACGACGACTCGATATAACTCGAAATCAGAGCGATATGTTTATCTAGTTGAAGATACTGAAGTACATTAAAATGGCTGAGACACGATTTGTAACAGATTTGACGTGGATACACGTAGCGTATATTTAAATTATAAATAGTGAAAATAATGTGTTCATAGAAAATAATCGACGTCTAGTCGCGTATAAAATACAATTGTTCGTTTTGGCATAAAAATCGGTGCCTTTTCAGAATCAGAAAAGGTTGAGTCGGGGTTCGGGGCTGGGGGTGCGTTAATAAAAGTAACGATACTTAGGTTAGGGGCTAAATAAATAAAGAAAAGGACGCATAAAAAGGTTACGTTTCTTTTCACGAAACAAATATAAATAAATTATCGAAGGGTGCGGGCGGCCTCTCTTTCCCTGTCTACATATCGTTAGAGATTCCTACTTTACCGATCGAGGAAAACCTTTTCGCTAAAAAAGAATACATTTTTTTTTATTTTGCTGTTTCTCTTTCAACATTAGATTCATTTATTTTTGCATTTTTTTTTTTTTTTTCGTAGTGTTAATTCCAAGATAGACAAGACACAACAGTTTAATTCGCCTAAATGCATGCAATTGGAGAGCGAGGGAGAGAAAAATGGAAAATCGTAATCGACGAATAGCGATTCTACAAATTCTATGCATAGAATTTACATGAACCGGTAGAAAGAAGAATTTTCACTAACAGTAAGAGAAAAAAAGGAAAAAAGAATCATATTTTTCCTTGTGCAAGTCGTAACGATGGTTCTTTTTTCTTTCCGTTAATGTAAGTCGTTACTTTTTTTTTCTTTTTCTTTTTCTTGGTTTTCATTTCAAAGATAATTTCGAGAATATCGAAGCCTCGGCCCTTGCACCCTTCTCACTTAAAGCTAACGAATAAATACCTATTCGCCATTTCGATTTTCGATCGATGGCTTGGGTCGAGGACACTCCACTCACCGTGACAAGATCGATTAATGCTTTTCATTCTCTTTTTCGTTCGCCGCGTGTTTTTCGAAACGATACAAAAATTGTGTAATCGTTCCGAGATATTATAACCCATGAATGCAATAAAAATCCTATCAGACGAAATAAAAAAGAAAATGATAACAAAACGTTCGCATCATTCTCTTATCCGTATGCTCACCATGTTGATAGAATTACATGCTCCGTGCTGATCTTTCTTTTTCATGGTTCTTATATTAAATTCTTCGATACTTTTTCTTTCTCTCGTATATATCTATCTCTAGTTTATTCCACGATTTTTCCTACACGTTCGAAATTCATATATTTTCTTCCAGCGAAGTAGCAAGTGTAAAGATTGATGTAAGAATCGAATAAAATATCCACGTATTGTCCTGAAGGCAGCGGTGAGTTATACTTTTTTTTTTATAATACGTGCAAAGGACAGTTCAACATTGGGTAGCTTCAAATTGGTCATCAGCCGTTTAAACGTAACTAGTGAAGTCTTGAAAAGAAATTTGGACGATATGTGTTTGAAGACTTTTAAATCTGAAGAAAACGACCGAACGATTAGAAAAGTCGAATGCAGTGTCCTCGAACGAAATGAAATTACGTACACTATAGAATACTAACGAGCGAAACGCGTGTGCATTATCGTTCCTCACCGTGTTTAATAATTCTTTCGTTAATCGAGACTCGATCCGAGCCAGTCGGAGTCACAGTCCTCTCGTCTCTCGACCGAGCGACCAACAAATGAAAAGAAATCTTGAAGATGTCGATATAAGAAGAAAAGAAAACCCAAATGTTCTGGGAAGGTACATTCGAAGCGATTGGTCGATCGTACGTCAATTCGTTTGTTTGCAATGCGTTCCGGTCGATTGTAGGATGATCTAGCATCCTTTCTCCCACGTTGCACCGTTGTTTCCGATTCAAAGATCTTCTTCGTGTCCTCCGTTTGCCGGTTATCTTGTGTGTTGCACGCGGGTTTCGCATCGTTTTTTTTTTCTTTTTCCGAGGCAGAGGGGGTGCACCGCGCAAGAGGCTCTCGACCATTCTCCTTGACGTGGTCGTCGTCGGTGATTCGTTCGTTTAATTATTTGTTTAATTGTGTAGCTGCCGTTTCCGTCCCATATTGCAGATCTTGAAGTGGCACAGAGTCATATCTAGACGAACAAAAAGAAACAGAACATCGATAAGGTTAAGAGGGGATTCGTGTTGATCGTTTAGTTAACACGTTGAGCGGCACAGTGAAAACGGACTTACGTAGTCAGACACGATAAAATCCTAATTATTGAGGATGCGGTCGATTCATTTTTCAAATTTAACCTTTCGATTCGATATCCAGTATTACTAGGGAGTGTGTGGGAAGCTGAAATGTGTCGGGTCGGGTCGGGTCGGTCAAATTCGGGCGGGCTCGGGCGGTTAGCCCGATTCTTTCGAGTCATCGGCAAAAGTCGGGCGTAATTATTCCTTAAAATCATGATTCTTTGTATGAAAATTATTTTATAGCAAACTTCCGCGTAAACAAATATTCTGCATAAAAGAACGGAGCATCAAATACTCAATACTGTATTAGAAATGTAATATAATTAATTTGAAATATATCGCCCGAATGTTACCGATCCGACCCGAACCCGTAATCTCGGGTACCCGCACACTCCTAAATTAACGCTATCCGCGGTTTCTTTTTCTCAATCATTTGATTGTAACAAATTTCGGATGACTGACGTGGCGCTTAACGTGTTAAACAAGTTGTCCGTGCTTCGAGGTTAGGGAAACTTGGCGAACCGGAAGTTCGAAACGTGACGATTATCTAAAAATATGACATACTTCTACCGGGAGCGAAAGGGTTAATCGCTTACGATCTATGGTTGGATCTCAGGGTGGGGATCGATTACGCCAGCTTGTTTTTCACGCGAAAGAATCGTTGAATCTATTCTGACGTCACGTGAATCAAAAGTCAATTGGCGTAATCGATCGGTCTGTCGTGCTCTTCGACGAAATCCTTGAACCCGGGTGCTAACCAGGAACGACATCTCCGACGTATCGATCGCCATGATAATCAAGGGGGATGGCTTGTAAGATAAACGAACGAATTACATTACCGATTACTTTTTAAACGTGAAAAGTTATCCGCTCTTTCGTATAATCGTGATTGGAATTTAGAAACTTCGCGCTTCGTCTTATCAAGGGATACTTTGTACAAAAGTTACGCTAGCATGGAATTTGATCGGAGATTGTGTTGGGAAAAGGGTTGATGCTGGTTGGTCGAAGTTCAGGAAGCTCTGGTGCTGCGAATACGGTTGGATTTCATTGGCGAAGTCGATTGTAAGGCGAGCCACGTACTGTTCTCGAATATTTCGCGGGTGTATAATCGCGAGATGGAAGAAGAAGGAAATCCGCGGTTCCTCTTCCCGCTTCAGAATTCTACGAACGTCTCGCGAGCCACCGTGGGCGAGTTAATCCTACGGAAGTAATCGGGCAGGATAATGCAAGGGATAAATACCGTTTTCTTTCTTAGGACCGTGAGGAGTCACAGGGATGGAGTTTTTTTCTTTCTAGATATTAGGTTGTTGCATATGAAATGTCCGATTTACAATGGTAATTTTATATAAACACATATTTTTTTAATTTGTTAAAATCTGTACATTTTTTCAAGAAATTGCAAGTTTTTTTTTTTACTATCGTTTCGGAAATTTTCGGAATAATTGCGATTATTCGTGTTTCACAGAATGATAATTTATCACAATAAATCGTAGCCTTATTTTAAAATAAGAATCGTTGGAATCGTTGGAATCGTTGATACATATTTCATCAAAACTTGAAAAGGATCCGTCAAAATAGTTATCCGTGAAAGAGGAGATTCTAAGCTTCGAACCGACGTATAAAACATCTCGAAGACACTAATGTTAATCGAGTAATCAGATATCAAAAACTTGACGAAACAAAATTCGGACATTTCATATGCCTGAAGGGATCTGGACTACGGGTGACGCGACGTAATGAATGACGAGATGTCTATATTATAACATTTATTCGATCAAATGAAAACTCGATAAATGGCGAGGATGATCGACCGTGAACGGCAGAGTACCGGAGACGAATGCCTTTGTCTTGTTTTTCTCGCCGGAAACAAAAACGCGCCTCTCTTACACGAGGAATTTATGGACCTTGGTCTTGCGGCCCTAAACGCCTCGACCAGTGTCGAGAAAATCTGTTTATTTCTTCCTCGCACGATCTTTCCGTGTCGCCACATGCCTAAACACAACCTAATAATTACGACTACTCACAGCTGGTCGCGGTGCGTTTTCCAGGATGTTGCCTCTCGTTGAAGATAGGATTCGGCGCTCGAAGTGCTTCGATCGAGTAATCGCCAGGCCTTGTCTTGAGTTTCGTCCTGGCATCCAGCATCGATTGGATCGCCATCTCCACGTCTTCCAACGCCTTTTCCCGCTCCTCCATGTCTTTCCTCTCCTCGATCACCTGCTTCAACTTGTTCAACAATATCTGCGAACCGTCAAGAAATATTTCTGTCAATCGTCCACTTGAGAAACGGCGAGAAAAAGAAAGACGACCGACAACTTACGAAATTCTCGGCGTTGTTGATGAAGCCCTGGTTGTAAAGCAGCTCCGACGGAATCGGCTCCGGGTCTCCGACCACGAGAAGCAAGTTGTCGCTCGAGAGGCAGGACAACAACAGTGCCAGCAGACACAGGCTCGTCCGTTTCGTGTTGGACCTTCCCGTCATTCCCTTTAGCCTCTTTGTCGCTAGAAAACAATCCAGACGTTAGGGGGATTTGATTCGATTACTCGAAACACGGTTATTTAAGTTTCCAATTTTTAACCCTTCTCGACCGAGTTTATCGACAGAATTGACAATTAGAAAGTTGTAATTTATCGGGGAACGTGGTTTGGTCCGACGTCATGAATGCGGTAACGTTGACGTTGCAAGTGTAATTACCGAGTTCGTGATAAACCCGTTAAGGGATTCGTTTGTTGAATCTTTGAGAAACTTCGAGAAATCATGGGGATCGAGAAAAGTTTACGATACTCTATCCGTTTTCGGTAAGAAAACGTCGACTTTATCTCCCACGATAAGATGAATTGGAGTTTGGTCACGAATCGGTATATTTATCGCGGCGTTCGGACGAAAATCTTTCTTTTTGTTTCGTTGATCATCCATCATTCTCGTTGCGTGTCAGGTGTGCCTCAAGTTCGACGAAACAACGGCAAAATATCAAAATGATTATTCTTCGCAAAAGGAAAAATGAAGAATGTCTTGTTTCTGGGAAAAGGTCAAACTCGCCGATCAGTTTGAACCAACTCGAAAAGATGATGACAAGTTATTGAACAGATGCATATTTTGATCGATCATGGTCTTCGAATGTGAACATCGTCACTGTTTCCTCTCCCTTCGATTCTGAACTTTTCATTCGATTCTCCCCTTTTTATCTTCCTTCGACTTTTCTATCCTTGATTCCCTCAAGACACGAAGAAAATTAATCGTAACTTACTTCTACCTACTTACTCCCCCACCCCCTTGGTATTCTTGGGTATCTTGGCTACTGTTCTTTTTATTTTATCCGTGTTTAACCCATCACATTTCAAAGATTTAAATATAATTTTATTGCGGCCTCCGTGGGGTTTTTGTGCGGCCTTCATAACAGCTAGCTCTCGTGTTGATTAATATTTAATTACACAGATTACGACAATTTGAAAATGAATAGAATTAATGGTATAAAGGTTCTCCACAGCTCTGCGTTATACTATTTCAGTTTGTTAAATTTCACGTACGAAACCCTTTTTACCGAAAAATAGATCGACGGATTCCAGAGGAATCCATTTCACTCTCCACTTGTTGCGTTGTTCGTTTCTAATTATTCTTCTTTTCTTCGAAAAATCGATGATAAGAAAGGACAATCCTCCGTATCAACCACGAATTTGCACGATAATCATTCAAAGCGTAACATCTCTCCTAGAATTCCGGCGTTATTAACTCGGCTTATTAGTCCTTTGCAGTCATTTAGGAATTCGTGCACGTAAACAGATCCCGTTCAGACAAATACCAGGTTTGTGATTCACCTCGTCGACGTATTCATTCCTCCTGCTGTGCAAATGAATCTCGCGATTGATCTTTCGTTTCAAACGCATCGGCGTGGAAAAAAAAAACAAAAAAAAAGGAACGAATGATGAAAATCGTCTAGCGATTGGTCTTCGAACGGGACATCAGATAACGTTGTGTTCGACTTCGATCCATGTTTGCGATCTCGGCTAATCTTATCCGGTCCCTATGTCTTCCGTGGCCCTCCCCTCCCTTTTAAGATCTGCTTGTACACAACGATCATGGTTATCGTGGCAAAGGGATGATCCTCGATGACCCAAGAAACGCGCGAATCCATTCAGCTGAGTAATTTATCTGCCGACCCGAGCCGGCTGCCTTCTTTCGACCGATAACATCAACGAGGGGGGTTAGGGCAATTACGTTTTACATAATTCCATTTCGCCCACGAAAACTCGAACGAGTTGTTTCGCATAGAGCTCCCCCTCCCCCACTCTCCATTTCTTCAATCGCTATCGTTCCTCCCGTTTGATGGTTTTATTTCTCTATTTTATGTCTTCACCGTAATCGCTAATACATTTTAGACGTTTCTTTCTTCGTTACTTTTGAGTCGTACGAATGTTCTTCTCTCTTTTGACTTTGCAAGTAATAATTAACACGTTGACTGCCACAGTGAAAACGGACGTGTGTTGTCAGACACATTGAAATCCTAATTATTAAGAATATAATCAACTAATTTTCAAATTTAACCTTTCAAATCGATAGCTAGCATTATTAGCTTAATGATAACGCTATCCGTGGTTTGTTTCGTCATTTCTTTTGTTAATTATTTGATTGTAAAAAATTTCGGGTGCCGGTCACCGGTAACCCCCGTGGCAGCCAACGTGTTAACGCGTCGAACGAAGAGGGAATGAACGAACGATGGCAACAAATTTCGAAGGGAATTGGAGAAAATTCGAAACGGCATATCGTGTTAATTTCGTAGGCTGCCGACTGGTCATGTCGGTACTGTTCGCTGGTTAACGAAGGAAATTCTCTGTTCGATATTCGAAGGAAGCCGAATTCCAATGGACCGTGGTTGACCATTTTTCTCGTCACGCATCGGTACACGTATTTATTCAGGGAACAATAAGTCTGTGCCGTTTTGTATTCGGCATTTACACATGGAAAATTGCCAACTAATGCGCGATTGTTCGAATCTCGATTGCTTTTCTTTTCCACGAATAGATCGAGCGTGGACCCGGCTGCAATCGTTTCACGGTACGATTCTTCTCGATCGATCCCCGCTTCACCCTTGATTTACGATTGTTATTGTTTCTGTTAACAAAACTTAAACGACGTGCAAGATGTGAAATTTGAAACTAAGTGGATTTTCATGTATGTTTCATGTATGCTGATTCGATTAGGCGTTTGATCGGTGAGTTACTCGAAAGGCTACGACAACTGCTTCGTCAACGAATGTCAATGATTAAATATTTCAGACTTAGACGCTTAACACTAGGTTTACAACAGAATATGTCTGCAAAAACTTTGTATAAATTTCTGTTTATTTATGCATTCCTAACAGATTTAATCAACTTATATTAAGTCTGTTAAGATTGTAATTGTTTTACAATCCCGTATCCGTCAATTTGACACGAAATAGCGCGGAATAAACCGTACGAAGTGAAACAAAGTTCGAATAATTCCCTTGCACATACACGTTTAAACGATGCACTTCCTACCTTTTTGCTGAGACTCGAAACCCCTGTTCCTCGCAAAAGGTTTGGATACGGTGAAGAAAACGAAGAAGATAAAACACGCGTGTACGTCGTCGACTTTTCGGCGTGGACGATGAGTGCTCGAAGAGTGAGCAGAGAGGGCTGTTGCACCCTCTATTATACCCCCGAGCAGAATCTTCCACCACCCGGCACATCGAGCCTCCTACCACCTGTAGGTTCCTACCTCGTCACGAGGATACCTTCGCGAACGACACCTACGTGCATACCGTGCCTGCCTACTCCTTCCCTTTGACGAAAAGGGAGAATTTCTCCCGCCACTCCTGATTTCAACCGGCCCATATTGTTCTAATTCGAGTCTTTCGCTAGAGTCTCAAGGCGTACGAATAATTATCGAGGTAGAAAGTGAACTTATTTAATAGCGTTTGATAATCGAGTCGATTTACAGTCCTTCTAAACAAAGGATCAGAAGGACAGTTGCAAGATTGTAAATCCAAGACGCAGGCTAATTCAGGAGAGTGTTGTTATCTCGTCCGACGGGCTTGTGTGGTTAGGTTGGTTCAATTCTTTAACAGCAGGCTTATATCTTTCGCGATACTTTAACGCGTCGCGAGAACTTTGTCTAAATCGTATCGGAAGTTACCTACCCACGCAACTTCTTCTTCTTCTTCTTCTTCTTTGTCTTTGTCCTCGTGTTCGTGTTTGGTTCACGGTATCACCCTTGGTGCTCGGTTTTATCGTCGCCGTGATAAAGAATTCCTGGCGAGGCTCGAAGGGATTTTCAAAAGTTAGAAACCCTTCGAACTGTTCGATAAACAGCCTTTCCTTCTACCCGATTGTTCGTCACCCAATAACGAGACTTATCTTTTCAAGAAGAAAGCTGCTTAACGCTTTCGATCATCACGTAGATCGCAAGATCACGTTTGAATTTTGTTCGAATAATTAAGAGATTAAGACGGCCATTGGTACACGCCTCGTGGAAAAGCTTGCGGTATGTAACCGTTTGAGCGTCACGGGTCTTTGCTGTTTCCCAATCGAAAATTGCCAAGCGGCGCAATAACGTTTGTGTTATTCCCCCCTCCAAAAATGCCAAGGAGCGCTATTGCGCTGTTTTCTGAGCAGAAGTAGTGACATCAGCGTGTTTATAAGGATACAAACGTGTACACCTACAAAGTGTATGTAATATTACTCCAATTTTACCTTAATTTACCTAAGACGGAACGGTAACCGTAAAGTGACACATCGACAGAAACCGAGCGTGCTGCGATTGTCGGCTTCGCAGCCTAGAGCGATGGGCATTTTTCGAACAGAACAAGAACACTCAAACGGCTAATATGTATATGCTGTTAGGGCCGCACAACAGGTTCTCCCTTTACCACGCTCATCGATATTCCCGAAATGAACCTTTTCGCTACGGCGGATCGGCTCGTAGAAGCGCTGCCTCGGTACGGGGTAATCCCAATGTCGATAGGGACAGATATAACAGATATACTCTGTGAATGCGAAAATTCACGGCTGATTATAGTCACCGTCGGTACATAGCGGGCGTCAGGCGTTGGCTGACTATAGTCGCCGTTAATAGCGAAAGGGTTAAAATTACCGTTTGCCTATGCGATACGCTAATTTTTCCATCAACTTTCTGAATTTCAATCGAATTTCGCTGTAAAACGTGTCGTGGTCGATGCGCGCAAGTAGTATAAGAACAGCGATGGTCAGCCACGTGCGTCCAACTCGAGAAACGAAAAGTTGCCATCATCAGAAAACTGATTTTTCCTATGCGTTCACATTAATTCGCACAATACTGTATATTCTATTGAAACAAGTAGTTAAGGTAAATATTTGCCTACGGCAATAATGAAATAACGAGTATCATAAATAAGCGAAGGAAACTTGTAAAATGTTCAAATGTGACACTTTGAATAATAATGTAACTTTCATCGAGATCTATCTCGAAGGAAAAAACTTGGTGGGTATTGTTTCGCGAAAGACAGAACGATCGAGTACGCGACGCGTTCATTGAAAAGACGAGATGATTGATCGCTTTGAAATTGATATCCACGGTCACCCGCTACTATTTGCCGCCGTTTCAATGCGACGACGTCGATGCCGACCAATCGTCGCGTTAATTGACAATAACAGCCCCTCGCCGCTTATCGGTTCTTGCTTAATTAATGGCTTCCTCTTATCAACCGCGATTCTCTTTTCTTTTTTTCCTATCTCTCGGTAAATCGCACGCCCGTCAAAATGGTGGCTCGGAAACGGATCGAACTTTTGCCTCCTCCGGTTCGCGTGCTATCCTTTTTTAATCGATCCGATTTTTCAACGATCGTAGTTTATTTACATCCAAGAGTGATGAAGAGAAAAAAAAAAGAAAACAAAGAAAATGGAACGAGGTTGACGATAGAAAGAGGAAATGGCGGAACTGGAAGCACGAAAGAGTGATGCAACACAATGTCGAAGGTCTCGCAGAAACAATACTCGTATTCCGACGGTAAATCGCGATTACGATATAATTGCCGGGCGCAGTTCGAGAATTATCGCCTATGAGAATGTTCTCGTTGCACAAGTGGAATAATACGCGATTGATAATGGTTCGAGTTCATTTTCGACGTATCGTCGATCCAACGAGCTAATATTTCAACGTCATTACCACTTCATTTACGTATTCTTGAAATCGGGTTTCAAGCTTCAAGAGAAACGTGATACGATATTTTTCAAAGGAAAATCAAAATATGGACAGCGTTTCCAAGTATATAATCCGCAAACGTTCGTCGTACGGGTAATATTTAAGGAATTCTGTCTGACCTATCCGTGACTCGAACTACTTGTCGCGTGAAAGCGAACCTGTACTCCTGAGATCTTCATAAAATTATCTCAAACTTTACTGTGTGGTGGGGCTTAAATATTCAGATACGAGAAATAATTATTACGACTATAACTCAAGTATAATATTTTGGAAGTTACGATAAATTGGTTATAATCTAAAGGTACAGAATTTGCTAATCTTGGTTCGAGGTCTTTCGCTACTTAAGCGATTTTTCCTTTCAAGCCGGATTTTCACGATTCGAAACATGCAACGAGATAACCAAACATTCGCTCTTGTTTCAAGTACTGTCTGAAACGTAAAATTACTCTGTAAAATAATTCACCGCTACGACTAATTCTACAAACACTTTGTCCAGCGAAATAATGAAAGGTTGTAAATCAGTGGTGGTTTGGTTATTTTCAGGCAATGTCAGACGAGGAGAAGGAGGAGGAGAAGCCGTTCGCGGTGGAGCGTGCGAAAACGGGTCGAGCCAAGTGCAAGAAATGCAAGTGTCCCATAGAGAAGGACACGGTGAGGATCGCGAAGCTGATCGCGAATCCGTTCGCCGAGGGTAAGATGAAGGCCTGGCATCATCCGAGCTGCCTGTTCGAGGTGTTCGCGAAACAGAGAGCATCCACCAAGAGAATCGACGATCCTGAAGAAGATATAACCGGGTGGGCCGATCTCTGCGACGAGGACAAGAGAACGATACTACAGAGGATCGAGGAGTTTGAAAATTCCTGTAAGAAACGATGGAAAGAGCGTCGACTGTCGGTGATCTCGACGCTGGTGAACGATGTTTCTCTCTCGACCGTTCAGTATTCCCGATCGCCACTTCCACTAGCCTCGTTTCTATAATTTAGTATCTACCGTTAGAAAATTGTCACGTTCCGTGCTATACCAGCCTTTAGTCGTTTAATTAATTTTTCTGTTTGCAAAATATTTTGTCGCCTTCCTTTGCGTGTCGTTGTCGTTAGGCATTTGGTTAAACTCGGTCAATAGCAATCCTAGAGCGAACGATTTTGCGAACGCTCGTATCTCGAAAACGAGGGATCAGATCGCATAACGATAAAGGACTTTTTCATTTGTTCACCGTTTCTGAAACACCCTGTAGCCAGAGATAAAGAAATTCGAGTAGTTCGATCGGCGCAAAGAGAACCGCGTTCGTCTCTGTCGCGATAACGCGACGGACGAGCCGTTTTAATTGGCGTTCAATTAAATCAGGGACGTACAAATTGTATCCCATAAATCATCTTTCCAACATTATCGCCTATTAGAACGATCGGTCGTTCGATGATTTACGGTTGCGTTAAACGTTTCTCCTTACACGAGATTAGCGATTCCGTTCGGTGAAAGATTAACTCGTTCGAGTGTCACGATTACCCGATGATTCTGTCGTTCGAAAAAAGGATTACACGATCCTCCCTACGATTCCTCGAATCGATCGAGAATGTTAACGGGGTTCCGGGTTCGTTCCAGGTCCGTTCAAGACGTCCAACACGAGCGAATCAGCCACCACGAAGAAACGCAAAGTAACACCCGGCAAAGAGCTCGGTTCGTCCGTGAAGAAGAAGTCGAAGAACGTCAAGAAAGAAGAATCACCCTCCTCCAACGACGAAGAACCGAATAGCTCGAGAAAAGACATATCGACCAAGGACGATATGTTCGACGAGTTTCAACGAGTTTGCGAACAGTTGGCCAAAGTCGACGCGTACACCGAGAAGACGGCCATTTTGAGGAAAATGTTGACCAAAGGATCCAAAGGGGGTATGTTTTATAGCTTTCTTTGTACAAGATGCTCTGGGCGCAGGGTTGGGGGTCTGGGGATACTCTTTAATTCTCAGAGGACCACTTTCTGTTATAAACAAAGGTGAATGCGAATAGGTAACAGGGTAAGTATTGCGTGTAATACTTTGGACATTAATAGGTTTGTTAGAAGCACAAGGAGCATTGTAGTTTATAAATGGGCGCACGTTTTCTTTTTTCAAGTCGACGAACCCAAAGTGATCGATCTGTTAAACATAAAATCGTCGCCAGAAGAATTCCCCCTCGTTTGTCATACGTGATCTTTTTACGACGATATTTCCCAGAATTTCCTGGCACATCGATTCTCGACTCGAGTACACCTGTGCCCGCTCGAGTCGAGCAGGGTCGTCGCTGTCGAATACTTCCGTTGTTCGATGTTTGAAGGATGACAAGCGTCGGGGCGTGATTTTATCTCGATACTTCGAAGAAAATTGAAATGGAAACGGATCAATCCTTTGCGCTCGTAACAATCGAACGACCAATTATAAAGAATTCGTGATAGAAGAAAAAAGCCTTGCGAAATATTCATTGCAATATTTAAACATAGCAAGATATAATGCGATGATTAATTTCGTCAATTTCGTTAATCTCGACGGCAAAGAAGAAAACGAAGCTAGCAGCAGGTAACGTGATACGGGTTGATTCACCCTGTGCCAGAAATCAGTCCACGAAGAACGTTTCCACTAGAATCAATCGAACGAACGTGCATGTACACAGAAGCGGCGTACGAACAATTCTATCAATGGGATATCGGTTACGCTTTCCGCGTAAACACATTCGCTTTCTCTCCCCACCCCCTTTTGTCTCGTCTCCTCTCAATTATTTTCTCCGATTCTCGTGTCTTTCCTGCCTCTCTCCACCGTCCTCGACACCTCCCTTCCGCTTCCCTCGCTTTCTTTCCCTCGTTCCTTTCGCTCCTCGTCGCCACCATCGTCGTCGTCGATCGTCTTGGTCGTGGTCGTTGCGCATTTTTTCGTCGAGGTTGAACAAATACGATACCGGAATCGGATACAAGGAGACCATTAATCAATCGACCGTGCAGATTCCCACCGCTGGCTGGCAGGCTGACTGACTCGACTCGTAAGTGGAAGATTTTTACGGGGTTATCTGGCCTGTGGACAACGACGAAACCTGATTCCCTTTCGCACGGCTCGATCGCCCTGTTCAATTGTACGCTTTCCTTCGACAGATTAAGTTGTTTTTCTGGAAACCTCGCTCTTCTTCTTCGTCCGAAATTCATTCGAACGGTATACTCTCGATCTCTGCTAACCGTTTCAACCCGTTTCGCTTTAGGGTATCTTTTTGGGAAAGTTGTCGAAAGCATTTTACCGTATCTTATAACTCGTGTTAATGTTACCGATAATCTCTTGCTAACTTATTAAGAAAAATATATACGATCGTGCGGGGTGGGTATCCGTCGCGAAAGTTGACTTTCCACACTCGAGTCGTTTCGAGAAATTGTTTTTGCAGAAACCGTGTGAGCCGAGCCAGTTAACTTATTGACACGACACAAATTGCGATTCGTTGATTCCTTCGCCGCGTCATATACACTTGACCCAGTGTTCTCCGCGTCGTCTATCGACGTGAAACTTTCCGCTTCCGAAGGAGCTCGCGATACAACCCCTCCCACCCACCCTCTCGTCCATCCGCTCGAGACCAGGCACGAACAACACGCGTATCCTTTCTTGCCCATTAACAACACCGCGACGGCCAATCGCTGACCGATTCCTTTCAAGTCGATTTTCAAATTTGTAATCCTGTGTTTAATTAAGTACCAACTTGCACTTTGACTCGTGGAAAGTGAAACTTTTCTATAATTAAACCATGTTCCCGAGTACTTGCCGAAAACGATCTTGTCAAGTTTCGGGAAATGGTGCATGCATATTTGAAATATGTTTCAGACAAGATCCACAGGTATTTCGTTAACTTACCGTGATATAAAGCTTTCCCGTTGTCCTTGGTGCTTGGTCGTCGGAGAAACTGTACCAGGATGTTGGTTCACACGAGAGAAAGAAGGAAGACGAAAAATACGAAGGCTCCTCTCTGGTGGACGGTACTGTTTTTCACCACCGTATCGCAAATCACCAAGATCCTGAAAACACCCTGGCAGAATGTTCGTAGATAGGAATCGTTCGAAGACGTAGTTCTGATCCGTAGCAAGTTAGCCAGAAGTTGCGTGTTTTGTTGCACTGTACACAATCAACGTTTTGCGACTATTGGTCCCAGTTGGTGTGTTCTGGTGGCTTATAAGCTTCGCAGTCCCCACCAAATCGAACGTTGGTTTGTAAACGCGATGTCGAGCCCCCTTCTCGTGCAGCCAGCTTGGCTCCAGACGCCTTGCGTCCATTCTTCTCCCCCTTTCTCCACGCGTCTCTCAACCTCCCCTTCTCGAACGTATACATAATTACCGTTTAATCGCGATTCCACTCGTTCCACCCCCTGTACCCTTCTATCTCTCTCTCTCTCTCTCTTTCTCTGTTCTTTATATTTCTCGTTTGTCCGACTCGCTCCTCCCACGTGCTGATTTTTCCTCGTCGTTTTTCCGACGGGATTTATCTACACGACCGCCTCGATCGAACTATTCAAGGCTTTTCGAATTTCCTGGATCGTTGGCAGCGAGACGACACGAGCAATCTTCTTCAAAATCAGAGGTTGCTGTTCATTGTGTCAGGATAAATGAAAAATTGATCGACCGGTTAATCGATCTTTTTTTTTTCTTTTATCTTTTGTTAAAAGTTGGAAACGTCGAATGGAAAAGAGATTCCGCTGTCACTTTGATCGGAAGAAAGATTCATTTTCTAGGATTAATACAAGTATAAAAAGTGAAAGATTGGACGCCGAAAATATTATCGCGACGCGTATTTACACGCTACAAGCTCGCGAGTTATCTCCGTTCTGGATAACGATTTCACAGAAATATTGTTCGGTAATTACGGAGCTGTTTCATTGAGCGATTGTACGGGAGTCGATGGGTGACCTCCTCCGGATCGGATGTGTGTACTCGGTTCGATGACGTAATCTTGATTCGGTAAACGGTGAGGCAACGTCTCCGAGAGGTAAGGGTGGCGACAGCGAGCGACGAAAAACTTTGTTTAGACGTTCGAGTGACGAGAGAGTGCCCGGTTACGCAACCGAGGCTTGCCAAACTCGAGGCCAACGAAACGATTGACCCATCCGCCTCTCGGTGTCACCTTCTACGATACGTTCTCGTCAAAATGTCGCCTCGTATTCCGATCACATTGGCAGATATCGATCCAAACTCTTCGATCGAACTCTAGCTGTGCAAGTCGCTTTTGCTTCTACGTGTCCCCAGCCACCCTGCAACAGGAGCTTTAAGGGGAGGTTCCGGTCTAGCAGGTGAAAAGGTGGTCATATTTAGGAATTCAATCTACGGTTTTCGGAATTTGTTACGAATACCCTTTTGGGTATATAAGAAATATATGTGTAATTTTTCATTCATTGTTGCGAAGGTGGGTGGGTGGGCCATCTCGAACATTGCGAACAAATGAAAAATCAACGCACGAGGTAATTGTTCATTCAAATTGAACAACTGCTTTTTTTCGAGATATTTGTCCTACCAGTTCGGAAAATAGTGTTTCAAGAAAAGCGCATTCAGTTTCGGTAAAATCAGGTAAAATAACGATTGAAAATCCTGTAACTTCAGTAATTTTATAAATCTCGAAATTTCCTTTTAACACGTTGACTGCTACAGTGAAAACGGACGTGTGTAGTCAGACACGTTGAAATCCTAATCATTAGGAATACAATCAGGCAATTTTCAAATTTAACCTTCCAATTCGATAGCATCTTTTGGTAATTATTCGATCGTACAAAATTTCGGGTGCCGATCACCGGTGACCTCCAATGGCAGCCAACGCGTTAATTACACATTCTTTAAACCCCAAAGAAGCGAAGAATGCAAAAAAAAAAAAATCGATTTTTCTTCAAACTTCTAAACCGGAACCTCTCATTAACTTTCATTCGATGCCTTGTATTTCGAGTCGATTCAACTGGAATCGTTGCTCAAGGATCAATAACTCGTCCATAACAAAAAAATATCCCTCTCGATTCTTCTTAATCCTCGAGTGGGCCGATGTTTAGTCTGGTCACGTAGAAAGTTATCAGTTTCACCTAGAAATCAAGTAAACGACACAAGAAGGACACCTCACGACGCGACGTTACTCGCTATATATTAATTGTTCGAAAAAGTTCGTTCCCTTTATTGCTTTATCTGGTTTCATGGTCGCAAGGTCATGGCCCCCGATGGTGGGGCGTTAATCACTGGACGTATGTAATTAAAATTGAGCGATTTACGCGTGAAAATCGGCTGAACGATTACGTATCTCGAAAGCCAGCAATTATCGCGATCGATTAGCAGACACGAATCTACGAAGCCATCGGCGATCTCTGCTCGATCGAGAGTACATTCGTACTGTTTATCGAATGCGTACGCGATACGCTCGTTATCGTTCGCCTCGGCAGCGATAATCGTCGCTATATAAGGATATTATTATACAAACGAAAAACGAAATAATGTAATCGTGTGCGATTGACGAGGTGGGGATAGAAGAGGATCTCGTTCGTAGGAGAGGAAAAGGAAGGCGAAAAACTGTTCATTGTTCAATGACACTTGATAGAAGCGTCTTCGTAAGATACCGTGGAAGTTATCCGGTTTGCTACAAGCATTGTGTAACAACGAGAAGATGATATTATACAAGCGAAGCGTCTTCCTAAACATTTACGAGCTTTCGATTGCCAAATTATATATGGTTACAGAGTTATTCAGGAAAAACGAGCGTAACTGCGCAAGTCTAACGTCTCTGTTCGGGTTTTCTTTTAATAAAAAAAAAAAATAAAAAAAAATATCACAACTATTTTTGGTCGGAGATCAGCCAAAGGTCGACTCTTGCCTGCGTCGTTTAACTTACTTTTTTTTCGGTCAAATGTAACACCATGGCGGTAAACATACATCGGTGATCTTGATATCTTGAAAAAAAGTAATTCAGGGAGGCACGTGTTTACCTATCAGAGAAGATATTTAAATATCAATTAAGCGTACGACTTGAATATCGATACGTTTCGCCTTATTCGAAGTATCGTCGAGTATTCTTCTGCTTCTTATACAATGCTAGTCTACTGTGGACGATTTTTCGTTAGTTCCTCCACTGACCTAAAAAAACGTAGGTAACGACTTTCGTCGAACGAAGTATTCTGTGCCGGACAACTACGAGTAAATTATCTTGTGTTGAATATAATACGATTTACGAAAGGTAATATCGAGATACAAAGTTTGACCGATTACGGCTTTTTTACCGTCCGTTAACTGCCATACCCCCCCTCCGCTCTCTCGTTTCCTGTGACGAACCGTGGAAAATCTCATTGAAGCGAATCCGCGTTATCGTTCGTCCGCGGAAACTACACTTTGCACGAGTCGTGGTATCATCGGTGACCTCTCTCTCCTATCGTTCCCGCCGCGTTTCCTTCGCTCGATCGATCATTAATTACCGCCTATGAAGTCACCTCCATTTTCGCGAACGTTCGTTCATTTGTTTCTTCCTTCGTTCGGTTTATCACGGTTTATTTCGTGCGTTTCAGAACCGTGTAACGCTTATTTATCTATCATCGTCGCGAAAGAAGAACGGCACGGTTGGCCGGAAACGGAGCAAAAAGAAATTCAATTGGCCGCCGTTTTCTTTCATTTTTCTTTATCTTATTCGTCTAACGAGACTTCTGGCGTATCCGTTATCGCGGAACGTTCTCCTCCTCCTCCTTCTCCTCTTGAGATTTCGAGGGAGCGGTAGCGACGACGGGGGAGGATCGTCGAGTTTTTGGGAGGAAGACACGCGTGTGCGAGAGGTCAAATCGTCTTCTCTGCCAGTGTTATCGACTGTTCAAGTCGGACTTGCCGATTGCTTGCGACACACACGTACGTACTTTCATCGTAGAACCGCCTACCGAATCTCTGATACCGTTTTTCTTACCCCCATTCCTTCTTGTTATCGCGCGGATGCTGAAAAAAAACATGTTTGCACTTTATCGTTTTATCGCTGCTCGTGTTTCTCGCCTTTTTTTTCCGTTAGGATAAGAGACAGGATAAGCTTTTCATTGATTCAATTATTCGGACGGAGATTAGTGTAATCTTGATCGAGGAAGGATGGCTGGCTTGTCGATCGGTCCGATCACTGCCACAGCCTTTCCAAACGAAACGGTCGATACTTATATTATATTATTAACCATTTGCACTCGAGTGGTGCCTCTGAGGCGTCATATTTAATTTATCAGAGTATTCTAAAATGCGAAATTTCAAGAAAATTAAAGAAGGGAATAAAAATCAACAAATTCTCAAATATTTCTGACACTTTTCTTCCGACACGATGCGTTTGATTTCCGGAAGCATAGATGGAAAATTAGATTAGACCCGATTACGTCGAAAAATGCTTCGAGTACAAAGGGTTAAATTGAAATAATGACCACGTAGCCGTGCGCCGTGTCAGACATAGCCGTTTCCACTGCGCCAGTGGAACAAGGCTCTTATTGCAAGACCCGACAGCCACAGTAGAAACGGACGATCAAAGTCGGACGTGATTCAGCGAAATCTCCGGCAAACTAGTATCTACTCTTTCTCTCTCGTGTGAGAAACTTTCGACTCGTTCGATTGGTTAAATCGATCGTCATCTCAGCCTGATGCAACGTTCGAGCAAAGCGTGAAACGATATAGATATAATAGACGACAGATCAACGATACAGAATCTGACATCGTTTCACGCTAGTGTCTATGTTTGTATCCACGCGAAACAGTCGGTCGTGACATCGATGATGCATCATCTTGTTCCGCGGAAAGAGTATTAATAAATAACCCCACGAGTGCGTAACTCCCTTTGATTTCCCACGCGTAACTTATAATACGTATATCCAAACAGATACGAACGATCCTTTGAAATGTTCGAGGAAGACGAATTGTATTCGGTGTTTAAAGTAATTCTGATAAATCAATTGAATCGTGATGATTTATTTCTTGATGCACAGTAGGCTGGAATCCCGGTTTTCGTGACATTATTTCAAAGTTTAACACGTTGACTGGCACAGTGAAAACGGACGTGTGTAGTCAGACACGTTCAAATCCTAATTATTAACAATACGATCAACTAATTTTCAAATTTAACTTTTCAATTCGATAGCTAGCATTATTTCGTCATTACTTTTGTTAATTATTTGATTGTAAAAAATTTCGGGTGCCGGTCACCGGTGACCCCCGTGGCAGCCAACGTGTTACGGCGATAATATGGTAGGTCGTTGAGAATTCGTCTCGGCACAGGCCAAAAAATATTATATGTATTAACGTTTGAAAAATCGAGGTGTATATTGTTGAAAAGTGAATACCGATCAACTTTTATTGGAATAATTTTCTTTTTTTTCAAAATCGATAGTTTGGCAGCCCGCTTTTCGGTGCCAAAATTACACATAAATATTTAATTAAATATTAAATCTTACAATGCAAAGTTGTCTCGAACGTAACATCAGAATTAGGAGAAAATTAAAAGTAGCAACAGGTAGCACACATGAACCATACATATTCTCTTTAACAATTGTTTAAAATTCCATCGAAATTAAGTCAGAAGTCTAGCACTTCTCAAAGTTTAAATTGATACAAAGTTTGCACTATTTCTATACGGATTTAAAAATAATTCAAACTGAATTAAATCCTTGAAATACACCTGTCTACTTTTTCATTCATTTATGATTTTGTCTTTCGTACCTTTGTACCACGTTACAGAATTATTTAAAATAAATAATGTCTTCTGTTTGGGAGGTTCGAAAGGTGAAACATTTCTTCGATATAACGAACTCGAAGAATTGACTTTTGGCCATAAAAAGTGACTTTTTTCGAACCACCGTGCGACGGAGCAAAAAGTAAAAATTGGTCAACTTTGACAAACTTCCCATCCCTAAAATCTGACCATCGCCCCGTAACTTCTTTTCCCTCCCTGGTCAGAGAGCGAACGCAACAAGTAGTCCGTGCAGCAAAAAGTCGCACGTAAGTGTGCTCGAGTCGAAGTGGCAAAAAGGACAAAGGAGATGAAATCGATTATCCTCGTGGAACATCGAGGCACGAGCCCCTCCCACGATAGACCGGTGGACAGCCTCGAAGAGAGGTGTGTGCCCGTGTCGGCCAATCGAACGTCAATCGATGATCGCCAATCAAACGACCAGCGGAGAGATAAATCGTCAACGAGATAAGGCGTTACGACAACCTTTCGTCAAGGTACATATGCATCTCGTTTCTTTTCACGCACACCAGCAAACCTGACCAACGTAAACACCGTGATGATAATTTCGTATTTTTATTAACCGCTTATTTTCGGCGATAACGCGGAGAGAGAGAGAGAGAGAGAGAGAGCAAAGGTCAGGGACTCGATGTGCTGTCCTCTCGGATCTCTAATTAATTTCAATGACGCGACGAACCGCAAGAAAGTTCAATCGCTTCGTAATTCGCTTACGAAACACCTCGCTACGAGCCTTTTAATCGTTCGTTGCCGAGTTACGCTGGAATTTTCGTTTATCACCGAATTATCCTCTTTACTACTCGAACGTTCTTATTGTCGCCGAGAGTAATTAACCCTTCGGCACCGTGCTACGGTCAAATGTTATCCCGACGTAGTTGAATCTCTGCTGCTTTTTTCTACCGTACATTCACGCGTCGCGATTGCAACGAATTGTTCGGAACGTCGTACCGTTCGAACGAACTTTTTAACACGTTGGCTGCCACGGAGGTCACCGGTGACCGGCACCCGAAATTTTGTACAATCAAATAATTAACAAAAGAAATTACGATTCGAAAGGTTAAACTTGAAAATTAGTTGATTATATTCTTAATAATTAGGATTTCAACGTGTCTGACTACACACGTCCGTTTTCACTGTGCCACTCAACGTGTTAATTAACGCATGATCTCCTATCGACCGATCTTCTGTCAACAATCGATCAAAGGATTGTTCGTTCGCGCGGTGTATTCTTATGCAACTGGGTATACCCGTTCGTTGCACTCGTGTATCTCGACGCAGTTTTCTGTCGAATCACCGTTTCCCTCTTGGCTAATCTTATTTAGCGAAAAGAAAGAGAAACGGGCAAGGGGAGGGGAGGGAAAGATTCGCCAGCACGTGGTTTTTCGACCGGTCTGGACCGAGGAAAAAGAGGCAAGGTACCCGAAGCGATGAACTCATTGGCGGAAGTAAATATTGCGACAAGTCCGCCGCGACCGATAACGATTACGCCTCTAACGAGTCCGTTGTTTATTGGTCGCTGGCAATTATTACCGATCGTCTATCTAGTCCTCGACGACGCGAAGCAGGTCACCGTTGGAATCCCCGCCTTCTATCCGTGTTTTCGTAGTAATAATAATATTTCAATAATATTTCCATTCCACGGCCTAAGGATGGCTCACAGCCTCTAGTAATCTTAAGAATGTTACTATTAACCGTTAAGCGCCACGTCAGTCATCCGAATTGAGAAAAGGAAGTACGAAATAAACAGCGGATAGCGTTAATATTAAGTTAATTGGAACAGGTTTAGTTAAATTAGGATTTTGTCGTGCCACTCGTTGTACGTTTAATAAGGGTTCAGAGTTCTTAGAATATTTCCTTGCTCCTTAACCCCTTGACATACAGATAAAACAGGTGTTTGATGCGCCCGAAAAGTATCAACTGAACAGTTATGTTTCAAATTTGCATTGTTTTTGGAATTGTTGCGAAGGTGGGTGGGTGGGTGGGTGGATGGGCCATCTCGAACATTGCGAACAAACGAAAAATCAACGCACGAGATAACTGTTCTTGACGAGTCGGACTCGTCAAAGTCTACAACTCGTCATTGTATGTCAACGGGTTAAACAGAGAAGTTTCGTAGGTGTAAGTTTACTTTCTATAAAAGATCCTTCCTTTCCCTAAATTCAGCTATTCGCAACATTTCACCGTATCGCCAAGCATCGTGTACTTGTAGTTTATAAAACAATTCTACGTTCTCTGAAAATTCCACGGGATAGAAGAACGATGACAGCTTCCGTCGTTGAAACGAATACGTTTCTCCGTAAATGGCAATTTAGAGAAGTCGAGTTCGTGGCCAGTTACCTGACAACAAGTCCATTCTTTCGTTATTCTTTTTAGCGGTTACGGGGAGTTCTTACGTTATTATTCTATCGAAAAGAAGGAAAATTCACTTGGGTGTTAGGTGTGGTTGTTGGAAAGAAAACGAAGAAAGGAGAAAAAGGGAACGGAACGGAATGGACGAAAACGTTCGCATCGGAATGCAACAGAGCAGAGTGGAAATTTACGGGACGATAACTGCGCACGATAACCGGACGCTGATCGCGGATATTCTATCGGACCCCGTTCGATTTCGCCTTTGCGACGATCCTTCGAACTGCATTCCGTTCGTCGATCGATCGTCTTCCCAATTAAACAAAGAACATTCGATGTAATTCAGCGATAAAGTCGACAATTTTTTTTTTTTAAGGCGTTATAATTGATTGATTTATTTTAAACTTTTTGTAGATAAAAGAGTAACATTTCGGAAAAGAAAATATTGTAAATTGAATGGTTGGAAGCAGATTTGAAAAAACTTGCGTTGCGTAACGTAACTCGTCGCAGGGATATCTGATAACAAGAAACCAAACGAATTTCTCTCGGGATCGAACGAATCGATTTTGTAAAATACTGAATTTGGAAAATATATCTCAAAAATATATCGATGTATTGTTGCTTGTAAAATAGGTTATAAACAAAACAAAACTCTGGTTATTTTCATATCGAACACCGTTGCATTAGCACGGACCTAAAAAAAAATCTAATTTTGAGAAAAACGTGAAATTTTGTATTTTTTTAACTTGCACGGATCCTCGACAGTAGCTCCAGCATCCAGGACACCATTTCAATAATCAATCCCCATCCTTTCGTCGTGCATTCTTTATTCGATATACGCGCCTTTTGCCTCCAATAAATTAACCGAACAGACTCGTGATAAATTTGGCATCGACTCACGGACATAAAAGAGTCGTTGCAAATCGTTGTATTTCGGCCGAGGGAGAATATTTTCAATAAACAAAATGATTATGTCAAGATTTTCTAATTAGTTCTGTTATTTTTAAAGCCGTTCCGGTTATTTCCGGGACAAAGGGTGTATAATACGTCAGTGGCGCACTCAGGATTTAATCTTGGGGGTGCGAAGTAAAGAGGATAAAATTTTTTATGGTGTAGTGCAAAAATTGCCGGTGTACACACTTCACAAATACTGATACTGAAATTTCTTGTATCAGGTGATGGAAAGATTTTTAATCAAAAAGTCATCGTAATAGGAGAGGAAGTAGCTGTTCTATAATTTGACCAATTTTCTACCGTTCTCTTTCCTTTTTTTTCTTTCTTTTTTGGAGGGGACCAGGGCCCCTAGACCTCCCCCCCGGGTGCGCCACTGTAATACGTTAATTCACGTTCCCTGAAGGTTTCAAGAAATTCTCATTGTCGGAAGCGTGCCAGAACGGAACGGGTGAAAGTAGTTTCGATATTCACTCGCTTGTATCTCGGGAACGAAGCTATCTTTCGATACCTTTTTGTCACGAAAAGTTAAGTAATCGTTGTATCGCCGATTTTGCAGATGGTTTCAAGAGCGACACGAAACTCTGGTGCAGAATGCTGCTTCCCGGCGTGGCGAAGAGGGTGTACAACTTGCAGAGCAAACAGCTGACGAAGCTGTTCGCTCGTCTTCTGCTTCAAGACGAGGACGAGATGTTGGAACACCTGGAACAAGGGGACGTGGCCGAAACCGTTCGTATCTTTTTCGAAAATAGCGTCGCTGTCCGGCCAGCCGATAAAAGTCTGCTAACGATCCAAGAGGTGAAAGGATGAATTATAATTTTGAATCTTTTCATTTTTCAAACCGCGAATCTCCGCCTGACACGTAAACCCTGGTCGACACCGTAAAAGCCAAGGGTCCGTCGAATATATTCCATATTTTTACTTTTTATTCACGATCCGAGTAACGTTTTACCAGTCGGGTTTTTCGCCTACGTGCCTTTCTATTCAAACTTTCTAATTGTTGGATTATGTACATGTACGAATCCAACGTTGAGAGACCCTGCCACCGTCTGGTTGTTAAAAAGAGAATAACCTATCTCTGTTTATGCCATAGGGTCTGGGTCATAAACCCGGTACAAGCTCTTTTCATTGGCCTGAGTGTCACTTCACTTCTCGTCCGAATTTCCAAGCTATAAGATCGTCCTTCCTGGCTTGCTAAATAGAGTTCGAAATAAGAAAGATTGACTACGTTTAAGTAACAGTGCTCTTTTTTCTCTGCAGTGAATCGAGTCTATCTTTATTCGCAAATTCAGATACACGATAAAAAGCAACGGGACACTACACCTCGACGGCCTGAGATATCGTGCAAATATTTTTCATGCCGTTCAACGCTGGAATATATTAATCCTCTATTAATCGAGCAAAGCAGCCGGATCAAATTGATTAATTTCGACGGGGATTATAAAGAGATCTCGGTGGCATTATCTTTACAATTTACCGTGCTGTTGCAAAAAAAACAAAAAACAAATGATAACAGCAGACTGTTCTTCTGAAGGGGAAAGAGCACTTGGACCAATGTCATTTTTCTTAGATTGTCTCCTCGTTAATGATACTGGCGAAATATTTTCTTTCGTCTTCCACTTCAATTCCTTTATGTGTATTTTGTGGCTCTTTTTTTATTTATTTCTGTTGATCCCATTCCTAAGATAAAATTGGTTAATGAGTTATGTTCCTTTGAAAATTCTAATCACAAATGTTACCTTATGTCTTATTATTTATTCAAAACTTGGTCGTTGGTTTAGGTGGACAAATTCCTGGAGAAGCTGTCGTTTTTAACTAGAGAGGAGGAGCAGATCAACCACTTTCGATCGATCGTTTCCAGGTACGTTTACTGCGATTCTACTTTTATGTACTTTTTCTTTGTTCCTTTTGTTCTAAGAATGTTTTGTCGACTTTCAGATGTACCGGGAAGGACCTTAAAATGATCGTTCGATTGATCAAGCACGATCTGCGGATAAACGCTGGTCCGAAACACATGTGGGTACCACCGGCGAGTTTTCTGATGTAATTTGTAAGATTGTAAAGGCACAATATCTGTTCGAGCACGCTAAACGTTACTTATCGCGTTGACTGGGCGTGTGTGGTCAGACACGTTGAAATCCTAATTATTAAGAATATAATCAACTAATTTTCAAATTTAACCTTTCAAATCGATAGCTAGCATTATTGGCTTAATGATAACGCTATCCGTGGTTTGTTTCGTCATTTCTTTTGTTAATTATTTAATTGTACAAAATTTCGGGTGCCGGTCACCGGTGACCCCCGTGGCAGCCAACGTATTATTATTTATTATTTGTTATATGTAAGGTACAGTGGTATCTGTATTGTGAGAAAGGTGAATCGGAAAGTAATGGACTTAGGATTTAACCCTTTCGAGACTGTTGGGACATATATAATAAAATTTCTTGCGCGTTGCTTCATTGTGAATGGGCCTCTATTGTTAGATTCCATAAAATCTAGTACCATAATTTCTTGCTGTCAAAAAGTCCGTTAAGTAATTCATCATCTGAAGTATTAGAAATGAAACTTGCTTGTTTTATTTTCTTTAGAAAAAAAGATCCGTCTCTAAAGGGTTAAAGGGATACAAGTGCGCAAAGGGTTGTGAAATTAAGAAGAAAATGTGTTTGTAGTTTGTCAGCGATACACGAGCAAGCCTACGAAGCTTTTCAAGTATCCAGGGACCTGGACAGCGTGATCGAACGATTTGTAGGAGGCTCTTCCGGTTCTACGAAGCTTGGAGGGCTTTCATCTACCTCTACTTCCGGGAAAAAAGTTGCTCTTTCACTTATGACGCCTGTTTTACCGATGTTGGTAAGGCTTCCCGTTGAGCCTGGTAGCGTTATGTTATTGAACGTGTGATTTTTAATTGGCAGGCGGAAGCATGCAAATCCGTGGACATGGCGATGAAGAAATGCTTGCATGGAATGTTGGCTGAAGTGAAATATGACGGAGAACGCGTTCAGGTGCATAAGAAGGGCAATGAATTCCGCTACTTCAGCAGGTCCTTGAAACCTGTGCTTCCTCATAAGGTAAACGATGGAAATTGTAAGCAACGTTCAGAAATTATTTGTTTAGTGTCGATAGTCGCAAACATTCGTTTACTTAAGCCAAAAGAAAAAACTGTGAATAACCATTTGACCGAAAGTCCACCCGAACGTTCGTAACAATGGTCTTGGAAGTTAGTTATCTATTCCGCAGCTATTTAATCTGTGTATTAATGAAGGAGAGAATCGTAATGTAGCAGAATAATTGATTAATCAAGCTGAAAATGTCGTGCAAGCTTCATTGGTACGTTTGCTTCGTTTGAATTTCGCGCGCTCCCCGAAAACGGTACAGGTGGCGCCATCTAGCGGCGAACGGCGGAACTAAGAAAATAGAAAATCGCGTTTTTCTTCAAAACGAGCGATTTTTCAGCCCCGGCGACTATCTTAAACGATTCTACGATCAAAAAGCAATCGAAATAATGTCATCATGATCGATTTTTGTCGCTGGAATAGAAAATAGGAAAATGGGGTTGCCAACGGGGTACGAAACACTAGCGCCATCTAGCGGCAGTCCGCCCGAACTAGTGGCTGTATATCTTTCCCATGTATACTATAGAATGCCTACGTATTTGACATTTCCTGCTCGTAAAAATAGACAATATGCATTAAATAATGACACAAACTACACCCCGGTACCATTATCTCAAGCATATTGTCATTAAAAGACCCGTATAAGCTAAAAATCGGCAAATTCGATTGGGAAGGTATGCCAAATTTACCACCGTTAGTTCGGGGCGCTGCCGCTAGATGGCGCTAGTGTTTCGTACCCCGTTGGCAACCCCATTTTCCTATTTTCTATTCCAGCGACAAAAATCGATCATGATGACATTATTTCGATTGCTTTTTGATCGTAGAATCGTTTAAGATAGTCGCCGGGGCCGGAAAACCGCTCGTTTTGGAGAAAAACGCGATTTTCTATTTTCTTAGTTCCGTCGTTCGCCGCTAGATGGCGCCACCTGTACCGTTTTCGGGGAGCGCGCGAAATTATGAAATTTGAAAAGGTACGAAACAGTGCTGACGTAATATTTTACGTTTATTATCGATCGTTTCGGAATTCTTTGTTAATTTTTTTTAGTTACTGATGTTAGAATTATTTCAGGTGAATCTCTTCAAGGATTATATTCCGAAAGCTTTTCCAGACGGAGACGATTTGATTCTAGATTCGGAGGTGTTGATGATCGATACGAAAACCGGACAACCATTACCGTTTGGTAGTTTAGGCATTCATAAAGTTCGTATACTGTTTCAGATATTAATATATGCATCAGATTTTCTTTTATTTACTCTCATTTTGATTTTCAGAAAGCCGAGTTTAAAGATGCCACTGTTTGTCTGTTCATCTTCGACTGTATGTATTATAACGGAGACGTTCTGCTGCACAAGTAGGTTGTTTGATTTTGGTTGTTAATAAATTATACGACACATTTTATAATCGTTTATTGAACACAGATCTATGATCGAGCGGAGGAGAATTTTAAAAGAGAGGATGACTCCGATACCTAACAGAATCATGCTGTCAGAGGTCCAAGAGGTCCATGTAAGCAATTAAAAATGTTTCTCTTTAGACTTATACATATTCTTTGTCAGAAGGGAATAAACAACACAATCATTTATATTCACAACAGTTTATTCTTTCGATTATTGTGATTTATCTGTTGAAGACATTAACAAAGGAACGATGATTTCAGTATCCTCAGGACTTGGCAAAAATGATTGCCAAGGTCCTTAAAATGGGCCTGGAAGGGCTGGTCTTGAAAGATATCACCGTAAGTTGCCCTTTGGAAACTTACCTTAGCGTTGCATGTCGCTTTTAAATAGAACAACCGTCGATGGAGTTCGCAAACGAATAATCATTTGTAGAGCAAATACGAGCCTGGCAAGAGGCATTGGTTAAAGGTGAAAAAGGATTATTTGTTTGATGGCGCGATGGCTGATACCGCGGATCTTGTTGTGCTTGGCGCGTGGTACGGAACAGGAAACAAAGGTCTGTAATATTGCTGATAATATACTTTATTCGGTGTTAAATAAATATGAAACGGGAGGAGGATCGGTCTGAAAGGTTAAAAAAGAAAAAAAAACGGTAGCCAAACTAAATACACAAAACTTTTCTTATTTTGAGAGGTCTTAGTTACATTTCAAATATAGTATTTATTATCCTTTTCGTAGGTGGTATGATGTCCGTCTTCCTCATGGGCTGCTATGACGAGGAGCAGGGTAACTGGGTGACGGTGACCAAAGTAAAGAAGCATCTACGTTGCAGTAATAATATGATACAGACACACAGCACAGTTGCTTCTAAACGCAAATTGTTTTCTTCAGGTACACACAGGCCACGATGACGCGACTCTAACGATGCTGCAGGACCAGTTGGACATGATCAAGATAGGAAAGGATCCGAATAAAGTACCATCTTGGCTACGAGCTAACAAACCAATGATTCCTGATTTTGTTGCAAGAGATCCAAAGGTACTGAACGAGTCCGAAGCTCGGTTCATTCGTAATCTACTCCCTCTGTTCCTTAATAATAGCAGCAGTTGATGAATTTAATTTGTTCCATAATAATAGTAGCAAAAGAAAATAAAATTTTCTTTCTCGATCTTTGCTTAAATACTCTTTTTCTTCATCTTACTTGTACAGTAGGTTGATATTCAACTGAAATCAAACAATTGATTTCGATCAGCGAATGAAATTCGAAAAATAGTTACACATAATTCGTAATAATTAGGTTAACCTAAAAATTGAAAGTAAATGACAGAAGCTTCGCAATTTTGCGCTCCAACGTAACAACTTCTCGTTTAAATATTCACTTGCTACTATTATTATGGGACAGAGGGAGTATAATTTTGTAATTTAATTCGTTACACCGTGCGTTTATTCATTATTCAGAAACAGCCAGTGTGGGAGATCACGGGAGCCGAGTTCACGAACCAAGGGGTTCATACCGCGGACGGTATCAGTATAAGATTTCCAAGGGTGACCAAGATCCGTGACGATAAGGATTGGTCCAACGCTACCACGTTGAACGAGTTGCGACAGCTTTTCAAAACTAGTTCCGAATCGATAGATTTTAGTCTTCTTCTGCGGTACGTGTCTCGGCCAGTTATTCAATTCTGGATCGAAGGAGATGAAACTATTTGTTAATATTCCAGGGACGCGCAGGAAGCCGATATCAAGGTTAAATTAGAGTCTGGCAGCGAATCAAAGTTTCCGGTTAAAGGGAACGGTGATCTGAAAACATTCCAAGCTCCTTCGCCGAGTAAAAAGACGCAGGACAACAGGATAGAAGCAAGTTCTAGTAGAACGATTAAGAAAGAACCGATCGGAGAAGAAGAAACGAACGTTTCCGTCGAAGAGGACGAGGAACGGGCAGAATTTTATGCGTTCGTAAACAAGGATGTAAGTGTTCTTCGTGTTCTTTTAGCTTACAATCGTATCGTCTTCGTGCATTCGGTATTTATTGTATTTATAGTACATAGAATACTCTGCGAATGGAGCTCCATTAAATTGGATCGAAGGTCGAAAACCGGCGGAAGGTTTGCCGTCGAACGCGAAGCCGTTATCCAGTCTCACCGACGACGAATTGGTAAATTTACTCTGTTAAATTGGCTACTGATTTGGACAACTTTGAATAAAACAAAAGTTCGTTTTCTTTTTCCAGAAAAGCAAAACGGTTCTGAAAGGTGTTCCAGTCAGCTTGGCGTCAGGTTTCAAGAGGAGAAAACGGAAGGACGCTCGCAAGTTGCTGAAAACGTATCCTTTTATACTTAAGAAGATTCGAAACGTGTCTTATCTTGACGAACAACTCGTCTGCCGCGGAATGATCGTCGATCAAGCCGAGAGACATTTTTTTAATTACTTCCGAGTATACACGGTGGGTTTGAAGAGAAACATGACCGGGGCGGGGGGGAGTTACGTAGCTACCGGATGTAAAGTTGGTAGAGTAAAACCCGAGGGATGAAAGAACGAACGGAGAGGGTTGCGACAAGTAGCGTAGCAAGAAAATCCAGCACAAGCTTCTCCCTTGAGGCGGATTTCAAGAAGACGACTCGCTCGTTAGACCGTGTCGCGAAAACGGGTCAGGAAATTGTTCCGTGCCTCGTTACGCGACCACCTGCTCATTTTATTTTCCTTCATCGATGCCAGTCTCGGAGCGAAAGTGTTGAAAGACGGCGAACGATCCACGGCCGTGTACGTGGTTCATCGTAACAAGGAAATCTTATCGTCTGCTCTTCAAGTACGTAGGGTTAAACCCTTTGTGTGTAGCCCAGAATTACATCGTGGATTTGGTACATTTGTACCAAATTCGTGCTAAATATTTAGTACGCACGGCGTAAACACTGCCGAATCAATTTGATACGAACGTATACTCTTCTTTTTTTAGGCGGCCAAGTACTTAGCAAGCGTATGCAAAGTATTTATTTACGCGGAAGTTTGCTATAAAATAATTTTTATGCAGAGAACGCCCGACTTTTGTCGACGACTGGAAAGAATCGAGCTCGGCCGAATTTTACCGACCCGACCTCCACACCTCCTAGCCTTAATATGAAGCTAATAATGCTAGCTATCGAATTGAAAGGTTAAATTTAGTTAAATTAGGATTTTATCGGGTCTGACTACGTATGTCCGTTTTCACTGTGCCACTCAACGTGTTAACGATCCGATCGGAGTCTTATGTTAATTTTATTAACGTAACGACACGATGCAAGACAATACTGTATCAGGCTCGATATCAACATTTCTACCGATATTACTTTGGCTGGTTTCGTGCTCGAGGATCGTTCAAAAGGCATCGCGTTCAACCGTAATCGTTATCGAGTGAAAAAGAATGAAAGGGGACGTGGCGTTAATGGACGCGTTTTAAATCGATCGAACCCAGCCAGGGCCTCGATAACGGAATTAAAGTTGGTTAACACCGACACCATTACCGCGTGTCAGCCCCGGCATTAACCGGCTTCCAGCTTCTGCGAGTTGTTGTCAAGCTGCGTTAATCGTACGCGCCGATTTCCTCCTCGTATCCGCGCGTTTCCTGCGCTCATCTCCTAATCTTCTTTCGTTTTTCAGCAATTCGATGACGTACCGAAGACAGCCAGACACGTCAGCTTCTCGTGGTTGGAGACTTCCGCCTTTGCCTCGGAGATTCAGCCGGAGGAAGGACACGCGGTGGAGTTGGCTCCCGATTACTGTTCCTGTCCATGTTCGCATCGATAACGTCCTCGTCGCCTGTCGATTGTTCTCTTAGGTCCTTTTTATACATTCATTTATACTCATCGTAATTTCTCGCAATTAGTTTCCCACGGCCCGTCGATGAACACAAAGTAAACGCGAGACAATTTTTCGTTGGGACAATTTTTTCCACGTGTTTTCGACGTTCGTGAAAAATGATCCGGTTTGAAATATGTACGCCTCGCGCACGCCTGCTGTTCGATACAGTTATATCGACAGGCCGTTTCTCTTAACCGAACGCGATACCCTAGAAGCGACACGAATCGCGAACGAAGGAAAATTCCGCCGATTGCATAATCGTTGAAACCCGTGTTTCTGGCTCCTCCAGGATTCGGCCTTACTCTCCGCTTACCTTTCCTTCACGCGTAAAACACACGTATGTATTTATATACCTTGAACCGTTGTTTTTCTTTTGATTCGCAGCTCACCCGTGTCCCCCGACATCTTTCTCGCATGGAGTAACATGAAATTTAACGAGCAATGAAACGCACGAATGGAAGATTGGATATGTTGTTTGCAAATCATTGTAGGTAACGATGTTTTGAAATTAAAGGGAAAACCTTTACTACCAAACGTTTGTTCGTATCTTTTGTTGCCGGTGTTGTTTTTTTCTCTTTTCTGTTTTTTATACATCCAATCGGAAATAAAGTTTATTGAAGTATCTCGATGAATTACAGCCATCGTGCTCGGGGAACGTAAATCTCGATTTTACAATCGTACAGTGTGTCACGGACCGTTCGTCGAATAACGAACGATCGCAAACTCCGTATTATATATATAATTTATACGAGAAAGAGAGAAAGAACGACGGGCGAACGATATCGTGGAGATTTCGATTCGCCCCGCTAATCTACGATTTTCCGTTTTGAAACGTAGCTCGCGTCCGGAAACAGCCTCGCCGATAACTTGTATCCGTTGAGTTTTCTCCTCTGATCTCTGGCCTCGTTTCTAATTAAAAGTCATTATCCACCGTCGCGAGGCGAGCCGTGGTAGACGGTGAAAATAAAATGTTTCCTTGGAAATCGGCTGTTATTTACCAAGCAAAGGATTTTCAGACCTTTCCAGTGATACTCATATCGGCATCAAAGTTTCTAAATTCCAAACGAAACGTTAACCCTTTGCACTCGAGTGGTGCCTCTGGAGGGATCATATTTAATTTATCAGGGAATTTGGAAATGTGAAATTTAACTTTTATTTATAGTAAAGAAATAAAAATAAGATTTATAAGCATTTGCAACACTTTACTTCCAAAATAGTGAATTTACTTTACAATTTACAAAAATGCTCCGAGTGCAAAGGGTTAATATTTCATTATTTCCAAGATTGTTCAAGTATCGGGCTTATAGTCTGGTTATGTCGAGTAATTCAGAGACAAGAAAATTTGAGTAAAAAATACGAATAAAACTACGAAGAAAGAGAAATCAACGGATACAAGTTTCCAAGTAAAACCGAAAGGTGTGTCGGTCGGGCTGACGCTTTGAAAGGTTCGAAGAAGGAAGAAACATAGAAGGGAACACGATGGCGGTCCACGGGGTTGAGACAGGGTTGTTGTCTATTTGCCGAAGCATGACACGGCATTAAAGGCGCACTGTTTCCAGTAGCTACGTTTTCGCTGCAGATCCCCGATGTCCAATTGATTTCGAAGTCGTTTCACGATTTGCTTCGTGAACAGGTAATTGATCAGAGCGGTCTCGATGCTTCCGTCGTCGTCTACCAGCTGAAACAAACGATTTCAATCTTCCTTAGTAAACGTATCAATTTTACAAAGTATCTCGTTACAACAGAAACTGGTGGGGGTTTACGATTTTCCACGATTTATGTTTATCGTAGCACGATAAAAGTTAAGCTTCGATTGAAATCGATCGCCTACGTAAAGGGTTAAACGTTACAACTTTGAAACGCATCGTTGTACTACCAGGCACGGGTTATTGCAGTTTCTAAGCCGTTTGCCGAGTGCAAACAATTAAAAGCGAATCAAGACGAATTCTATCGTCCTCGTGAAAGACAAGGATACGAGCACAATGAGAAAATTAAATGTCCAACTAGCTGATGCTGTAACGTTATTTGCGTCATTGTAAACGTTAAATCGTTCGTAAGCTTTTAATTCATCCGTGATTGTATAAATCACTCTTCCGTTTCGTTGTAACGAGTTTATTCGCCGCACGAAACCGTACGATGTAGTTTGGCATGAAATGAAAACCGATAGAGAATCGACGAAGCTTAGCTTTTATCACGAATTATATACAAAATTTTATTACGCTGTGTTCGTTCCTCCTTCCATGGAATTGTTGTTCGCCAGGCGAGGCTCGATATTACCGTCGAATAAAAACGGCGTTAATGTCTCTAACACGCGACCGGCTAACGCGATTTTATTTCCGCTCCAGCCACCATGGGCAAAGCTTCGGGAAATCGTTAAAAAAGAAATGGGGGAAACAAAAAATAAAATAGTGTACAGTGTTTTGCCTCGATATTCTCTCCAGTCTCCACTTTACTTACTGAAAATACTTATCGCAGTTATTCATTGATAAGTTATCATTTTGCTGGTTCCTTTATGAAAGGTGTCCTCATTATACAACCATTCGCAATACGAATACAACGAAAAGTGAATACTGCCGTAATGATATTTCATGTAAGTAACAGGCACTTGTATTAGTTTTGGAATACCGATTACTCATTTCCATAATTACAGTTTTAACAATTTCATATTAAAAATTTTGCCATTTTTAAAATCGACAGTAAGGAATTGTTCTATCGTGGCTTTATATCTGCAAGATATTTCGAATATTCACGAATCAAATTGAACGCTTCTGACGCTTATTTCGTAACATACAAAGTGTAATTATAATTAAATAAGAACGATAGAATAGCAAGAACAAGAAAAAGATCGGTTTAGAACGTTTGAACGGAACCGGATTCATCAAAGTTATAAACAAATCTCATCGTCGATCAAAAATTACACCTTCCAGACTTCTAGCAAAGTATACGGAAAAAAAAACCACTCGAAAACAAGTCTAAGAAATGTCACTCGTCCACCGTGTCAGACCAACGAGTCTAACCTGACGGTTACAAAGTGCTCGCTCGAATCGGAACGTTTCACGACGGACAACCGGACGCTAAGTGAAATCGGATTGCCGTCGCCGAGTTATCGATTATCGGATCAGCCGTAAATTTATCAGCCTTCCGACCAACGAACCACCCCCTTCACCTTTCGCACGTTGCTCATCCGCGACGCGAACTTTGCAAAATCGCCGAGATATCCGGCTTTGCGCTACCAATCCATCGGATTAGTCGTCTCGATGGTGACCGATTTTTCAATGCTAGATCGTCCTTGCTGCAAATCGATTAAAACCCAGGATAAACTCCTAGCCCAACGCGCACGATGCGGACACGTTACTTCGGATCGTGGTTTTAATTTTTAACCCCTTGACCTACACGGTATCTGCCGATTGCGCGAGCCATAATGAACAAAAAGGTCGGTCGCGCGCTGTGCCATTCAGCTGTTTAGCCGTATACCCGAATTGGCGCAAAATGTATACTTTTCGTGAGGTGTAATATTTCGGTGCAACAAAAGGAATTGTGAAATAATAAACAACGTTTGGGGACAACTAGTAATTTTAAAACGTCTGGGGCACAAATTCCTTACCACGAGTCAGACTCGTGGTTTTCGCTTATGGCACAAATTCTTTACCACCAGTCAGACTCGTAGTTATAGGCCAAAGGGTTAATTCTGATAATAACGCGTGTTAAGAAATTATCCTTCGGCCGTGTCGCGATTGCAAAGTATCGGAAATCGTAGAAAAATAAATTCAAATGGTAATCGTATGAATTGGAGGGTTAATAGAATTCCATTTTACGAAGGTAAGGAGGGAAGAACGAATGGATACGTAAACGGGAGGATTCGAATCTCTTACGCAAGATGGTTCTTTTCTTTACCAATTTTCTTGCCCGGATATATGTATGCTAATGTCTAGCCGTGAACAATTCCTTCGCTCTTCTGCCTCGTTTAAACCATCAAAACGAACCGAGCTTTTGTTGCAGTTACGCGATAGCCCATTTGCAATTCAAACGTCCGGATTCTGGATGCGTTTCCAGTTATACAACAGAATTTCAGGATACGTTTCCGTGGCGAGGAAATTAACGTCTTTCATCTAGGAAACTTATTACTTATTAGGAAACTTAGTTGGGTATTTCGAGGCTGGTTTGCCGATAAACAATTATAGTTTTTGTAGCAATTATAGTTCTATTTTACGTTGAAACGAATGACTGAATTGTGCAGATTTTAGTTTGTTTTCGATTTACACGCTTTTCTAAGGAACCTATCTTCAGTGTAAAGTGTAAATCGGGGGACAGGCGTATTCGAATAATTTTAATTATCTCGAGTTCGGATAATCTCGAACAAACATCGTGAAAGCGATTTTAAAGCTAGTCCTTTTGTTCCCGTCCGACTTAAAGACAAACGTAATAATTCCAACGTCCGTAAAGAAACAGAAAAAGAACCAGCAAGCAGAAATGGGTAACGCAATTTGCTTTGTAATACCGTAGGGAAAAACGTTCGTTTGTAGGCGTTTCCCGACAAAAGGGAACAAATTTCATTCGTCGTTACTTTGAAAGGACAGTCTGGCCCCGATACCGGTGTGTTCGATTCTTAAGAAGAAGTTCAATTATCCGGAAACGTTTGACACTCGAACGTTTCCCTCTGTTTGCCGTGTAATTAACGCCAAAGGATATATCTTTTCCTTTATGTCCTTCGAATCGTGTCTTTCCAATCACTGGAAATCCAATCTTAAAATACCGATTGTTCGCTCGAACGAACCGGATACGCCTTCCAAACGAGACTCATTTATTTCTTGCGAGGAACGAGAGTTTTACCTATGACCTATGAGATAGGTCGCGTTATTAAAACGATCTACGCTCATTTTAATCCGTTCTCGTCCCGGTAGAAGGAATAACTGTGTCCGTAGTTGATAATATGGTGAAAATTAAATTAACGTTAATTAATGGACTAATTAGAAAGTTGAAGCACGGAAAGTTCTAGCTTAGTTGATACGTTTGTAACTGGTACCGTTAGCAGGAATTCTTTCAAAGTAAAAAGTTAACAAACTTTCGGTAAACAGAACCGACAAAGCGTTACATAATGAACGTGAACCTTTCAAAACGCTTTAATTTCTCAAGTTATTCTTCTTTGTACAGCAGATGACGTATTGGCCGTTTCCGAATTTCGCATGGATATACCACACCGATACGGTCATCGATACGAGTCCTTTGTCTTTGATCGTGTCGAGAACGCGCACGATTAAACCCGTATCTATAGATTATTAGGTACAACGTTAATTGCTCGGTTATCGTCGCGTGTGCTCGAACCGACCACTCTATTCTACTCCATTGTTAACCCAGGAATTCGCCGTTCTACCGTTTCGAGAATTAATCACCGGCCCCGAAATCCTTCTTCCTCCCTTCAAACCGTCGCGCCTCGAATTTATCTTACAATACGTTCCTTCCTAAATAACCTGCTTCAAATTTGGTAAATAACAATTCACCCTCTTCAAACAATCATTCGAAATTCTCGTTGGAAGATTATTTCACTTACGTTCGATTCGATACAGAAACGTGTCGTGTCGAGGCGATCAAAAGCCTTCGTCGCCGAGCGCGCCAGAGTTTAATCTCGGTCAGTTTAACGAAACTTGGAGGGGAAATCGGGCAAAGAAGCGTGGAATAAATTGAACCGACGACGCGACGCAACGAGCCAGACGAGTCTCGTTCAGAAACACAGGGGCTGAGCAACAGGTTTCCGGACATCTTTTCAACCTTTCCAAAGCCCCCGGCACCGTTCTTCGTTCTCGATACTACATCGCGCTGGTTGTGTTTCAACGTAGTCGCAAACACCCATCTTGCCCTCAAGATCCGTACGAGTTAACCGAATACTTGGACAGTTAGGAAACTTTGATCCCGAGAGGAGAAAATTTGCAAACTTTGCACCGCTAGGCAATATTCAACTTTTCCTTTAGATATCATAACTAAGGGGTATAGAAACGATACGTAAACATTCGAATTGCATAAGTTTCGTTCGCGTTTGGTCGCTTTCTGTTGGAGAAAATGACCCCGATTCAAGGATGACCTAGTATTCCGACGGACGTAGGCAGATCGAAAAGACAGAAGGAAGGGAACAGCTGTTGAGAGCTTCTTAAAATTCCGTTTAGGGTCTGCGGGTTGAAACAGGTCGGATAAAGAGGGTCTGTTTGTTGGCCAGGGTATGTTGATTTTCCAATATCTTCTGAAGGGACGAGCTGGCAAAATCGAAAAGTCGAAAGGGAAAGGCCACGGTGAAAAATGACGGCTGACGTTGGGAATGCGAGAAACCTTGGTATTAAATAAAACGAAAGAGAAAGAAAGAAGCGTTCCAAATTGTATTCCCTTTTGTTCCAGGACGCGTGACGGTCATACGAATCGTCCAACCGACGTCTTTTCCCGTCTTTCACGAGGGGGAAAAAAGACAGCAGAATAAAATGAACATGTCTCCGGGGATGCGTGGTGCGACGCAAACAGTTTCGAAATCGACGCGAGCCTATACGTGTGTACTATAATGTTGGTAACACGTTTCAAATGGCACCCGGATTGATTGCTCGACCACCGTTCGCAAACTGACTAATTAATCGCCGTTCGAATTAATTTCGAGCCTGGCGAAATCCGAACGCGGTTTTCATCGAAGACCACTTTTGAACCGTGCCTCGAGCGATCAAAGCGGCTTTCCACCGCAACGATTGGACATTCCACAAAAGTAATCCGATGAACGATGGCCCAAAACCTGCTTTGTCTCATTCGAGGAGGTTACTCGATTCGATCAGTACCTATACATGTATATATTTCAACGCGTGACCAACATATTCTTATCAAGCTTATCGCCGTTATCGATCAGCCCCGAGTATTTTTTTTTTTTAATTGCTGTCTGACGAGACAATGTATTATTCTGAACGGAGAGCATCAGTTTTCAGCTGGATGATGTTTCTTGTAGGACAGGGAAACGAGTTCAAGACGAGCATTAGCGGGTGTTCTTGCGAAGAAAAATCGGGGACACCTGGAAACGAGGGTGTAACGAGCCGTGTTTGTCGTTCCTCGAGTGTCGCGACTTTTTTTTTAACAGATGTCAACGACGGTACATTCTTTTTCGACAAAAGAAATTTCAAGCTTCGATTAACCCTTTCGCCGCGGAACGATTCAAAGCCAAACGCGTGTAACGGGATAGGATGATAATAAGGTGGCTCCTCTACACAGAACGAAGCGAACTTTTGAAACTTTTTCTCGTAAAAAGGGGCAAGTTAATCCTTATGGTTACTTACGTCTACCTCGTTTAGAAGTCTCTCCTTGTCGGCAACCGGAAGAGCTGTCGACCAGTCGATCAGGGCCATCAGGACCACGGCCAACAGCAAGACGATTCGTAGCGACGACATGATACTTCCTGTAACATACATTCATTCGTTAACATCTTTTTAGAATCTTTTATGAATAAACGCTGGAAGGGTTAACACCGTTTAATGGAAAGGTAAATGACCCGATTACGATCGAGAAGTTCCGTCGGTGGAAATGATACCGGCATTACGACGAAACCATGTAGCAAAGTAACGAGTTTCAAACGATCGAATAGATTTACAAGTCGTCTTTTTCGTCGCATCAGCCGTGTTTAGCTGCCACTTAAATTTTAGCATGGTGTTGAAGACATTAACGAAGCATAGAATCGTAAATTTCCGACGAGGACATCGTGATAGCTACGAAGCTGCAAAAGTGTGTCTAACGGCGGCTTCGTGTGTTGATTACTTCACGGAAAATCGAACAATAATTGCGTCTCGTTAACGGTCAAAATTTGAGATCGTACATCTTTGATTAAGAAAAAGAAAACGTACTTGAATACGTCGTTAGGTTTCGATTGGAAACTTTTCATCGAAAGTAAGACGAACGATATTGAAATTTTTTCTTTTAACTACGGAAGCCAAGTCTCGAGGCTGCTCGTTATCCCGATAATTCCTTTTTTAACTAACGATGAACTCTGTTGGTAAGCGTTTGCATATCTATCAGATTTTCTAACGAGGGTGGGAAACGCAGTCGAACGCGTCACGAGCTTCGTTAACGAAACTTTGTTCGAAACTTTATCCGATTTGTTCGATCGAAGCGGTACCACTTCATCAACGCTCATTCAACAAACAAATTATACTCGATTTATAATACTGTCCATCGTCGATTTACTGCTTGAATCGTATCGATAATTAAATTTCAATCCTTTCGTGTATTTAGTCAGATATTAATCCCAATTGCGCTTTCTTTGATTGCAAATAAAAGTAGGGGAAAGAATTCGAATTTATTTGTCAAATAAATTAACCTATCCTTGATTGATCCGATAATCAATCGTTTGTTAGAATCGAATTTTCTAAGTTAATCCTTCAACATTCGAAACTTTTTTAGGCTCCGATAGTAGTTGAATCGTCAAGTGGGAGAAGATAATCGAACGCGATCAAACTCGTCAAACGGATTTTCGACGAGTGTGATTGATCGAGGATCGAAAATACTCTGACAAGTGTCAAAATAAATCCAGCTACGAAATTGGACGCGTGCTGGTCGGCTGAGACACAGTCGGTCGAATCGACAGCTCGATTCCGTTTGACGAACGCGAACACCCATTCTAACTGTCGTTGACAGAACGATAATAACACGTCCGAGGGAATTTCGAAAACGTCACGTTCCTCCCCTTTTTAATCACATCTGAAATCATTCTTCTCTCAACTCGTCACCAGTCGATCCGTTTCGCGTTTCCAAAAATAATACCCGGTTGAAAGGAAAATTGATCAAAGGAACATAATATAACGGCGTGACAAATTTGTTTCTCTCCTAATGTTGCTCGTCCTTTGCGTTCATTTATCATCCGGTAAAGGGGCGACGAGAACAAACGAGCAGAACTAATTACTTGCTCGTTTTTCCTTCCCAAAGAACAAGGTTAGACGAGCAGTTATCGCGCGCCTGCATGGGCAACAGGTTCTTCGATCCCTTAACCGCTGATTCGAAATCAGAATTAGCAACCAAATATACGCCATTGAATTTCCAGCGACCTTCGTTCGACAAAGAAGGAAAAATTCCAAGCTCGACAAAACTTGGTCTTTCATCTTTGTTCTTCGGATTGAATGAACGTACGTTAAATTTCCTGTTAATTCTGACACACCTAATTTCCATTACCTCACCAGTGTTACAGCTAACGAAATAATAATCAAAGTCAACAAGTGGTACTATTGGAAAACCTATTGATCGGCTGGAGCGTCAAATAACTTTCGGTAAAGATAATATTGCTAAGAGAAAAATTGATCGATCGAACGACGTGACATCGGAGCAAGACAAGGGTGGTGATCGGTTGAAACGCGTAAAGAGAGCAAGGTATACCTGTACGAAGGAGTCGGTTATCCCAGGGGACGATCGTGTACGACGCTAGGTGTATGTTTTTTTTGTCGAGCAGCTGCAAGGATCGGTGGTTCCACGGTGCGGAATGACTGAGCTTGCAAGCATGCGACCACTTTATATCCGAGACAGGGGCTGGCGGGTGGTGGGAAACGGCGGTACCGGTGGTGGAAAATCCACCTCCCCAACGACCAACCCTCCGTCGACGAACACGCGTTCTCCTCCGCGATATTTCGACGCGCGGCCAACAGCTTTTCGAATCCTCGTCCCACGAGACTCCGACGATTAATTCGATCGGTTTGCGATTCAAATTCCTCGTTTCGCCTTTCGTTTTTTTTTTTTTTTTTTTTTTTTTCCCAGGAATTACAGCTCAAACCCGACGAAACAAAGGGCTACGTTCTTCGATTAAAGAGGTCCTTGCGTTGAAACGTGTGGCGACTGCCGGGCAGCTTCAAAACCAGACGAGAGTAGTTTTCTACGGTTTATTCTAGCAAATGGTAGATAAAACTAATCTCCGGTATCTCTTCTCGACGAGACTCGAACAATTTTCGTCCGAAACACGCGAAAAAGTGGTGATCTTAATCGTCAATCCTATACACCAACGGTTTCCAACCTGAGAGGCGGCAAAGTTTGTTAATAAAATATTAATTTTCTTACGATAATATCTACAAATTATTAAAACTTCATTTGAATCTTAGCGGAGGGTATGAATCTTTGTATTACAAAGCAGTGCAAGTACTTCTACCGTTTGCAACGTCTTATTTATACGAAACGGGCTTTTCAGCACTGGTTGCAATGAAAAGGAAATATCGAGACAAAAAAAAAAATAGATACGAGTAGCACATTGGCCCCAAGATTTGATAAACTTTTTGCCAATAAACAACCCTCGAATTAAATTTTCATGCGATAAATGTACAGACGAACAAAATCTTGTTATTATTCCGTTAACTGTAATTTTCAGTTTCTTTTTTTGTAATAAAGTTTTTATTGTTCAAAACTCGTCTATATCATTATATCTATTAAAAAATAAATAAAAAGTAGGGAGGCGCGGAAACAATTTTCTTTTTCGGGGTTGGAAACCGCTGCTATACACGTATAAGAAACAGCCGACGAAAACGTTGTCAATGAAAAGTATATTTTGCACTAGAAATTGGAGAAAATTGTATTATTTTGTAAAGCAGAAGATAGGCCAGCGATCTGCTAGTCGGACAGAATCGCGGAACAATGCAGTCAGGGTCGGGAATTCGCGATGGCGCGAGCCAAGAATGTCTCATCCCCTAAAATATGCCAAACGGTATGTACCGTTTACATGGCACAGGCTTTTGCGATTCGCCATGGGATCAGGTCCATTCTGTCCTTCCCCCTCATCCGTCATACCGTCATACGTCTCTGTCCTTACACATTATCCGCTTTCCACCTCTTAATACACTCCAGCGTCCCATGCATCACGCGTGATACGCGTTGTTAACTTCAATTTGTTATGTCGCTTCGCGGGACGCGTAGACAAAGTTCGCGATATTTCGTCTGTTAATCGTCGCATTCGGTTTATAAATTCTGTTCAATTTGACGCGTTCGATATTGCTGTTTCTTATAAAACGTCACTGAACACTGGGAGTGCGACAATTACGAGCTTTCATTTTATGCGCCATCAAACGTTTGATCGCTGTGACTATATGCGATCGACGAAGGGTCGTTGATACCCACTTTGGAAAAATATAGGATAAACTGTATGAGACCAGAGAATGATTATTCGTTTGATTAGATTTTTAATTCGGAAATAACTGGAATAATAATTACTCGACGCAAGGTTGTGGCTAAAACTTGGTTTGAAACGACCACGACAGTCGGATCGTGTAACAGTTGTTGTATCGGTTACGACGTTTAATAACATCCCGCCGAAGTCAAATAGCCAGCAAGCGAACAACGTTGACCCGTTGAAATTGCATGCGTCCGGTGTCGATTCTGAATCGGTCCTTTTTATGGCGCTTTTTAACCTTCGATATAAATTTAATTTCCTCCTTTATATCATTTCAATTTTTTCTTTTTTCTTTTTTGTTTTATAATATTTACATACGTTTGTTTACATTCGTTGAATATATATACATTCTTCGAGGATAGAAAAGGACGACATCGGAGAAAAATTCCCGAAAGAACAGGGAATTCCATCGTTCCGATAAGAAGTTACAATTGATTTTTCATAACGGGGGTGTTGTTTGGGGGCGATAAAGGGCAGCGATCGATGGTCGGAGATAAGTAATCGGTTGGTCAGAAATGGGCCATCATGCTTTGGCAGACGTAATCTCACCAACAGCCACGATAAAAAGCGATAAAAATCGACTGTGTCGACGTTTCTTGTTCAATCTTGCACACTCTGTCTTTCGAGTTGAACTTTTACCTCGTAAAAACACCCCCTCCATCCGCCGGAAGACCCTCTTGTCTTTTAATGCGCCTTAAACCCTTAAGACTTCTGTCCGTTTATATTTCATTCCATTTTAACCACTGAAGTAGATGTGAAATTCTGACTTTTTTCCCTTGTTTATTTCTTTCAAAGGATAATATTTGAAATCGAGGATATTCTCCTTGCTTCCGGTACACAACGGAAAAGGTGTATTTGATCTGGAAATTGATTCTCAACTACGAAACGTAGGGCAAATCTAAAACAAAACTCTTCGAACGAACCAAGCAACCTCTTCAAACAAAGCTCCTATCGCCTAGATTTATAATATATACACAGTGCCGGTTTTAGCAATATTGGCGCCCTCGGCAAGATTAGGTACCGTGGCGCCCATTCAGGGGCTCAAAATTTTTGAGAAAAGGAGACAAGGTAATAAAGCAAACGATGAATCTATAATTAGATTGCAAAAATTGTTAAATGACATAGCAGTTTTACTGCATACAAACGCATACAAGAATTCAGAGAACTTTCTTTTAGCTTTACCTAGAGTTAACGACGTGGTCGTAGAAAGTTTTTGTAGCTCCTTTCTTTTCTTCCTATTTTTTGTATTCTTTTGTATTTTTTTTGTATTTTTTACATTTTTTTGAATTTCTTGTATTTTTTTAAACATATGAGATGTAGATAGAGAGAAGAGACAATGAAAAAATATCGGTATATTCGCATACTAGGGACACCGGACTGCGGCGCGGCGCCCCATACAGATCTAGCGCCCTGGGCAATTGCCCCCCCCCCCCCCCCAACGTCGGCACTGTATATACAAATGCACGTTTCGCAAATCGGATTTAAACTCGGAAACTTCGCCCCAAATAGCATTTTTTCGAGCTGCAACGAAAACACGAATATTCCAAGTAATCGGAAATGTACGAATTTCAAAGCTGAATTCCAAATTATTCGAATAGAAAGTTAAATAAACTTTCTGGCATACACGTACAAAAGGGAAAATGAAAAACAAACAATAGCAGATCTAATCATTTAGGAAACGGCTCATTTCCATTCGTTTGTCGCTAATTAGTGTCCCACGCGTTGTTCAAAGAAGAATATAAATTAATTGAAATGAACTTTCTGGCAAGATCAATTTTTTTAAACTTCGTCAACTTTTAACGATTCACGGTTCGACACTCGTAAACGAGAAGTTTACGCTCCTCGAGACGGTTTCCACGCACCCGGACTTCCGTTCGCGGCCTACGATCTCGCGTGTTCGTCGTCAAGTGAAAAAAAAAAAAAAAAAAAAAGAAAAACGGACCGATGAAAGTGAGATCGGCATCGCGATAAAACGGAAAAACTTCGTCGCACGATCCGTGTCGCGATCTGCAATTTTTAATAAAAACGAGCCCCTCGGTCCCCGCTCGTGCCGTCTTCGCGAAGAAGGGGTGGAAAAGACGCAAGAAGAATCGCTCGAGCTTACCGTCCGAAGAAGAAGAAGAAGACCGAGTAGAGGTTTCCTTTAACAAATACGTTCGATTTACCTCCCATCTTTCGGGATAAAACCACTTCCGACTCAAAGTATGACCGATTACTCCGCGCTTGTGGGACAATCGGTGCATTTCCCTTTTCCCTTTATTGCCGCGTCAAAAACAAGATTGAATCTTTCCAGTACGAAAATGGTTAAACTTCGTTGTAAACAATCATTTCCGATTGAAATTAATGCCACTTTAATTCGTATGACAATAATGAAAATATCATCACAGAATTCCTGGAAACGTTAAGAATTTAGTTGCTATTCTAACGAATATATCCACGCTTTATTTGAAAAAAAGAAAAAAAAACCGTGTCAAAATGAATTGGAGATTGGACAGAAACGCAAGGGAGCCAAGAGCAGCGAGGACGCTCGTTTTACGTAACATAACGAACCATCCACCGCTTTCTTCGTCACGCTGACGCTAATTAAACATTTTCATAACGGATATCCGATTTCGTTGTTCGCTCTCGTTTCCTTCGGCGACCCTGACACGCACACGATTCCTATGATGCTTCTCGAATGGGATTGAAACAATTCGAAACATCGCGCATCGTTGCGTTCCAATTTCCTATGCTCCCGTTACTTCGTTGATTATAATCTGAATGCAAGAGGGCACGCGTTCACGGAACAAGCGCGGCTGACGTGTCGCGACTACAGGTGTATGTATTTACCTCTCGTCAAAGACGACTTTATCTAACGACGTTGAGGAGCGTCGACGATAAAATCGATGCAAACTATTAAGAGCAACACGACGTCGATCTATCTTTCGACGATCGAGTCCTTTCGAGCTGTTTGTACTGTTTGTAGTGTTGTCGACTCGGTCGCAGTAGAACGTCCCGATATGTAGTCAGACGGTTGGATATTGTCGTCAGCCTCGGTGCTTCTGATTTTCACGTTCCACGTCGGTCACCGGCCACCCGAAATTTTTGACAATCAAATAATTGAGAAAAAGAAGTATGAAATAAACGGCGGATAGCGTTAATTATTTAGAGGTGTTCGGGTCGGGTCGGTAAAATTCGGGCGGGCTCGGACGGATTTGATATATTTCAGTCCTTGATACTCTTCTTTTTTTTAGGCGGTTAAGTACTTAACAAACGTATGCAAAATATTTGTTTACACGGAAGTTTGCTATAAAATAATTTTTATGCAAAATACTCGAAAGAATCGAAGACACATTCGAGTTCCCGCACACCCCCCGCATAAGCTAGTGTTAATATTAAGCTAATAATGCTGGCTATCGAATTGAAATGTTAAATTTGAGAATTAATCGACTGCATTGTTAATAATTACGTACGTCCGTTTTCATTGTGCCACTCAACGCGTTAATTTACTGACAATGATAATAATGGTGCCTCAATAATAACCACCCCAAATTATTAATACCGATACTCGAGTATCCTACTATGGTTTTATATAATCTTTCCGTGGAAAATTATTTACTGGATACTCTTTGAAAGAAGATATCGAAAACGGGGTAACGTAACGGAATTATGTAATAAACGATAAAAATCTAGTCTACTCCTGGGGATAGGTTGCCGAGCGACCTGATAATTAATTTGACGTGATCATCACAGCCAAATAACGACGTAAACGAAAACAGAAAATTCTGATATTTCTGTTCTTTCCATGGTAACCTGATACAATTATTCTGAAGCTTTTCCTTCGCCCGCTTCTTTGCGATACCCCTTGTTCTTTGCTATTTAAATAAAACCTCGATACATCATTTAAAGTATAAGAGAAGGGATTATACCTGTCCGTGGAAAAATAAATCAAATATCTTTTTTACCTTAACATTCGTTTTTATTCTTTATAGAAAAATCGAAACTAGAACCGGTATAATAATGGTGCTCGTTCACTTTACCATTTAAATTACAGCGTTAATAATGATTGTATATCCAAAGCGTGTGCCGTCAAAGCAACTCTGTTCTACGAGCGACTGTAGAATCTCAGGGGCGTCATTGTTTCGCAAACCTATGCAAGTTACCCTTTATAGGGAAATCGAAACGAAACGCGGAACGGACGTAATGATTATCTTTTAACGAGGAAGAGCAAAGGAACGATCCGGGGGGGATCGATCGATGACAAAAGGGTCCGGTTGCCTCGAATCGGATCAAAGCTGTTACACAAACGAAATCGGATCTCCTTTCTGTCCTCTTTCCGAGAAATCCGGATTTAATTTAATGTACAGCTCGGATGAAAGTGCACAAATTTTCTCTGGACCACTGATGTAAATAAATAATAATAATACAACGTTACCTAATTAACGTATAATAACCTGGCGGCGTTATAATCACGAGGCACGTGCTAAAACCTCGCTGTGGTTCTCTTCTCGTGAAATGGGGATAAAAACAAAGGTCGTTAAAAAAACGTAGGAAAAATCATGTTACCACTCTTACGCGATTAAGAAAAATTAGTTTGTATAATAGTAAGTCAGACGGCAATTATCTCAATTTTTGAGATTGGCTCTAGCTATTGTTCAGATTTTCAGATAATATTATCCCCTCTTTGGATCATAGAAATCACGACTCAGCCCGAAATCTTTAAAGCGACCAAGCTTTACCGCGCGTTAAACAATTACTTGATCATTTGCGTAATCCTCTGTAATCGCCTCAAGTTCTGGAACCCTGCAAAGTAAATTTGTTTGCGGTTCGTTAAAGATTGAAAGATTGAAATTCCCGTTCGTAGGAAGCCGAAGACTAAAAAGGGGAAAATGACGGAGTTGGATTCCTGAAAGGATAAGTTATCCACTCGAGAGCGGATAAAGCTAGGGGTGGAAAAACGAGAGGGCAGCGTTGACACAGAGTGCGCTGCGAAGCAAAGGGTTGGAAACGCGTCGGTAATCTCTGCACGGAAACCAACCCCTCGAACGGTACTTTCTTTCTTATCTTGCAAGCTGAGCTTGTATCAACCTTAACCTTACTTGCTGTCGATAAAAGAAAAAATTCTGTGAAAAAGCTGTTTCAAAAACACTCCTTTTGATCGATCCATCGATTTCCTCGCATACGCCTTACTATTACATTGATAATTGTTACATTAATTTCAACGAATTTAGAAAAACGATCGAACGATGCATAAACAATGTTGCAAAGATATTTGCTTGGAGGTACGACGAACAGGAAACCGAGAAACTGAACAGTTCGTCAATGTGACGGGAGAGAAAAATATCTCGACGGGTGGCTGAGTGGTACCAGAGAAACCTTTAGCTTCGTCTTCCATTATCCAACTCGGCTCGACCCGGTACCCTGATTGACTTCCAGTGTCGTCCAAGCTTTTCGTGCCGTTTTTGACCCGCTTCTCTATCCCCAACGAGCCCTTTTCTTGGCGAGAATGCTTAACCAAAATAATCAGTTATTACTCTTACGAACTACAGTTTCTCTCCGCCATCTCGACAGATCAAGTTTTAAAGTATAAAAATTACTACATCTTATTTTAGTAACTAATTAACAGATTCCACTATTAGCAAAGGTATTCACAATTTCTTTTTTTTTTTTATTTCTTTTCTTTTCTTTTTCTCTTAATTACGTCTCGAGTATTCTGTATTGTTTTTCGGCGTTGTTTACCGTGAGCAACGACTGCTATAAAATTTCGTTAGATCCGAGGCTTGGAAGCGATCATAGCACCCCTGCGGAGGATAAAAACGTGGATCCAGCGGCGTCGAGAAGCGTTCCGTAGTTCTCCGTTTTATAAGCCTCATCGCCTACCTCGTAATCGACCCATTACCGCGTGTACCCGGTTCGTTAAACGTCCTTACCCCTCCTGCCCCTTTCTACGAACCGCGAAATTTCCCGTCCAAATATATTTCCTTATCAACGTGTCGGGAAACACGCCTACAAGGCACAAGTTGTTCTGTCAGTTAGCAATTACCATTCAAAAATCGAACAAAATCTTAATTGAAGATAATTCAATTAAAAATCTCCGATTATAGGTGCGAATAGGCATTGGTAACCAACGAGGGAAAATTTTCTTCCTTTTGCGTCGAAAAGTTCATAACGTTGTGTCAACAATTATTATTGCTTTTATTCGATCGAAAGGTGATCTCGCGGAGAAACAATTTTTACGAGGAATAATCACGGACTTAACGGCCGTTTTACGAGAATCTGTATCGAAAAAGATTCAGGATCGTAAACTGTGACACGGTCCTCCTCCTGAACGATATAAATCGATTGCCTTTAACTTGAAACGACAAGTATTTAGAATAGGATATCGTATAAAATCGTTCGGATTTTAATCGTTGTCGAGTTAATAAATAAATCGATCGTCGTGCATTGGAAAGTGGACGAGCACACGCGCGCGGTCAATTTTGGGGATGGTTCTCAAAGAGCGGCGAACGAGAAACCGCAAATCGCTGAATGTCCGCGTATATTATATTTCAAAGACCGTTTCCAGCTACACTCTGCCTCTGTCCGCCATCGATAAATCGCATCAACGTCATTAGCTAATTAATGGTAACCAGGCTGATTGTTCGACTGGCCACACAATATTTATTTACGGACCATTCGATCCTTCGTTCTTTCGATACTCTCCTACCGATACTCTTCACACTAATCGCAAGTTAATTGTTCGATGCGAAAGAAAAGTAACTGTTGATGCTGGAAATCAAAGCCAGAACTTTCCGGGTTCACGATTGGCTAAATTTATCCATCGCGTTAGTGAAAACGGACGTCAAATCGGATGCAGTCGATTAATCTTTAAATTTAACCTTTCAATTCGATAGCCAGCCGATTATTAGCATAATATTAACGCTATCCGCGGTTTATTTCATTGATTGTAAGAAATTTCGGTGACCACCGAGTCCCGGGATTTCGAACGAGTAATTATCTTCAAATAGAGAAAGGTATCAGAAGTAAAACCAAACGCGATAGGCTAATCGAAAATTGAAAGCCTCGAAGATAACTTTCACTTTTCTTCCGATGTTTTCTTAGATAAAACAAAAAAAGAAAACTTGCAAAAGATAGTCGATTGATCGAGTACGAGATAAACAACTCGAAAAGATGCTTTTATCCAGAAAAGTGGAACAAGTACCGTATGTTGATAGCAAAATCAAGACGAAGTGTTTTTTCGTTCGAAAAAGGTTTTGTAAGCAGTCGCAGTTTTTCTTTCGCGTCTATCAATCAGTCTAACGAATCTTGAAGACAGTGAAAGAAAAAGAAAAAAAAATGAAGAAACTGGGATCCAATAGCTTTCGAAGACGCGTTCGAGTCATAAGAAACGAATAAGAATGGACGAGGGTGGGAAGTAAAAAGGAGGAACCCGAACTCGACTAGAAGAATAATTTCCTTTCGTATCGCGAGGAGCAAAATTACTTTACGTCCGTCACGTAATGTACACCGCTACGTTATTAGTCGCTAATTATAGCCGGCACGTGACACCGGAAGTCGCTTCTTAATTAAACGGATCCATTTTTTGCCGGCAAACCACCTGTCGCGTATGCGATTCCTTTCCGCTCGACCATTTACTCTCCCTTTATCCTCGACACGTACCCTAACACCCTATCCACGTAACCTTTCTTCCTAACTTAAGACATCTAATATTTCGGTAGCTATACGTTTTGTCCCTTTTATCTACCGCATGACAGCTGCTCTCCGAAGCGTAAAATGATTGCTCCGGGGGCAGGCATCTTCCTTGTCCCAATCTTGACAATATTCAACATACCCCCATCTGTTTTCTTCTTTATCTATTATACAAAAGTTACAATTCATTCAAATACTTTGATTGTATAATTCAATTGTACTTTATTAAGGGTAACTTGTCGAAAGCAATTCGCTACTTCGATTCAAAGTTACGAGGGAGGGGGGAAAGCAATCCGGCCTCGGGCGTGTGGTACACACGCGACGAACAGACATCGGAAGTCTGTCATCGGAAGAGAGGAAGTCGGTCAACGGGTAACCAGAAAACCGGAGACAGAAATTAAGATCCTGTTACGAAGAGGAAACTTTCGCATCCACGAGTTGTAATTCCCCGAGCAATTTCGGACTTTGTAATCGGTCTATTCCCTAACGAGGCTGACCGGTGCGGTCAGCTGATACCGGAGACCGGAAATCAGAAACTCGTGTCGCGATCCGACTACATCCACGGTGAAATAGTTCATTGTTCCAAACAATGTTTCCAACAGAAATTATGACGGATAAAATGAAATAAATATATTTCTGGTTAGATCCGTGATTGTGAAAATTTCCAAATTTCCGAATTACGAGAATGTTATTCGCAATTTCCAAGACGCTAATCAGCCTTGGCGTAAATCAATGTACAGGCGAAATAGAGGGAAATGAGATGTTGGGAGGATCGAACGGGTACGTTCGATCGCGATTTCTGGCTTCCGGTTTCTCCAGGTTCGTTCGAGGAACGCGAACTCATCGTGCATCGTGGCGTCAATTGTAGATCGGTAGAAAAGAGAAAATGGGGAAGAGGAAGATACGAGTGGATGGTGGGTGGATGGATGGTATAGGACAATGCGAGATATTTCACGAATCGTAGGTAAAATTGTGAGCGCCTGCGTGACGAGGAGGAACGCGTACGGCGTACGCCAAGCCAACTAGGTATATAGGCGAGCGTTTGTCGCTCGAGGCGTCACATTTAGTCCTCGAGTACGTCCTTCGTCTTCCTGAAGTGGCTGACGACCACGCCGGTTCCGGTTCTCTCCTCTCGTTAACGAAACAGCTGACACGCTCCCGCTACCCTTTTCACGCCTCCATCAACCCCCCTCCTCGGGACAAGCATCGTTTCCTCCTCCCGACGACGAAAGTTGATTAACTCGCTCGGTGATATCGGAACAGAGCCTTTGTGAATTGTGAAAAGACCAAGAAGAAGAAGAAGAAGAAGAAGAAGAAGAGGGATCTTTTTGAATGCTGTGAAGTTGATCGATTGATAGATTAGATGGGCAACGGATTGATAGCATTGACGGTGGTGGCGATGGTGTCCATGATAACGGGTACCATCGGCCAACGTGGCTTCGGAAAGAGGAACGCGGCGGCTTCGACCAGCGTCGATTATCCCGATTACTCGACCAAGTACGACGAGTATCCGGTGAGTAACGCGAACGTTCGTTCGAACCGTGCACGAGAACCAAGACACGCCGGGGATCATCGATGTCGTACACGCGTCATCATACACGAAACGATAATATTACCGGGAAAAGGGAGTGGACGCGGAAAAACAATCGAGGGGATGATCCTCGATCCTTCTTCCCTTGACGCGTCGCTCCGAACCATCTCCTTCTTCTTTTTATTCGATACTTTTATCATTGTAACTAAGGATTTCGATCTTTCGGCGACAAACCGAGATTTTATTTTTAAACATTTCCACTCTTCGCGCGTTAAATCCCAATTCCAACGTTCCACTTTTCACGGATTTTCGATAGGTCGCGCCAAATTATGGATAAACACGAATCAGGTGTTTTCGAACGATTCGCGAGTAATCCTTCCGTTAATTAGCGTCTACCAAAATCGTTTAATAGTCGCGAACTATCGCCAGAATTCAATCGAAGACATTGAAATGAAAAACGCTTAATCACAGAAAACCATGATGGTCTATCGCGTATCACTCGTCCGAGTTGAATTCGAATTTTGAAAATTCTTCCCTCCTTCTTGAAGCTGCTCGATAATTGTCCGATAAGAAAAAATTGTTCCATCACTGCTCTCAAATATCGTCGCAATGACACGAAAAACTGATGAAAAATCGTGGGAAACAAAGCAATCAAAGTGTTAAAACTCGTTCCTGAAGGAAAACGATATCGAGGTCCCAACAGTCGACCGAGCACGGAAATCGAGAGAAAAGTCGTAAGGTTTTTTTTCTCTCGATTCCAAACAGAGGGGAGAAAAGAAAGAATGAGTCTAGAATTTCCATCCAGTAATCGCGTTATAGAATATCCAATTATTCGTGGTCTGAGACTCGCGAGCTGTGTGGAATTTCATTTTTTTCCAATTTCTCTGTTACCCGTCCGATATTTATACATGTATTCGTTTCTCGTCGGGCTATCCTCGTTGTTTCGCAGCAAATGCGAACGTAAGTTGAGAATATTGCTATCTCCAGCGTCGTCACGATCGATGATACCTCGACAGTGTAGATCGCACACCTGTTACACGTGAAACGTAACCGTAGCGTCTTAATTCGCGATTCCGACGATTAATCGACGGAGCCTTTTGCCAGCAAGGTTTGCGATTAAAAGTATCTTTCTACTGTATCAGCAAATGTTGTATTTCGGCGTATGCAAAATGTTCTATCGTTCGCTAGGTAACCGACAGGTATCGAGGATTAATCGCGTTCGATGTTTCCAATTACCGATGTAATTTTAATATTAATCGCAGGCCAACGCTGGATAACGTATATCATTGTCAACTTTTAAGCAGAAAAGGCTGTAAGCCCAACTTCGTCAGGATTAGAGATCTGATCGTAATTGCGACGCTTAACCCTTAACAGGTATAACGTGTGCGGGATCCTTCACTAGTATAGCAATAACGGTCTGAGAAATTCGGCTCCATCTTTTGTTTAACTATTTTTTGTTTGATTTCATCTCTGAATGGACTCTAAAAGTCATTTGAATGTGGAACGTAAATACATGTCTGAATGTGAAATTTCGCACTCTTTCAGAATCCGAAGTCAAAAATAGTATCGACCTCGAAATAACCTTGAAAATGGATCCGAAGGTCAAATACAAGGTCATGGACTTACGTCCTCCATTGATCCCTGCAACTTTTATCCCAAATATTTTTGCCGAACGTGCTTGTCTGAGAAATTAAGTGGTTTTGGATTGAATTGAATAACCTCCTCCCTTTTCGAATTTAGATAATCAATCGCAGGTGATCACCGAGGCAATCAACGCGTTGAAGTTTACCCCCTTAAAATTATGTCTGTCGCGTGACATTCCCTCGGATGTCATTCAACTAAGCAGTTATGGGTCTAGCTACGAAAATCTATAGAATTATATAACGTAGAATTCTAGACCGTTTCGAGTTGCGAGGTTAGGGTTAACTGTGATTAGGTTTCCTTGTTTTCCCTGTTGCGAGGGTAAAAGTGTAACAACAGCTACGAGTATAATTCATTCCACGTGGCTGTCGAAACCACCCCATGAAGAGGACGGACGGATCAAACGAACGTTTGGTTTGGACAATGATTTCCTAGATTCGACGAACTCTGCCTACTCGCCAACTTTTCGAAAACGGATAAAACGTTTAGGCGAACTGAAATCTGTCCAATCTACTTAAAACGGAAATTGTTGTAGTGAGTTGTTCGATTCTGAAAACCTATGGATTTTTTCGAAGAATTTGGCCGTGAAGGTTGATCAATTGGTAAATTATCTTGTGAATTTGACGTCAGAATGATTCCAATTCCATAAATAATAATGTTCGCTTCCGCCGACTGACAAAACTGATTAGCAGGATTATCGATGAAATTTTATCTAGCCTATCGGTTCTGTCGTCCGCGAGTCCACTTCCGGGAAGAAATAAATGATTTCCCTCCGGAGCGTGTTCCTCTTCTTCCGCGACGATCAACGAACCGAATCGGAATCGGCTAGCAATCGTTTCGACGAACAGTCAAACTGTCGCGATCGACTACGAACTCTTCGAATCGATATTATTTTTACATTTCTTCTTTTATCTGCTAAATGAAATCGTTGTCGTTCCAAGTATTAAGTAAATTTCAAGTTACCGGCTGCAAACGTTTAATCCCCAGATTAAACCTGTCGACAATACTCGTTCCGTTCTCTATTAATAATTTTCTCCCTGCTTGACAGCAAGTTCGTTTAACTAAAGCGAAAACTGTCGTCGCGACTCGACGGTTAGGAAAATGAACGATTGTGTTCAACTGGTCGTTGTTCCGTTTCCGTTCTTACTTGTAACTCAGCCGCCCCGTTCATTTTGTCTCCAGCTAATTAATGAATAGCTTCAGCATTAATCACGCCTCCGTGTTACCGTCGAAATAAGACACGGCCAGCCGGATACGTCGACTTCGAGTCAATTAGTCACCCTTCACCTATACGCTCCTTGTTTTTCTATCAATTGACAATTTGTCCTTCCGACAACTCGGAACGGCAGTTTTTCTTTCTTCTCGCGGCTCGTTTCGACCATTTTCGACGAATCAAAGAAAACGCAGTAGGTATTTCTCGTTAACGCATCGATCGGTGCGACGGGAGTTCCAATTATTTTCGAGGATACGAAATATTGATCAATTTTCAAACGTAAGCTTTCGGTTTGACGACAGAATATATGACAGATTTTTTTAATTAGTCAAGCTTCCATCCGTGCCTCGTCCCGTCGGTTTTATCGTGGCTTTCTTCTCCGACCGTCGAACAGTCAAACTATTTTTCTTCGTTAAGGAGTTAATAAGGTGCCCGTCGTATGTCCGTCTGCCTTACGATCCGGGATCAAATTCGTATTAATTAACCGTCTTATTTTCGTTTTATTGCAACCTTCAGTCCCTCGTGTAACGTAATCGTTTTTAAGGACGATCGAGGCACATACCGAGAAAGTTGAAAAATCATATTGTTCCGTTAATGAAATCTGTCGCGATTCGTTGCTACTCTGATAATAATCTCAGAGGGTTCACGATGTGACCGTTGCTGGATACCAAATTGCTTTTGGAATTAGATTACCCAACAGCGGAGGCGTTGCTCCGCCTAACCATTGTATTTATTCTTTCTCGTGTTCCCCCGCTCGAATTGTAATCCGAAAAGACACGACCTTATTTACGTTGCGTTTAATATATACTCGAATGATTTCGAACGGTGTTAATATATATTGCATCCGTAAAGTTGAATAGCACTATACGCTTCAATTATTAAGGATTAATATTTCTTTCGCGAAAGGGTTAACACTCTCTCTACTTAAGATCCGTGGCGCCAGTCATCGACGAGCAACAAACCCGTCAACGGGTTAATTAAACGATACGATAACGGCGCTCCGACACGGTTATTCCGTTAATATCGACACTTTTTTTGTTTTATTTCCTCTTTTGTCGGTTTCAAAGTGTACGAGTAGGTGGAACGCGTAATCGTTCGAATCGATGTAGGTGTTCGACGGTGGGTGTACTCAATTTCGGTTTTCCCCCTATCTGGATAAATCGTTCGAATAAGTTAACAGAAGGGTAACACCTTTCGTTATCTCGTCGTTTCGAACGAAATTTCTGTACCATGCTAATTGATCGGGCCTTTTAAGTTCGACTCCTTCACCCGTGAATTCGTCGAACGAGCAGCGACAAAACGCACGGTTTTACGTAACGTTGGTCGGATCGGGACGATTTCGGTACGCGAAATATCCGTGAATGGTTTCGCCGTGACGAGACGATCAATGGAAAAGAAATCAAGGCATTAAGACACTAGCTGACAATACCAGCGTTGAAATCTCCTGAAAGGACGTCGCGTTCCGCCATATCGCCGACCTACGTTCGATCCAATTCACCTTGGCTAAGGGCCAGTTGGCCGTGTCCAACTTCAAATCGTCCGCCCGAAATCGGAACGATCCAACCGTTGGAGAAGCAAACCAAACGAATAAACGAATAAACAATGGCTGTTCGTTCTGACGACATCATTGCACTATTTAAAACCTTCGTAAGCTGTAGATGCTAAAGCTACGGGTGGTAGGTAACTAAGCAGAAGTTTTGCCACGAGCCACGATATAGAATCGAAGAAACAAGATCGTATCGTTGTCGGGTTTTACGGCAATAACTTTGATGCGTTGGCTAATAAAGCAACGATATAAAGATAGACAGATAAGTTTAATCATCGTTAAATCGAGCGGCGCGACGCGGCGACGTCGAATTATTTGCGGAAGAAAAACGACCTATATCGCCGCCCCGGAACTCTATTCCCTCGATATGTTTGTCCAACACCTCCTAGCCAAGGTAAATTTGTTTTATTCCCGCTGTTTGAGAAGCTTGATTCCTCCTTGTTGGGATTATCAACGGAGATAGGACCAAAGATGGACGGATGGTTCTGCTGTCTGAATAACGTCGCCCCTTGGACGCGATTTATAAATAGAGAAACCTGCTCCTGGTTCGATTAACCTGAAATCCAGACGCAACGCAAGTGGTGTTTCTTCGAATCCAATAAATAGCGTCTTTCGATTCTTCTCCGTAGATAAATTCTTTACCCCCACGATCTTTCTTCCTTTTTGTTCTTACCGTTCCGCTCCCACGTCGTGCACCACTATTTCTCAACGCGTATTTACGTCCTGACGGTGTGTTGTTCGCTTGCACGCCGGCCAACGTCTCTTAAAACGCTCGCAAAGCTACATTTTACGATCCTCTCGTGTCCCCGTAGTCGGACAAATCTTCAAACTCTTTTTCCTCGCTCGTATTCGAGACGAAATTTCTTCCACGCTTCTTACCTTGCTTCTGTTAAACCTTTTGTTCGATTGTTTGCGCTTTAATAGCTTTGAAAATAATGGCGCCGAATGGAGCGATTGATATGATCTTTATGAACCAGAGGGTGTAAAAAAATCGAGTTTTCAATGCTTATTTGGCGAGCGCAAGGTGCCAGATTCTTGCCCTAAGACGCAAATTATTTTACTAAGGCGAGAAGTGAAATACTTTGCGCCCTAGGGAAAGAATCGGGTGCCAAATAGGCATTAAAAGCCCGATTTTCTAACTTTAAGGACCTAAGTAAAATACTTGGCGCCCTAGGGCAAGAATCGAGCACTTTGTGCTCGGCGAATAGGTATTGAAAACCCGATTTTTGCGCCCTCTGGTTCAGAAAATAGCGTACGTGACACGGGCGCAACGCCACTCTCACCCTCGACTCGGCCGCCAATCACCCATTTTGCGCCCTTGTTACGTAATGTACTATTTCGGTTCCCGAAAGAACGGAAACGAGTAATCTGAGAGGGATTGGTACACTTGGAATTAAGGGGATACAAAGGAAGTTAGAATGGTACCTGTTGCGTCGAACTTTAGCACGGATATCTTTGTCTCTGTGTACATAATATCCACACGACACGACTGATAGAAGAATCTTCGATAGAACGATGTATACGTGTTCCTGGGAAGTTTGGAAATTTAAAGCGAAAGGAAAATTCGATACCTCGGGGGTCACCGGTGACCGGCATCCGAAGTTTTTCACAATTAAATAATTAAACAAAGAAACGTGTTGATATCAAGCTAATAATCGGCTGGCTATCGAATCGAAAGGTGACATTTGAAAATTAATCGCCTGCATTGTTAATAATTAGGGTTTTCGTGTGTCTGACTACATACGTCTATTTTCACTGTGACATTCAACGTGTTAAACTATGCCGGTTCAATCAGTGATTTCCGGAAAAAACCAAGTGATACTCGGATACTTGGCCGAGAAGATTGCCGTGTTGGATAAAGAATTTTTCAAAATTCTTAATAATTAATCATACTTTGTTTAACCAAGGAACGAATTTCATGCGTTCTATAAATATGCGTAAGAAGTTTTTGTTATTCGTCCCTTTTCAAACGTATAAAACAGAGCAAACTTAACAAACTAGAATTCGCATAGAAATATGTTTAAATTGAACTAATTTTACTACGAAATATTCACGTCGGTATTGTCTGATCAGGCAACGTAGCAACAGGACGAAAAACAGCGAATCCAATGAAAATTCAAGCTCCGGTGCAAAATAAAATCGGAACGGATACGAGTTTCACCTAACCAGAAATTATTTACACCGTTTTTCCCCCAGCTTAACGACCCATTAACTGCACACTCGGTTTTAACGTTTTGCGCTTTTTCTTTGATTAAAAAGCAACCGCGTTCGATCGACGCGACGTGACGTGACGACCACGCAACTTCCGATCAGCCATATCCATATCCATTTGGATTCTCGGGGTATACAACGAAGCAAGCCGCTCCGCGATTCACCGATTCTTCCGATAAATCGATTAATTCGCTGGTCTTTGTGTTCGCGAAAAGCATCCTTTTGCCTGTCCGCGGCAATGTTGCGTCCTTGTCGGTACCAGCTAAAATTGCCGATAAACAAACTGATCCCAATTAGCGTTTAACACGCGAACATTGTTCGCGGAGGCGCGTACCATTGAAACGATGACCAACCGAGCGGCGGCGTCAACAATTATATGTATGCTCATTCTAATTAGTCCTACGATCTACGATTTCGCGATCCAACAACAACCGGAAAATTACGGAATCGAGCTAGCCATTCGTAGGAAATTTTCAGATGGCAATTAAATACTAAAGACGCTAGTTGTGAAGTAATTTTTCTTATTTCGCAGAGAAAGAAAAAACGAACGGGAGTATGGTCGACTGTAACGAAAGGGTTAACCTTTGGAGAGAGAAACGAGAAGTTTTCAGGGTTCGCAAAGATACAAAGAAACATCTGACAATGAAATGTTAAAATTGGATCAGAAACAAAGGGTATCGGCTGTCGAAGCGTGACTGGATCGCTTGGACGTGCAGTCAGAATGTAATTATCGGTAAACGACAAAGCGTCGAGAATGACGTCCAGTCGTTTCGCGATGAAATTACCGATAAGAATCGAGGGATGACGGGATAATCGGTCGATTGGTTCGAGAATAAAATTCTCAGTTCCTCTCTGGACAGAAAACGATTTTAATAAAACGATTATATCTAGGATTAATTTTTGCTTTCTGTCAAAGACAAAAGCGCACGTTTACACGCGTGTACTCCGTGTATCGGAATCTTATCTTGCTCGCTGCACCCTTTACAACCAGCTTTCCACGATGAAAACGCTTTCTGATCCTCGATCATCCTACCCAGCCCTTTAATCCCTGCGTGGAATCAAACGTCGAAGCGAAGCTCAGCCGTTTCTAAAGCGTAAAGCGTGTCAGCTCGGCTACCAAAGATATTGCGTTTCGTCTCTTCGATACCGATTTTATCATACTTTTGTTACGTAACACGGTACCCTTTTCCTTCTCTGCGCAACATTAAACCAAACAGCATACCTTCGATACCAATCGTTAATTGGTAATAATTGAAAACTTTCGAGCTATGGGAATTAACACGTTGACCGCCACTCGAAATTTTGTACGATCAAATAATTAAGAAAAGAAATGAGGAAATAAACCGTGGGTAGCGTTAATATTAACTAGTCTATTTGTCCAACAAACCTTCCGAAAACCAAACGCCCTGTTTTTGGAACAAAAGAGTTGCAAATGTTGCAATGAGCCTGTTCATTGTCTGCGTTCTTAAACGCCGTATTTCAAAATACTCCGGTAAATTAAATATGTCCCCTCAGAAGGGACAGCGGAGTGCAAACGGTTGGCTATCGAATAAAAAGGTTAAATTTGAAAATTAATCGACTGTATCCTTGATAATTAGGATTTTATCGTGTCTGACTACGTACGTCTGTTTTCACTGTGTCGACCCTGCGATTCAACGACACATGGATTCGAATCGAATCACCGGCCATTCAATGTACGAATGAAACGCGTTATATATTTCACCGAAGGATTTTTGACAATATCGTTTCACGCTATTGATTCTGGCACGACTGAAACAATCGTACATCAATTTTCGAGAACAGGACTCTTAAAATACTAATTGCAGACCTTATCGATCGGTCATTGCGGTTTGTTCTTTCGCACGATGAAAACAGAAAGTGTTGTTGAGCTTCGTCGAAAGCAGCGATACGAAACGCTCGAAACATCCACGATGGAAGATGGAGCGGTGATGGTTCGATCTCGAATATTCCCTCGCACGAGAGCAAACGTGATCCATTTTTCCACGATAACAAGATTTGACGACCAGAGAAGATTGGAGCAAATAGATCTTTTTTTTTTCTTCCACTTGTACCTAACATTCGATTGATTTTCACCTTCGTCGGCAAATCGACGTTACAATTTGTATGCATCGATAGTCGATACGCTTCGATTAAAAGGGAATTATTCAAAGACATTAATGTGGAGATTTCGTTTCGTTTCCCGAATGTTCTTTCATTACTCCGACGTTCTCTTATACGATTATTCCGTGTATAAATTATCCGAGCGTTTGGCTAACGAGATGCTGCTATTTTTAGCATATGAAACTTTTTTATTTTTCTTCGGCGTTTTCACGTATCAATGATATTACGAAGTCTATCATATCCGAATCAAATATCTTTCATTCGACAACATCTTTCATTTACAAAATGTTTAATTTTGCGCCGTCTCCGAAAATGTAACATTTTAATCTTTCAAAACTTATTTGATCGTACTTTACAATTTGTTCCTTTATAGAAATAATAAATTTCTGTTAAAATCTATAAAATAATGAACAATTTCGTTTCATCTTCTAATCACAGCGTTCCGTATTTCACAACGATTTCTTCTTCCTGTCAATTAAATCTTGAAAAAGCTGCGATTCTTGTCTCTGTGATTTCTACTTGATATCATTTGAGCTTGCTGGATTTTGAACCGTCACGTCGTCGACGCATCTAATTCCTCTTTCTCGAGTAATCTCAACCTCAACACACCAACGCGACACAGTAGCTTAACATTTCTTTCCTTTGCTTACTTTCAACGCTTCCACGCGCTCCTGACTAAGATTTTTCATTACTTCCGACTGTCGCGAGCATCTTCTCTTCCAGGAGCCAACTGTTGATCGCCGTAGGCGATCCACTTTCGATTTTGTACCATCAGAAAAATTCCTCCCTCCATGGATTCGAGGCGGCACCGATTGTGTTCCAAGAATATTGAAACAAAACAATATTAAAAAAGAGGCTCGACCCCTCAACTCCCCAAGGATCCTTATCCCCCTATCGTAACACCGTCACGTATCACAAAAATAAAAATGTAATAATTTCGAATCTACGAACTAATCTGAGAATGTGGCAAGAAAACTTATGACACGAACAGGGATACGGATCGTCCCTGATTACCCGCTTGATAAACAGAATTGAAAGGTCCAGGGAGTGATAAAAGACGAAAAAAAAAAAAGGCAGAGATTAAAGTAATATTTCTGCAATTTGCTGCCTCTCGAATACAGCGAAGTAATTCGAGGAGACGAAAATAACCTGGTTTATTGGCTGACCAATCTTCTTTATGTTTTCACAAATGGGTCAATAATCCGACCACGAGACGTCTAGTCGAATCCCGGTTGTCACCGTTTCTATGAAAGCGTCACGCGGAAATAAAAGTTGAACAGATATCCTTTGGGAAATCGTTCGAAACAAATAACGACGAAAGGGTATCACGTTTACCTCACTGTTTATCTAACTGCGGCTTATTTTTACACTTTTTCTTTTCTTTTTTTTTGTCGCGGAAAAAAATCAAAGTTTACCAGAAACTTTTTTCGCAGACATCGAATTGATTGCGTTCGAAGTCTGAGAAATCAGTGGACAATTAATTTGGCAAAACGCGATGGTAGAGGATCGTCTGGAACCGGAGTAACTGGAACAACGTGTAGTCTAGCAAACTGGCCAATTAATTTGGAAGGTGTGCGAGTAACGAAGGCGATAATCAGATTCGCCCGTAGTTTTCAAGTTTCCAGAAGCTTCGACCAACCGAGGGATAATCGAATGGATAATTCTCGGTTAAACGGTTCGTTGGTGAATTCGTCAATTTTCCTATCAATTAACCCGTTCACCGTGGAGGCCTTAAGATTAATAATAATATAAATAGTAAACTAATTATTATCGACCGATAAAAGAAGTAACAAAAAAAAAAAACGAGATTCTACTTTCGTGCTATTTAAACGACAACCAAGGAACATCCAGTTAAAACGCCACGGCAATTATCCCTGCAGTCTAATTAATTTTAATTGGCGTAAACATTAAAGTATCGAGAACTCGGGGAAACGAAAGATCGATGAAAACGAACGAGATAATAAACGGAACCTCTGTAGCCAACTTCAAATTTTCCTATCTCGTTCGAACGTTCTCTTTCGTTTCGCGTCCCTGATTTTCTGTTTCTTTGATTTTTACAGCGTTCCGTCGATTATATCGAATCCTTCGTATCTCGAAACCAATCGATCGACCTAAATAAAAACTGTATTGTTTTCTTTTCAAATTCGTATTCTTATTCCCGAAGAACTCCTGAAACAAAGCAAAGCTACGAATACGCGGTTCTGTAAGTTTGAAACTGTATTCTTTGGTGTTTCAGGTGGTGGTGCCGAAAAGGGCGGCTCTTTTGTTCGATCGGTTGATGGTCGCGTTACAAAAGGTAGTCGACAATCAAGATAGAGGCGAACTGGGGGCAAGCAGAACGTTTGCGAAATCTTCGGGACCTCTCATGTCTCCTGGCAACTCGCAGATCGTTCCCGCGACGGACGAGCAAACGGTGAAGGTAGCTATGCATATCCTCGTCAAATGATAGATCCTTGGAAGCTAGTTAACGCTCAGAAGTCGAATAACTTGGAAGCTAATTGACTTAGAAGTCGAATAACTTGGAAGCTAGTTGCCTTAGAAGTCGAATAACTTGGAAGCTAAGTAACTTAGGACCTGATTACCTTAGAACTCTAAGAATAGAGTGATTTGGAAGCTAAATAACTTGGTAGCTAGCTAAAAAGTTATCTAATTTAAAAGCTTGCTAACTAGTCCCCAAGCTACACGAGACCGACGTATTTACTTTTGCTTCAGATGGACCTTCAACGGCGCGGACAGGCAAAAGGACGAGTTTATTGGCGTTGTTACTTCAACGCGGTGACATGCTTCAAGAGAAAGTGATAACGAGCCGGTGTTGTAACCAGTTCTTCAATCATGACTTCGAAACCCGACTCGACCACGAAATTCCATGCATGCTTTCCCCGTTCAAAAGACAAAGAAATAAATTGCAAACTTGGGACAAACTAGGTCCCCAAGTTCTTTTCTTCTTCAATCTTTTTTCCGACGAGCCGGGAATTTACGATTGCTCTCTGTTTACGAACAGCACCTCTCTTTCTTTTTCTTTTGGGCACGCGCAACGATTCTCTTTTCCCCTTTGAAACGTCGACGACTGCTAGAGCAACGGATCTACGAAACATTGTGTCAACTATTTATCTAACTTTAGAAAAAAAAAAAAAAAGGAAAACGATCGGCATATACAGTTATCGATTAAATGCATCTAAAGAAACGCGAAATCCTCGAGCCCTGATTTTGCGTCCAATGAAAAATAAACAAGAAAAAACTGAATCACCCTGAATGATCCTATCCTCGTGGTTTCCTGAATTCGTGCGAAAGGTAAGTCGGTCGTACGTTAACGCATTCTCCGGTGAGCAATCAAAGTACGCTACCTTGAGATGATATACGTTTCGCGATACGCTTTCGATTTTCGAACGGCAAAAGCGAAACACCGGTGACCGATCGATTTTGTATCGTTTGTTCCAATTGAATTGCGTTCAAGATCCCCGATACTGCTAGTCAAATGGTGTTACTGTATCGAATAAATTATTCAAATTACAAGTTGTGTACGGAAAACGGTGCTTTTATTTCATCCGTTTGTCTCGATCACCGAGCAAAATTGAGCCTAGTAGCTAACAAGTTGTGTCCGTCGTTTTCTTCACCGCGGATAATCTTTCCAGACACAGCACCAACTCACAGTGCTTGGTATGCGGGAACATATCCACGGCAACTGCTTTCACCGGCACGAATGCTTCTCCGACGAACAGCTTGGAAGTGGGCCTGGCCAGGTCCACCAAATTCTTCGCGGCTGCCCGTGGAGCACATGATATATAGATTAATCTGGACAATTTTTTCGCCTTTCGCAACGTCAACAGCGCTCTTTGATCTGAAAGAATCGCGTTTATGTCGGTAGATTCGATGCGTGTTTCCTCAACACTAAGAAATTATAGTAACGCTTTGATGGCCGCAAGCTTCGTGAAATTGAAAACCTTAGTACTACTAGTAGAAATCCGAAACGAACGCAATTATAAACGTACAGTAAACGACAACTATGTCACGAATACATTAACTTTTGCCGTCAAAGAAAGATGTCTTACGAAGTCCGGCTCGAGGAGGATCCACCACGGCGATAACATCCGGTTTCGATGTCCTGTGTATGATCGGGCCCAACATATTTTCCGCTTTACCAACGAAAAACTCGCAGTTCGTTATTTGATTCGCGATCGCGTTCTCCTTCGCGTCTTCGATAGCATCCTTTACCATTTCCACCCCGAACACTTCGCTGCAATGCTAGAAGAAAAACGCCTGTATCTTTCTTGCGCTTAATCCTTCGACCGAGCCAAGAGAATCGTGATACCTTTGAAAATGCAAGACCTATCGTTCCGGTGCCGCAACAAATGTCCAGCAATGCCGTATCCGCGGTCGGTTTTGCCAAATCGATCGCCGCTTTGTACAATACCTGAGCGCCTATCGTGTTCACTTGAAAGAACGCTTGCGGCGATACACGGAATTTCATGCCCAACAGCGTTTCCTCTATATACTTCGTCCCACTGATGTGATCAAAATTGTCCTCGTCCTTTGCATTCGCGCTTCTGAGTGAAAATCAATAAGTTTATTTGATCGAATGTCTCTGATCAGGTATTGTTTTAGACATCAACGTCAATGATCTTACTTTTTGTTCATTATTTGAAAATACAACGATGTTACACCGACTTCTGCACCCTTCCCAGTTTCAAAGAAACTTTTCAGTTGCGACTTTAGCTCCTGCAACCTTTCCGAGCTGAGATCTTGAGGATGCAGGCCTACTATTACCATCAAATCGTTGCCAAGAGTTGTCCTGGCGGTAACTTGCCTCCAGTATCCGCTATGATCGACTGGTTCAAAAGGTTTTAATTCAGAATTTTGCATAAATTCTTCGAGTACCTAAAACGTGCTGTCGTACAAAGGACAAATCTGGGAAACTGAAGATTATCGAATAACTTTTGCGGAACTTACTTTAACTACGGCTTTCATTTTATCAGGAATATGGCAGAGATTGTCTATAGGACCCACCGCCGTAGAACCAGCGGCATAACTAGATAGCCTAAAGCCTATCGTAATTTTATCCTGATCCGTACTTCTACCTATATCGAATTAATATTATGTACTCTATGCGATTCTTGAAATTTTTATCCGTTTAAGCAGATTTGTCTTAGATTTACCAACTGTAAATTCACATTTATTCCTATATCCTGCGATCGTGTCTGAACTGAGAATAGGAAGCAATTCGCAAGGCAACCCGTTGTATTTATCCTTCTGTCGATTGAACCAATCTAAAAGATCGTCCTTGCTTTCGTTCAATATTTGGTTACAAATATCTGTCAAAATATGTCTCATTTCTTTTTGTTTCAAGTCCAACTAAAAAAATGTATGAATCATGTATCATGATTTATCCCTTACATTACAGTCGTACACCACCGTTAATTGTCTTACTTGGTCTGAATAAGGCATATTCCAAAGCGGAGTTGTCGTGAATTTCACTTTATCTTCTATAGACATATCCTGAGCATCCTCGTCAACTTTTAAACGTTTACATACAGTCCTCTCCTCTAGCTTTCGTTTTATAAATGGATCTGGTACAGGTTTTGCATTCTATTTGACAAAGAGAAAAAGGTGCGGTGTAACCAAGAACTGGATACGAGTAGAATAACGACGAGAAATTCGAATACCTGGGCACTAAGCTTGGAATTTTTCCACAAAATCCCATTCAATGTTTCTACAGCTTTCTGACGAGTTTCTTCGTCTCTGAAAGACACGTAAATCCATTTGCTGCTTCGTTTTGGTGGTTTTACTTTGCATGTTTTCAAATCTAGTTTATCGTTCAAAAACTTTTTGAATTCACCTATTCCATAGTACTTTGGCAAACCGCGCACCTCGATCTTGTATCTTTCCGATGTAAAATCATCTCTGTCGAGATACGCGTAAGCATTTTTCTCGGATTCTGTAGACTCGTTACCAGCCATATTTTTTTCAATTTTACTTTGATTATATGCTTACAACTGTATCAATCTTTTTTCGTATAACGAATGAAACCTTTCAATCCTGCTACTTATTCTTTTTTTGTTTATCCTTTGCATCCACCGCACCCCTTGTTGTATTAGGTTAGGTTTACACCGTACATAACCTAAATACTGAATTAAGGTGTACGAACCATGGTGAAAATGAACGAAAAAAATTTCCGTCTCTTGAAGGTCTTTGACAGTGTAAACTTTGTAATTAAAATAGAAAGACACTTTCAACTGACGTTGAAATAAAATATTAAATGATTATTAAAAGAAGAATTAACAAAAATTGTCAAAACATTTTACGACTAAAATTATATACACGTCACCACATTTCGGATAAATTTATATAAGATTTGTCGATTGGAAATATTTAATTCATAGGATTTCATACATTCTCTTATCAGTATTTTCCACATTTTGATAACCTATATAGAAGATTTATTTTTTCTTAAGATGAAACAAGCTAAAAGTTGTTATTTGAAAAGCAATGATAATACATTAGAGACAGTGTATCTCCCACACCAAGAACCAATCATTGTGGGACGTAATCCGGATACAAATATTACAGATACGCAGTGTTCTAGGCAACAAGGTTAATATCTCATGTTATGCATGCATACAATAGATTAATATCAATGTACTTTATCCATTGTAATTTACTTTTTTTTACAGTAAGATTATGCGCAGATTATGAGGAGTACAAAGTCACCATTCAACAGATTGGAAAAAGATATTCTGGTTTTAATGGTTTTAAAACAAGAAAAGGTGTTAAATTCATAGGCAAACACGATGATTGCTTAGAAATTTTATATGGAAAGTATCGGTATCAAATTGAGTTTAATCCTCCGCCTCCGAAACCTTATTTACCAGAAAAAAGAACCAGAGAGCCAGAAATCTGTGATAAAGCGGAAGAAAACACTTGTAAAATAGCCAAAGTTGAAACCGAATTCACAGATAATAGTAAACGTAAGAAGCAAGCAGAGGAACCGCAGAAAGAAAAGAAACGTAGAAAAGATACCAATGGTATTTTGAAATTTCTAAATAGAAGTAAAATGACTTCGGAGGAAACGGATGATCAGGTCGCCGAAGGTACCTGGGAGAGTAAAGACAGTGGTTCGTTATTAGTATACACCTCACATGGGGTGGAAGGTCGTTCAAAGGTGGTTAGAAACAGTAATAATATTTTGTGTACAATCAATTGGATTAAATTGTTTTTTTTTTTTAGATTGCAGCATACGATATGGATGGAACTCTGATAACGACAAGATCCGGTTTAGTATTCCCAAAGGATTACAATGACTGGCAACTTCTGTATCCAGATTTACCCAACAAACTGAAAGAACTTCACAGGAATTCCTATAAAATAGTAATTTTTACCAATCAAGGAGCAATTGGATCTGGGAAAGTAAATGTTAGCTCTTTCAAGGACAAGCTTAAAAGCATAGTACAGAAAATTGGAGTTCCCATACAGATCTTTATAGCTACTGGAAATAGCATCTACAGAAAACCAGCACCCGGCATGTGGGAAAAATTAGAAGAAGTCGGTACACAATTAATCGTTTCGTAAGACTATCGTTGAACACGTTGATTTTTAACAATCCTTTTACAGTATAATGATTCCGTGCCTATCGATAAAGACAATTCGTTTTACGTGGGAGACGCAGCCGGACGAGTAAAAAATTGGGCCCCAGGTAAAAAGAAGGATCACTCGTTAGCGGACAGATTATTGGCGCTAAATTTAGGCTTGAAGTTTTATACTCCTGAAGAACATTTCCGTGGACACGCTCAAGCACCGTACATGATGCCTGGATTCAATCCAACGGATTTACCGGATAAACAGATATGCATTGGAAGTCTAACTTCTAGCAGTCAAGAAGTAATTAAAATTATTGTTAAACGATCTTTCGATCCGTAAGCATACAGAATCAAACATTTACTGATACGTTTCTAGATCATTTTAATGGTCGGGTGTCCTGGTTCAGGGAAATCGCACTTTGTAAGAAATTATTTAAATCATTACGAATGCGTTAACAGAGACAGCCTTGGAAGCTGGCAAAAATGTATCAGCGCGATGGAAAAGCATCTGACTGAAAATCGTAGCGTTGTTGTGGATAACACTAATCCTGATTGCGTATCAAGGCAAAGGTATATCGATGTAGCGAAACGATACAACATCTCTGTAAGGTGTTTTGTTATGTCGGTAAGCGTTGACCACGCGAAGCACAATAATAAGGTAACAGCAATAATGATCTTAAATAACGCGACTGAATTTGCAACATAAATCCTCGATTAAACTTTCTGTTTCAGTTTCGAGAGTTAACTGATCCTAGTCATGCTAAAATCAGCGAAGTGATTATTAATTCCTACATGTGAGTATAAAGCAGCGAATTAAACTTTCTCAGAATTGACAGATTTTATCGAATTATTTTCAGGAAAAATTATCAACCACCGACTTTGGACGAAGGCTTTGCGGAAATTGTTCATGTGAACTTTAAACCAAAGTTTGAGAAAGAAGAAGATCGACGCCTTTACGAATTGTATTTGCTCGAACACTAAAAAATATTTATTCTGAATTAGTAAACGTATCTCATTGACGTCTATAGATCGTTGTATAAATCTTTTTCTTTTTTAATTTTATAATAAAAAGTAGTATTCCATAATAAGACTTTATTTTTTTCATCTCTGTTGCATTCTCTACACGTGCTCTACGAACCTTGCACATCCACGTGCTTCTCTGTTAGCCCTAACCTTTCTCAAAACATCAGAAATCCTAACCTCTCTGACACTGCGTGTATGTTTTCTCGGTTTTCTCGTTCTCGCAGAACGTAAAGAACAAATAATAAATTTTTAACAAACAGTTATGAATGATACAATATGTCACGACTGATAGTAAAAAATTTACCAAAAAATGTGAGTAATAACTTTCAGTAGTATTAGTACAGTGACATTACGAATGAAAACAACTAATTGTGACGAAATTTCATAGATTACGGATAAAAAGTTAAAGGAACATTTCAGTCAGAAAGGTCTTGTAACCGATGTACAATTGAAATACACGAAAGATGGGAAATTCAGGAGATTTGCTTTTATCGGATTCAAAACAGAAGAACAGGCCGTAGCTGCCAAAAACTACTTTGACAAAACATGCATCGATACTTCCAGAATATCCATAGAACAGTGCTCAAGTTTAGGTATTGGTAAACGCTAGCATATTATAAATAATTTCAGTTCATATTTAATCCATTGTGGACGGGGCACTTCCAAGAAATATCAATAACTTAAAGCAAAACAAACAATACTTGCTTTCCTAAAGGATATATTAGAAATCCCTGCTTCTACATTTATCATTTTTCTTTGTATCAAAATTACAGCATGATATATAGGAATTTATATACAAATTTATAAGATACTATGAAGGTTCTATTTGGTCGAATATATCCGTCCATCGTTCGCAAAGATTTAACATATTTAATGTTATAGGAGATGCTTCTAAACCCAGGTCGTGGAGTAAATATGCTCCCGACAGTTCAAAGAGTGTGGTAAATAATAAGGATTCTACGGATACAACGGATGGTAAATCTATAAATGAAACAACGGCGGATGAACATAAAAAGAAGGAGAAGAAAGCTAAGAAAGAGAAAGGTGTAACGAATGAAGTTAAAGAAGCATTGAAAAAAGTATAATCATATTTTGATACATTGGGTATTTTGACATTATAGAACTTGATCTAATTCTTGCGCTGTTTCATATTTAGCATAAGGATGATCCTTTATTCGTGGAATTCCTTGAAAGTCATACAGCGAATAAGGCTGTATGGAATAACGATACCGCATTGTTAACCGACGAAGGTAAAGAACAGGAAGATGATGATGGTGAAGCTAGTGATAAAGATGATAAAGATGAAGAAGAAGAAGAAGAAGAAGAAGGGAAGAAACAAAAAATTGCAGATGAAGTTATATCTGACTTGCAGGTAATTAGATACTCAAATTGTTGCGTGTAACAAATTCTTAAAAGTAATCGGAGGATTGTTTATTATAATAGTATATGGAAGCTTTAAAGAAGAAAGAAAAGGGTAGCGAGACAAACAATAATAAAAATGCATCCAAGTATGGCCCTGTACAATTTTTCACCGTAAAGCTTCGAGGATTGTCGTATAGCCATAAGAAAAAGGACATCAAACAGTTTTTCCGTCCAGTCGTACCAAAATCGATACGAGTACCGCCAAAGATCAAGGGAATTGCTTACGTTGGTTTTAAAACTGAACAGCATCTGAAGAAAGCGTTGTTAAAGAATAAAAGTTTCTTGGGTATGAGCACACTGATCAACTCGGGCAACATTTTTTATCCGTTTTATTCATTTTTTCTATTTTGCACAGATGGGAAACAAATATTCGTGACAAGATACGAGAAGGTAGAGAAAAACGAAGACAAAGAGCAAAACGAGAATAACAGCAATGTCAGATGGAAGAAGCAAGAAGAAGCGCTGAAGGACGAGGAGACCATAGCCGAGTCGGGAAGAATGTTTATTCGAAATCTGTCCTACACGACTACAGAAGACGATATACGAAAATTGTTTGAAAAATATGGTACGCGTTCGTTCCCTAAATTTAATATCAGACCGAAACAATCTTTACTACTTATTTATCTCGCGACTCGTTTATAATATAAGGTATTATTTTGAAAATGATATCAATGGGGATTGATTTGCAATTAGGTCCTTTAACCGAGGTAAACCTACCCGTGGATAAAGTCACCAGAAAACCAAAGGGATTCGGCACGGTAACATTTTTAATGACCGAACACGCGGCGAAGGCTTACAGCGAATTGGACGGCTCGATTTTGGACGGTAGGATGTTGCATCTGCTTCCTGGCAAAGCGAAAGTCAATCCCTTGGAACAGATAGACGAAAGTAAGATTCGGTCGGCGATAATATTATTTTTCTCGTGCAATCTGTTACGATGTATGCAGTGCGTATATTTTTCACGCTACAGAGACATTAAGTTACAAAGAGAAAAAGGAATTGAAGGATAAGGCCACCGCGGGATCGTCGCACAATTGGAACACTCTGTTTCTTGGTCAAAATGCTGTAGCAGAGGCCATAGCTGCTACGTACAATACGACGAAGGAAAAGGTTGTTTATCGGAATAATAATATTCAAGATCCATCGATTTTTTTATTTTTATTGCGTTTTAATGGAGAAACATTGTGTCAAAGGTGCTCGAAGACGGATCCAAAGGTTTGAGCGCCGCGGTCAAATTGGCGTTGGGAGAAACGCAGTTGGTTCAAGATACGAAAAACTTTTTGGAGGATCAAGGTGTCTGTCTGGATGCATTCAATCAAGTAAATATCGTTTGCACAACATCGTAGATAAAAATACCAGAGGTTTATTGAGAAACGTTCTTTCAGCCACCGAATAAACGATCGAAAACGGTGATACTTGTAAAAAATCTACCCGCTGGGACACACATCAGGGAAATTCGACAATTGTTTGCACCCCATGGTGAATTGGGAAGAGTTGTAATGCCACCGTCAGGAATTACGGGTATAAATTATTATGCATACCGGTGCAATGTTTAAGCATTCTTTATCGCATAATATACATTATGATTTTTAGCTCTGGTGGAATTTTTAGAGCCTTTCGAGGCGCGCAAGGCATTCTCGAAATTAGCATATACCAGATTCAAGCATTTACCGCTTTATCTGGAATGGGCGCCCGACAATAGTTTCACCGCTCCTCCTGCGGCGAGAAAGAAGGCTGACGAGAAAACGGAGCAAAATAAAAGCGAGGAAGTTGTGGAACGGGTAGAAAAATCTTCAGAAACTGTAAACGAGACAACCAAAGTTGACAAAGAAGAAGAAAGCGAAGACGAGGAGGAATCTGAACCGGACACCACACTGTTTGTCAAGAACATTAATTTTGCGAGCACAGAGGAACAACTGAAAGCGGTATTCGTCAGAATGATAATATATTTCTTGTATCTTTTTTTGGAAGGTGTATAAACACGTTTGTCTAATTGCAGCATTTCAGCAAATGCGGTCCGCTTCACTACGTCTCGATAGCGACGAAGAAAGATACAAAAAATCCTGGTGGAAAATTATCCATGGGCTATGGTTTCGTGCGATACAAAAGAAAAGCTGACGCGGATCGTGCGCTTAAAGTGTTGCAAATGACTGTGTTGGATGGAAAAAGTTTAGAACTTAAACGCTCCGAGAGAACGTTAATGTACGTTTATTGTAATCTTACTGTAACATTTTCAGTTTTAACTGTTGTTTATTCAACTCGACAGAACCGACGTGAAGAGCACGAAGAAGACGTCCAAAGTTACAGCACAAACAGGAACTAAGATTCTGATAAGGAACGTGCCGTTCCAAGCCAACGTCGGGGAAATAACTGAACTGTTCAAGTATGTGTGTTCGTTTTCTTTTAATCGAGATTACAAGTGTTTATCGGTTATACGTTATATAATAATTACAGAGCGTTTGGGGAGTTGAAAGCAGTACGGTTGCCGAAGAAATTGGTCGGCGTTGAGAAGCACAGAGGATTCGGTTTCGTGGAATATTATACGAAAAGCGAGGCGAAGGTATTCGTGAAACGAGTATAATTTGATGTTGTTAAGAAACTAACAATGTAATCGTTTGATATTATTCGCAGAAAGCGTTCAAGGCTCTTTGTCAAAGCACCCATTTGTACGGTCGTCGTTTGGTGTTGGAATGGGCTCAAACCGAGGAAGGTGTGGAAGACATTAGGAAACGAACTGCCAAACACTTTTATCAAGGTACGTAATTTACACGTTGCGGTTTACTTTCGGTTTCTAAACTGAATACGATTCGAATTGCAGAAGACTCGTCGAAGAGGAGCAAGAAGTCAACGTTGAATCCGGAGGACGTTGGTTTGCAGGCGGAATAATTTGCAAGGAATTCCGATCGTTTATAAGATTTTGTACATACCACTCGCACGAACAATAAACCGCACGTGACTCGCCAAGACAAAGCTTAAATTTCCATTGAATCGAAAAAACTTGGCGTCGAGTCAAACCGATCGAAAGTTGAAAAGTACTTCGACATTGACCTTCCCGTCACGTCTAAACTTTTTCTCGAAAATAACTACGCTGGATTTCTACCAGCATCGTGTCACGCCCGCTAATGCCATGTATTTGGGCTTTGATACCGTCCACTTCGATCCGCTTACCATTAACCGTCTACCCACGTTTTAACCGATTTAATCGCAGCCTCGAGACCGATTCTGCCACTTGATTTCGATCGCAAGAATGTGTTTTCAACGCGATTCCAGTTCCAAACATTAACTGACTTCTTTTTAACATTCCAACGGATTCAAGTTTCGGCCCAACGAAAATTCAGGCGATAAAAGCGACTATGGTGATCTAAAAAAAAAAAGAGGTCCCTAAGGCGTGCCATGAAATTTGCATACATTCCTCGATATTTTTAGTCAAAAAAAACTCGGAGATGTATTTTTCATGTATCAGTATTAAAAGAAACGAGTGGTTAAAAAGGAGGAAGGAGGGTGGAAGGGAACAAATGTTTTCCTTTCACCTCGGCACGAAGGAGGAGTGGCAGAAATCGTTTGAGAGGCTCGAATGGAGGTGGAGACGACCCATGAAAGTAACAGTGCCTTCTCCACCTTCTACTCTCGGCTCAGTCTCACTCTCCTTGTCCAGGAGAACGGTGCTTAAAGTGATATCTGTGCTGATCTTCGGTGTCGTCGTCCAAATACAAGGTCGCGAGTGCACCGGAAACGTGGCCGGTGAATCGAGAACTCGTGTCTATGCAAGTATAGTGCGCGATGTGCTCGACCTGATCAGACCACCGACCGAACGATCGACAATTGGCTGGATCGTGGAACAATGAAAATGGACTTGGTAAGATATATACGAACGACGATGAAAACGTAACGGGAACAACCTAATCGTTGCGACGATTGTCCGTCGTCCTAAACACTGATAATTCTACTGGGGGATCGAGTAACGCTCGTACCACTCGGACGTTTTTAATAATTTTTTCCTATACAAAATTCTGCAGAAACCAATTACCCTTTTTCACAAGGGTTGGCGTCGCTTACCAAATTACAATCGATTTCACAAATAAATTTCTCCAAATGTCACGATAACGATTCCTTAGGACTCTCGAAAAATCGGACAAGCGTCGAAACGTAGTCAAGTCGCCGATAGGTGCTACTTTCTCTACACTTTGCCTGCTAAAATTGTAAACAACCATGAAAGGTTGGTTGGTTCTCCGAGCAAAGAGAAAAGCTTGAATTCCAGAATGGTTGGACGAAATTCCAGTCTCGATGACCGGGTAGACGGCCTGTTTCGTAGTCGAGATCTAGATGCATATCGAAATACCTGAGAACGATCCTGTCGGCTTCCTGTCGATGGACGAGGAAGAGGGAGAGGTAACGTACCGGTTATTCGAGCCAGCGTGCTGCAGTTGCTCCAAGCAACTGCATACTCGTTGGCTCGAAACCGTCGCGACGCGACAATCAAACAAGGAGCGAACGCGTGTAGCAATTTCAGATTGCAAAACTGATCGAGGTCGAAACGGTTCTCCTTACCGGCTTCTATCCATCTTGATCCATCCCTCTTTCACCGGTGACTTTTTTCTGAAAACTATGACAGAAGACGACGATCCACGTGGAATAAGAAAGAAACCTACTCGCGTCCTTGTGAAAGAGCGATATGTCTCGGATGTTAATATACTATTTAACAGGCGAGAAATTCGATCGCCCGGAGCATATTTCGACCGAACGATTAATTCAGCTTCGAAAGGAGTAAAACTGGAGATAATTGTGTAACGGTGACGCAAGTAGCCGGACAAAATTCATAGTTCTTTTTATTTAATCGAGCCTCTTGGCTACTTTCACGGCGTAGGAAAGTTTACTGTTCCACGTATCGTGAGTCTATTTCCGGAGAGAAATAAAATCGTTCGATAGATATTATCAAAGTTATATCGACGACCTTCGAAGCTGTATCAGGACTCGGCCTTCGAATCGAACGAAACGACCAGATACGAAAGCTTTGCTCGCGACTTCGAACGAGAAGGAAAAGAAAGGAAAGCTGACGGAATGGAAGACGAGAAAGAAAAGAAGAGAAACGGGATGATTGGTTGGAGCCAGGGAAGGTCAACGGCTGACCTTTTAAACGGTTGTCCTTTCTGTTTCTTTTGATTGTCCATCGAAGTCGTTGGTTGCTTTTCAAAAGTTTATCACCTTCTGTTAGAAAGATGGCGAAAGATTGCTGGAATCGATTAGAACAATTCCAAAAGTAACTTATATGTGGTTCGTTCAATTTCCCAAATTATTTTTCTAGAATTAAATAAGACGTAACCCGTTCTTTTTGTAATACCAGATTATTTGATCAAATATCATTTTATTCGAGTTAACGGATAATAATACTGTTCTTGTAGGTACAAGATTGTTTTAAGACAGGTATTTTTACCCGAGGCGAGCACAATATGTTAATATCTTTTTGGTGCACTTTGGATGATTCACAGGTGAAACAACTGGTTCCGTTGGATTCCAAGCTGATCCTCGTTTACGATCCTTTCGAACTACGTCTCACGAATTCCTTGGATCCTGTTTAAACGCCGAACTAAATCCTATTAATATTCATACCATAAATCGTCGTCTTTTTCTTGACTAACCATCGAAGCAAGTGCTCGATAACACTTTCATTTATAACAGCGAATTAATGGGTTAAACTTGTTTGGTCGTAAATACTGGAAAAAAAGAAAAGACGAGGAACAGGAAACGATGAAACGAAAGGGAGAGGAAAAAATATAAGATGTTGAACGATCATCCAGATTCCCTCGGGTAATTACAAACAACAAAGAAGATCGAATTAAAAAGCGTAATCGTGGCATTAGTTTCCAAGTAAACAGAACGGGAGTCCGGTGTCTCGAAGGGAATTCCATGGAAAGTAAAAGTGACCGAGCCACGCTAGATTTATCCGCCATCGAGTTTAATCGACCGGCTTCTCAGTTTCAACTTTGCGTTTCGCCGGGATGCGAAATTTTTCTATTCTCCAACGACTCGGTTTGATCATGAAATAAATGTAAAAGAAAACATCCATCTAACAGAATATCCTTTCGATAATACAACTTTCTATGTTTCTTGCTTTCTCGTGTTTCACAAAAAAAAACCTGTTATCCAGTGCAGTTTATAGTATATGAAAAAAGAGTGAACGCAACCTAATTTTCACTCGTTAATCTGATCGTCTGAGTGTCCAAACGATCCACGCGTCTATCGAAAGATCAAAATCAATCTCGACTGGAACGATTAAAAAAACAACGACGAACCATGATATCCCATTAACATTTGCAGCCCTCGTTACGATGACGCACGAAGTCATCCTGTTCACCTTTGCGACCCGTCCACTTCGTCCAAGGTTACCTTCGGATTGCCTGTCATCATCCTTTTATTTTTATCCTTCCAATCCCACCCGTGCTCGGAATCACCAAATACCTTTCCTCTGTTCCTTTCTTTTTGATATTATCTCTCCGTTTGCTGCGACACGGAATTCCCAACATTACACAAATTCCTTTTTCACAAGGTTTATCAACCCTTATTAGATACTTAAAGATAAGAAGTTGACTCTACACGGTTAAATTTTCTTTACATCTTGTGTTGGCAATTACAATCATCCCACGGATTATCGAACGAATGATCGAGGAAGGGTAAGCGACTGAAATCGTTTGGACGTCAACGATCCGTTCAAACGTCACCGGAACTGGAAGAAGCGTGTCCAGTGGTTACTGCACCGATTGAATGTAAATAAGGAGTTCGTTGGACGGTTCACCGAATCGATATACCATTACGTAAAACACACGTTAGACCGATCGTTTCTACCTCGTTGCGATTACCAACTATCCCTTAGCACACGGTTGAATATCATTTCCTACGCGATATTAATTGTTAATCGTTTAAGAGGTCTTGCGTTGTAATATCGTGGCACAAGTCGGAATTTCTCGATCGAGATGCAAGGTGTACGAGCCTCTCGGCTTCGTAGAAAGTTATTTGACATTTAGAAGCGTTACACGAGGAATTTTTCGAGCCTCCCCTGGGTATACACCGTTCGACGCGTGCTTACTCGATCGCGATCTACTCGTTCGGAACACTTTCCCGTTTCGATATTCCGGATTCTGCCGCCAACCTCTCGACCGTTCTGGATCACAGAAACGAGACGAAAAAATCCTCTGTTTTGGCAGCTGGTTAATTGTTCGGTCGCGATTAACGGCGCGCCGTGACGACGTAACGCAAAGCGTTAACGTAACGCGCTCGTTGGCCGAAACGCGCGAGAAAGTGGTCGCGGAACGGCGTTCTTTCTTTTTGCTTTCTCTTGACGCGGCTTACGTAACCGAGGAGTGGCACCTTGGGTGTCACGGCCCCGATCTACTATTTGCCTCGTCGCGAATCCTCCGTTTCGTACAGGTGAATCTTACCTACCGTTGTAATTCTCTTACCAGCGTGAAGTAACGCGTTCAGACGCGTGGCTTTGATTTCGCGGTTCCGTTCAATCGACCACCGGTCGAACGGTGAATGTATCTCATTCCTTAATCCCATTAGAATGCCGCGCTTCGATCGTGCCCAGAGACAGCGTGGGACCTTTCGATAAACGTGGGATATTTATGAGGATTTACGAGCATGCGAGAAACGATGCCGAGCGAAATCCAATTCCTACGATACTTTTCGGGTGGTTGTCGCGTGAAAATTTGTCAAGTATCGAACGCATCGCAAACGTAGTTGTTTATAATAATTACGAAATTGTAAAAAGAAATATAGCCGAGATTCCATAACGCCACTTTTACCAGGAAGCCGGTGTAAACGAATCGAAAAATGGTCCGTTGGTTTCCGTGTACGTTGACGTTTAAGGAAGACTCGGGCAATTTTCGCCGTGTTCGCTTGCGTAAGACGACGTTCGATTCACGCAGACTGGCCACCCGATCATTCATACGCGGCTAGAGTTTAATTAGTCCTGCCTTATGAACCCATACACCGTCCACTGTTCGCCGACTAATTGTTAATTCGTTCCGTTGCTTTTCCGTTACAGACCACTCAAACCGCCTCGCTGCTTATCTGCCTGAGCATTCTGCTCGCGACCGTTCACAACGGTGAGTATATTTTCGCAACGGGACATCGATCGAAAGAAATTTCACGACACCAAATCCGGTTTGTCGTCACCGTCGATGATTCACCGTAATTCTTTCTTAATAAGAAATATTCGTTTCTTTAAATCAATTTTCCCATGAAAAAAAAAAAGAAACGAATCGATCGAAGTTGGCGCAAGGTTAAAGTTGGCGGCCCATTTACTCTGTGACCGAGTCGGCTGATCTCTCTTCGGTAATTTCTCTAGCGTAACCGGTGCATAGTTTCACTGCGCACTCGGTGTATCTCTGGCTGCCAGTGAAACGTATGCAGCTTCTCAGAGAAAACGTTCGAGGCAAAAACGGTGAGCAGCGCCGTTCGATAAACGGGAACCGAGAAATAGAGAAAAACACATCGAAAGTACTATATTGTAAGCAACGATCTGTAAGGCGATCGTTTCTGTCAAGTTTCCTATCTACGCGTCTCGTAATCGATACGGTAATCGTTTCCGGGATTCGGAAAGAAAAGCTATATAATTGACGCAATAAGCGTGGAAAGGTGAACGCGAAAACACGCGAGGAAGATTGGGAGAACGCGTGGAAAGGAAACAAAAGGAAAACGTGTCGAGAATTCGCCACTTACAACCTGCCGCGTACCGATCTTATCTCCGACTATTATGTACCCTGGTTAACTTTATTATCGTCGGATAAAACGAACAATCTCAAGCATTGGTTCCGCGTACGTGTTAGATTTTAGTAACTAAATTCTTGACCTTCGTAGTTTTCCCATATACAGAATTATTTATTATCCCTTGGACGACTCCGAATAATTTCTGTCGGATTTGTAGATATTATCGATTTTCTCCTCGTTAGAACGAACGAGAACCGATAGAAAGACACACAAAGGCACAACGTATGCGTGGAAATTCGTGCACGATTCATACGTGACTCGCGCATCCGTTCCTCGTTGAACGAACGAAAGTCTGATATCGTTTCAATTTCCCCGCGACACGGTTTTCTCTGTCGGCTAATTCGCTGCATCCATTGTTCGATCAGCGAAGAATCAAGATCACCGGGGCAAGGATAACCCTTTCGTTTCGAAATTCTTTTATCCGACAGAAATATTCTTTTGGAATTTCGAAAGATTGAACGTTTGGAAATTGAATAAATTTTCGAGTGTGTTGAAATGTTAGTTTGATTGGTCCTGCAGGCAACGCGGAACGAAAGATCGTGTGTTATTACACAAATTGGTCGATCTATCGACCGGGAACGGCCAAGTTTTCCCCGCAGAACATCAATCCGTATTTATGCACACATCTGATCTACGCGTTTGGTGGCTTCACCAAGGACAACGCTTTGAAACCATTCGACAAATACCAGGACATCGAGAAAGGTAATAAGAACGGCAGAAAGAGTAAATCGGAACTCGAATGAGACGGCGAGCTAATTAACCTCGTCTCGCGATTGTTCAAGGTGGATACGCCAAGTTCACCGGGCTGAAAACGTACAATAAAAACTTGAAAACCCTGCTGGCCATCGGTGGCTGGAACGAGGGTTCCAGCAGATTCTCACCGATGGTCGCCGATCCGGACAGAAGGCGGGAATTGGTGAAGAACACTGTCAAGTTTTTGCGAAAGAATCATTTCGACGGCCTCGACCTCGATTGGGAATACCCGGCCTTCAGAGACGGTGGTAAACCACGAGACAAGGAAAATTACGCCAATTTGGTCCAGGTAAAAACTGTACTTTGTGTATGTGTTTTATCTATTTTCTTAAGTATTCATTTTCTTAACGTTCCGTCGATACTGTAAATCAAAGGAGCTGAGAGACGAGTTCGAGAGGGAATCGTCAAAGACTGGAAGACCGAGGCTATTGCTCTCGATGGCGATGCCAGCCGGTATCGAGTACATCGACAAAGGCTACGATATTCCCAGATTGAACGAGTATCTAGATTTCATCAATCTTCTCTCGTACGATTATCACTCGTCTTACGAGCCAGCTGTGAACCATCATTCTCCTCTGTATCCTCTGGAGGAGGACAACGAGTACAATTACGACGCCGAATTAACCATAGTAAGGCGTCGACAACCAGTCCAACCGTTAGAATCTCCTATCCGTGACATCCGTTGACCAACGATTAATCTTTCAGGATTACACCGTCGACTACCTTTTGAAGAAAGGTGCCTCTCCGGATAAGATCATTCTCGGTATACCGACTTACGGACGATCATACACGCTTTTCAATGAGGACGCGACCGATTTGGGCTCGCCGGCAGAGGGACCAGGGATCGAGGGTGACGCGACCAGGGAGAAGGGATACCTTGCTTATTACGAGGTTCGTCTCACCATCATTAACCGAAATCTTCAACGATAAATACCCCACGACGTCTAATTAGATTTGCTTCGAGTATTCTCACCGTGCACTTTTCTGTCAGATTTGCGAGAGTTTGGCGAAGTCGGACGAATGGGAGGTAGTTCAACCGAATCCAAATGCTATGGGCCCTTATGCGTTCAAGGGAGACCAATGGGTGGGTTACGACGACGAGGATATAGTGAAATTGAAAGCCAAATACGCGAACGAGAAGAATTTAGGCGGTATCATGTTCTGGACGATCGACAACGACGATTTCCGTGGCAAGTGTCACGATCGGCCGTATCCGTTGATCGAAGCCGCCAAAGAAGCTCTTTTGATCGACAACGATAGGAACGTGGTTGAAAAATCGAAACCGGTGGACGGTCGGAAAAGGACACGGATCGAGGGAGTTCAGAGCAACAGCATAAACAGGAAATCCGGTTCTGCTGGTAGGAGAAGTACCACGACCGCAGCACCGGCGGTTAAAAAACGAGTATCTTCTCCCAGGCCAAAGTATCGAACGATTTCACGAAACAAAAATCAGGACGAGGAGGAAGAGGATCAAGAAATCGACAGACGAACCTTTGATCGTTCTTCGGAGGAGGAGGACAACTCTGAGAAAAGGAACGCGGTAAAGAACGAAGGATCTGGTAAAAGTAGACCGAAGAATCGATCGGGTTCGAATGGAAATCGTAGGAAGCAAACGCGACGCAAGGCAGGCAACACCGACAAAACGGATTCGGCCGAGAAATCTTTCAGCAACAAACTGACCACCCCAGAACCTCCAACTACCCCTGATCCAGGAACAGGTAAGCTGTTAAACGTCTCTCAAACTCGAAAATTCGGAAATTCGGAAATTAATACGCTGTTGGTTAAATAGATTTCAAGTGCGAGGACGAAGGATTCTTTTCACATCCTCGGGATTGCAAAAAGTACTTCTGGTGCCTGGATAGCGGTCCAGGAGGCCTTGGCGTGGTCGGTCATCAGTTCACCTGTCCTTCGGGTAAGTTAAACACGATCGACGCGCGCTTATTCTACAATTAAAGATAAACTATGAAGCAACTTTATCGTCTCGTGCAGGATTGGTGTTCAATAAGGCGGCGGATTCCTGCGATTATCCACGAAACGTGATATGCCCCAAATCGAAGACGACCCAAACGAGCGCATCAACGACCAGGGCGCCGATCACCGCCGCAACAAGTCGCACAACTTATCTCTACAGCACGACTCGTCGACCGACCACCGAAAAGCCGGCAGACGATCAAGAATACGAGTACTACGACGACGACGACGACGAAGAAGAGGAAGAAGAGGAAGAAGAAATCGTGGAAGAGGAGAAGAAACAGCCTAAGACGACCACCACTCCCAAACCGCTTCTGTACAAAACGATCAACAGAAGCAGACCAACCACAACTTCTACCACCACGACTGAAACACCGTTGAAGCTGGTCGACGAGGAGGACGAAGAGGATCCTAGGGTCATCAAAGAATTAATAATGTTGATTAAGAAAGCAGGTAATTATCACTCGATGGATTTGAGTAGCTAAAGATTAACGTGGCGAGGTGTTTCACAGGTGGCATCGAGGAACTGGAGAAGCAACTTCTTCAAGGCAAGAGCACCGAGGAGGCGACTCCAGCAACCATCAGTCGTACCCTGTACGAACGCGTGCTGAGCCGTCAGGCTGGCAAAATTACTACCAGACAACGTGCTTCCGCGAATGGACCCGGTGGGGCGCAATTCGAGGGCCTGGACGAGGTCCCCGAAGTGAAGACTCTGAGACGATCGAACAAGCCTCGATACGTTACCATCGAGCGATCCAAGTACGACGAATCGTGCTTCTCTTTTCTCCGAGAGCGTGAACCGATTACATGATATGTCGTTGCAGACCATCCAATCGAACACCGGTCGACGACGAGGAAATCGAAGAGGAGGAAGACGAGGACGACATCGCGGACGTGGCTTCTTCGGAGGAACGGACGGTTAGCAATTCGTTCCTGACCAGCTCTACGCAAAGGGTCACTCCTAATTATATCAACATTAGGCGTGCTCGACCCTCGACAACCACATCCAGGTAAGTCGAGTGAAACACGATGTAAAGAAGCTTCGCTTGTCCAACTCAGTATCGCGAGAATATCTTTCAGAAGCGAGAACGACGTGGAGGAGAGGAACAAAGATGCCGACGAGAACTCGTCCGTTCGTAAACGACGTCCTAGTCTGTCTTCCAAGTAAGTTTATCTTGGAACCTTTTGTTTCGAAATTTATGCGCAAAAAGCGTGATTTCTACCGTGTATCGTGTAAAGGAATAACGTTTTTTGTTGGTTTCAGGAACACCGAGAACAACGATTCCAGCGAAGACGTTAAGCAACAGGAAAATTCTTCAACGACCAAATCCAGGTTTCTATTCCTAATATCAGACTCCCGTTTGTATTCAAAACAGATTTTACGGTAAGAAGAAATTAATTACTGTTATACGGTAATGACGTAGGTACGTCAGCGTTCAAAGGTTCAGAAGCACGACTCCTCAGCCAACGGAAGCGAGCACGGAGATCGCGTCCAGTAGCCAAGAACCGATCACGGAGCCGATTGTTACCAGCGAAGTAACGAAGATCGACCAGAATCCCGAGACTATAGCGACTACGACGCCTTTGTCCGTACGACCGATCGTCTCTTCGACGCCAAACGACGACTCGGAAACCGAGAAGTCGATCTTGAACGAGACGAGCTCGACGAGCACCGAATCGGTGAAACTCGTCGACGATTCCGCCACGGAAATCCTTCTGACCACAGCTCCGGCTAGCTCGTCGACGTTGTCGACTCCGAACACGAGAATTAGCAGCGCGACCGTGTCACAGCCGAGGCCATTCGCCTTCAATCGACGAAACAGACCGTCCACGGACCAGACCACTACCCCGTTGTCAGCGTCCAACGATCAATCGAGGCCCAAGGTGAGTATATCGTCGCGAAACAACTCGCGATCGTCCTCTTTGGCAGCACGAGGTCGATTACGGCCCAGACCGGAGAACGACCACGAACAAATCGAAAGCACGCGTGGTTCTGGGCGGACGAGAAGCAGAGGTGTCAGCAGATACACGCCGTCCACCCAAATATCCAGAAACGACGAATCGAACAATTTGGTGGCCAGAGAGCGTGCTCGAACCACCGAAACTCCCAGCACGGCCGCCGACACCTCGAGAAGAAGGTATCGTAGGCCCACATCCAGAACCACCACCGCCACCGAACCCGTTCGAGCCAACGAACTCGAGGACAGTCCTATAGTTAGAATCGGTCAAAGTGCTACGAGAAGAAGCTCGCCCTCGAGATCGAGAAGCGTCGTGGCCAAGGACGACGAGAAAGAGAACAGGATCACGAACATCAAGGTGTTCAGGAAAACAGCGCCGGTGAACAGAGACGTGTACTCGAGGACCAGGTACAACACCAGGAAGAGAAACAACGCGGAAGAATCTACCACGTCGTCTTCGACCACTGCCTCGACGACGCTTCAAGATCGAAACGAGACCGACGATAACCCTCCGTTGGATACCACCACGGTGTCACCCGTCAACTCTATGGACGAGCTTGACGCTACGATTCGCACGAACACCCCGGAACCCGTTCGCACCACCGAATCCATAGTGGAGAACGAGGTGGTCACCGTGAGCCAGGATGTCACCGAATCGCTCGAAGAGGTCGCTACGACGGTCAACACCGTCGATGACTTTGATCCGGATGTGATCAAAATCGTGTTCACCGGGAACAACGACGACGAAACGATCCGAGAGAACAAGAACGCTACAACGACGAAAAGAAGGAAGGTTCTGTTGAGGAAGCGACCCGTGCCATCCAACACGACCTCGTCGCAGGAAGAGGAAGAGGAGAACAAGGTGGTCTATCGGAGAAGAAAGGTTATCAAACGCGTACGTCCCGTTCACGACGCGTCTTCCACCGAGGACGATCATATTTTGCTCAGGTTCGGATCGACGGTTCCCACGGAGGCCTCGTCGAATCCAACGACCCTGAAGGAGGTGGACACGACGACGGACGACTCGCTCGACGATTCTATACAAGCCACGTTGGAAACACCGACCGCGGAGACGGTAATGATCGAAGACTCGTTCGATAGCCTCACCATGGCCTCCACGATACTCGATAATTTGACGACCGAGTCCTCGACCGAGAGCGAAGAAGCCGGAACGGAGTCGACAACGGCGTCTAATTTTGTAATCAACGTCACGGAATTGGAAAACATTTTGGGCGAGACTTTGCCGTTGACCGGTCAACTGGAGGCACTGGCAACCACCGTTTCGCGATCGACCACGTCCTCGCCGCTGCAGGCCAGTCGCAGATTGGAAGTGTACAACAACACGTATTACGTGAGAAAGAAGTTTGTACGCAAACGACCCGTTGTCTCGTCGGACAACGTTGACGATCGTTACCCAGCGATTTCGACCACGGAGAAAGTTGATCAGGAAGCTACGTTGAAACGCAGAAAGGGATTGTTCGTTCGTCGTAGACCGGTTTCTTCGACGACCGCCCGATTCGTCGAAGAAGGGGAGAGCAAATTCGACAACGATAGAGATCCGGTGGCGGAAGAACGCGATTCCGAGGATCGAACCGACGATCAGACCTCTCAGACCATCGGTTTACCCTCTGAAAGCGGCCCGGAAGAATTTTTAAATCGTTACACGACGATCGAGGAGACCCAACCATCGACGCCAGAGTTTCCTACTCCGCACCAAGTTCCGGACTCTCTGAAGAGGATGATCAACACGGACACCTTCTACTCGGCAGATTCTTTGCCGGAAGAATCCGAAGAGGCGAACGATTCGAGGACAAGGTACCAAGACGTTCGTCAACCGAGGACTCGTTACAGATATCGAGAAATAACCAGGACTCGAAACGGGGAATCGATCTTGGACGCCACGCAATCACCCAGTTTCGATTCCTCCGCGCAAATCAAAAGCAGAGTGTACGCCAGACGACCGGTCTCCGTCACGGAACCAACGACCGTCACGGAAACTCTGATTCCAGCCAAGAAATTCGATTACGTGGCCGACGCTCACAGAAGACAACAATCGCTGAGAAGCAGCGTTCGCAATCAAAACGAGGAGAATTCGACGAGAAAGAGCAAAGAGGGCGGAGATATTCAGAATCTGGTTGACGAGGATTACGCTACCACGCCTTCTTCGCAACCTCTGGTGACCAGATTGGTCACCTCCGTCGAAGAATCGGCTACCACGGAGAGGCAGAAGATTCTGATCAAGACCAAGTACTCTTCGTTAACGTCCACCACGAAGATTCCTCTTCAGAGCACGATCGGTCGAGTCGAATACTCGAGAACCACGACTCCTGCCGTTTCCAAACGGTCCAAGGATTCCTTCGGCGAGGACGAATCGACGAACGAGATTCGCCAAGGTCAAGTGGAAAGGTCCACCTTGCCTATAGAAGGAGAATTTCTTTCCCAAGCCAACAGATTCACCACGGAGTCCCAAGAATCGTCCACGATCGAGATCGAGTCTGTGTTCAGCAACTTGATCGGCACCAGGGATCCCAACAAGTGACGCCGCCTATCCCCGTAGCTCACCGTCATCGAATAATGTACATAGATCATCGTCATTATCATCGCCATCATCACGCGTCTTCGGAATCGTCAAAGATACACAGCCGACCGACAGGAAATCAACATGTCCCTTTGTACGGAGACATATCGTCCGTGCTTCTTTGTCTTCTCTCTCCCTCGAGACCAGGCCAGGAACGCCGAGAAAGAGAGAGAGATAACGAAGAGAAAGATTCCCGGAGATGCTCACTAAGCCCGCTACCCTCTTCTGATTTTCAGGTCGCCGGCTCGCCACCTAACAGACTACCGACCCTCAAGGAATTGATCGGATATCAACGGACGAACGAACATCGCGCCGACGATCCCGTGCTTTTGAATTTGTTTCCGCTTAAAATCGACAACGAGAAACGCACGAATTTCATTCTGAACGGAGACGGTAGCTTTTCGAACGATACCACCGTACTCGATCCTCGACCTTGGACGTTGGGCGAAGTCGATAAGAACAAAGAAGAAAGTTTGGACGAGAATAGGGCGAAAGACGAGGTGGATTTGATCGTGGATAAAGCGGACTCGTATTACATCGAGGGCAATCTGGCGGACGACGACGAAGACGCATCGTTCACCAGTAAGAAGAGGATCGATCGACAAGACTCGATCGTCGCATTGAAACCAACCACCATGCGTGGCATTCCGTTGGTCGACTTGCTTCACGATCAAGTTCCTCGGGGTTTCTACGTGACCAAAAGCGAACTGGAGCTTCGGAAGCCCGACGAAATCGAGAACACCGAAGTTACGTCCGTCGTTGAAACGACCATCGAAACCAGAAACACCCCGGACGAGTCCGAAACGTTTTCGGCTTCGACGGAAAGCGTGACGACCACTTTCGCGCCCTCGATCCTTTCGACCGATTCGACGTCACCTCCATTCTCCTCCGCGTCCATCGAGTCCGAATCTTCGACCAATCCCGTGTCCATCGATTCCTTCGTTGAAGAATCTTTAAATCCAAACTCTTTGGAATACTTGAGAAAAGTGCAATCCGATACTACGACCAACTCGATCGCGACCGAGACAGAGAGCAGCACGGTGTTCGATGATTTGAATACGGAGAAGCAAACTGATCGGGACACGACCACCGTAACTACAACAACGCTTCCTTCGACCACGGTTTCAAAGAAACAATTGAATCGTCGTCGAGAAAAGATTGATTCAGATTTTGGTCAAAGATCCAGGGGTCGTACACGATTTAAGCATCGAGAAGATTCATCGAAAAAAACGGAGGATACGCAAAATCCTCGACGTCGCGTTACCATTTACAGAGGACGACAACGCAGGCCCGTTTCCAGCAGTCCTGCTACGAATTACTCGAAAGTAAAAGCATCGAACGAAGATGAGGGCGAACAGATCGAGGAAACTACTACTTTGTCGTCGAAAGAGAGCGTTACGGGGAACGATCGATTCGAAGACGAGGTCAGTTTAGGCTTAAAACTTGCTAGATTCGAAATCAACCGGCATAGAGAGAGAGAGAGAGTCATAACAATTCACTCATAAGACGCTTTCTTTATGTGGCTACTAAAACGAATAAAAAGGCGGGAAACACGCAAACGAACGAAATCGGTCAGAGCACGAGCTGACCTCGCTGTACAGTTTACCCGTTTCAGAAACGTGAAAACGAAACGAAATTTGCCGGTCGACGATTTTCTCTGTAAAAACGTAACAAAACGCCTGGCATCGACTTTCCTTTCGCATCTAACAATAAAAATAAAAAGGAGCTCTGATTTCTTCTTCGACAGCGATTAATGAACTGTACGTAACGACAAGAAGAGAGGATGATCATTTTTACGAAGGAAAAATTCGTCGGGAACTACCTCTGTCATCATGCGTTCTTATCTTTATATTTACCGCTGATGTGTCTACTTTCGAATCAATTAACACAACTTCTTCTGCGGAGGCGTATATACCTCGCACGTTTAATCCTTTAATTCTGGACTAAATACTTGTTTATTTTTTACGTGTATACGGTCGTTCAAATTTGATCAAACTAAATAACGTCTGTGCGTCGTTGATTAAATCAATTTACGCGGGAGATATTCGCTTTGAATAAGATGCGCGCGGTATTACAAATTGGACGTTTGCGCATCACGTGACGGAAACGAATTAAAGGATTAAACGCGCCTGCGCAACGCTTACCGTCTCATCTTACGATGTGTCAAACATTTGTGGTCGTGTATGAAAAATACAACTCGACATTGCACTTCGTTTCGAGAATATTTCTCGTAATATATTGTAATCGCTTTTCTTTACACTAATATTATCTACTCTACGAACATGCTAAAACGCTCAAACGAATGAATTCCATGTGTGTGAAAATTGTGCGAATTTAGAAATAATCTGGCCGGCAAAAGGTTAACCCTTTGTACTCGACGCTGTTTCTCAGTTATATTTACGGTGAAACTTTCTCTGCAATCTTTGCTAGATACTTTTAATGCTCTACTTATTAGTAAAATCCAAATTTTTCTTATTCTTGCATACAATTATACTATTTTAAAGAATGCGGCAGAGAAGAAAACAAACACCTCGTGCCATCTATTCGACGGGTAAACAAGTTTGGCGACGCTTGATACTTTTCCGCTGGAATTTACGTAACAATAATTCTACTCTACTATAATTTAGCTTGAAAACGTTTTGTGCCTTGAGTGGCACTCTGAGTGCAAATGGTTAACGCTTAGCTATAAAATTCTGAAACATTTAACGCTAAAATGGAATGCCATTGTTACGTCGTGCGCTTATTCTCTAATTATTTCTTTCTTCTCTTTTCTCGTAAATCATGTCAGCGCTTATTCGTTCGAACAATTGTTAAAAATGAAACGAGTTAACAGCTTAATTGGTATAAATGCAATCAAATCGGGGAAAAGAATTTGAGAAGGGGGCTCTTTTAGCACCCTTGACAGAAAGCATTCGATACGCTACTGACGCACACGGTACAAAACGCCATCTGCGATGAACTAAAATAATGCATTTTGAATATTTGACCGATTCCCGCCATTGAAACTCGATCTAACTAAAGCCAAGCAAACATTATTTCTGAAAGCGTACTTTGATCGTTGTAAAAATATTTTAATTAACAATAAGATCGTCGTTTACAACTTTGTCCTGTTTGAAATCTAATAATATGAACCTCTGTCGCTCGCTTATACCAATTAGTTGTCAATTGACACGTTCATTGTTAAATCATAAATTGTACTTACCGTTTCGACGAAAAGCTACCATGCCGTCAATATAATCTGCGTGTGCTCCACAAACAGGTGAATTCCTCGACGAATACGCCTGCTCATTCACCAGGAAGTTTGTTATCAACCAGGTTGAGAAAGCCAGCCGCATTTGCTCCGACATCGCAACAAAACAAATCGTCGAACACTTTCACGAATCACCGAAAAATTCGTCCAACCGGCGGAGAACATGATCTCGATGGGGAAAAACTCGGTAAGCGGACACACGATAACGTAAAACACGCGTACAAAGATATTCGGAATTTCGTAAAATACAACTTCACCGCGTTCAGCGTCGCGTCCCGCCATGTACTAACTGCTACGCAGGGACGCGCGTCGGCTTTCCACTCCCCACTACCTGCGCAGAACGGCGGCGCGAAAATTCAAAATTCAAACACCGTTACTTATGTGTTTCTGACTCGTACGAATAATCGTACAGTAGAAGTTACGTATACGATATTATTTCAGATGCTGCGGATAAAACGACAGATACGCCGAAAGTAGAAAAAGATATCGATCAAAGTAGTCGAGCACAAGAGATCGCTGTGACATTGGCAGAGCCCCCAACCTCGCAGTCTTCAACCACCGGTACAGAGAACCTGTTAAATACTTCATCATCAAACTTTTTAATCTATTTAATCTAAAAGATCACGCCCACGCATCTCACGTTTGTTCACGAATCATCTGGGATATAATTTCATTGCAATTACCGACTTATACTCTCCCATAATGTACAGGTATATGTTCTTTATCACGAGCCACACCGTTACGGCTTGCAATTCTCTTACTGACCCTTTTCGTTCCGATTGACGGACAAAAGCTGCTGCGATTATCATCAAAAAACTAATCACATACTGGAGGCTAACAAAAATCTTTCGATTCAATTCTACTTCTTTCCTACGCATCTCTGCTCAATAATTACAACCACGTTCTTCGCATCTTCTTCTTTTTTTTACCATAGTTTCTTTTCTCATTAGTGTGTGTGTGTGCAATTACTAATGCAACAATAACTTCTAAACACATCGATACTTCTTTTCTTCCGCATCATCGCCTGTGTCGTCGCAGTCGTGCAGGCGATAGATACATTTCGTTCTTCACACTGGATAAAAATCATCGCGCGTGGTGGTGCGTCTTCTACCATTCTTCCTGACGGGTGTGTTAACGGGACTCTTCTTTCTTCGGAGTCAGACTGGTAACAGAACTATTTAAAATAATCCGGTTGCACGCTCAGGTCGACCAACGCTAAGGAACGCCTTCAGGCGGAAGATAAGCACTACGATAGCTCCTAGAACAGACGCGACACCAACAACAACAACTACGACGACGACGAAGAGTAGGAGTAGCTACAGATTTACTCCGATCGTCGGAGATCGACAGAAGCCAAGGACAAAGGATAAACCTGTACAAAACACGACCCCGAGACCCAAACGACCCCAGGTGATCGATTACGATTATTACGAGGACGAGGAGGAATCCGTAGTCGGAAAATCCACGTACAACGAGAAGCTCTTTCTAACGAGTAAAGGTAGTATTCGATGCTTGGATCAAGGCAATTTTCCGCATCCGTATTCCTGCAAGAAATTCATCACCTGCGCCAGAATGGTGAACGGTCTGGTGGTCGGAGCAGAGTACACCTGCCCTGACAAATTATCCTTCGATCCTGTCGGTGGTATTTGTAACTGGTCCGCTGGACTTGGCTGCAACGATTAAACGGAAACAAAGTCTGAAACATTTTAGATTTTTGCCCAAATCACGTGTAGCCATAATCGACGGAAACGAAGAACGGTGATATTATCGTTAAAAGAAATTGTTTCGTGTACATATGATGATAGTTACTGTATATAATAAAAATAGGCTTTAACTTACGTTGTCGTATGGCGTACCGACGACATAACTTATACGTTACTACGTGTAACCTCGAGAAACACGCTTCAGTCTCTTTATTTTCTTTCTTTCGTGTAAGGTATATTGTATTTTTTTTTTTTTTTTTTTTTTTATGGGTCACCCGAAAACTCGAATCGATCGATTATTATTATTGCATTGTATCTGGAATAAAAGCATCAATTTTTAACCACACTGTTAGAAATTTTTATTCAAATATCCTTTCTTCATATCGCCCATTTTGATATGACGCATTATAGTAGTCGCGTTTGCTCGGTTACTAAAATTCTCAACGGTTCTCTCGTCTTTTTATTATTTTTTTTTCCCCTCATTTTCCAAACGAGTCGTCGTTTATTTGATCCTCGTAGTTTGATATTACAATGATTTATCCTTCTCTCTGTTGAATGAAACCGATCGAGGAAGATGAAACGGGCAAAGTAAGAGTAGAATTATTGTATAATTACGTGTGCGATACGAGACACGACGGTAGGGCGAATGTTACATCGAATAGAATAAAATGATAAGAATTGTAATTAGATGTATACGCGATTATCAATGAGAATGTAATACGAGTACGTAGTACGAGCGAATCTTTCACGAGGAAAAAGAAAAACTTAATGTACAAATAAAATTTCATTAGACCGAAGCTACGTCATACGTGTACGTACTCGTTTCGATTGATTACATTTCGATATCGTGAGAATAATATTCATTCCTGGTAACGCGTGTGTACGTGTGTGTGCGCTTGTCTGTTTGTGTGCGTGTTTATTATTATTTTTTTTTTTACATTATTTTGATTTTGTAAAAAGCCCAATACGATTCTTTTTTTTTTGTTTTGTTTTTTGGTCGTTTTAGTCAAAGATACGAGAAATTAAGTGAACTCGCAAAAAAAAGTAAACGCGTTAAGATGGATATAATTGAAGAAGCATTAAGTTCCAAGCGAGAAACCAAAAAAAAAAAAAAAAAAAAGAAAAGAAAAAATAGGTTCAGTAGACTTTTCTCTTCCTCCCGAATGATAAGTAAATTATACATTTCACACGCGAGCTTTTATCCATCGTGACCTTACGATAATGATGAATTGGACGACAATGATTCGACTAAAATGATTCTTTAGGCTGCTAATTTACACATGACACAGAGAAATGGCAGCTGCTGTTGTGGAACAATTTTACATGACAGATCTTATATATTACAGTTGGCCTTTCGTTCGTATCACTTCTGTCAAATATTTATAAAAATAAATACTTTGAAAAAGTGGTTTCGTTCACTAACCGTAATTAATTATATCGGAACAATAATAAATAATCATTTATAATTCAAATAAATAAATAAATTTGCTTTCTTTAGCATCGTTTTTTCGCGTTATCATTTGATATACGATTGGCGAAGTATAAAGGGCGGGCTTCTCGTTGAAAAAAATTCGTTGCGCCGCTCTTTCATTTTTTTTTTCTTTCTTTTTATAAAAAATATGAACGTTGCGTTCGATTTCGAGCGTAATATTTTCTGGATCCTTAGCGAGAAAGTCGATTCGTACGTATACAAGGATGTCCAAAAATTCGTTTTTGTATCGTTAATAATCTTAATTTATACATGTATCATTGAATTTTCGCATGTTTTTCGCAAACATCGATTTGTACCTTACGTTTCGAACGAACATCTATACCATTTGTTTTCGTAAAGGAACAGAAGAGAGAAAGAAAGGAAAGAAACGGGGGAAAAAGAGGGGGGGGGGGGATACCGCTGACCAGCAGGAATTATACGAAACTCGAGTAAATATTGCTCGATAATATCACGTTGTTCGAATAAATTAAAAGTTTCTCAAAAAAAAAAAAGAAACTAAACGATTGCCTTTTTATATGATATACGCGTTAACGAAATTTGTTTTCAATAACACACGTAAGGCTACAATATCGACGTAAGCGACAATTGTACGCGATAATATTGTTCGATCGCATTTCAATTGCAGTATTCGTTTTCGGCACAGTTTTTCGTTCTTTCCTTTCCTGAAACGCTCGCGAAAAGGAAATGCTTTTCTATCTTATTGGTACTCGTGCGACTTCTCGAATCGATATTTATATACAATTAAAACGTTAACTTATTAATTATTAGGATTCATCGTAGACATAGGCAAGAAGCAAACGTTCTAGAGAGAACTAGCTGGATTCGTTCGTGCTATTCTTTTAACGTCAAGGTATCTAAAATTACATATTTATTGTCACTGTACAGAGTTATTTAAGTACGGACCACCACCTCGTCATCGCAAAGATGGAGGCGATCGTCCTTAGGAAATATTCAAAGATCATCGGATGTGGCTCTCTCAGCTTCCTTCACGTTAAAACAATATCACCGTTTAAAAAAGAATTGCTAACGCTCGTGACACGTATAGACTATTTAGAGCTTGTTGTTGTTGTATCTTCCAAACGCTCCGAATATTGTACTTTGTTTTCTCGATATCGAGAAACGATACCGTGGTGTTCGCGCTGATATTCTCGATTATGTAAAGACTGCGTTAGAGTACCAAAAAAAAAAAAGAGAAAAAAAAACGTAGAACAAACATTTCCGACGTCACCAGATCTGCTTTCCTATCGAAATACGTCCACGGATTTTCGGGATTTTCGATATGTAAATTTACAAATCCGATTCACCGTACAGAGCGGTGGAGAAAGAACGATAATCTAATGCCCCGGGTATTCCGTTCGGTCCTTTGTAAGGTGGCATTCGTTGAATACAATATTCGGCTTGGTCGGGTGGCAATTCTCTCCTCAGTTCATCCGGCAAGATGTACGGCTGTAAAAATCACCAACGATTCATCGAAACCATCGAAACGTAAATGATTCTGACCGAATATATCATGAAAGAAAAACAAAATAAGTATCCGAACCTTGTCTCCGGCTAATATACGGAAGCTGTCGATAACTTGTTCGGCTGTGTCGGTGTCCGTCGACTCGCGCGTCATAAAGTCCAGGAACGCGTCGAAGTGTACGTAACCAGAATTGTTTGGATCGACGATAGCCAAGATGCGTTGGAAATCGATATCACCTTGCCTGTCCTTTCCGATCGAGTAACCCAAGGAAACGAGACAGGACTTGAACTCGTCGGGAGCTAATCTGCCTGTACGATTTTTGTCGAAGTGATTGAAGCTGCTACGGAATTCGTTCAGTTGTTCTTGCGTGATACCCTGTATACAATGAACACACGTATAAACACACGAGCCTTGTAAATTACCAAAGCGTGTAAACAAACGTACCTTGGAGTCTCTGGTAAGAATTTGGTTTTCAACTTCGTTAATGTTACGATTGATCGAAGTCAAAAGTTGTTCCCAACCGACTCGCAACGTCTCCATCGTGTACTGGGTGTATCGGTTCTCGAATATCATGCCCTCCTGGACAGCTTGGTGAATCTTCTCCAATTCTTCCAGGTGAGCTTTGTATTGATAGACCGCTTGTTCGTATTCCTTCAGACGATGCAACTGATCCTCCAAAGTACCCTGAAGAAAAAAAGAAAAGGTACGCTGTAGCGGATGAATTCTCTTGTTTAGATAGGAAGTTGCGTTTCATTTTTATTCACACCTGAAGACCAAGACCAATGGCTGTAACCGCGTCCAACTGACGTTCTATCCACGGTCCGACAGCATTGGCTTTCTCGGCGAATTGTCGTCGAAGTAATTCATTATCTATTCGCTCGATTAAGAAATTTTATAGGTTTTCTTGTACGAATCGAGTTGTGTAAATCGTTAGAATACTTAATGATTAATTCAACAAGCAAGAACAAAAAAAAGGATACTCTGTTGTTTGCGAAGTTCCGCTTGCAGTGTACCATCACGTTGTGGCACGAGTTGCCTGACATCGCTCCACTTCTTTGTGAGGTCCTGTTTGTAACGACAAACGTTAAAAGTATAATAAAACTGAAGTTTCAACGTCGGCAAATTTGAATTGCTTGAACGCTTTTCTTGGTTACCAATGCGGTGAGGGTGGTGTACGGATTTTCAAGACCACCAGGTATCTGGAACTGTTTAACGATCGATTCAACTTCGCGCACCAATCCTACGATCGAGTTGAACTCTTTATCAGCTTCCCCGAGAGTCGCTTTGAACGCGGCATGAGCGTCCATCAATCCTTGAATCTCTTCCATCGTATGAACGATAAACATGTCCACCAGGTCCTCTCGGGTTCCGTCCAACCAATTGTTGAACGGCTAAAAGATTGCGCAAGAACAAGTTAAATAACTCGAAGGTGTTATCGATCGTGAATCGTAACGTGCTAACGATAAACGAAACTCACAGCAGCGCGTTTGGCAAACTCCAGATGTAGAATATCGATCTTCTCGAGGATACGCTCCGCTTCGTCCAACGCTTGACGTCTGCGTTGGGTCAGAGTACCTAAACGATCCCATTGATCGCAGATTCGTTGACATCTGGCGTTAACGGACGCGCTATCGTGATACTCCAAGGTGCTGAAAAAACACAAACCTTCGTGGTAACGTTTGTTACATAAAATTTCGACGAGCAACAAGTATACAATAGCATTAGGATATTTTTACTTGAGTTCTTGAGCGATAGCAGCTATCTGTTCTACACGATCCTGATGAGCGGCAAGATCGGACTCGAAAGCCTCGTGTTTTTTCTTCAAAGCCTTCAACTCGTTCAGTTTACACTGTCGGAAGTGTTGCGACGTAAGCATCTCTTCCTTTCCTGCGGTCCATTCCTCGTGAGCGTCGGCTTTGTGCTTGAACTTTTGAGCCAGATGCTCGAGACGCTCGAGACGCATCATTTCCGACAACAACCATTCTTCGAACGATTTCTCGGCCAACTCCAGACCTGCGATCAGTTTAAACACATCATCGCGACGATGCTTTTGGCTGACAATTACGGTATCGCGATGTGATCTTACCTTTCCAAGCTTTGTTGATATCAGAAACCATCTTTCCCTCCGTTGGCATGTAGGCAGGCCGATTACTCAGTCTTAACTTTGTTTGTAAAGTATTGAAGTTCGTTTCGAGTTTGGCCTTTTGTTCGACCCGTGGAGGCTTGTGCTTACGGCGATACGTTCTATACTCCTCCAATTTCTTTTGACACCCGGCAAGAGAATTATCGGTCTGACGACTAGCCAGCCAAGGCATGGTTCTTCGTATCCATTCCAACAAATCGGACGCCAAACGCTCGTACTCTTCCATCAACCTCTCGTTCTCTTGGTTCACCTTCAATACCTTGCAAATTCGATTCGCAGCTGTCTCTGCCTACAATGGATAAACGGAAGTTACGTCTCGATTAAACAGAAATCTTTTTTTTTTACTTCTGACTTCGAATGGAGTATGAACATTGATGGACGGCAAGCGATTGGACTCTTACAAAACGTTGTTGGTTAATTTCAAAGTGCAAAACACACACACCTTTTGCGCACCGCTAAAACAGTGGTAGTACGAGGAAACGTAGGTCATCACAGCCCTCTCGTCGGGTTTTGCTGTGGTTCGCATATCTAGAAAAACACATTCGAAGAAACTCAAACCATGCAGTGTTAGCCGAAGATATTTTCTTCTTTCTCATCGAATTTCTGTTTCGTTCACAATCTGACAATGACACGGTAGTTAATATACTATGCCAACAGGGAGAAACGTCTCGTTAATAATTAATAATAGCCAACGTCTGTTTTCCGACAATCGAGCGAGTGAAATTGAATTAACGATGAAAACGCTGTTTAAGCGGAAAAAAAAGCACACGATCGAATCGATATTAGTGAAACACAGGACGGGTCGGTCGTCGGTCGTCATCAATCAAAGTAAGGGAACAACACGCATTTCTTTACGCTGACCTGCTGAGCACCTTGGAACGCGTGGTAGTAGCAGGACACGTACGTCATGATTGCACGCTCGTCTGGCTTGGGTGTGTTGATCAAATCTATACGATATTAAGGGAACATTATAATATTAAGAATTCGTTGTAAGTTCGTGGCAGCTGATTTCCAAAGAAATATTCCTAAAGTAATCATTTCTAAACCTACACGGTCGAAAGGGTGACACGATACTTTGATAAAAAAAATGCTTGATTCGTTCGATCTGAAAAACTCGCAGGAATGTTAACCGCGTTGCACACTCACCATCGGGATCTAACATACGAGGAATGTCGAGATACTTCTCAGCAACATCGAAGGCAGTGTTCAGATTTTCTAATGGATTATCCTTGCTAAGTTTATTGTAATCGATAAGATCGGGACGATGACGGTGGATAAGAGCGCAAAACGCCAGCCCATCCTTGAACGACAGATGAAAGTTCTGAACGTTGACGTTCTTGTAAGGCGCGGTTTTTCGTTGACACCACAACAGAAGACCCTCTTTGGCGGTCATCTCCTCCACGGAGATGTCCTGGATGGCGAATCTCAGAATGATGGTCCAGATCATACCCAAGGTCATCTTCAAATTTCCGTCCACGATTTCTGTAAAAAAACAGTTAAATGAACCACCGATCGAATGATTATCACAAAGACAAGTGATTTATTTTACCTTCTGCTCCGATCGAGACCAGCTTCACGCCTTTACTGGCGATATAATCGAGAGCTTTGTTCACGTTCGCGATCTTGTGGAATCTCATTTTGCCCCTGTCCGGTCTCGGTAGTGTCTCGCCTGAAATCACCTCGAGCAGCAACATCAGCTTCAACCCGTTTCTAAAGTCTTCCTCGATCGATTCGATGGCGGTCCCTGCTTTACGAAGATGCGAATTACACCATGCTGTGAATGTCTGAAAATACATCGAACAAACGGAGAATTGACGTACCGCTGAACATTGTTATCGTTTCGTTGGCTGCCACGCGTCAAAACGTTAATTATATTCTAATTACTCGTATCACGATTACAGGTAACCCACGTGGCAGTTAACGGGCTAAAGACTAAAGATAAACCAAGTATTTTACCCCGTTAGCCCGTTTCAGGTCGTCTTTAATAGGTTCCTCGATCGATCGGTCGATTAAATAACAAAAGAATGTTACCGGCTAAGAAAGAATTTAAAATGGAGAATTGAGCTTGACTGCTGCTTAGCGTATATTTTAGTAACGACCCCAATCCCTCCTGCTATATATATCCTCTGTCCTGGTTCTTAAATCGTGCTTCCTATCGCCCCGGACTAAAGATTTTCAAACCTTTGATACATGAAAAAAATATATAATTACGCGTCAACGCATTTTCGTTACGATTGCAAATTCCAATTACTCGTCTTTCAAACTTCCCGCTCAATATTTTACGTAACAATAGGTTATTCAGGGCCGTATCAAATTTTTCTTTAACCTCCTGCTCCTTTGATCATCCAATAAACCGTTAATTAAAATACTCGAAATACAAACGCAATGGCATAAAATTTGATAAAGGTTAGCATGAACGTTAAAGTACAGTATAAAATCAACGAATAATAAATTATGAAAGACCATTTTCGATTAACAAAAGAAAAAAGAAGAAGCGTTAACGATCGCTAATATTTTGTTCTTTTTTAAAGAAGATATAAAAATCAATGCCAGCGAATGTGATGCCTTTTTTTTCTCTCGCTCTCTCTCGAAACAAAGATATCGAGAGAAAATTACGCAAGTTGGGCGAATCGAGCTCGTTTAGTTGCAAGATGAGCGAAAAGGAGAAGAAAAAGAAAAGATTGCGAGACGAGGAAACGCGAATTTTTCATTGAAAAAGGAAAACACAGAGAGGGAAAGAGAGAAAAATATTGTCTGAAATTTAATACGGGTAGCGTGAAGCGCGACCGGCCAAAATTGGACATGAGCCCACCTTAACATCTACGAGCGCTCCTAAGATCTATTTGTAAAACATTGACTCCTCCCGCGCTGAGCGGCTAAGCATTTCGAAAACATTCTGATCCATTTCACTTTCGACCAGGACATTTAATCGATTAACTCCCTCCTCGTTAAACTCCGTTTCCTTATTTCGAGTTTCAACACGAGTTTGAACAGATTTTTATTCCACATTTTCATCGCAACTTTCTCCCTTTCGTTTCAAGTGGAAATTATTCGTCCAAGTTAATAGTATTCGGAGCAAAATATCGAATCGAAGGATACACGAGTTTCTTGGGGTAAAGGAAAAAGAAAAAAATTATGTCGAATGGCATAAAAACGATAACAGGCTCGGATGAATTCGCTGATAAAACGAACGAGCCGCGATCGCATTTCTCGCGATCGACCGAAATTCTATTTCGAAAGCACGAGTTTATGATATAGATATTTTATTGCATCGTAACGTTCGAAATATAAACGATTTCTTTTTTCTTTTTCCTTTTTTTTCCCCCCTTGCATTACCACGAACTTTCGTTTCTCGCAAGAGCGACCAGGAGCAAAGCTGCGTTACGTAAAAATGTGTAAAACTTTGAAAAAAGAAATCGTATTATGTAAACAAACGATTTTACAATTGCATAGAACAAGCAAGCGTGTTTACGAGGCTCCTCTTTACCTACATTCGTGACTCATTAGCATCCTTTTATAAAGCGAAAGGAATGCGCGACACGTGGCGATGAGTTAACCGAGCGATATAAACAAATGATTTCTATATCACGATCGATCGATCATATAAGGTGAACGAATTACCCTGTATCGTCCACTTGTATATATGTACGTATAGAAGAATTTCGCGCGGCAAACTTGTCCCGCGGACAAGACATTTTTACGGCAACCTTAGCCGCGAGCGTGCTAAAAATAAACGCAGTTAAACATGCAAACGAAACGGCCTAAATACGATGCGCATAATTCAGCTAACCCAAATTCTAAATATCCCGCGTACACGCCCGAACCAGTTAGCGAATTATGTCTATTCTTAAAGCATCCTGGCATTGAATACTATTTATTTTCTTTTCTTTCATTTCGTCTGGGCCGATCACGAAAAACGAGGGAGGATGGTTTATAGCTCGCGGCGACCGACTTGGAAACCTTGTGAAACCTCCTGCTATCATAATTGGCCAATTTTTCTTATTAACAAAGCAAAAATAAAGTAAAAATAGTTAAGTAAATCAGCCACTTCGTTTGACCGAACGCTCCGATTTCTCATTTTCTTAGCGTGTTCCCGGTGCCAGACCTAGTTATAACGCGTCCTTCCCTTCGTTTTACGAGCGACCTTTGCTCTTTCCCGAAATGTAACACGACTTAAGGTCAAAGTACAGAATAAAATACGAGCAGACGAGGGGAGGAGAGAAATTGGCACGTCGGTGTCTGGCCAAACACGTGACAGGCCTTCCACGGTGCAAGCACTCCGGCTTGTACTGAAAAGTAACTAGGCTCGATGATAATTTAACGTTTGGTAATTCTGAAAATAACAGGTTTTTCTTTCTCTGTATCGTGATTTTCCGCTAGAGAAACTTCTCGTGCAAAGATACAGAGAAGTTTGGTTCGTTCCAAAGAGATATTTGCGAGAAAAGCTGGTGAGAAAGTATCGAAGGGTGAAGAGGCAGGTGTTAGGCAGGTGACCGTTGTCCGTGGACAGTCGGCCGAACCGGCACGGTACCGGTTGCGTCTAATAAAACTCGGAACGAGGCTCGTTCACAGCTATCGCGAACGCCGATAATTCTCTAATCAGCTATACCACGTTTACTATTTTTCCTTGTATTATCTTTCGTTTCGTTAGCCGATCTTTATCGTGTGTTGGCTTTGCAAATATCAAGGTTGTACTGTACGACAATTCGCGGAAAATTCTTTCCGCGAGAATACAAGAAAAGTTTATTATTCTAGCATCGTGTTCGTTACGCCGTTCAAGAATAACGGGCGAAAATAAATCTGGAAGGATGGTACGTAATGGAAAACACAACGGTCTTGGGTCTATTTGCGGCCGGGTAGTAGGGTATCAACGAGGCGGACGGAAATGTTGAAAATTCATTCAAGAAAGTCCGGTTACGCGGATATTCCGCGTGTAATTATCGCGCGCGCGTCCGAGTAGCTTGGCCTTTGAAACCGAACCGAATATAATAGTCGGCTGAAAATAGTGGATCACGTGGGAGTCGGTTGCATTTTAACGAGCCGTAATCGCAATAAACAGACGCGTTCGCGCGCACCGTCAACTTTATCATCGCATAACAATCGGCTTAGTGGATACATGCATACCGCGTGTGGGTCACCCGATTCCAATCTAAGATCTGGCGCACAGCCTAAACTCCTCAAAGGTTAACGATCTTCTCAGCTCGCGGCTCCACGGATAAAAATCAACTCCGTTCTTCGCCTACTTTGCTCGATTCGCGCTAAACTCGACGAATCGGATGCGCGTTTCTCCGTCGTATCCGATTTCGGTGAACTTGAACCCGTTAACCAACCATTCTGCATTTGATTTCCAAGCTCGCCAATCCAGGTATATGGATCATTCGCGGTATCAATTTTCTCTGTGTCGTGTACACACTTGTCGACCACCGTACGAGCTTCCCTAGACAAAATTACAATACATAAATACTCGAAAAGTATCACGGTAGAATCGTTAGTCTGTTTTTGTCACTTCTTCAGTGAATTCTTAAACAAAGAAACGTTAAGTTAGTCCGGTTTCTAGGACCAGACAAGTTTTCGGTTTTCCTGGCCAAGAAACGTTGAAAATTGAGTCGGTGATGCTCGCATAACGCCGGTGGAAAGAAGAAGAAGGTCTCTCGAAGACACGGGACGAGACAGAGGCCAAGAGACGGCGAAAAATCCGTGGTACAATAGCGCGAGAGTAAGGTGATATCGTGAAAGGTTAAGCGGCCGGTTAAGGTTGTGGAAGCAGAGCCGATCAGAAGAGGAGGTGGCGGAGGTGGAGGAGAAGAAGGGATGAGGAGGAGAAGGAGGAGAAGGAGGAGGAGGAGGATCCGGGACCACCCTGGCTCTATGATCGACGCGACTTTCGACCGCGTGCGTTATCTATATATATCGTCTATTTATACGATAACGGTCGGGTGCGAGATGCGTGCGAGATGAGTGCGAAAAACGGCAAGGAAAACGTAAACGAGTACGTAGGATCGGCGTCTGCAAAAATCTCTTGCCGAGCCATCGGCGCGTAACTAGAATCGGCCCCCAACCTCGTCACCGCACCTACTGACCAACTACCGATAACGTTAGATAAGCGGTTAACTATAGCCTTTGACCAATTCTTCGACTACGCGCACACTGTGCATTATTCCGATACGTCGTGCAAAACTTTCGTGGCCACGTCAGACCCAACATCGAATTCAAAACAATTCGTTCAAATCCGATGAAATCCATCGGTAGCATAATCGGCCGGTATTTACGACAGCCACGCGATCCCGCGATGATGAAATTTCAGCTCGCAACGTAACAACGGTGCATATAACGCGGTCGTCGCGACAGCATGGAAAGCCGAGGAAAAATGAACTTAGACTTAGGAGAAGAGTAGAACGAGAACTTAGCCCCCGGCGAGTTTTCACGCGACCCGACCCGTTCGTTCGGCGCCAACAAAGAAAAAAAAAAAAAAGTACCTATCACCGTTCCCCAGAATCTTTCGAAAGCCAACCGAGCGACCGAGATTTGACGAGAAATTGTACAGTTAACTGTCCCGTGCCAGCTTCGTTTTCCATTCGTTTTATCGTAGCCGCGCGGACGGGAAACACGAAAAACCGAAGGAGGTGATTATTTCAGAAGACGAAACGCGGTTAGGAAATTTCTCACGTGCAGCTGGTACGGTAAAGGAAAAATATGTATTCGAAGACGAACATGATGCAACGTCCAGTTGATAAGAGGCGAACACTATCAGGTGTATTACGTCGAGATACGTGCCGAAGTGCCGATAAATCGATCGACGTAGCAGAGAAGAAACGTTGGCCACTGTCAATAGAAAGCCAAGATCAACGAATACGCTTTCGTCAGCCGAAGGAATGAATGTCGCTTGCCCCTCAAATATGGGACTCGAATACCTTTCTCACGTTGCAAACTGATTCGCAAGGATTCTAAGGCTAACCGAGAAACATTATTGTTCCCAAAATATTACAGACAACAGACTAAAATTATTGTAAACCGTCGATCGATCAGTCGTCGTGGCGACCAATAAACCCGTTGTTTCTTCGTTCTTCCGCTTTTCATTCGCAAACATGGCCTTCAAATCAAACATCCCTCCATCTTTATGAATCGCTATCGATCATTTATTAGCCGGATCGCTTGGAACCGATTATTCGAGGCTCGAATAACGTCGGCGTGATCGCGCTACTCTGGAATGACTCAATGCTCGATTATTTTTGTCATAAAGTCTGAAAATACAATCTGAAGGGCTGCCGGAGCAACGCCGCGCCTGCGTAACCGAGTCGGAGTCAAGAGCCTTGAGTCCCTGCCAAAAATAAAGAAAACCGTTTTCAACGCGTACTTGAAGTTGTTCTACTTTATCAATTGACACCGCATTAATTCTCCTCGCCCCTCCCCCGTTCGCTCGATTCTTCTCGCATGATTATCGCTTCTCGTTACCGCGAATCGGACCAGCATGCCCCCCTCCGGTTCGAAATCAACGATCCTTTGTAAACGGTGAACGAGAAACGAAACTGACAACGAGGAAATCGAGTACGGTCAACTTTGAAACGCGACGCAACATCGATAACGTACAAACTTTACAGTTTTATTCGTTGTTTCTTGTTTCAATGACCGCAACAGAGAACTCTGATCGAAAATGTCGGTCGATATTGTAAAGCAAGACAACGGGTTAACCCCTTCGCTACCCGTGGCCGACGGAGGGTGCATATATTTTTTAAAATGGCAGTTACTATATTGAATATAAAAATACCTATCGTAAGAATACAACGTCGAAAATCAAATTTGACGAACAAAATTGTTTTCACTGGCGTTCGGAATAAGCTAAACGGAATCGTTTGCTGGCAAGAGTTAAAACGAACGTTGCTCCGATTCCATGAACACTGGTTCGCTGTTAAACAGTAGCTTGAAATACCGATAATACTTTTCGTTGCGGTCACGACAGTCTCCTTCCTCGTACGATTCATCGTTGCTTCGTAACACCAGTAGGTATGTCCGGCTGATTTGAAAATCGCACCGCGCTCCACGAGGAGGTTATGTACAACGATTGGAAAGAAAATCCTTGCTGGCCGTGGAAACGTAAGCAGCTAACGTGGTTGCAACCGGTAACGATCACGCCGGTTTGTCGAACGGCTCGATGCAACAAAAATAACGGTTTTCAGACGTACGTATGGCAAATTGAAGCAGTAAAATGCAACCAGTTCGGAGCCGAGCCTATAACGTTTATACGCTGCGACAAAATAGAATGGACAGTTCTCAGTTGGTGACAGTAAAACTGATGTAAGGATCGTATTGAAACGAATTGAATAATAAAAACTAAATAGGGTAATCAGAGAAGAGAACTCACTTTTTTCTGTTGTTTCTCCCAAGCCGGGTCCAAAAGACCTTCCCTTTCCCACTCTTCTTCCGGCTCCATGTATCCGTCCCCGTAAGCTTCCATGTCGTTCATCCTTCCACGGATATCTCACGTTCCTTTAAACGTAAATAATTGTTCTATGTCACTCGAATACTGACGTGAGCTCGAACGCGAACGATATATTGGACAGACACTTCGGTTACGCTCTCTCGATCGTTTGTAATTACTTTTTCGCTTCCACTTGTCTCGTAACACAAGAAACAACAGTGATCTACCGTATCGCCGGTAACTAACCAGAATTCAAGAAATAGACCAGAAAAAAAACTGTGCACACGAGAGACAGATGAAATAAATTGAAAAGTATAGGAGGAGTACAGAACAACAGAGGGATGAAACGATAATCAAGGATAGTGGATCGGTAAAAGAAATTGTGTGTATCGAAAGTAGTATAAAGAAAAGAGAGAGAGAGGAAAAAAAAAGGTGTACGTTTTGTAATATGAAAACGTACCCGCTAAGTCCAGAAAACGTTCGGTTCGTGTCGTTCTTTCTCTCGCGCTGACCCCTCTGCCACGAGTCTGACACACGATTTGCTCGCCGGCGCACGAGCCTCCCCTCCCACGCTCTCTCCCTCACTCCACTCGTTCTCTCTCTTTCTTCCCCTTTACTCTTCTAGCTCGAGTACACTCACTTTTTCTCTTTCTTATTCTCCCGTATGTACGCTTGCTCATTCGTTCGCTCACTCTCGCTTAGTTCCCTAATTCCGTCCGTACCCCGCGCGTTCAGCACGACACACTGCCGCACACCTAAAGATCTCGTTTCCATGCAACAGCTTCCGTGTCCAACCCCCCGCGACTATGCATGCGCGAGAATGGCGCGAATCGCAAGCTCGATACGATTAGAATCAATAAAAACGATCGTTGTTGTAACCGGTTACCATTTACGAACCAAATCTAATCGTTTCTGCTCTTACCAAATTGTGTGAATTAACGTGTGAAAATGAAAAAAAAAGTGAAGCAATGAAAATCAGTGAAACTGAACATACGTACAAATTTCGAATTGTACGATAATGTTAAAGTAAGAAAGATTATGTGCGATCGAAACCGCTAACAGATCGCAATGATGAATTATAAAACCGGCTACGGAGCTTGAAATGAAGAAGTCTCATTTGAATCAGGAAAATTCGTTAGAAACGAAACGAAATAATTCCGCTGGAACTATTCTAATTTGAAAAACATTCGAAACTTTTAATTTATTTCGAAGAATTTTAAGTTCGATTGCATTGATAACTACGTACCCCGATACATCTGACGAAACTAACCTCCGTTCTTCTTTAAAGCGCGAATCTCGCCCGGAAAGCAGCTCAGAGTACACGAATATATCAAAAATAGTATCAAAGGCAACTAAGACACCCAATTCACCCACACACGATAAAAATAGTACGGTAATCCGTGTGAAATTCCCAAAACAACGAGGGTAACTCCATTCCTCCGAGACTTCACGCAGTGTTGCCAGGAACCTTTAAGTTGACGTCGCCATCTACAGGCAACTAAATCGCCATAAATCGCCACATATCGCACGCAATATAGCCAAAAAAATCGCCAAAAAAATCAATGAATTTTTGTTTAAATAATGCTTTCAAGATAAGTTGTAATTAATATATTGAAGAAATATATCGGAATTAGTATGTTCGCATCCGTGAAGCAATTCGAAGTATGATAAGCAGAATAGTAACTCTTTTGAAGAATTAAGCGCTAACGATAGGTGGCGGGAATTATTGTTTCCGTTTGTTTCTGTAACCGTCGCAAAGATTCGCGAACCTTCGATATACCGATAAATATAAATACGGACTGAACGAGGTTATTCCTCTTTCGTGTCTGCGTCGCATAAACGTACAGCACATGGTATGACTTCAGCCAAAAAAACCTGCATTTTTGGATTATACGAGTCAAGAACTATAAAATGGCAAATAAAAGACAACAATTTTATGTATGTAATCCAAACCGAAGTTCAGCCAAATTGAATATTTATTTATGTACTGTTTACAAAATTGAAAATTGTAAAAACATTTAGAAAATTACATGTTTAATGACGGTTATAGTAACGCACATGGTAAATGGTAAGTCACTTATCAAACGTATTAATTATTTCCAATAAATCATTCTCATTCTCAATATCATTCGCATTCTCAGTATCATTCTCATCATTTTTTTGCTTGTAAACTGTTTTATAATTAAAATCTCTTAACATGGCAGAAGAAGGAATGAAATCTGTACAGCACTTATTATTCATGTAAAATCTCATCCTAATTCTTAATATTGCATCTAACATTGTTAGTAACATTTTATTACGCAATTTTGTTTTTACAGTATTCATGATGGAAAAGACACGCTCTACTACAGCATTACTTGAAGGAAATGACAATAATGTTAAAGCATAAACAGCTAGTTCTCTGAATACAAACCTACCACCTGCATTCTTGAATGAAAAAACAATAGGCCAGAATAGATAACTATCTTTAACAACATCTTTACCAAAGATATTAATCCACTCAACTGTTAATAATTTATTCCATTGATTTTCAATAACATCAAGTTTATTCTTTGAAAGAAATTCCTCAGAAAATGGTAAATCTGTAAATTGTGGTCGCAACATTTGAGACAAACAAACAGAAGGTGACAAAAATTTCAACTGCTGATAAAATTTCAAATTAACTGGTAGCCTAGTTGATAGTTCTAAACACATAGTTTTAATGAAAATGAATGATCTGGATTCAATATCTATCTTCTGATCTTTTGAAATAGTGCTCTTTGCCAATGCATTCTTATAATCTATTCCATAGTCTGCATCTTGAACAGCTAAATATGCTAATTCATTATCTAAATTTTGTAACACTAATTCTAAGCCTCCAGTCATAAAACTAGGTTTTAAGATTTTTCTAGCTAATAGTAATATAAGATCTTTTAAATCATCATAAGCACAACCTAGATCAACATTTGTACTTTGAAACGATGCATTTACATAATTTATTTCACCCAAAATGGGTTTTATAATTAGCAAGAATAAGTAATTTGTAGTATCATTAAGCATACTACTAAGTAATCTAGCTGTGTAACATTTTTCTGAATTTACTACCAAATTAAAATGACTTTGAAGCGTAGAATAATTTTGTAAAAGAACTTTTACTACATTATATCTTGCTAACCATCTTGTTGATGATAACTGAACAAATTTATGATAAGGAACTTTTTCCTTTTTCTTCATTTTACCTTCACAATTCTCTTTCATTATACTAACTTCAACTTCTGTATCACTCTCGCTATCAGCATTTATTATATCCCATGTCTTCTTATATTCAGATTTTCTTAAGGAACTATAACTAAACCAATTGTAGACTTCACGACATAAAAATTCTATATTTGCTGGAAAGTGGATAGCAGCAGCAGAAGCAGCATTATTTAATGAGTGACAAATGCAACGAACTAATTGTAGTGTAGAGTTTCCTGCTTTGAGCAATGTATAAACCGAATGATTTTTTCCACAAAGATTGCTGCCTCCATCTGTGCCTAACCCAATGAGATTTTCAATTTTAAGATTGATTTCTGTACAATAATTAATAATTGCATTATGTAATGAATTAGCATCTGCTTTTTCAATTTGAATTAATCCTAAATAATCAGTAATAACTCTATTTTGTGTAAGACTAAAGTATTTTATACAAAGGCAAAGAAACTTCAATGTGGAAACATCAGTTGATTCGTCGATAATTAAGGAATATGGCTTATTGCCAATATCTTCTATCAGTTCCTTTAACATATTGGGTGCAATGACATTTTTTATCAAATTTCCACATTTTGTTTTGTGTAATTGCAGATCTTTAAAATTTAAAATGTTTAGAATATCAGTCAGGTGATCAACACTCCTTATGCTTGAATGTGCTGCTATATAAACTGCTAGTTTTAAATCTCGTTCTTTCTTTTCTCTTTCTTTAACGGTTTGAACTGTACAAACTTCAGTCATTTTTTGCTGTTTTTTAACATCTAAACTATTTGCTATCTTAAGATGACTTTCGCGAGTACTATGAGTTTGCAAATCTGTAACATGAGCTCTAAGACATTTGCTACATATTTTACAATATGCTTGTTTCTGACCATGTTGATCCTTATTTCTTGTAAGCCAACCTTAATTTTATAAAATAAAAATAAAAAACATTACGAAATTGTAGTTATTATTAGAGCAACTTATACATAGTGGCCCATTTGAAATTTCGCACCCCATTGTTTTCCAGATAAACGGGAAAAGTTTTATTTGAAACATTTTTTTTAAACTAGCTAAAGTTTGGAGCATGGTTAGATGCAAAGCTTCAAAAGGGTCACCCTGTAGTAATTACAATACAGGTAATCCCCATATAACACGGTTGGTACGTTCCATACGTTCCTAAAAAATGCCGTGCTATGCGAACCCGTGTCCGTGTTATAGATATATGAAATGAAGAACTAGAGCAAAAAAGAGAGTTGGGTTCCAAAAATTAGAGAAACATGCTATTATATTTTTATAATTAGGAGAAATATATATGTATATATTCAAGCAATTTTCATCAAAAGTACATTTTCTGTATTATATTTTATAATGTATCTATGTTTTCTCTACTAACGTTATACAATAAAATGTATAGTGTGTGCATCATTAAATAATCTAACTCGTGGCGTATTGTACTGCGGATTACCTAATTTCAAATTTTACTCTATAAAACGTTAAGCATTGTATGGGGATTTATGTAATTCTCGAACCGTGTTACACAAGGATTACGAGTATTATCATGTTCTTTTTTTTATCAAAATAATGAACATTATTTTGAGAAGTTTAACTCTAAACCTACCGACGTTTTATGCGCATTTACTTTCAAGTTGAAAATAAAATAGAAAAATAAATAATTAAATAATGGAACGTATACTAACATATACAGCAAGTCTTTGTGGTGATAAAAATTAACACGCATTTTGATAAAAGCATCGTAATAAATTTTGTGAGTTATAATAAGAAACACTCGATCGATCATTTTGACCGCTTCGGTAGGTTTAGTGTTAAAAAATTAAATTAAGAAAATAAATTTAAGTTTTTAATAAAATAATTTACACTAAACAATATACTAACCTTTTGCCCAAGATTCATTTTCCCACTTTGAATTATAAACATAAACTCTTGATTTTTTTATTGTTGATTTTCCTGACATTTTTTGTTAGTATAAAAATATGCGAAATAAAAATATATGATATAAAAATGGATATATGTAGTTTACAAAATATCTTCAAACTTCGTTTGCTATTACGCCCGTACGCATTAAAACGTGTTAACTATTTCTTTGTTTTACTCCCCTTCTTTTCGAAAATCTATTGTTTTTTGTTTGGGAATCCCACAAATAATCCCAGACTGGGAATCACCTCACCAACGTTAGCCAATGATTAAGTTTTTAACTGTATATTATACTTAATATGTTATATTATTTTTCTAGTAGTTTATTAAATCTACGTCTTTATATTTGAATAAGTAAAATATTGGAAATAAATTTGAATACTGATAAAACTACAATTTCCTTATTATTTGTTACAAAAATAGTTACAAATTGTGCTTTTGGCAGCACTGTTAATCATTGATTTAGGAATTTGATGGTCCTGAGAATAGTCCATAAAAGTAAGGCATAAATCACGACTGAGAAACAATCACACATATATTTATAAATATAATTTAATTTATTACAATTTATTTGTATTATTATTACGTTAATGTCATCTATAAATACAATTTTATATTTATTTCGAGTCGAAAGTAAAAATTATACTACGAATAATGTTAGAAATAACCAACGGAACGGCCATATAGCCCAAAAAATCGCCATCGCCACATCTAAAAATTATATCGCCAGCATAAGCAAAAAATCGCCATTTTGGCTACAAATAGCCAGACCTGGCCACCCTGACTTCACGGACATTCGGGCATAAACATCTTTTATCTAGAACGGCGACAATTTTATCGATAAGATTTTCATTTTTTACATTTCTTCCTACCTTCTTCATTCGTGTTTATCATAATGTTCTCCCCTGAAAGAACATTGTTCTAGTACTGGTAAATTTTTACACATTTTTATGGTTACAATATTTTCATAATTTAGTAAATCGTCGTTTAATAACGTATATAAGATGAATCGATGATAGAATTCATCGTATTTCATTAAAATTACCTATTTGTTATTAAATAAAAGAAAATTTAAGATATCATATTTAATTTATTTACAAGCGATTGAAGTTTGTGATGTTTGTCGACGGTGTCGCTGGATGCGACTGTGGACTAATACTTCCCGTCTGGATATTCTAATTACACTTATGTATTATACGTTTGTGTACATATAGACCGTACACATAGTAGCGTAGACGGAATACATATGAATAACTTTGAAGTTTTAAGAAATGAGATACCTTTATGTTTATTATCAGCTTTTGCTTGTATTTTGTGAAGATTTTCTGAACAATACAGTTAAACGTTTCTTATAATTTATATATTTGGATAAAACAATATCGTGTCTTTACTCTCAGAGGTATTTTTTCTCACCAGTATTTATAGTCAACTTTTACGAGGAACATTAGCCTTCGTAAAACATGTAAAAGAATATAACTAATTTTACTAATTTATTATTGCGAGAAGCTATTTATAAACTGCTGTCGACTAAAATATTGAAGATAACCTTACCGGTAAAATGGCATCATCCCTATCAGGTAGTCGAAATTTTCTATAATGTAACCAATGTCTTCTCCCTGTATCTGTAGCATTGTTTGCTGACAGTTTGTTTTCTTCTCCTTTTCTAGCGTATTGGGTAAAATTTTTCAAAGGCGCAGGATTTCCTCAAGATGTAGCCACGAAGCATGCGGTTGTATTTTCTAATAATCGTATTAAACCAGACATGTTGCCAGATTTGGACAAGCCTAGTCTCAAAGAAATGGGAATAACGTTAATGGGAGATATGATCGCCATTTTAAGGTATGCAAAAAAAGTTGTGGAAGAAACAACTTGCGAAAAATTCCTTGTCGATACGGAAGATAACATTGGAGTACCTAAACCGATGATTAAAAAGGCGGTGTCTAAAACATCTACAAAAGCGGTGACCTCTAAAATTAAACCAGATGCAGTACCTGCAAAAAAGATACTTAAAGTTCCAACTACTTTGATAAAAAAGGCTACGTCTGTTAAAAAATCAGTCGCACCACCAGGTGAAAAAATCACAAACCTTAGCAATCAAAATAAACAAAACATTCTTAAAAGAAAATTAGAAGATGAAGATCAATTTGATAGCGATGAACATAAATGGAGCGAAGTACCTAAGAAAATAAAATCTCTGGATAATAAAGATGACACGGTGGAATACACCATGATACTTCCGAAAGGATCGACGTCTAGAAGTCAACAGATTCTAAAAAAATCTATTGAACAGAAGCGAACTGTATTTGATAGGTTAGGCGACAGTTCTGTAACTAGCACTACAAATCTAGCTGAAACGTCGCCGACGTTTAACATAACGGGGTTAGGGAAAGATATTTATAAAAGATCTGCAAGTGTTTTTAATCGATTAGGAGACAAGGACGCCAAAAAAGATAATATTACTCAGGGGGGAATATTAAAAAATGGTACAATTAGTACAGGAATATTAAAAACTAAAAGTCCTAGCTTAAGGACTTCGATTATTACAACAAACAAAATTGTACCGAAAAATATGGGCACAATGCGGGCTGATCAAGAGGCGAGTAAAAAAATTATTTCAAACAATGTTTCACAGTTAAGGAAAACAACTAAGAAGATTTCTTTTAACAACACGTCTTCGAATGACACGAGAACAATAACATCCAATGTTATATCTGGAAAATTAGGTACATGATTCAATGCTGACGTTTTCATTCTTTGCATTTAGGATCTTTTTTTGCAATTTTCACGTATTCATGTATAATTTTTTTTTTCCAGCCTCCGAACGATTAACTTCTATACCGGCAAAGGCGCGTTTAGGAGTGATTAAAACAAATGGCGCTAAACAAGTAACGTTTGATAGAATCGCAACAGTAGCGCATGTGAAGAAACCGGATGTTTTTAGTCGCCTTGGAATTTGAAAAATTATTTACATTAATTTTGTCTTTATCTTATTAAAATTGATATGTATGTTTGTGAGTAAGAGCTCTTTGTACAAAGTTAAATAATTTACCGTGTAAAATGTAAAAGCAAAGCAAGGATTGATTATTAAATTATGTTGAAAATAAATATTAAATATAGATATTCTATCGAAACACTTATCAATATCACTCAGCAAATTACAACCAAACATTTATTTTAATTTTTTATAACATAAATATTATCGATGTGCAATTTTTGTAAGTAAAACGTATATTATCTTTTTTATGTATAAAAATTATATTTCTGACATTCTTTTACAACAAATTTTTATATAAAATTTGTAACTAATGAAAAGTTATAAAATATTCAATCAACAGGGTGGTACATAATATTTTGATTTGCATAATCTTTAAATCATGCAATTGTATTACAAAATAACTTAAGATAAAAATATACAAAAACCAGTGCGTGTACTCAAACCAAAATATATCATTACAATAAACTAAAATCGTTACACTTCTTTTCCCCAAAAAACTGTAAAAATACTTTTCGTTTTTTCTTTTTAAATATAAATATTACAAAAAAACAAAGAAACTTTTTTTTACAATATCTACTCGTTTTCATTATAAAGTACAATCTTTAACGCTCTCGTATGATTTTCCACGACAAAAAATTATGCATAATTTGGAGAAAATTACAATCTCTGGCATTGCAAGACCGCTTGTAATCAATATTATGTAAGACAAAGACCTTTTCATCCCGTATTTCACTCTTCGATTTTTCAATTACCACAAAATTCGATCAGTGGATGGAATGTTCTGTATTGGCAGGAATATCCTCAGGATATGGCTGAAAATTTATTACCGAATATTCAAAAACTGTATTTAAACACTTTCCAATCACCTTTACGAAGATATCAATGCATCCATACTCAACCTGCTTACAATACCACGTATATTTAAATACGAAAGGGGGTGATCGTCACTCCACGTACGCTTCCGACAACTAACTGTACTCGCTCCAAAATACTACGTTAACCATTAAGTACAGCGTGTCAGGCATGCCAGACTTCAACTACATGAAACAAACGAATCGCAGTTCAATGTAAATACAAATGCATCGGCAGTGTATGTAATAATTTTAAATTTACATTCGGACTGAAATTTTTAGATTCACAAAGTAATACTGGCGCCCACCTTATTGTTTCATTCTTCTTAGAAAACTTCAATGCCAACATGGTACTATCCTGTAAAAAACAATAATTACAGTTTCAGAGGAACAGAAGTGGTACAATTACATACAAATAACAAAAAGTTTAGCGATATTACTAAAATCAGACACGATAAATGCTCCTTAAAAAAATAAATGAATAACCAAAAATTGAGTTTCCTATCACCTTTCAAAAAATAGCAATACAACTTGTACTAAAATTACTTTATACCAGCGTATATTACTAGTTATGAGTTTTAGAAACTTTATCAATATAAAAAATTTATTATTTATAAAATATATAAACATATGTGCATATGTATATGTATGTACATATACACATATACACACACAAGTATGCATATATCTGTATATTATGTTATACGTATACACTAGTGTATATATCTCTATAAATATATATGTATATGTATATTTATGTGTATACTAATAACGCAACTTTCGCTCCATACGAAAAATAGTTCTACGATGCTTCTTCCACAGGCAGCCCTAATCGTTGACATTCATTATCTTGATAGATCTGAAAATACAAACACATCTACTATTGTGTATGAAACAATTTTTTGTATTACGAATAGTACTCGTAGAAGAAAACAGAAGTAATATATTACTTTCTTCGAGTATATACACTCCACTGATCGAGCAATCCAGAATCTTTGGTTTAACCCTTTTCACAAGTACTTCATCTCCAAGTGCAGTTATAGCAGTTACGATCAGTTCCCCCTTCAATTCATTCCTGCGTTTTTACTATTTAAATGACAGATAGAACAAAACTCCAGGGATACTTTATCTGAATTCACATGAAGACAGATTCCAGTATTATCTAGAGTTTCAGATATTTCCTCTTCCGTGAAAAGATTAGTAGTATCATGCAAACTATCCACTGTATTCATAATTTCGTCGCATTTTGGTAAATCCTCAAATATATTCATGTTGAAAGTAGACAACTGATCGAAATCAATACCGATGGTATCGGTATCCTTTTTCTCCTCTATAGGGGATAAATCTGTTTGCGTAATTGGTAACATACTATCTAAATCTTTTACATCATCCATATATCCATTTTCTGATATTGAACTTGTACTTGAAGTTATTGCATTTATTGTTTCGCCATTCTGCGAGTTGCTCTTCGCGTCAACTGTAGGATTTTTGGAAATAGTGTAAGTATGATCAGAGTCTAAACAGGATGAAAAGATTTTGTGAAAGTTGGAATCCTTACATGTAAACTGTTTCCTTGGATTAATATGACATTCGTTGCTTTCATTCTCAATTGTACCATTTTCTATTAACGGATCGTTATTAATATTTGTAATAAATATGTTACTATTCTGAGCATTTAATACATTTTCTTTGATATTTGTGTAACACGTGCATTTATATTGCGTATCCGGTTCGTTGGAACATTCAGAACTAGAATTCTGGTAGAGTGAATTCTTTTTCTGTGCATTAATTTTACAGAGACCGTCGTTGATAGTTTTTAGCAATGCCGTAATACTACTATTATTATTCAACACGCTCTTCAAATAAGCAACTTCGCCATTCAGTCTTTTAATATCAATGCTCTGTTTTTTTATAATGTTAACCAGATTTTTATTTTCTTTCTGATAGAATGAAAGCTTGTTTTCTATTTTTTCTAAATATGCTTTCTTCTTCAGTCTATTCTCTCGAGCCATCAAAGCGTTTCTATTAAGGCAGGGCCTCTTAGAAGGTCCTCGCCCTCGTCTCCGTGGCTCCGCAACAATTTCATTTTCGATGGTAGCAGGTTGTTGAGCATTCCTTAATGACTCTCTCAGTCTTATCTTGTACTTTGATTCGTACTCATCATCTTCTTCCGTCGAACTGTCCCACTTGATATTACTTCTCCGCAATTTTCCTGACATTGCTGCAAGTACAAACATAGTATTTGTCAGCTAAATTTTTTGTAAAAATAGTTTCAATTATAAAAACAATTTATAACTTCACTACCTACCTAAAAAATAGTATTTCACTATCTATACAACCACAATATGCGCAATTTTTCGCCTTAATTTTGTAATTACGTCATAGTACACACAAGACCAAAAGAGTTACTTCTTTCTAAACTTTGATGGTGTTCATAGTGGCGCCACCATAAATGTAATATAATGATAACAAACTCTAATTTATTTTCTCTTATCACCATTAATGTTTTGGTACAAAATAAATTTTTCATAATATCTGTTGTTTTATGAACTGTTACGCATTCAAATACCGCTGAAAACCTATACACGTGAGATTGATAAAAATGGAATCGAGTTTCTCGACCGCCGAATGTAATTCATGGCTAACTTTTATCTATAGATATAATTAAAAAGAGCGAGGGAGTCGAATAAAATAATACGTAACTGTACGTAACGTATACATAACAACGAAGAATCTGTCTTTAATTAAAGATGCAATTTGAACAGTAAAAACACGATGTTTTTAAAAAATCCTAAACTGATCCCATACTGTGGGAACAGAATTATTTTATCACAAAACAGTTTGTTAAAAATCTCAAAACGCAATGGTTACTTAGTACTGTACGTATATTAGATTCACTGTATATATTCAAAATGTAGATTATGTATTACGATTTTTATTTTAATAAATAGGTTTATACAAAAAAGAAATTAATTATATATACATATTAATAACTATCTTTAAATCATGTAACATTTAACCTAAGTGTTCCAGAAATCGGAGAAGATTTGCCAGGAAAATATCCTTTACTGAAGGAAGATAAAAGTCCGGAATTCAACAATATTACAATAGAAAAATGTGTAGCTGCGATTGGAAGACAAACATTAGAATTTGAAGAAGCAATTAAAACTATAGGAAAAAAGATAGAAAGTAATTTTATTTAATGTGTACTATCATTTTTCAATACACATTAATCGTTTGAGTTTTTCATTGTTAATTTATAAACTACATTTTAGGTGTTGATAATGTTTCTCCAGATGTTCTATTCAAAAATGTAATAAATCCTATAGAAGAAATGAGTACCTCGTTAAATAGCACATGGGGTATCGCAAAGACATTGTACCTAGGAAATCAAAGTAAAATGCCAACAAAATATTATATAAGTATTAATAATCGTGCTAGAAATGCTGCGTCCAGCAAATACGTTAATAAACCAATTTATCAGGCTTGTAAAAATATTATAAATAACAAAGAAATTAAATTGACGAATGAACAGAGGAGAATTTTAATAAAATACATATTGGAAGGAAAATTGAATGGTCTAGAATTATCCGAAAAAGGAAGATTTAAATTCTCAGAACTTATGTTGTTAATGTTTCGTTACATTGATGAATATTCAAGAAAATCGCAGGTTGGTAATTATAAGTAAACTCTAGTCCTAAATGGTGTTTAATTTTAACATATAATTCTTTGTAGGTAGCTGCAAATAAATTTAGTTATACAATAAGAGACCCTAAAGTGGTGGAAGACTTTCCGGAGGAAATATTAAAACGTATGGCAACAGATCCTTCACAGTATAGCGTTGGTCCTTGGATGCTAACTTTAAATCCTGCTGTCTTAGATCCGTTTATGAGTACGAAAATATAATGAATGTATTCCAAAAGTGCTTTGCTTTCCGTAATGTTTAAAATAATTATTTCTTTTTTCTTTTTATCGTGGTCCAATTAGAGTATTGTTCTGATCGTACTTTGAGATACAAAGTTTGGGAAGCAAATGTTACCAAAGCATCTGTATTTCAAGATAAAATGTTGCAAACAAGCGTAGCATTAGAACAAATTCGAGGGAAAAGACAACAACAGGCAGAATTATTAGGATACAAATCATATGCTGATTTAAGTATGGAAACTAAAATGGCTGCTAACGTGGAAAATGTTTACTCCGTATTAGATAGTTTACTGGCTACAGGTAAAATTTTTACCAAGGTTTGTCGTTAAGTAAGAAATATATAGTAATTCGATTGTTTTCTACAAAAGCTCGTCCTGCTCAAGAATATGAAATTAAAGAACTTAATGAATTTGCAAACAAAAGAGGTCTAGAAGGTATAATTTACCAATGGGACGTGGAGTACTGGGGCAGAAAACAGCTGCATAGTATATGCAAGTAATTAAGACACAAGTTTTTGTTGTTGTTGTGAAATTTTGCATAGTACTACTCAATTTTGACGCCATTTTCAGACATAAAGAAGAAGATTTAAGAAACTATTTTCCATTACCGAAAGTATTATCAGGACTATTTGAATTGATCGAAATGTTATTTAACATAAAAATTGTTGAAAACAAGGAACAAGATGTTTGGCACAAAGATGTTCGATTTTTTCATATTTTTGATTTGAAAAGATCAAGTACCGACCCAATAAGTAGTTTTTATTTAGATCCGTACGCAAGAGAAGATGAAAAAGGTCGAACATCACAAGATGAAGCTTATATGGTACCGATACATAATAAGAGTAAAATATGCAATATAAAACCGTTAGCTGCATTAATATTTAATTTTCAACCATCAGTGGGCACACAACCTTCTTTACTTTCATTGGAAGATCTTCAAATTCTCTTTCAAAAGGTAAACTTAACACACAGAGAAATAACACTTAGGATTAGTGCTTGTTTTTCTATATTATGTTGTATTATTTAGGTTGGACACATGTTACAACATACGTTAACAACAGTGGAATATTCTGACCTAGCTGGACATTCATTTGTAGAATGGGACGCGGCATTTGTTTCACAATATTTCCTTGGAAATTGGTATATTTTTTTAAATGTTTCTTTCGTTTTTTTTAAATACCTGTTTTGTGTATATGTAAAGATTTTTTTTTTTATTCGTCGCCAGGTTATACGAACCATTTGTTTTGCAACAAATTTCCAGTCATGTACATACAAGAGAACCGTTACCTACTGAAATGATTGAAACAGTGAAAACTATGAAAACGCATTTAACTGGTTATAATCTATGTAAAGAGATGTATTTATCACAATTCGATTTAGAATTATATTCTGGGTAAGATAGAAATCTTACATGCATTTGTCAACGGTAACGTTAAATAATTTCATGCTTTTTATTAAATTTGCAGAGACGAGTTCTGGAATAATATAATGGGTCGTTTATGGAAGAAGTACTTTGTAATTCCACAACATAAAAAAGATTGTCATATCTGTTCTTTTGATTCTATTTTTTCTGGACATTTTCCAGCTTCCTATTATAGGTAAAATTTAGTAAATTAAACAAGATTAGTTTATAGACACGTTTACTGATTCAAAATATTTGAAGATTTTCGAAAGCAAACAATCTTTTTCTTATTTCTAGCATTCTTTGGTCAAGAATGATTGCAGCTGACTTGCACACTGCTTTCCAAAGTACACCTCCAAACAATAAGGAATTATTACAGGAAGTTGGCAGTAGATATCGCGAAACGTTTTTAGCTGTAGGCGGTAGTTATCCTGCGAATGAAGTTTTCAGAAAATTCCAAGGGAGAGATCCTAGTCCTAAAGCACTTTTGCAAAGTCTTGGCTTGGATGTAAAAGCGCATATGTTAGAAACGACGAATGAACAAATACAAAAGGAGCAATGAAATACATAATTTATATAAAAATAAACGATGAGCGATTTGATTTCTTATCATAATAAAAGTTTATTTGTGCTTAGATTCATGATTCAATAATGAAATTAAATTTTAATGAAAGTAAGAATTCGAACTTTAGTATTTTGATTAAAAAAAGAAAAAAGGTATTTTTGGTAAGAAATGTTGCATTTTAAATAAAAATGTAAATTATTTATTTTGTTTATGATTATACTGCAATTATCATTTGTAATTCATAAAAATGCAGATAATTATGCTTTAGTAAATACTTGAAAGTTCGAAAAAAGAATTTTAATGTACATCATTTTTATACACTTATCTATAAAATATTGTATTACCACACAAAAGTGTTTATAACTCAAGTATGTGCACATTAAAACTTACACATAATGGAATCTGTTTTATCTACAACCGTGTGTACATGGACATACATACCAATTACTATTATTAATAATTATGGAATTAAACTAACTGTAATAATACAAACAAAAAGAAAAATTATTACTATCCAATAGCTACAGGTACGATCCTTAACGCTAATTGTCTGTACTTGACGTGTCTTGTTGATCAGCGATTCGTCTGTTCTATCCATATGATCGGCTAAATTATCGATTATTTCTATACACAAATAGAAAGATTTTGAAAGCATTACCTTTTATGTCTCTTAATTCATTATAAGGTTACATAAAATTTATTTTAATTTACCATTTTGGTGATCTACTTCGCTGCTAATAGTTTGACCAATCTCCTTTTGCCTTGCAATAACTTTACACAATTCTTCTAAGCCTTTATCTTGCTCTATGAAAGAGAAAAGTAAAAGTAAAAAATATTGAAACTTGTAGAACAAAAAGAAAAAATATTGGTGTACCTTGTAAAATTCTGTCTTGTCTAGTCATAAGATCGGTAACAGACATTTGCGTATCTAGAGGTTTTTCATCGTCATCTGCTGCCCAAGAAGTGGTACCTCCGTCCGCAAAAGCTGATGCACCTGATGTAAGTAAATTTATCCGAGAAGACACAAAATCATTTGTACGCGCATCGTATAACTTTTGCAACTGTACATCTCTACTTTCTAATAATTCTATCTGGCGTGTTCTTCGTTCTGCTTCTTCAATGGTTCTATATATCTTTGTATTTTAAGGAAATAATGTTATTATTAAAACAATAACGCATTTTATGTTTGATTAATAAACAAAAGGATACATAGTTTTAGATCGTAACGCATCATCTATTTTAGTTTTCAGTTGTAGAACTTCCCTGCTGTATTGTTTTAAACGAATCCTTATATTTGCAGATAAACTTGCATATGTTTGCGAAATTTTTGAATGTTTATTGCGCGTAGTAAGCTGTTCCATGATCTCTCGAAAAAGCTTTTCGCAAGCATCGTATTCTGTTAACCTGATGAATAATTTTTAAAATTATCTCTATTAAAATAAAAATGTTTGAAAATAAACGAAACAAGCAAAAGTAAAATTTATTATTTTTACCAAGGATCGTTGTCTTCGATATAAACCAGTGCCATCTTTATATATAATGTAAAATATGATACTTTATTTAAATGTCAATGTATCATTCACTCATGTCAATGCTTTATAGGAAAATGTTAACTGTCAAGAGAAAAATAAAATTTAAATTTCAAATGTTTTCTATATGACAGTTAGGTTAACGTACAACTTCAATCGTATACACTCAATACGAATATGCCAGTATGTAGATTAAATGAGATTCGACAAAATAATATAGAGAGAAATCATGAAATATTATTCACTTCGAGAAACGATTTATTGGCAAAAATGTTATAATAACATGATCATGCATAAGGCATAAGCGCATGCGTTCGATAACGATAATTAAACAGAAGTATGGTGGGGAGGATATTTAACGTAAAGGAGAAGGGAAAAAGAGATCGTGTGTAGGAAAGAAAACCAAAAAAAGAAAGATTTACGTGTGCAAGGAAGAAGAATATATATCGTAGTGGCAAGACCAGTTATATTTTTATTGTCGAGCATATTTCGCGGAGTTGTTTCTGAACGTGTGTGTTTGACATCCTGAAAGTCGGAAGAAAAAAATTGCAGAAAATGTTGGGTAAAAGTGATACTCGGTGATCCTTGTTGAAGAAACATACAGTGAAGGGAAAGAAATTTGGTGGATTATTCAGATTATCTTCTAGAAGGTCACGAGCATCGTTAATCGTTGCGTTGGTAGCTGTTTAATTGTAAGTGGAAAGGGGAACCTTTAAGGAGCTCGATCATAGAGGTCAATACAAACATAAGCCATCAAGGAAAAAGGAGAACACATACAACGAGATAGTTGGAAGAGATTGCACGTATGCTACAGTTGTTCCAAGAATCCTACGAATGGAGCACGGGTGCGTCCACGAGACGAAATTTTGCGCACGAATGGAGTACCGTTGTTATTGTTGTGTATATTGATTTTTAACGCGCGAGCTATAATTTCGACATTTATCCCGTATTACGAATAAATGGTACTTTCTGTTTTCCTTTCCTTCGTGACTGTGATTAAAATGAACTCTTTTCACGTCTACAATTATTTTTCTTTTCCTATAATTACACAAAATTATTATCATTTGCAACGCTAATTTTTCTTAGATTAAAATATGAGTAGTGCAGTGGCAATGGAATCACCTACAACTGTGAACACTTTGGTTGACAATATGACATCTGTGATTTCTGAGAAGGAAGTAGCTCCGATATTCTTACAGACAAGAGCTGCTCAAGGTATCGCCGGTGCATTTGTTTGGGTTGCATTGTTTTTAACTTGTCAACAGGTATTTTACAGTAAATTTTTCAAAACATCTTATGTTGATCAAGATGGTAAAAAATATTATTTCAATTTCAATTTTTCTTTGCAGATATATCAACATTTAAGGTGGTATACCAATCCAACGGAACAGAGATGGATAGTGAGAATTTTATTTATAGTCCCAATTTATGCGACTTATTCTTGGGTCTCTCTAATATTTTTTAACAGTGAAAGTTATTATGTTTATTTCTTTACTGTACGAGACTGTTACGAAGCATTTGTTATATACAATTTTTTGTCTCTATGCTACGAGTACCTGGGCGGCGAAGGAAACATTATGTCCGAAATACGTGGCAAACCTATTCGCTCCAATTGCCTATACGGAACTTGCTGTCTAGTTGGGAAAACATATACAATTGGTTTTCTTAGATTTTGCAAACAAGCTACTTTACAATTTTGCTTAGTGAAACCAGTAATGGCATTTATTATTATATTTCTTCAAGCGTTTGGCCATTATAGAGACGGGGATTGGTCTCCGGATGGAGGCTATATTTATGTAACCATCATTTATAATATCAGCGTATCTCTTGCCCTTTACGGACTTTTCCTTTTTTATTTTGCTACAAGAGATTTATTAACACCATTCGAGCCTGTTTTGAAATTCTGTACTATCAAGAGCGTTATTTTTCTCTCATTTTGGCAAGGTAATACCTGAAATTGGTTTAATTGTACTCGATGTATGTTAAATACAAGTCCAAATTAATTTTATTGTCTTTTTTTAGGAGTGTTATTGGCTATCCTTGAGAAAGCGAATGTAATTTCTTCTATAAATTTAGGCCAACCGACCAGCGCAGGCACAGTTTCTGCTGGTTACCAGAACTTTTTAATTTGTATCGAAATGTTATTTGCCGCTATAGCTTTACGTTATGCGTTCCCTTATCAAGTGTATTCGGCTGGTTGTGTTACGGATTCGAGGGGGAGAAGCGTAACAATGCAAAGCATTAGTAGCAGCTTAAAGGTATGTTAGGAGTATTTTTAAATTATTCGAACAATTAAACAATCGGTTCAATTTACAAAAACTAAAAGTGACTGGTCTAATTTATACATAGGAAACTATGAACCCAAAAGATATAATGACCGATGCCATCCATAATTTCCACCCACAGTATCAACAGTACACCCAATACAGTTCTGGTATGTACAACTTAATTATTTTTATAAATATTGTATTTATAATTCTTCACTTAATTTACCTAATTAATATGTTCTCATATAGCATGTTGTAGTAAACGAATGAAATTTAAAACCATCCATGTTTCATTGTTCATTTATATTGATTTAAATTTAAATGTTACTGTTTCTTTTAAATGTGAATTTTAAAAAAGCAAAAGGTATGATTTAAAGTTTAAAAAGCATTAAAAGTATTTTGATAAAAACATTGAAGATTTAAAGTAATAAATGAATGTAATCTCGTTTATCGTGTTGCTTCGATTCCGAATTTTGGCTTTTTATGCACTAAATAAGCATTATTTTACTGCATTCGCATCTTTCAATACACTTTACTGCCAATTACTACAAAAATAAAGTAGTATAAATTCATTTATATTTATCTTTTGCAGTTAAGTTACAGGGTTCTTTCAAAAATGAAAAAATAATCATTTTTATCATAAATTTAACAAACATGTGCCACCTAAAATAAAATTCTTTGAAGGCACTTTCTTTTTATTGTTTTTCAGACGTTAATACCAACTTGCCGTATGAAAAACTATGAGAATGCAAGGCATCGGTTGTTTAATTTCAAGAAATTGGACATCAAACATTTATATAATTTTAAACGGAAAATGAAAAAATTTTTAATACCATAGTTTATTAAAACTGTTTACTATACAACAAATTTACTTGATAGTTTAAGTTCAAATTAAGTTGCAGGATGAGCAAAGTATTCTCCGCTCAATTTATGATTTAAGCTTTAAAGTAAAATCAGTATACGTATACCTATGATTTATTTGTTCATTTTGCAGTTAACAAAATCTACTATACCATAGAATTTAAGCATTTAACAGGGAAGCTCTTAGAGTAAAGTGTAATTTCATAAAAGCTTTCTGCTTTCTAATAAATGCAAAAGACAAATAATAATTGATCGCTATTCTGTGGCAGTATTGTAATCGCGTATTATTCTATCAACAAATCAAAAATTACTAAAGAATGTATTACCATGATTGTTATTAGTATTATTTTGTAATGCTTTTATATCTGAAACAAATAGCATGTAAATATTTGACAATTCTTATTTGATTTAGCATGTTAATATAGCGCTCTATTTTTTCCACACATATTTTTATTAATTTTCACAAAATTACCAAGTGTGAAGTTATTATTTTTATAACATGCATGAGCTGCAAGATTAATAAAAATAATTGCGTTATCCATACAATTATTGTAATGTGAAAAGAAAGAAAAGCAAAAAAATAATAAAACGGTTGTAGATTACACTGTGTATATAAAAATGTTAATATTATTTACATATGAAACTGTACATAGCCCATAATCAACACAGTTAATGCATATTGCTTTGGATAAAAATTAAAGGCAAAACATAAGCATGGTTTTACGGTGTCTGTTGAATGATCGATCTATCAATTAGTGTTGGTTTCGTCAGCGATAATACGTGATATAATGTAACAATCAGGAGCTCCCAAAGGACAACGCGGTATGCGGATATCCAGTTTTGATCCGGACGATCCACAGAATATGCCGATACCACCACCGCAAAGACGACACACATCTCATCAGCGTGTTGCTACAATTTCTCAGAATTACAACGAGAAAACAATGCTTTTGAGCAGTGACGATGAATTCCAATAGACACGAATAATGGGACTGTGAATAAAATGGAAAAAGTGAAGCCGAAAAGAAATGAAACGGTACATTAACGCGTTGCACTTCCATGACGTTGAATTTCAAAGAAACATTACGTATATCATTAAGTTGATTGTACATCGTTGGGTAGGAACTTAACTCGCTCACAGAACAAACGACAGATAAATAAACAAACGATGTGATGTTAAAAAATCATATATCACGTCATAATAGTTCCATAATGTTGCATTCATGTTAATACGTGTATTATGTTACATCATGTAAACATAGCATAGAAGATATTTATTTTAATATGCTGAACATAATTAAGGCATTGTTACCTATAGAAGTGGTTCTATCATAATAACATAAACATGTTTTTCTTTCTTTTTTTCCATTTAAAAAGTAATTTTATGTTTCTCAAAGAAAGGCACTGTATAGTACTTAATGTTTGACTACTCATAAATGGGTTTGCTGCATTACAATGGTTAAACAGTATTTTTTACATCTCGAATAAACCTTATACAATGTACGTTTAAATACCAGTATCTCTGATTTATACATTGGATTAATGTGATTTTGTCGATGAAGAATATTTATTTTATAATATACATTTACACACGTCCAAGAATTATGTATAAAAGAACCATAAAAATCTTTGCGTCCTAGATTAAAGAATCAGTGAATGTATATATCGTTAAAATAGAATGTAACAATTCAAAGATTAAAGAACATTCATTCAGTGCAATTATCTTATCCACGTATAAATACTTAATACTTAATGTTTTTGTGTCATTAATTTTGTGTGCGTGAATATATAAATTATAAATTATGTGTATATATCCACACACACATGTAAATAGTTTAACATTTGGTGCTTTGCATCTTGTTGAAAATTTGAAGAGATTGAAATAGACTTTAATCTTGATCATAATTGAACTTTATTTTCTATATAACAGAATAATTTGTGTATACATAAATAGTTTTATGGAGAGAGTACATTATTCTGCTCCGCGAAATAATAATAAAATTCATTTGTTAAAAAGTAAATCACTGTTTTGGTACAATTAACAATTAGCGTTTTACATTCTTATCAATAAGCTACTTATTATAGTAAATATTTATCGTAATAAAGATTAGTGAAAGTGACTTAAATATGCATCGCTTCAACAGAGAAAAAGAAAAAGTCAAACATTTGTCCTATAAAAGCATTATTTATAATTGCATCAAAACATTGAAATATTACAACTATCGGTGAAAAAATAATTTAGCATTTTATTGACAGCCTTTATTTTGGCAGAGTGTGTATGTGTCTGTCTCTGTGTGTGTACGCGCGCGACATATCTGTATATCTGAATTCATTCCGCGCAAGGTTCATTGTACTTATTTTACCAACCAATCCAGTACGTATCTTTATTGGTTACAATTTTTTTCCACCCGTGCCAAGGTGATTCCAAGTCCTGTTCTAATAACAAATTGCTATACGGTTCTTTCTTCGATGCCACTCTACTCAACTGTTCGTCTTTTGCTGAATAACTCTTTGAACTTGACGCTTTGTGTCGAACAGATAAAGAATTTTTATCTTCATTTTCAATATCCTGGTACTGTAGATTATCATCCATGTACACAACAATATCGGTTTCCTCGTTTGCATATTTATCGTATTTCTCAGTAACATTTTCTTGAAGTGATTTATCATTAAAGTTCACAGAACAGTTTCCTTTGTTCAGGTTATTAATATCCTCGTCGCTACTGTTACAAGTTATCGGTTTGAATCCTATTGATCTTAAACGAGCAATTTTTAAATCGTTATCTGGAATGTTAACAGGAACAAATGCAGATGTTCTCTCCGATGAAGATCTGCTACGCTCTTTTGTACTCGAAATATCATTAGCAGACAATGTTGCGCCCGGATTGTTAGAATTTCTTTCATACGATGTATGATTTTTATTGGACAGAGGTGTGTTATTATTTTTCGTTTTATCGTCTAATTTAATAACTTCATATACATTAGATTTCGTGTCTTTAAGTTCACCGTATTCTATTTTAATGAAAGTGTATTGCTCGTTACGGAGTTTACTTTGACTAAAACTGTTTGGTTTCAAATTCTTTGCTAACGGTTCCTTGATTAGAGAACACTGAGTAATCGCATCTGCTTTACAGGATTTTGAAACTTCTTTTTCAAACTCGTCTTCGACTTTGCTACATTTTGAATCTACAGAAACTGTTTGTATTAATTTCCTTTTTCGATTTTTCATTATTGTTAGACTTTTATCTTTTATTGTTTGAACTTTAGCTGCTTCCGGTAATTGTTGCGATGCTCTATTAGTTTTACCTTTACCATTAACGTTAATATTATTATTAGTAGTAGTAGTAGCAACATTATTAATAGCAGCGTTACTATTATTATTCATCATTTTTCCCACAATATAAGCTTTATCTGTTTTTCTAGAAAGCGTGAGATTCTTTTGTATTTTCGTTTGTTTTAAATTCAACATCTCTGATCTTTTAGCATCTCCAGATAGTTTATTTTTCCTACGCTTATAGCTATTAATGCTTGTAAGTTTATTTCTATTTTTAAACGAAGATTGCTCCGAACTAATTTGACATTTGTTCAAAGCATACATTGCAGTACCGAAGCGTTCGAATGATTGTTTAGCGTAAGTATTATTTATAGATCGCAATCTTCTATTTCGTGGACCACGTACTTTAGGACCAATTTTCGCATCTATTAATAAATTTGCAATTTCCCTTCTTTGTTTCTTGTTTATGTGCTTCTTAATCGAAGATTTAATCGATTTCATAGCTTGTAAACGTATTTTTATTTCATTTTTACTTTCAACATTTTTTTGAATACTTTGCGTTGTTTCCTGCAGAGAATTTGATTTGTTATTTTGTAAATTGTTCTGTCTTGTTGTTTTACTTTTCAATTCGTTTCTACATTTATTCAAATACGACATATCCTCTTCTGGTATATTTTTTTGAGAATTATTACTATTGTCATTATTGTTGTTGTTGTTATTATTGTTATTGTTATATGCATGAAGAGACGCAAAGTTTTGCCTTAAGACGGGTAAAGGCTGTAGAGAAACTTTTTGTAATTTTTCATTGTGTATTTTATTGTGCTTTTTCATCTCTGATTTATTTAGTATCTTTCGGGCTAATTTTCTGCGTCGTCTGAATTTATAACATCTTGATCCGCTTAAATCGTCCGGGATCGTTTCAAAATTTTTCTTTTCTTTCACTTCGATATTTTTTCGTGTCATTGCCACTTGTGCCTGGACTGTTGGTAAATTTTGTGTTTTCAATGCCATAGACTGCTCTGATGTTAATCCTATCATATTATCGATAAGTAAATCTGACAAAGGATGACCTTTCTTATTAATTAAATGAAGAATTTCATCCGGTGTTAGGGAATCAAGGGATTCGAGCGATTTTAAATCCTGCGCTTCTTCGGGTATAATTTGATGGGTCGAAATTTCATTTCTGTGCATACGATGCACCAAATTTAACGTGCCGGTAGGTACGTCAGAACTATTTACAGCATTTTTACACGTATCTTTCGAATCGTTTGTTATTTCTTCGTGTACAGTATTGAATTCATATTTGTGAAAAGAATTTGAACTAGCATCATTTTCATTAATGTTTAGTTCTGTGTCTGTATTTTTGGTTAATTTAATTTTTTCCAACTCTGATTTCGCCGTATTGTGAGACACATAATCAACACGTTTAGGAAACTCGTTCGAACTGATCGTTTGAGTCTTCCCATCTGAACTTTTGCTCGTATCTTTATTCGACAAACTCCAATTTTCCATCTGTTGATTAGTTTTAAGTATGTTAAGCGGTTTTGAAGTTCTACAAAATGGCAACGATGTACTTTTTTTAACATCATTATTCGTACTATGCGAGGAGTTATATAATCCTGTACGTATAGAAATATTTGTATTATGAGTTTTAGATCCTTGATTTCCGATATGAGTTAATGATTTGTTTGTCGAGATAGCAGACATATTGGACACGTTGGGCGTGCATTCTGTGTTATTATTTACTTTTTTGAACACATGACGAGTTACTATCGCACTTTCGGAAACACTCTTTTCCTTTTCATCTGTATTTTTCGTTTCCAAAGTTGAAAATTGCGACGGTACGTTTGATTTTTCACAAATTTTTTTCTCACACACGGGTTCAGAACTATGCGAATATTTTCTAAATTCATACATATTGGGTGTAGAATTGTCTGTACAATGTTGAAGAAACGCCGACGTGGACTTAGAAACGTAGGAAAATTTAGTTGTGTTTAAAAAAGACGGTTTGGTACCACCCGACAGTGCTTCCTGGTTATTTAAACGTAACAAAGCAAATTTATAATATTTTGTAGAATCTGAATTCACACCTATCCAAAAATTTGTCACAACGTACAGACCGTCGTATCTGTAACCTGTTTTAGGTGCAAATTCATTCAATAAATTATAACTTCTGATAAGTCTCACAGGTATTTGATTTTCATAATTTTTAATAAGCGGATCTTTATCCGACTTTCCGTTGAGATACTTCTGACCTGTAACAGTAAGATAATTACCAAAGTCTACATCTTCGTTTAAGTTAACACTCGAGGTACAAATGGAAGTAACACCAAATGGTCCATTTTGAATATTTTCATCGAAAGGATCGTGTACCCGATCTCTAGAACAATCCATTCGAATACCCCACCATGATCCGGGTGGAAATCCTGAGATGGGTCCGTACGTGCAATTTATAACCTAACATTTAAAACAGTCATCAAATGTATTTCTAATAGTATATGTGTATTATAAAAAACAATGGTATTATAATCTTACATTTTTGTTACACCAAGGATTTAACTGTGCTTCATTTTTGATCGATTTTATCTGACACATGTAATTAAGTTTCATAAACAACTTTTCAAAATCTTCTTTGCTTTTAATTTTCAACTAAAAAAATTGGTACTACATTAATATTAATATTCGCGTACGAATGTTATGTACACCATTTGCAGTACTTACTGGATTTTTTTCACAAGATTCGTATAATAATCTTTCATTTTCTTGAATAGTATTGGCACGAACAGTTTTTGAGCCATCGTTCTTCGCCATTTTATAACAGAATTTCATTACAGAATTATGTCTACATAATAAACATTAATCAAAGGCACACGTATTATGCGTATAAAAACTGAACCGCGATGAATGTTTTGCTTACATGCATTTATGTGTGTGCGTATGTTTAAATACACGCGCGCGCGGGTATGTTGTGTGTATGTGTTGAAACCTTAGAATATACAGTTGAAATCGTAATAATTATATATTAAAGGTTGCAATAAATGCATATATTTTTATTTATTTATTATTCAATGTTGTTTCTTCATTAACGTAAATTAAACGTAAAGTTCTCCTAGAACAAGTATAGCGTACCTCTATTATACTTTTTTCTATGCGCGTATATTAATCATCTATTACGTCGTATACATATGCTAAACATTTTTATCACTTTTCTTTTATTATAATTAGTAAAATAAATTATATAAAATAGTGAAATCATAAACGATGCGAATGCCATATGCGAACATTAGAATTTTGCTTTGGAACGGAACGCAATTTATTCACCTGCAGTATATACATACGTCTGTATTGGTATGTGTGTATATACATACAGTTTATTGAAATAAACGATTTCACTTGAGAGGAAAGAAGTCTCCTCCGTTCCTTAATATCGTTCTCGATTGTATACTCTATACTCTATATAGAATTTAGAGTCTCGTCGTCGGTAAAATTAACCTCTGTTTCTGATGTGAACTTACAGGAATATACAATTAAGTGTAATAAAATGCAGATATATGTTATGTATAACTAACAGTTAAAAATTCTTAAAAACATCCGATAAAAAAAGAACAAGGAAATTATAATACTAAATAACATAAATAACATAACACTGTTCAGTATCCTCTTTTATAAACAGAAATTTCAATTTTGGTTGTAGAATAAAGTTCAACTTACAGTTGATCGACCATAAAAAACACAGTAAAAGCAAAATATACGTATGTATATTTATTTTTTTTATACATGAAGTATATTAACATTATAATTTCAGTTCTGTACAAATTATTAGCAATTTGTTTGAATATTGAAAAACGGTTTTGTTATTATCATTGGAAGGAATGTTCCTCTTCTGGGCTCAGAGAACATTCAACATTCTGTTGGGTAACGAAAACATTCTGCGTTTTTGTTGCTATATTTCCCTGTTGTAAAAAGTTTCCGATAGTTATTGAATATACGAATGAAATTTACCGTCTAATTTCTACTAATATATTTTACACCCACCTGAGTCACTGTAGTAGTACCATGATTACTACTAGACATACAAACAACCACTAATTTTGGTGTACTACTTTGTATATGCGTTTTTTGTTGAGCGATATTGGTCTGAGCTATTTTAACTTGTTGCTGCTGCTGCGATGGTTGTTGTTGTGGTTGCGACTGAGATTGTTGTTGTATCGCGTTAGTGTTAATATTTGTGGTAGTTGGTGTTTGAGATCGTGATTGTAAGATGACGAATTTTTGTCCACCACCTGTAGTAGTTCCACCGCTAGCTCTACTTGTACCAAGCATAATTGTACGTCCAGTTTGTTGGCCAGGACTAGAACTTGTCACTAAAATGAAAAAATAAGAAACATACAAAATAATACATATAAAATAAAACAAGAGAAATATTTACAGTTTCAATAATACTAAAAATAATATTACCAGCTTGTACAATAGTCTTTCCGGTGCATGTCGGACCTTGCTGGCTCGTCGTTAAAGTTGTTGTCGATGCGGTTGTTGTTAAAGTTACCGGTTGAGTACGAGCTTTTGCAACTGCCGCACATAAGGCAGGACCTATGTAACCATAATCTTGTTTGTAATCTTCCACGTAATCCGGCGGAGGTCGTATTGTTTTTAGAATGGGAGCCACCGATTTCTATAAGCGTATTATAATTTGGCATTAATGTTTACAGTAAAGTATAATAAAATTTGTATAGATAGAATGCAAGAATTACCACAAGAAGGGTTTTTATGTGACCAGCTCCATTTTTATCTACGCTCGACAAACCAGGACCTTCGATACATAACTCGATGCGTTCCGAAATCGACTTAATTTTGGGAATAACTAACGCTTTAATTACTTCCGGGCCTAATTCACATAATCCTTCGATTGCACCATAAAGAGATGCTAATGGGGTCTAGAAAATGTGCAATCGTTACAATTTCATTGTTAGTTCTTGATACGTTGCAATCCTCCCACCATACCTGACTATTTTTAGCTAATGCCTGACTAAACATCCTGGTTACTCTGGTCTGTACATTATTTGTCGAAGTGTTGAAATTTTTACAAATCTGCGCCATAAGACGCGATGCAAAATCACGAAGAGCCCAGTGATTGTCTACGTCTGGTCTCATACACAACTGTCGTGAAACTATACAAGTTGCGATCGACGGTATCAATTCGTGCAACTGTAAATTAAAATACAACACCGAAATAAGACAATCGGAATTTCATATTATAGAAAATAAAAATTATAATACATACGTATTTTTCTAGGTAAAGGCTAGGATTATCCAGAAGAGCTTTAACCATACGCATGAGATAAATGAGAAGCGCAAGATTATTTTGTACTACATTGACGCGTACACCTTCAGCGATAAAGGTGCACATACGTGCTAACATTTCATGTAAACCAGGATCAGCGGAAAGAGATTGAAGCGCCTCCGCTCTGCGTGCTTCATCGGATCCGACGCAGGCTTCCGTAATTTCTTTGTAATATAGTTGTTGTTCAACGCTTAATTCATGAGTAGCCAATTGTTTGACATGAACGGTTTCTACGTTACGTAATTTCTGACTTTTGCCACCACCTCCTGGCTTCCCAACGCCAATATTCTGACTCTTATTTGTAAGTTTACTCGTTGGATCGACACTTTCCAATTTTTGAACGTCTATTGTATCGTTAATTAATCAATATTTGTACTTTAAAGAATAAATCATTATATTATATATATTAAAATGACTACCTTTAGAAACTGGAGGTGGATTTTCTGGTATTGTGGGCTGAACACCGTCTATACAAAGCCAATGGGCGCGTAGCGTAATTTCTAAAGGTAATTTAGGCCATGTTTGTCCGCTAGACATAGATATAACTTCGTTAAGATCAATTTCTTTTTCCTCTACAAAATGTAATTCGCGACCACCGCCAGAAGCAAAACGAAACGGCACATGGTCCTTGGCAAAAAATCCATATGTTGGTTCAATATTTTTTATTTTCAAAGCATGATCAATATCGTATGTTGTCATACGTTGACGTTTTCCATGCCTCATAAATTTGGCTGCATCCTAAATATCAAACATTTAAATGAAATAAGTTTAATTCGAGCGACGGATAAAACCAGTACATACATAATTTATAATTATGTTAACCTGTATAATTTCCTTAAGCCTGTAGCTTACATCTTCGGCCAGATCTTTCGCAGCTTCGTCCGGGAAATTTCCAACACCTATACTTTCCGCAATTACTTTTATCGATTCTTGGGACAATGTAGTCCCATAAATGGATTCGCTGTCATTCATCTTTAGCACGCTTTGTTTTTCACATCCCCTACAATAACATAACTTGAAATTCCTCTTTCAAAAACCTATATATAGACTATATAAGTTTCAGAAAAAAGTTTAATAACTGAAGATATTGATTATAAACTGAATGTGTTTACACTGTACTTATGGTGTTACGTTTTGGTTATATTTTTGGACATTGTTATTGTTATAAATGTAAACACTGATTTCTAAAAATGAATTTTACATATAAAATAATTTACAAATAACTAATCAATATCTTTATAATTGAAATTTGAAGCATTTTATACTAGATAATTAAAAAATACAATTTCATTTACATATAAAATTTAATAAAAAATCAAAGAAAATCCCGTCAACGACCACTAGCGCGGCAACATAAACCAACATAAACCAACATAAACTGACAGCTATTGAGATTCTGAGCACATGTAAATATAGTATATAGATCAGCGGTCTGTGTGATTTGTGGTCATTGTAATGGGATTGGGATTGGCTTGCTGGTTGGCAATACGCCACCATGTGACAAAAATTAAAACTATACGGAGTACCCGCCACTGGGGGCGGGCCGCCAGCCACAAAAATAGCGAGTGGCGGGGAGTTCCCGCCGGGACCACCTTCTCCTACAGCATCATTATCCGTTATTTTCCGTAGGGATCAGTTGGTAGGGATAAGGACTGGTAACGGCGGCAGAGAACGATTATCGTAAAGGGTTTCTGTTTACAAATTCAATTCAAACTATTTTATTCCTTAGTCAAGCACTAGAAAAGTAAGGATGCATCGTCGTGACATGGAAAAGTGGCGAATTCTCAATTCATTAAAACCAGAGTTCATGTCGAAGGTTCATATCGCTGTTGTATTTGGTAATATTCAGCTTCAATTTCTATCTTCACTTGAAATTTTTATCGCTGTTTCTACACAAATTGGCACAATTTAAAATTAAATTTTATTTAACAGGTGAATTGGATGATAATGCTTTAATTGTAACAGACGACGAAATGGTATATGCCATAGGAACAAATTCAAATGGATGTCTTGGAACTGGTGATACTAAGAGTACTTTTGATCCAATTGAAGTTCAAGGATTATGCGGAAAAGGCATAAAAACCTTTGCATGTGGCAAAAATCATGTATTAGCTCTTACAAAAACAGGATTGGTACTCAAAACTTATAAAATCATAATATTTTGTTAGTAGCGTTATTAACGTAATGCAACATCGGTTAATACTTACATAAAAGGTATATGCATGGGGACATAGTATGTATAATAATACCACACAATCGATTTACTATAGTCATCAGAGAGCAAGTGTCCGCTGTTTCTTACCAATTCTTCTGCAGAATAATTTATTCAACAAAGTCATTGTGAATATATCTTGTGGAAGTAATCATTCCCTTGCGTTAACCGATAAAGGAGAGGTAAAATAATTAATTTTCTTTAAAACTAATTCAGAATTGTGTGTATGTTATATTATGTATATATATATATTTTTTTTTAAGCTATATGCATGGCAAAATGTTAGTATGTCAGACAGCAAATTCACACAGGTGGCTTCTGTGTTAAACAACAGCAACTATACTAGTATCACTTGTGGTAATGAATTTAGCATGGCACTTACCGATAAGGGGGAAGTTTATGGTTGGGGTCAAAATAGTGTTGGTCAGCTAGGAGTTGGTGATTATAATAATAGGAGTGATCCTTCCAAAATAGCAGCACTTAATGATGTAATTGGTAATATCAAATTTTCTGTGACTCAATAAATTAAAATTTTTTGTAACTCTAATGGTATCTGGTTTTTCAATTATTTTTCATTTTTATTTTTATTTTATATATTCATTTATTTATTTATTTATCTTTCTTTTTTTCAGTAAAGGTAGTTTGTGGTTATACACATACTCTAGCTTTGAGTGCTAACGGAGTTTTGTATGTATGGGGTGAAAACAGTTACGGACAATTAGGTCTTGGTATTAAAGGGAATGTTTTTAGTCCAGTAAAGGTAATGTAAAATACACTTTTGTTACCGAGCGTGAAATGATAAAGGTTTCTTTTGTTGAAGGTGAAAGAAATGGATAAAGTACAGGATATAGCTGCTTCGTATTGTAGTCATATAAGCGTAGCTAAAATAGATGGAGGTGTAGTGTATATCTGGGGACAGTGTCAAGGACAGAGCATTTTGGTTCCAACGATCACATCATTGAAATGCTTGGATGATGCTTTTTCATATTATGCATGGCCCAGGGTGACATACCAACCACTTATTTTTTATGATGGAAAAAGTTCAAATTTAAAAAGCAGCCTGAGCGAAGCGTTTAATGATCCAGTATGTATTCCTCACAAGTAATGATATTTTTGCTCTTTTTGTTATTCACAAAAGTTATTTGTCGTTTAAAGAATACTAGTGATTTCATTATTGAAGTACAAGGAAAGTCCATTTATGTGCATAAAGCAGTTTTGAAAATACGTTGCCAACATTTCAGAACAATGTTTCAAAAGTTTTGGGAAGAGAATAGTCAAAGGTGAGTCAACTACTTAACTTCATGTATTTGCAATTTTACTGATTCCGTTTCTTGTTGTAGCACGATGCAACTTGAAAAATATTCGTATGATGTGTACGAATCATTTTTAAAATATTTATATACAGACGAGATTGATGTATCCTCAGAAGATGTATTAGGTGAATATTTATACATTTTACATACCATTTTCTCAATTTTACGAACTATATTTTTTCTCTATAGTGGAACTTTTGGATATAGCCAATATGTACTTTGCAAGTCAATTAAAACGACGTTGTATACAAATGCTGGTACAAAAATTTACAGTGGAAAACATAATTTATCTGTATAGCATATCTCTTAAATATAATAATGAGGTAAGCAGTATTCTATATGTTAACGTTTACAGTACAGTATTTTTAAAGCGCTGTCATGCATATCCATTTACTTCTTCAGGAACTGGAAACATACTGTTTCAAATTTGCATTGAATCATATGACTGCAGTGGTGCAAACTTCGGATTTTGTAGAGTTAGATAAAAGTATTCTAAGAAATTTTCTAATTAAAGCTGCTCAAGCTGGTGCTTTTAAAGCATAACTGTGATGTTTGTCATATGAAACAACTGCATTTTTTATGGATACATGTAATTTGTGTTATGTTATGACTGAAATAAACATATATTTTTATATACAATAAAGAAGTGTATGTTTGTAAAGAAAAATTCGGCGCTCCACAAGCAGCAAACCGCGTCCTTTGCTCTAAAACCTTGGAATGGGTCATAACGCGTGAAAATAATTCACAGATAAAAAAATACATGAAGCAGTGAAATTTGAGAGTTTATATAGTGTTTTATAGTATATTTTATGTCTCATGTTTTGTACAACCTGTTGATATTTCTCCATGCACGAACGTTGCCGGGACTGTTTCCATCACTTGCGGCGGCGTTCTTTTGTATTATATAGTATTATGGGTATTATACCGCGGCGTCATTTTGAAAATGCACGTAAGAGAGAGCAAAAATTGATGGAAGTCGAAGATTTAAAATTTAGAGTTCAGACATATTCATATAATTTTATCTCTTTAATAAAAATTTAGGTTAAAGCATAATGATGCTTTCCTCTGAGTTAAAGAATTGGCCAATTTTCGCTGCATTAGAATCCTCGGTCACTTCGAAATTCCGTATGGTTATTGTATATGGTAATGTTTATTTCTTAATTTCCATTTTTATATTCCTTATGTATTGTTAAAGATTTTTAGTCATTTCATTTGAATATTAACCAAAGAGCAAGTGACACTTCAAAAAACGAAAATTTAATTAAACAGGGAACTTAGGCTATAACGCTTTAGCTGTAACAAAGGACGAAGTGATATATGCCTTAGGAGCTAACACAAATGGATGTCTTGGAACTGGTGATACTTTGAATACTTTGAATCTAATTGAAGTTAAAGATTTAAGCGGAACGGTTATAAAAACCTTTGCATGTGGCCAAGATCATGTGTTGGCTCTTACAAAGCACGGGCAAGTATGTGAAACTTGCAAAATCCTAATATATTGTTAATAGTGTTATTAATTTAACATAACATCAGTTTATAATGTATTTACACCAAAGGTGTATTCATGGGGAAGTAATTCGTATGGTCAACTAGGAAATGGACATTATGAACGCTGTTTAACACCAACCCTTGTGAAAGCTAGTTTATGCAACACATTTATTGTAGATATAGCATGTGGAAGTTATCACTCTCTTGCATTAACAAACAAAGGGCAGGTGAAATGAAAACTTTGTATAAAAAATTTATTTCCTTTAATATTAATTTAAGATATAACATGAATAAGATATATGTACCTATATATTTAAGGTATATTCATGGGGAAATTCTAGAACGGACCGGCAAAATGTACCCATGAAGTTGGAATCTGAATTAACTAATAAAAATATTCTTTGTATTAATTGTGGTACGGGATTTAGCATAGTAGTTACAGATAAGGGAGAGGTGTATGGCTGGGGTGAAAATAGTGTTGGCCAGCTAGGAGTTGGTGATTGTAGTAATAAAACAAATCCTTGCAAAGTAACAACGCTTACCGATATTGTAATTGGTAATATCAAATTTCATTTAGCTGCATAGATAAAAATCTTTCTTAATTTTAATAGTATCTGGGTTTATTTCTTAAAATATATATATATATATATTTTTTTTTCAGAAAAGGTAGTTTGCGGTTATAAACATGCTCTAGCTTTAAGTTCCTTAGGAATTTTGTACGTATGGGGTGGAAATGATTGTGGGCAGCTAGGTGTTGGTGATACTAGACAAAGTATTTCTACACCGGTCAAGGTAATGTAAAGTATACTTTTTTTACCGATTTTCAAGTAACAAAGAATTCTTCAGTTGGAAATTGAGAACATGGAAAAAGTATTGGATATAGCGGCTTCGTATTGTAACAACATAAGCGTAGCTATGGGAGAGAAGAATAAAGTGTATATTTGGGGTAAGTGTTTAGGACAAAATATTAAAGTCCCAACGTGTAGACCGTTGAAGTGTTTACACGATGCTTTTGCACTTTATGCATCGGTTACTGCAATGCATGAACCGCTAACACTTTACGACGGAGAAGCGGAACCGAGTTTGATCGATTCTTTTGAGATGGCATTTAACGATTCGGTATGTATTATTTAAAGAAAATCTTTATCTTTCCATCATATTTCGTGAATATTATTATTATTTTTCTATTTTATGAAAGACTACAAGCGATTTAGTCATAAAAGTACAGGATAAACTCATACACGTACACAAAGCTATTTTAAAGATACGTTGTCGACACCTTAGAACAAAGTTTCAAGAAAGTTGGGATCAGAACAATGAAAGGTAAATTCATTATTTTCATTCGCGTCTGTATTCTTACCGATACAGTTGGTATACATTGGTATCTATTGTAGTGTTATAGAGGTCGAAGAATTTTCCTACACGGTATATTATAACTTTCTGAAATATCTGTACACCGATGAGATTGATATACCCGTGGAAAATATATTAGGTAAATATAAATTATTATACGGTTCGTGGTATCGTGTACGTTAAAAAAAAAAAAACTGTATTTTTTTCTTTTTTCAAGAGCTCTATAACTTGGCAGATATTTATCAGGAAGATGGATTAAAGAATCTTTGCAAGATTGAAGTAGAGAATAAGATTACAGTTAAAAACGCACTATTTCTGTACAAGGAAGCTGTTCAATATAAAGCTAAGGTAAGCGCTATTCTTTTATATTCTATACATTAAATAAAGTAACGACAATTTATACGATGTGTACTGCTTTCTTTTTTTTTTTTTGTTTTTTTTTTTTAGGAAATAGAGGAGCTCTGTTTTAACTTTGCGTCGAATCGTATTGTCGCAGTATTACAAACACCGTGTTTCGCTGAATTAGATGAAAGTATAATGAAAACTTTCATGATCAAAGCTGTTAGAGCGGGTGCTTTTAAAAAATAGTTTAAGTCTTATCTAATAATATATCTTATGCCTTGTTTAATATCTCGTTTAAGAACCATTGGATTTCCCTGTGCATACGATTTCAATCGGATTCCTTATAATGATGTCGGTTCTCGTTTGATCCATTTGCCGATGAAATTGGTCGCGATTCGAAGATGGGAAACTTGTCTTGTGTCCAACCGTTCCAACTTAAGCGTTATCCTTTAGCGAAGGGATTCAACGGTCAACAGAACGCCACTGTATTATATATGGTTCGCATATTATTTTTATTTTACGATATTCTCAGTATATACAAGCAGTAAAGTTGTTTTATCTTTTTTTTCTTCTTTTTTATCTTTTTTAATTTCTTGTTTTTGTTCGTATAATATGTACGTAACTACATATTGAATTAACACCAGAACTACCGAAGGTACATCTTTACTAACGTACGTCCGCGTTTTCGTCGATCGGGCCGAAATGATTTGTTTAGTATATATACACACATGCGTTACATTGATCGAGTGAAAACTCAAAACCATCTTCACATAGTGTACATTGTTCTTCGTGGCACTTTAGATGTAATAAATACGCCCAGAGTCAATTGTTCTATTACTGAAGATATGTTCAAGTCTGTATTCTTGTTAAATAGAAAGTTGCATTTAATGTTCTAGAAAAGCACCGAATTTATTCCTAACCACCTTCGAAATGCGATTACAATTGAAATTTTGCCCGTATTCTGTAAGAAGTCAAAATGACGTATATTAGATGGAAATCTTCAAGAAATATTTCAGATACTATTCAAAAATGAAACAAGCCATTTTGACTTCTCTTGGTAGTTCTAGTATTAATAATAATAACGACGAGGACGACGATGATAATAACAATGGCAATATTAACCCATTCGGCCGAAATAACTGCTCCACGAGTCAGATTCGTAAATCAAAATTTTCTATCTGTTATCTGACAATGTTTCCATACTACAATTTGAAATCTTACTTAGTCGACAAAAATCTGTACGTATATCGTGTGATATGGATGATAAGAATTCGAAAAACAGGGGTGAAGATTAATAAAATTATTAACGTCCCAAGACATCAGAAATGTCTTTTATTCACCGGTCGAATGGGTTAATAGGCAAACGAATAGAACCCAATAAATAAATCAATCAATCGAAAAGGAAGAAAGAGAAAGAAACGAAAGGACGAATAGTTGCGTGTAAGAAATAATCGTTACGCTGTTTCGTAAATTTCCATATTTATACGTGTTGATAATAATATTTGGTAGTTGGTTTTGCCGTTTGGTAAATTGTTGCGCGCGCGTTGCATTCGTTCCGTCGCTCTTTCATCTCGATTTACGTTATCAAAGATCTCCCTCGTTCAATTGCTTATCAATTCCAGGAGAGTTAACGCGTGGAAAGCCGAATGAAACGAAGGAAAAGCGTCGAGAGAGTGAATCATGATGTAGCCGATGGTAGATCGGATCGATGAGAAACAGGGAAAGAATGCACCGGACGGACGCAACCCTCTGGCAGTCGATCGTGTCTCGAGAATCGCCAAATCGCCATCTAATACGACGATAATAACAGACAGCAAACAAGAAAAATACGACGATGCGGTTAAAACGAAGAAAAAGAAAAAGGAAGAAATGCCGTATCGATTTCGACGTACACGCGTGCTTTATTGTAATTAATTAGAGCGTATTTAGGCCTGTGGGCTACTTTTCTCCAGCGATTTGCTGTAAATCCCCATACCGCATCAGCAGGTCGAGTAATAACGAATCGATTCGTTTCGGTTACTTGATTGTGAACGCATCCTTTACTTTACTTTAGACAGTCGCTTTACGTGTCCCTCGACACGCGTATACATTATCCGTGCGACGATAATGTACGAGATCGGGTCAATTAACTTCCAAATACTCGAGTGGAGTGATTCAATCGCCAAGTGTGAACGCGTTAAATAAAAAAAGACACGAGATTCCGTTTAAACGTTCGAACGAATTTTATTACTCGACCCCGATTAAGTTTCTCTCGATCCGACGAAGGGAGTAAGAAATGAAAAGACAAGAATCTTTTCTGCCAAGATCGGCCGGCTCGAACTTGGCTCCTCTAGATAATCCCACCGTGTACAAACACACCGACGATACACGATCGAAACTCCCGTGTTTCCGCGTCGAATCGGAAGACGAAAGAACCGATTTCGTTGTTGCGATTTCTACGCGGCCCTATCGTTAACGCGAGAAGCTTCTCGTTCGATCGGTTATCAGAGGAAGATGGTGGGGATCGACGCGACCGATTTTACTATACACATTCAATTATATACATATACAAGGAATATTAACTACAGTTGGTTTAAACGACTATCAGAACTGAGATCGTAAGCATGATTGTGCGCACAGGTACGCGAAAGTGTTCGCTTATCGGTAAGGGTACGTTTGGCCGGTGGTACAAGCGGGAAGGCGATGATTCGAAGAAGGAAAAAGAAAAGTATTCGTTATGCAAACACTTTTTTTTTATTCGAATAGCTGGAAAAAATTGTCGAAGCCGTCGCTCGTTCTAGTGGTTTTATACGTTCCACGAATGTTGCGTGAATTTTCAACGGCGTCTTTCAACTTGTACCACCGTTTACGCGTTCTTGATATCGGAACGGAATGCAAGGTGAGACGAAAAAGCTGAATTTAGAGCGTGTATCGAGCCACGCTATTGAAACTTTAGCGAACGAGCGAAAGGTTAGGCTCGGATGGAAATAATTTCGACCGAGAACCGAGTTTTGACAAAAGGTGTACGGGGTTTGTTGGTCGCGATCACGTACCATCGTTCGAATTGCACTTTCGTGTACCCGGTGTACATTTTTCTCGCGTTGCCCCGACGACGATTTCCTTAGGTTCGCTTGGCTCGAATCCACCGCGGCGCCTGGCGTCGCGATGCTTGATCGTTTAGAGTCCTTCGTAGAGACTTTGAAATTGTCAATTCTCTTTCCCCGTTAATCGGTCTCGATGGCATCGGGGCAAAAGTCGCCGAAAGAATCGTGTATATTGGTCGCAGTTTGTCCCGTTCGATCGTTCGTTCCACTCCTTCCCACTGTTCAAGCAGTTCCGCGTCTTCCTAACGCTTTCAATTACTCGAGAAAAATGAAGATCCGTTATTTTCCAAGATTTTTACGAATGAAATTGGACACATTCGCTAAACAGGGCAGTACAGTCGTCGAGAGCATGATGCGAAGGAGGAAAGAGAATGTCGGTAGTGTCAAGAAATCAATAAAACCTATCTGGAAACGTTCCAACGCGACGCAACATTCTTCGAGTCTCCTTTTCGTCGATCCGGATAAGTAGTATCTGGATTACTTCGGACCCGGTTGGAAACTTGAACGTTTAAGAAGAGGAAGACGCTTTTCTCGAGGGAAAGAGAGGAGGAACGAAAATATCGGTACAAGTTATTCGTGTTGACGCGTAGTGTGATGTTAGGTAGCGATCGCTATAACAGACCGGTCAAGATCGAACGTTTTTCGATACTTGATAGCCATTGTATGTACAAACGCAGCACGATACCAGCTCCGCTAGTTAATTATATATATATATATCGAAAAAGTCATTATACACAGCTTGTTCGAGAAATCGTCCGGAATGAATATTATTATAATATCGTTAGTTCGGTTCGTTGGCGAAATCAAGATGACCCACGCGTCAGAATGACGTTCCTATCGACCCGGTCGTGTCGGTTTCACGTGTGTCTCGTTAACTGGTCGTCGTTGGAACGCGAAACAGGGACCAGTACCGTCTTACGTTTATTTTATTTACACGATATTATACACATAATCGAAAACGCGTACTCAACCCAACTAACAACAAACTGTCGAGAAGTCGACGACGGCCAGAAAAGACTGGCCGATCGAAAAAGAAAACTCTGTGTTCGAATCGCGCACGACTGGTCGTCGATTTTTTCCAACTTGAACAAACTGAAGAACTTTGTCTTCAAACTGACGCGTGCGTCGCCCTTTCACTCTCCCTCGATCTTACGGACGCTTTCCCTTCCACCCGTGTCTTCCTCTAATCGAATACAACACGATAAAGTCGTAGAAAATCCGTTCAACTTCATTTTTATTCCTATTTTATATTTCCCAACAAATATAGCGTATAGTTTATTATTTTTATTGATATTCAGCTCTTTCTATCGTACAAATGTTCGAGCACCTAATCGAAATGATATTTGCAATTAGCCGAACAGGATCGTTCCCAGCAAGCCAGGTGATGATAGATTCGAAGGTAAAGGGCAGGGAGAGCCGGGGGGGGGGGGGGGGGGGGGAATGGGGGAACAGGGAGAAGAAGATTGAAAGCGTCCGAGCGAATCGTCGTCTTTTACACGGGTGAACCGTTTACAATGGCATCGCGTATGTAACTCTATACATATCGTACACTTTGCATAATATATTATATATATGTACACGCTGAAAGTACACGCGTATACGTGTACGCACGCGGTGTCTCGTTCTACTTACAATTACGGTAATAGTTTATCTTAGAAATAATTCTGCGTTTAATCTCGATCGAGCCGTAGGCTGCGCTCGTGCACGCTTCCTTGCGATCGTGTTCGCGTTTGTAATAAGTTCAGAGAAAAGAGACGGAGGAAGAATTCCGTTAACTTTCTGGGAGCTTCGAGAGAGAATCTGTCGGTTCTCGACGGAGTCTGTCATCGTTATTTCGTTGCCGATGGCAGAATCGTTTCTCCAAGCGGAGAGGAAGGTGTGTTTCGTTGGAATAAAAATCTTGCCGAACGTCCAAACGGACCTGTTGAAAGGGTTCGGTTTTAGAGGCTGTTCCTTGGACGCGATTCGCGGTTAGAACGTTAAGGCTCGACCTTCGACGCCAGGCTGGAAGAATAGAAGCGTATTCTGGTGTAAAATCGATGCCGCCCGGAGCAGCGCGAGGAAAATAGAGCGCATGGGACGGGATGAGATGGGATGGGATGCACGTAAAATGCAGCAATACGAAGCACCTGGACGCGGTCGTCCTGGCGGTGCTCGTTTAATTTCGATCAGAGCCTGTGCCGCAGTCTGCGACTAGGTCTGCATTCGCCGCCGCGTCGTAAAATTTTACGGCGTTTACTTTATAGTTGGAAACGAGAGCGACGCCGCCTTCTCGTGTATACGCGTCTATCGCAGGACGCGAGGAATATCGAATTTACAATTCTATCGTACGATCCGTGGGTCGAATCGAAATTAGCTTGGTGTTATTGAACAATAATTACTGCTTCTCAAGGTGAAACGATCCGACGAGCTCCCGCGGCGTTTAAATCTCCGCGACTCTGCAATCGGCTCAAATTACCGTGTGTACACGCGTCTGTCTGTGGGTGCGAGTTCGTGCATCGTGTACGGTCAGTTGAAGGAACGCGAAACGAAAGGAAACAAAGGATGACGGATCGTTGGTGTTCTGAAATTGTCCAATGGACAGCTCGAATTATCCTGTCGAGTTGGTAACGATGTATGTACAAGCGGTAGATCGGTGCGATCCGACGACCGGTAAAACGCTCAACCCCCCGTACGCCAGCTAAATCCTTCAACTTTATCGTCACGTGTATATCGTGCGATCGACGAACGGTGATCAGGCGAGCGATTGCTTCTTCATCGAGAATTGTTTCCGCTTTCAGACTCCGTCGGGCCCTCGAAAGCTCCGCGATCGAAACCGGAAGAACGAAAGGAACAAGGAATGAAGGAAAGAAGAAAAGCGCGGAAAGAAGGAAGAAGGAAACGGCACTTTTTGTTTGGCTCGAGTCCCCTGCCATCGGTACACTTTCTGTCGGGTACACCCCGTCGTCGAGGGGGGGTCAGTTCGCTAGGTCAACGGCGGGGCGGGGCGGGGCGAAGCGAAAACATCGCCGAGCGCACTCGGGCCGCATTGATATGTCTGTGTCGCTTCTCGTCTCCCGTCGTCAGACTCGTTAACATCGTTCGACGGACCGTCGGCCAATCTCCTTGGCGTTCTCCTCGTCGACGATCGAGGACGGTCCGCGGACAGTCGACCGTTCGAGCTAGACGAAACCCCGGGCCTCGTCGAAGATCCGAGGACCACCATCCGACTCCAGTTGAATCGCCAACCTCTGGGTGAACAGGGTGCCGATCACCACCAGGCTCAACACCAGCAACAAATGACCTCCGTCGTTCACTCTGGTACTGCTGCAGGTCTCCTTCGCGCCCAGCTCCAGTTTCGCTGCAACAGAAACCGGTTTACGATCTTCTTTTAATCGAACAGAACGCTTAGCTCGATTTCTCGAGTAGTTCGCTCGAGTCCGAGGTAGACAGGGTTCGAGAGGAATCCTGGTCCGGGAGAAACGGTTGATCGAAGCGTGTACGCATCTCGATAGGGGCGCACACGTGTAAACAGGTGCACGCACACGCGCGCAGGTTCGCGCGCACGGACATGCCGCGCCGGCATCGATCCACCCTGCCGAGTGGCCAGTTTCCACCCCCACATCCTCGTCTGCCCTGCTCGTCCCTGGCTCGTTCGTACCTTCCTTCCTTCCTTCCTTCCTTCCTTCCTTCCTGTCGTCCCCCCCCCCCCCCCCCCCCCACGGCACACGCGATCAAAACCACGACTTCTCTGACACGCTCCCACCCTCCCAGCATTTCTTTCAGTTTAGACCACCCTCCCGTTTTGCGTTCTCGTTGCCCTTTTGCTCGGCAACCCTTCCCACCTTCAATCCCTAAATTTACGCTTGACGTTTGGAAAGATGGAAACTTTTGTCCGTGAAACAACGGTTAAATCGTTCTCGACGTTATTCAACTATTCGCAGGATTTGGTGAAAATCTGAGAATCACCCAACGGTGATCGACGAGATTAATTGGAAAAGTTCCCGTAATCAAACGGTCGCGACGACTGCCGTTTGTAATTATGTTTCCCGCGACTCGCACGCACGTTGACTGCCACAGTGAATAACGGACGTATGTAGTCGGACAGGCTAAAACCGTGATTAATTTTCAAATTTAACCTTTCAATTTGATCGCCAGCATCGTTAGCTTAATATGAACGCTGCCCACGGTTCATTACGTCGTTTCTTTTCTTAATCATTTGATTGCGAAAAATGTCAAGTGCCAATCACCAGTGACCACCGTGGCAGTCAACGTGTTAAAGGGTTAACAGAAGGTTCGAAAGGGATGAAACGCTCGCAGAGCAAACGATCATTAATTCGATCGTGCAAAGTCATTGGCAGGCTTGAAAAGGTCCGTCGACACGATTCTCGGTTGATCGATCGTCCACTGGCTCGTCGTCTCCCTTTCGTTTTTTTTTTTTCTTCTTATCACCCTAGCGTGCACAGCTGCGTGAAATCGAATTTCGTCTCGATCGGGGCGCAAGCTCTGCCAATCGATCGGTTGAGTCGTTCGCGTACGTTCATGGGTCGACAGGATAACAGGGAACGAGACAGAATCTTGGACGAGAGTCAAAACGTAGCGGCATATGCATAAACAGGGTTTAACGGGGGATCGTTTAGGGCTTAGGGAGAGAGATAATGGCGCGGCATTATCGGTAATCGTGAATCTCGGAGGATTCGGCGTTGGCTTGGCAGCTCTCTGCCGCATCGTAGATTACGCGGGCTTACGTCACGCGCTGAAAATCGGTCCCACGATCACGCCAATGCCTCGAATTCGGATCGCGTTAGCCACGATGAAAATGACACCATCGTCCGTTCGTTCGCTCTCGTAACCAGACCGATCGCGTAACGCGTTGTTATCACGTTCGTTTTACCGAGCCTCATCAATAATTCTCGTTGAGACGGATTACGTAAAACGGGGGAACGAATCTCGAGCGCGTCGTTGCTTCGAGTTCTGATGAAATTTCTTTGAAAATCGATCAGATATTAATTGCTTTTTATTGAAAATCAAATTTCGAGTTTCACGATTCGGAAACAACGAGCATTGCACGCGGAGTGTATCTGCGGTTACGCCGATGGTTTCCCGTGTAAACGACTATAGGCGCCTGTCTCTTCTGGTCTGCGGTTAACCTTTCCGAAATCCACCGACGAGGTAGTTGTAATTATTAAGTGCGATGCCGTCGCGATGCCATTACGATGCCACGTCATTGTCCCGTTTCATCGTAAAATCGGGGCTCCGTAAAAGAGATCCGAATACTCGCTGCAGGCCAGAATCTTTTCTCAATCTTCTCTATGTGACTCGCGTGAATCGTCCACGTCCGCAACTCTCTTTGATCTTCGTTCGATTCTTAACGAACAAACGCTTTGATGATTAAGCCTTCTGTGATTCTTTCTCGTTCGACGCGCGAACAAGTTTTCAAACGATTTCGAGGGAAGGAAAAACGCGAGTTTCACGCTAGAACTCGTTGGACAGTTTCTCGATTGAATCGTTATCTCGTCGATTAAAAGTTTTCACGCGTACGTACGAAAGAAAGAGTATTGGAAAAAGTTGTCGCGTAAAAAAAAAGAAATAAAATAAGGATTCTTTCCTTCGATCGAATGTTCGGGCTACTTTTTTCTTTTCGCGTCGGGTTATCCAGTTCAGCGCCAACGATTCCGTATAATTCCGTAATTTCGGAAAAAGCTTTCGCAGAATGGTCGCGGACGTCGGTGCCAATAAAAATTGGCTCGTCTCTAAGCTTTCGCGATTTTTATTCGTCGTTGGATCAAATACGAAACAGACGCGTATTATATGTGCTTGGAAGAGAGATCGCCGATTGGCACGAAGCCATTTCTTCCTCAGGATCCGACTTACTCGGTTGGAGAAGAAGCGAGCAGGGGGTAAGCAGCCTCGATTAATAGCTCGGCTCAGAGTCAATGGGATGCAAAATTGCTTTCCGAAGAAGAGAAAGAAAGATCCTCCATCTTCGACGTATTTCTAAAGCTGCTGTCTCGTTAAATCGTTGCCCCGTTTCGAAACTTTTCCGCGATTCGAGGGCACGTTCCTGTTTTTCGTCGCGAGAAAGGACAGGAATTTGCATAAACTGACAATGAGAACCGTTCGATTTTTAAAGACAGCGAATATTTTCGTCTCCAGGAACGACACTCCAGTCGTTAACGAAACGTATTCAGTCTACTCAACAGGTGTGATAGAAGAGTATGTCCGACGATGATTAAAAGGTTGACTTACACGTGGCGGTGAGCAGCTGAGGAAGATACTTCTTCCAGAAGGTGCACTGCTTCACTCTGGGCCCGTTGCCGATTTCGGAGCTGTTGGTGTCCAACGTCAGGTACTCTTTGGTCGCGGCAGTGTGCGGTGGCCAATAAGCCAGTGTCCATGACTCGGAGTCACCGATATTCGGGTCCCTAACGTGATCGTCGTTCGTTATCTTTTTACCACGCTTACAGCTAAATATTCAGCAGCCAATATCGCTTACCCTGTCTTGGCAAAGTTCGCCCAGTATCTCATCATCCGCTTCGATAAATTCACCTCTTCCTGCGTGTAGCCCTTCGACGGATCCAACGGTTCTCCAAAGATGTAGCTGATTTCGTCGGCGTGCATCACACCGGTCCATCTTGGCCAAGGATTGTTCGCGGATCTGTTTGGAGCGTGTTGGTAAAAAAGCAGAAGAAAGAAAGTTTTGACGCGTAATCGAGTAGGGAAAATCGATTCTCACCGATGCTTGTAGTAGTACATGTAAACGGTGTTTCCGGTGTCGGCGTATCTTCCGGCGAATTCGTTCACGTTGCAAGTGAACTGATAATCGCCGACGATCTTGTCGAGAGCGTCACGGTTCACGTGCGGGTCATCGGGTCGCAGCCAGTCGGTGTACTCGTAGATGATGGCGTGTCTTCCGATTTGATTCACGTACGGATTCAACTCGGACACGGCGCTGACGAACTGCTCTCTGCTGACTTTCACGTCCTCGGTGCCGTCGATGCGAAACAGCTCGGTCAGATAGTAAATGATAAAGTAGAAACCTTCCTCGGTGTTCGAGCCCATCATGATGTTGGCCTTCTTGAACGAGGATGTGGCCAACGAGCGTTGTGGCGTTTCGTCGAGGAACGCGCCGTCGATCACGGGAACGAACGGGAACTCGCAGATGCCCAGAGTGCCCCATTCGTTCTTCACCAACTCGATCGGATCCTTCAGCAGCAAACACTCGATCACCTCCTGCAGATTGTCTCGATCGTGGGGACAGCCGACCGCCTCGGCCAACCGGATCCCGCGCACGATCGATTCCTCGCGAGAGATGATGGCCCAGGGAGCGGTCGGAGAACCGGATTGCATGATAGCTTGGCTGAACAGGTGTCTGAAAGCCAGAGAAACGGCGCGGCGTGCCCTCCGGATTATTCATTCGTTCGCGAATCGAAACGATTCTTTGACCGACAAAGATTGATTTACCTTTGATGCTCGAGACCGCCTCGTGTCGTCGTCGTCGTTGTCGTCGTCGTCGTTGTTGTCGTCGTCGTCGTCGTCGTCGTCGTCGTCGTTGATTAGGTGAAAACTAACTAAAATCATAAGGAGGCGGTCCCGAGCCCGATTGGCAAACAAACGATCGACTAGAGGAGAGAGAAAAACAAAGGAATGCACCTTGACAGGGGCGAGAGTAGATGCATAGAAACGGATACGGCGCCCGCGCTCTCTCCGAACAGGGTCACGTTGTCAGGATTCCCGCCGAAGGCAGCGATATTGTCGCGGACCCACTGTAGGGCCATCATCTGATCGAACAGGCCGGCGTTCCCAGGAACATCCGACGTTCCGAAGTAGAGGAAACCCAGGCTGGCCACTCGATACTGCATCGAGACCAGGATCACCTTCTCCTCGGACACCAGGGTTTTGTGATCGTAAACGTCGAGGGTCGCCGAGCCGGAGTAAAAGCCACCTACAACGATGTCCCGCGGATTCTACGTCTGCTCTTCAAACGTCATCGTGTAACCCTTACACACACCCCTCCCCCCTTCCCTTTCTCTAATAAAACTCCTCATTTTCATTTCGATCGTGCTACTTATTTCGCCAGGCTTTGTATACGCGCGAGCGACCCACTTTCGTTGAGAAACGGAAACGAAGCGGTTCGTAGGGTTGACTCTTTCGAGGAAACGTTGAAACGATTTATCGTAAGTCCCGTGTTAAAATTAACCAGTTGACCGAATTATCTTTGCAGAAAAGAAGTTTCTTTCGAGAGGCGGCCCGGCTTAAAATAAAAGCCGCGAGCCGAAAATAATCGTTTCTCGATAAGAAGCGACCACCTGTAAAAGAACGTCGCGACGGCGTGCTCTAATTTCTCCCTCTCTGTTTTTCGGTTTCTCGGTTTCTCTGTTTGTTCGTTGGTAGATGGTACGTAACGCGAGGACGGAACAGGTGTCAGCTGGAACTCACCACCGAATATCCATACCATAACAGCGGCATTGGTAGGCCTGGGTCGTGGCGCGACCACGTTCACGTAAAGGCAATCCTCGCTGAGCGGCGTGTTCGGATTCCACATCGTCGCGCCCGAGAAGTCGCCGAACACCGTGTCCAGAATCTGCACGCAACTATTCGGCAACGAGGTGGCGTTCAGAATCCCCGTCCAGCGTTCCGCCGGTCTCGGATGCCGGAACCTCAACGGTCCTGCAACGCAATCCCGTCTCCCAATTAGATCGTTCGACTTCGTGTTGCTTTCGTCCGCGAACAAACTTCCCCAAAGTTGTCGAACACTCGGAAAAGTAAACAAGATAACGGATAAAGGGAAAATGAAGAGTATCGGTAGGAAGGGAGCATGCAAGTAAGTAGAGCGTAGAGAGGTGACTACGATGAAAGGTTAATTAGCGAACGGTCGAAGACCGATAAAGCGTACACAGGTGGAACGTACCGAGAGGTTTCTGCGCGTAAGGTATCCCGAGCCAGGCGTCGACCTCCTTTCCCGTGGTGGCAGTCATGGTCTTACCCTTGACCTTGCCCTTTCTCGTCTCAACTATCAGCGGATCGTCGTTCGAATTGAGAGCGGCTGGTCTAGGCAGCTCTTCGCTCGTTCGGAAGTTCTTCGTCTCCTCGTGCGACATGTCCGCGTGGTGTCTGCTTCTGTGGCTCGTCGAGCACCAGCACACGTCCAGCTGGACCAACACCGTTAAACTTAGCACCATCAGGACCTCGAGCTTCGTCAGCGAGCATCGTTTTCTTGGCATCCTGTCCCACGCCTGAAAAAATCCGCCCAACTCCTCGTTACTAATTTTCTCGGAGAGTTTAACGCCGATCTCACGATCTTCGATATTTTGTCATAACGAAAAGAAGCCGAGTTAACCAGTCTGTGGTTACTCGCGATTTCCATTGAAATTTCAATTTCTACTTCGATGCTGATTCGAGTTTGAATCGTCGATAGGAGCTGTGAGCAGGGCGAGAGAAGCGAGGATCGACGCGACGGATCCTTTGTGCGGAACAGATCGGTCGGAAACGATTGTTACTTTCTTGAGGCGAGACACAGAGCCAGAGGATCGATTTCCATCGTCGTTCGACTAATTGGAAATGGTGTTGGTGTTTGTTCGAACGCCGCGTTTCCCTATCGCTTTCATCGTTTACTCGATAATTAAGCTCACCTTTCTTGTCTACCTCCCCCTCGTATTACGCCTCGACCGATCGATCCGAGTCAAACTTATTCCATTCAATTTTCTCCATCTTTTTTACGATAATACTTACAAGCCATTTCCGCCTAGATATCGTCGTATCTTCCGATAAAACGGTTGTAATAAAAAGAAAAAAAATGTTATTTTAAAAGGGTATCGATGTTTGAACGATATCTGAACACGAATGACCAGCTAACACAATTTTGAGTAAAAGGAGTATGACAGCGAACGATAATGTTTCCGCGTTGAGATCGGCCCGATTCGTAACCGCATCCACGAGGAAATACACCGTACAGATGTGAACGAAGGTCCGCGTTGATTGCTCATTTCCTTCTACGAGTTCCGTCCGTGTACTCGATACACGCGTGATTACGCTCGGCGTAGAGGTGTTACACACGCGGAAGCATTCGTGAGAGAAAATAGCGCGTTAGCTGTCATAGGCAGTGACAATTTATCATCGACCGCCTGGTTTTGCTTATCCCCCGATTAACATCCCGGGGAAGGGGGGAACACCCGGCTCTTTTCTTTCGATTTCAACGAATTTCCTTTCAGAACGCAAACGGTACAAACGAAGATGATCGATGAACATCGGATCCCCGTTTAAAAGCCGTTCGATTCCATCAACTTGGATGGATTTCGATATCTGTTCGCGTTTCACTCACCTCAGAAGTTCTCAGGCGCTCGAAACGATGCAAACCTCTCGAGAATCGCTGCGTTCCACTTCCTTTTAAATGCTTTCTTCTCGAGGAGGCGCCTCACGTTTTATCACAGTCGAGATTCCAGTGGGAGGAAAAAAGAAAAAAAGTAACGAAAATGATTCGAGATGCAAACACGAGCTGCCTTACTATCGCGAGAGTCGTCGACGAACGCAGAGGCTGCGAATGGAGCCGTCGCCGATAGTTGTTCCCTTCGTCGCGATGGCAGCATCGTGCAACCGACGATGACCCAGTCGTTCGGATAACCACGCTGTCGCGAACCAACTGTTACGATCACGATAATCACGACACGTACCCCACGTTACGATCTATGCTTTCCAAATTTCACCAGCTCGCCTGTTCTTCGAAAACCGCGTCGCTCGAGACTTTCACGATCGATTCAGAATGAATTTCGAAGCAAAAGGAAACTTTCAAATTATGTTACAGCTATCTCGTCTGATATAATACAAAGACGAGAAAATTCTAGCCTTTTCTCGGTTTGTGCTGGCATTCTTTCGCGAGGACAGAAAATGCGGGCCAATCTCGTGGCTCGTCTCGAAATTCAATCAGCGAGTACATGGCTCGATAAAGAAAAGAAAAGAAGAGCAAAGAGAACGAAGACGGAAAGACAGAGTTTCCCTCGAAGCGGTCTCTGTTCGAGTTGTGTGTATTCTTTGAAGACAGTGGACACCGGCGAACCTGTCAACCACTCCGGTTAACCGTGGACCCCGTATTCTATCGCGATCGATCGATACAGCTGTACCTCTCGTTTATTCCCGCCGTTTACCAGCTCTCGTCCACGTTTCTCCCACGATTCCTGCATCTCTCGATCAGCGTTTCCGTCTCGTCGAAAGTTCATCAAGCACTCTACACTCCCTGGATACCGGTGATCGAGGCTTCTCTCGATCAGTCAGAGTATCTTCGATCACGTCGGCGATCGGCCGGAGAAGGATTATCAAACTTTTGATAATACGCCTCGAGCGAGTTTACCAGGGGAGAACGAAACGACGGAAAATCGAACGATTTCGTGTGAGTTAAAAGGGCAAATTCGATTCGAAACCTACGCGTCCGAGCAACGAGCAATTCCCACCCGTGAAATCGAACAGTTTCGATTAAACCGGGACAATATATCCACCGCTCCCGCTGGAATTCGCCGAATACGAGATTTCGTTCCGCTTTATCGCGGGGTCACAGCTGCTTCGTTTATCTCTCTATACGTGGCGCACGGATTACTCGTTCAAATTATCCTCCATCGTTTTGCATCATTGCCAGATTATCGGAGGGAAAAAGTATCCATGCTTTTATTGACGAAACTTTGACAAACCTTGATCCAAATATGCGGCGCGAACTGTGTTTGAAAAATTTGTGGAGAAATCTACCTGTCGTACCAGCACAATGTCGGACATCGATTGATTAATATCGGTATATTTGTGATTGGGTGTTGGTGGAATGAACGGCGCAGCGAAAGGGTTAATGAGAAGGTAACACGAGTAAGGTAAATAGAGGGAAAGAGAGCGACGAGGGATTTGCATGGCGATTATTTGAATTAATAAGAGGATGAGGAAACGTTGACGGTCGCGTGAATAAATCACGGGTAGCGAACAACCATCGCCTTCCACAAAACGGATCGTTCGGTATAATTAATTACGCGCGTGTTACCACGACGGACCGTAGAACGAGAAATCCATTTCCCTGCTTCTCTTTCGACGCGTGTTTATGTTAATTTCGGAATAAACGTTAAACGCGATACCATAATTTCCCTCTTTAATGCACCAGATTAGTCGGTACTCGCGCTCTCCGACGGGTTAATCTGAATCGGCACGGAAACGTGGAGAAACGTGTACATAATTAATTGCGTAGCTCAAGAAGGATTGAAAAGAAAAGAAAAGAAAAGAAAAGAAAAGAAAAAAATGAAACAATTGGGAGATACTTACAGCGTCCAAGTCGATGGAGGAGGTTGAAGGTATTCGGGGACGAGGTAGTCGACGAGACGAAGACGTACGACGATGATGGAGGTGGAGGAAAAGCCCTTCCTTCGATCCTGCGAGGGGCAGATCCGTTTTTTCCGCCCTTCCGTCTACATTCCCAGTTCACGGATCATCGCTTGGCTGCAACAGCGGGAGTGGAAAATTGAGTCGAGAGTGCCGGCAATCATGAGTGAAAAATTCGATAGGTCGAAAGATCAGACGAGCGTTATTCCGCAAGAACTACGGTCTTCCGCTTCGGCTTGTTCGTCGCGCAGCGTCGCGTCTAATTTAAGATGTTTTTTTTTTTTTCATTAATCTCGTTCTAAATAAGCAACCCTCGCTTCGAACGTTTCCAATTTCTCACGAGATGGATCGAAGCAATCCGACGACCTAATAAATTCGAAGAACAAGAAGAAGAAGATGATGATAAGATGAGCTCATAAACCGCGTGGAAACGTTGAATTCGAGCAGAGGCTGGCTTTTTAATAAAACCATATATCTCGTTCTTAGATGGCTGGAGAAGGATTCTCTTCGGTATTTCGGCTGCTGCCGACCCATTGGGCAAAGGTTGCCCGTGAATTCCACGCAAATAAACCGGACGCACACGTTCGCGGAACAATCCAGGAATTTCTAATAAGCGCACGTCCTACTTTCGGAATTCATTTCGCAGCAGCTTGCCTAGCCTAGCCTAGTCTCACGGGAACGCGGATAATGAATTTGGACCGCACCGTCAAGATATATATTCGACCCAGCTCCTGTATTCCTGCTTCTTCCAGAGAGCAGGCTTGTCGCAACAGGCTTGTGAATTTTTCAAACTGTCCGCGTTCTGAAACTGGATCTACGTTACGCGTTTCGTAAATTAATTATGAAATTCATTTTTCCACCGTGTACAACCGACAGCTCAATGTTTATACGCATCTTTGAAGTTGCGGCCAGTGTTCCGGGCTAAAAATGTTTCTCCTCCCTTTTCTCGTTCAGCCGTTGGCTCGAATGCGTTTGAAACGCAAGTTGTTCAGGTTGGCATATTAATATTAACCGTCCCTTCTGAATCGTTTGATCTTCTCGTGCCTCTTCCAATCGAGAGACCCTTTAGACTGCGGGACAGAAAAAGATAAAAAGAAAATGAATAGGAGTCAAGAGAAGAGAAAGAAGAGCGAAGAATTCAGTGTACCGATGAATTATCGAGTTCGCGCACCCAATTTGCCCCTTTGTGCAATCCGTTCGCAGAGTTTGTTTGTCCGAGGGACACAATGCTTCACGGAAATTTTCTGATCGTCCGTTCTTTCTCTTCCCTCCGATTCTCTACTCCATCCACCGGAGAAATTAACATCGTCGACCGTGGAAACAATGGCCCCCCCACACTTTCCCAATGCTTGTCAAGTTCGTTTTGTTTTCCCGACAAATCTGCTGCTTGCTCGCGAGTCGATCGAAAACAACGCGATTCTATCTTTTCAACTTAATCAAAATTTGGTCATAGGTTTGTCCGGAGTAAATCATCTCGAAACGGAAACGTTGATCCTCGGTGAAACGAAAGCTGAAGAAAAAAAGGGGACACCGTTAGGAGAGAAGTTTAACGGGTCGACGGTTTAAACACGGTTTTGTTCAAAGAAAAAGGAAACCGAAAGCAGTGTAAAGAGCAACCCGAGAGAAAAGATTTCCCAAAGGCAAGCAAGCAGAGAGTTCCATTTCCCGGCTGAAATCCACTCGAAAAAGCTGTTTTTCTCCCGTGTCGTTCCTTCATTGTCGCGAATTTTACGCGAACTAAAAAAAGAAACCACCAACGAGAAAGGAGGATTTTCCGCTGGGATGATCAGCCTGCTTTCCGAGACACAGTATCTTTTTTCTTTTTTCTTCTCTTTCTTTGCTTCGCAAGATGCTGCTAGTGTTCGTTTACGAAACAAACGCGTTATTCTTTCTTATCGAAACTCTCAAGTCAATCGATTACTCAGTTCCGATTAACAGAACAAAAATGACCATTACTTGTAATCATATCATGTTGTTATCTCGATTTATCTTCATCTAACTCGAGTTCCCAATTAGGCGGTGTATACGACGAAAATACCGATTGCCTACAATATTTGTATGACTATGTTTTGTTAGCATCGATTACAAAGATATTTCTGGTGGCCATACAAGGGGCTAAACATCGAAAGGATTAATGCCGTAACAATTAACAATAGAACGAATCTCGGCTGGTGGTGTCTGGTTGGTGAACGGTAACGCGGATCCGTAAGCGGATAGAATTGTGTTCGAGAGGAACAAAAGCTAGCCGGAGCGGTATACTCGAGAAGATCGAGAATCTCGTCTCGATTCTTTTCGTCGTTCGAACAATACGCGTAAAGAAGCTTTTAAACTCGAACAGTCTCGCGATTTGGTGTCCTCGTATTCGTTAATCGATGAGAAAAGTTGGAAAGGAAGAAGAGAGAAAATTCGCGGTCCACCGGTTATCCGTGGAAAACAATAGCTCGCGGCAGCTTTTAAATAAAAACTGCGACCCGTAATGGGGGGGGGGGGGGGGGGGAATCATTGTTCCCTGTGGCACCGGCCACAGTTATCGTTCGACCCGTTTGCCGTTGAAAAAAAAAAACGTTTTTAAACGAAACTGTTTCTCGTTCGACGTTCGACGCGCGTGCCTATCGGCGCGAATAAATTTCCCGCCGGCACAGTCTGCCGGGCAAAGCGTTTTTCGATGTGTCTCGCCGTTCCACCCAACCAACGTCACGCGAATAACAGAAATAAAAAAAACAGCCTGCCACGCGATTTATTCCGTTAGAAATTTACAGTTGAATTTTGCATTCCTCCTGTTCCTTTTTCGAACCGAGCCGAGTTTATCGGTTGTACACGAGTTACCTTTTTGCCTGGTTTTCTCTTTTAATACCGGCCTCCTTTCTCGAGGAAATAAATCGCGAGCCGATACGGCTCGAAATTCAACGCGACGACTCGCGTTTCGCAATCTTGCACGCGCCTAATTTGCCCCCGATCGAGTAATTAGACGGAGATATCGCGTGACACGGTAACGAGTCACACGCCGAGTCACGAGATACGATACCATACGATTGTTCGAGTTCGGCCAACTTTCGTCCGTGGAATTCCATCGCTAATTGTTCGTTATTTAATTTATTTGATATTTCAACCCCCATGCTGCAATCTCCTCTGCCAATGTACAAAATTCAAGGGAGAGAGAGAGAGGGGGAGGGAAAGGGAGGATTCGATCGCGGTTTCGAGGGCTAATAATATCAAGCCAGGGCTGTTGCACCCCTCTACATCGTCACGGTGCTTTCCTGCAAACCTGTAAGCAGAAACTTTGTTGCGAAACGAGCATCGTAAAGCCGTTTATTTACGCGTCTTTCCAGCCTTGCTTCACCTACCCTCTGGCAATTTTTGGATTATCGATCTACCTTCGTATCGAAACCAATTCCACTTACAAGTCGAAACGACTATCGTTCTTATCTTTTCAATTTACGATGCGAATAAAGTGACCAATCTTTTGATTTATCTTTCTTTATTTATTATTCTTCTCCTTCTCCTTCGATTCGATTCGATTTGATTTGATTTGATTACTGCACAGAAACAAGATGGAATCGAAAGCGTGTACGGATCGACAAGAAGGGTTCGAGATAGTCGGCCAGTAGAAAAGCAAGGGCAGGGAAGAGTAAACGAACGGGTGGGTGGTTCGAGGGTAGCCGGTGACCTAGAGATGTCACTGGGTTAGCGTGCCCATGGGCCATCCATAACCCTGATACCTGGTGATACACACTCGGTTTTAACCTGTCATAGGCTGGCATGCAGCTCCGCAGATATCTACATACGGACGTTTCCCGTTCCACTTGACCGTTCTTCTTCTTCTGCATCGCACGCTGGCACGCGAACATTTCAAACCGTATCCTAATTTTGAATCGGTTCCAATCCGACCACCGCACCGAGACGATGGCACACGCTCGTTATACAATATTATGCAATGATATTTACGTGTATCGTCGATGATCGATGCCCTAAATCTAACGCAATCGAATAACTAATGAAAGAAAAAGGCTGCGATCTAAAAATAAACACGTATCCTTGAACGATACCTAATACGACAATTATTCGTTGCGAGGGGGGGGGGGGGATTAATTTGAAATCGCGCGTTAAAAGATATTTGTCGTAAATCTGAAAAATATTTTTTCCAATCCACTTGTGATCGTTTCAAGAACGATCATGATCATGAAAATCTTATCACCGATAAGAACAATTAAGATCGTTCCCTTAATTAACTTAGCCTTCTATCCTTGTCAATAAACTGTTCCAAATATCATCAAAACTCGATCGAATTTGAGAGAAAAAAACAATTCCAAGACAACGGTGAAAATTTGAATGAAAGGGAAAAAAATAATCTGCAATATCGTATGTTTCGTACAGACAGATAAGCAGGAGGAACAAAGAATGGCGTAACGAGAGGGTTGAAGGATCGACGGATGAAACGAACACATTGCACACCGAACGAAATCCGTTGGTACGTGTTCAGCAGGAAGTTTGATTAGCGCTGGCTGCATTCTGCACGCAGTCTGACGTTGGTTCTCGTTTTAATCCCCCGGTCTCGATTTAAAGCCGCAGAATGGAAACGGTGTCGCGTGTACGTCCGTGAATGGCCCGGCTACGCGGGCACGGATATGAATTTGTCAGCGAATTTTCGAACGACACAAACCCTGCAACGACACCAACAGCCGGGACACGGACGTCGGTTAATGAGAAAAGCTGAACGCGATGAAACCGGTGACAAACAACCTCAGCCACGGATTAATTTTCAATTAGGTTGGCTGTAAAATTTTCCTCGTTTCTCCTTTTACTTTGAGGCTCGTCGTGATTCTGATCGAGCTCTGCGTTCCACGGCCAAATTTCATTTTATACAATTTGATTGGCTAAAATTCGACTAATTATGATGCTAAATCGGCTCCGCGGAGCTCCGTTCTCAAAGGTTAATCGGGTTTCGGTTCGGAAACGATATCGACGGTGGTCTATTTATAGAATGGCGGGTCGTAAAAATAGACGTTTCGGGAACCGTTTGGAAACCGAATATTCAAGGTTTTCAGTTATTTCCAGCATCACCGGACGAGATTTATGTTTTTTTTTTTATGCTGGTATTTCGTTGATTGCGACCAACGAACAAAGACGCATCCCGGGAACAATGGCTCGCCAGAAGGGGGAAAAAAGGATAGGTAAATTCGTGGTAATCGCGATTTCCAGCGATTAAACAAAAGCGAAACGATGCAGGCATCGTATCCGGTATTCAGGACGTCACGTGGCAACGGAGAGGTCCGATCGCTTGTTTCCCTCACAATGGCGAGGAAATTTTCGATTGTTGCATGAATTTGGCAGGAACAATGTATCACGTTCGTCCAGAGGAACGGCTGGAACAGCCAGCGGACCAGAACCGCAACGTATCTGCAGTACCAAGCTACATTCATAGCACGGCTGCAACTCTGCATCGTTTGAACACACACGTGCACACAAGTGCGCCCCGCGTATTCTCCGATGCACACGGTGGCTCGTGTGCGTAAGGGTAGCAGAGCACGTGCAAATATACATACGTTGGCGAAAACACGGTTGGCTAGGCGAGCAGACGAGCGACGCGATTATTTATTTATCCGGTTGTTTCGCGCCTGATACTTTTACGCCTTCGTCACCAGGGAATACTGGCTAGTTCTTCGATTATTTTCTGCCATTCTGATTTTTTCCTTTAACTAATCCCATCAAAATTAACTATCTCTAATTTGGGAAAAATTGAGGGTTCTGGATTCGAGATCACCTGTTGTGTCGCCGAGGTTCAAACGATCACAACGGATTCCAGAAAACCTGGGTCAACATGGAATCGAGTAACGTCGAATATAAAATCGCAGGAATGGATGACATCGAAGGATCAGGATCGTCCGGTGGCGAGGCTCGTTGATCCTTGACCCGGTTTACCGCGACCGAGCCAAATATTAACCTAACCCGTGCACAGCCAGCCGTCCGAAGTCTGTCTTTTTAGGAAGTCGTTAAAACGAAAGGTGCCCTCTTCTTAATCCGCGACACCGTTTCACGGCTCGTTACTCTCGTGACTCGCCTTCCAACCTCTGGTATATATTAAAAATAATAACGAGCCTGGCTGTCTACGTTCTCGGCTCGACGACGTCCCTCGGCATCCTCGGATTTCGCGCTCGGAACCGAGAGGAATAGGCAATCGCGATTCTCGTAAACACAAATTGTGTATCGAAAGGCGTCGAAAAGTCTGGCTGGGAAGGGCACTCGTCGGCCTGCTTCGATTCTTACAATAGACAACTCGAGATTAGCGGGCGTGGATCGATATTCCACGAAACTCGGTAAATAACTTTGGGTCAAGTGTATCTGCCAATCTGTTTTTTTTTCTTTCTCTCTCTCTCCTTCTTCTCTGAAGGCCTCGTTGCGGAAACGCGAACAATCAGAGTAACACGTATCGCGAAGGAAAACGTATTTCCGAAGATTGCCTTTCGGCTACCAGCTTTCTCAAAGAATTCGACACAGGACGCATCGATGCTTGAATAAACGCGGCGAGGTTATTTCCTACCCGACGTCCCAATTTTCTCTTTTATTACCGTCAAGCTACCACGCTATGTTGTATATTTCAACGAGACGTTACGTCGGTGGCTCGAGATTCGACGACGCGACGACGCGCCAATATTTGAAAAGCGATACACGCGACCGCGAAACCTTTGGAACCCGGTTCTCGTTAACACGTACGGAAAGTTTGAAAGTTCAGGCGGAGTATAAGCATCGGTGAAAGAGCTGGCAATGGATATGGACGTGGATACACCGAGTGCCAGCCCGAGCCAGACACCGAGACCCCTTTCTTTTCCCTAGCTTTTTACCATCCTCCCTGACCTCGAAAACGCGTGCCACGACTACGACGAGAACGCCATAGATACCAAGAATCTACGTTTCCAAACATTCTTTATCGTTTCCATGTTGGAAGAAGGAAGAATGTAATAAAAACGAATAGGCTATCGATGCTTCTCGTTCGAATTACAAGCAGTCTCGAGCTCGCGACATCAAAGCCGAAACCAACAACCACTCTTACGAATTGAAAAGCTGTTGGAAACATTGAGACGTCGCGTCGACTCGAATAAGTCGAGCGTTAATCGGTCTTCTTTCTCCTGCTCTTGTTCCCCCCAGAGAGCTTTTCGCTCCTCGAAACCTCTCGGAGTCGGTGTTCCCGAGAGACGTTAACCTGGCTGAAAAATATTCCCTTCTCCCTGCTTCGATGGACGAGTACTCGCGACTACGAGTACTCTGGACAGAAATATCTGACGATTGGACGCCTTTGCTGCTTTTATTGTATCGTTCTCGTTCGTCGGTTGGTCGAGGAGTATCGCGAATAATCGTGGAACGGTGCGGTGGTTCGAAAGGTCCTTTCGGCCGGAACGGTTATCCTTCTCTCGTGTTCGATGCAGCCTTTCGACGCGAGTTCACGGTAGCAATGCGTCGGAAACTGCTGCAGCCGCAATGCAGCTCCGGTGCAAAGAAAAATCGTTCGTGGCCGGATGTACTTCTTCCCTTTTTCTTTTTTTTTTTAGTGGGGTTTTTTTCATTTCTTCATCGCGCAACTGTTTCGTTCGCACAGGATCCATTCGAGCCCTATCGTCGATCCCCTTTCGTTTGCCAATTTTCAGCCCGACTGCGAAGAAAACCCTCGGTTAGAAATCGATACGGTAGTGGAGGAAAATTTCCTCGGATCGACTTTTATTAAGCAAACTCGCCCTCCCTGACCGGTTGTCTCTTTTTCAGCCAGACGGAGGAGGTGGTGGGAAGCGTACCAGTTTTTACGCAGCCAGAAAACTCGATTAGGGACGGATGGTGTACAATGTAGTTTGGAAGACGGTCGTGAAGTTTAGGTCATGCATAAAAATCAGACTGCAGGAGGCAAATACAGATTGACCCGATTAGATAAGAATCTACCGTGAAAGCTGACATAACCAGCGTAACGAGCACCGGTGTAACAAATGAAGGAAAAGCTGCCAGCACGCCTTCAACTGTCGCGCCAACGAAGCTTTTACGGTTCTACTTTCCTGCTGCCCGACTTTGCGTTCTTCATCTTTCACCGAACACGACGTATCCTGATTACTTTTTCGTGCAACGCGTCTCCGTTTCGTACCTATAGGCATCGAGTTGACGGCCAAACACACAGTACCCTAATTCTGTAAGGAAAACTTCGCTTGGCAACCTAGCCAAACGAAAATTTCTCCTTTTATCGGCAAGCAAGCGATCGTCGAACGCCGCGGAGATAAAAGTAAAGGAAATTACGTGGAAAGAGAATTCCGTGGTTGGCTGAGAAAACGAAATGGATTCGGTGGGCATTTATTCCCCTTTTGTTCCCGAAGATGGAAACGGGCGGAGATTCGAAAGGGAGGGATTAGATTGTCGTGGCTCGTGTCGAGACAACGACATAGGGTGCTCGAAAGTTCTGTAAAACGGTGCAATTTAATCCTTCGGAATGGCGGATCCGGCAACGAGGCACGTCACGCGATGCGCCAGCCTCGATATACCGTATAAACACTTACGTGTCAGCTGACACAAAGCCCTAGAAAATGGGCCGTAGATCGACGAACAGGAAGGTTGAGGCTGGTGGTGGTGGTGGTGGTGGTAAGTCGTACAGGGGATAGGAAAGGATAGATTAACCTGGTTAGATAAGGATCTACGAAGAACACGGCCGTATAATAGGAGCCAGAGGGTTAGCCGAAGGCGCTACCACCACGATGACGACGGCGACGACGTTCCCTCTTAATATCCTCCAGCCATTTCTTTTTTTCTCCACCCCCGTTTATCCCCGTTAAATTCACCTATATTTCGATCTTTCTACACGCTCGATTAATTTCGCTTTCGTTTCGTTTCTGTTGGTACGCGAGGGCCAATTTCCGCTCCAGCCTAGAAAAGCTCATGAATACTGCACCGTGCCACCACCTCTTTTTCCCCCCTCCTCGTTGCCGCATTATATTATCTACCATCTTTTTCCTCTTCTCTCTATAGCTGCTTTTTTATCTTTTTTTTTTTTGTTTGTTCTCTTATCGTCATGGACGAACGCCTTCTTTGCCCGAATTCCGAGTTATTAACTTCGAACAATTATTTCTTCAATTTCCCTTCTCGTCGCGAAAGGAGCAAAGGAAGTGGAGATTTTTGCAGATTCAGCGCGATAACCGGTGCCTTTTGTGAATAAAGGACAGCGTGCTTATCGGAGCCGTTGATCTCTCGGCCGCTTTTTTCAGGAAGCTGAACAAACGACACTGGCTAACGCGAAATCTGAATCAAACGGACAGTTAGAATACGAGTTGAAAAGTTGGCGAAAATTAATTGAAATCGTTAAAAAATATCTACGCGTTAAAAAGAAAAAAAAAAAGTAACGATCCTGACTCGGAGAAAAGAAACGTCGCCGGCTAAGTTAATTGAGATCCTGAAATTGAAGGTCGTTAACTCGACTCGTTAAAAGGTTAAAAGGCTGTAAAGGAAACGAGCAGTTTTCACGGAATAAACTTGAAATTAATCAGAACCCTTTTACCGTTCCTCGTTCCATCGCATCGTAGCGTTACGCGAACCCATTTAATTTAGATGATCGATTTAAACTGCGGATCATAGTCGTTCGCTAACGGAGAACGTCGATTCTCTGGAATCGTTGGAAGAACAACGGTGGCGCCAAAAGAAAAATAGAGGGAAGGAGAAAAAACGAAGGAAAAGCAAATAATATCGACTCGACCCTGTTTTTCCTCGAGTCGTCTGAATTTCATCTCGCTTTCAGCCAAAGCGCATGTATACGTGTACACGTTTATACGTTTAATACGTTTATAGATGTATAAGCGGACACACTCGATCGACTTGGCCGCGGCCACACAGACACTGTCCCCGTGTGCATTAACGGCGCATTGATTCGACCGCGAGGAGTGAAAAATAGTCGGACAACGGGAGGAAATGCATAATTGTGGAATCGAGCGTAGTTGGGTCACGGTTCCTATTTTTACTCGCAACTGATTGCGGCAGTTGAAACGAAAGCAAAGGCCACCTGTGTGTGTCCAAGCAACGTTTGCTCTTAGCCATCGTTTCACCGGCTCCTCCTCTCCTCTCCTCTTCGTTCCGCTCTTATTATTCTCCTCTGTTCTGTGTCACCGTTGGTCTACAACCGAGGGACCGAAGCGTACGCGCGCGAGTTATCCTCCTCTGCAGAGCTTTCGACGCGACCCTTGATCCGACAGAAGGTTCGACGCGCGAAAACCAACCTCCACGCGGCCGTCGAGCACGCGTCAATTTTCCTTTTGTCACCTGTGTATACCCTTGTCATTGTGCGCTTTTGTTTTTCCATTTTGCTTTGTCGCGTGTCGTACCGTACCGTTTCGTTCCCAAACGGGCTAAATACGTTACGCGATGAAATTCGAAATTGAATTTTCGGCTCTAGCCTCGATCGAACCGACCATTCTTTCCCATTGGCCGACACGCATTGGATGGACTAAATACTTTTTCGCTTCCGATTCGCTCCGACAACTATTTTTACACCACGTTCGATAACGTTGCTAAATATTCAGCCGACGCGACGCGACGTCTCTTGCAGAGGATTCAGACGGTTTGGAACTTTTGATCGGTAGTGTACACGGGTCCAGGATATTTCTGGATCGTTCTGGTGTAACGTGTAACGGGCTCGTAGCTACGAAAGGGTTAATGAAGCCACACTCGAAACCACTCTACAGATATATTGTATCGAGTGTTTGCATTCAGATTCCTTGCGCTTTCCAGATACAAATACCTCGATATTTTCACAAGAAGAAAGAAAAATCTGTGCATTCGAGTATCGCGTGATACGTTCCACGATAAGAGACAGACAGCAGCCGAGTCGAATACGATCGATAAATTTTCTATTAGAATCTTTTCAAGGACCCGATTCTCCAAGGGCTACGATTCATCGTCGTGTAGTCTCTCATCGTTCCTGCTCCGTCAGCCTCGGTGCATCGCGGCACCCGTGAAAACTGCGCGTGGAATATTAAAGGGTCGACTTTGCGCCGCGACCAGGGAACAAAGGAGGCACGCTCGCGGACCCGGGGGAAACCGTATCCAATCCCCTACCTCTCGAGCCCATCCAACGAGCTTAAGCCTATCGAAATTTATCACCGGACTTGGCACACCTATCCTGCCATTAATCCTTCCCATACATTCTATACATGTATATAGTATACACCTATAAGCTATGTTCGTGTGTAGATGTGTCCGTTCACGCTGATGTTATCGCCGATCCGCCAGTTCTGTTGTCGTAACTCACGCGGACTAATAGGACTATTGCGGGCCAAATCTTTGCTCGAAATCGATTCCGTTCCTTCGCCAGGTTAACTAGCTCCTTCTAAACGCAGCCAAGATTCCTAAGTAACGTTTAACTACGCTGTTTCTCGAGGTAATTTTTCCGACGAGGAACAAGGGAATCGAATAGAGTTAGCTAGCGGGGGAATCAGGCGCCACCGTCACCGTTCACGAGGAGATTCTCTCTCGAGCTGACTTCAAAGACTGCCGCCACCGCTATTTAATTAGTGGTCGCCGAACGCGACGCAAACGAGACGCCTCGCAACGAATAGAAACCGTGGTGTGATACTGCACACGTACGAGCCAGTTTTCTACGGTTTTTTAACCTGGACCGTTTATATAGAAGTAGGAAACGTAGCACGAGGATCGATCTGTTTCGAGCGTTAGCCCCCACCCTCTCCCACCCCCGCTGGAAACGAGTTACGCTGGTATCGCCGGCTTATCTCGGGTGTCCGGCGAGCGTATTCACGAGGTAATAGCCCCGCTCGAAAAACCGTGCCGGCCGGAAGTGACGCAACCTGGCCGTAATCTCGGTCGGTCGGTCGGTCGAGCTTCCCTGGTGAAAAATAATTCGTGAAGAAGGGTTGAAAACGCACTTACGAATCTCCGAGAGAGCGGATCACTCTCTTGCCTTCGTTTGTTCCTGCGTCCAGTTCGACGACGCTGGGCCGACGACGTGTTCAGCCGCGAAAACCTCCCCTCGTTTTATTTCTGCGTTTTCAACGTCGATGCGGAGACGTTGACTCGACGAATGTTCGTCGACTGGACAACGTTCGACAGCCAACGATGTACCGGACAATGGACCAAGGTATCTCGTTGCAAACAATCTTCTCCGGTTTCTAACGAACGACTGATCCCTCGGAGTTGCGTAGGAGCTGACGATCCTCGTCGACGAGGGCTGCAAAAAGTGTTTAGGAGAACGATGCGTTGAACGAGGACGAGGGCAAAGACGCGACTTCAAGTGTTAACGAAATGATTAACTCGAAATGACCGTGCGAAAAACAAGTAGGCCGGTTAACCGTTCAGGCCGCACTGACGACTCGAGCCATAGCTAGTAAGGGTGAACTGGCCTGGCATCCCCTCTCGCTTTCACCCCACTCTTAACCTCTCATCCTCTCGTTCTCCGCTCACCCTCCTACTCCTTCCCCTCCTTTTTCACCACCCGCCTCTCGTATTCCCTTACTTTTTCCTTTTCCCTTCTTCGCCCTATCAGTACCTCTGCCCGATCATCTTCCTTCGCTTATTCCTCTTTTGTCAGTATTCCTTTCTCTTGTTCTTCACAGCTGCTCCACGAATCTCTCGTACGTTTCAACGCTCATCGACGAATCTACGTGGAAATTATTGAAAATTATTCGAAAACAACCATTTTTCTGCACGGATCTTTTCACCCTCGAGAGAAGACGCAACGGTTTCTCCCGCGTTTATTTACGAGCAACAGGATATTACCGCGGCTAATGTTACAAAGAAATTTACAGGGTTCGTACCGTAAGACGCTTCTCCGATTCTGGCCATTTTTCTTCGCTAATCTGGCGATACGGGACCTGCATCGAACCTCCGGTTTCCTCGTTTTTGTTCCTGCAACCAGAACGATACTCACAGTATTTTTCCTAGTTTTCTCCCAAACAAACCTTACCCCTTCTCGTGACTTACTACTACCTACCGATGGTTAGTTTATTTGCCGGCTTACTACATCGTCCCGCGTATCCTTCGTTCTAGTTTGCTCCGATTTTCAGCCGCCCGATAACCGACTATTCACGCCATCACGATCGATACACCCGGCAAATTTCATGGCCAGCGAAAACAGACTTTTTGGATTTATGGAAATTCACGCTACGCTCGTCGGCTCTTTAAACAATTACTTCTCCTTTTATTAGTTTCTCCTCGTCAAAAACAACCGTCCTTTTCTTCTTCTTCTTCTTCTTCTTCTGTTAATTGTCCGACTATATTCATCGTATGCGCCGCAACAATTTTCCGATATACGATCGACCAGCGGTCTCGGCTATTTTCGTGATGATGGCTGTGAAAATAAAATAAAACGGTTAATTATTTATACTTTGTATCGTCGTAAATAGAGGCTGAATCAACCGAACGCAAACAGTCGAATTCGTAGGAACAACGAGCAATTAATTAGCTCATAATACACCTAGGATTCTTTGTTTTCAATGATCGCACGAGATAACTCGGCTTCGATAAAAGATTTCAATTAAACGTGGAACGATGCTACAAGTTTTTCCCGATGAAAGTCCTGAGTATTTTCCTCTTATCGATTTCCAAAAAGCTCGGCTAATCTCGTTAACTTTGTCATCGATCGTTACGCAGTTGTTCGTCAAGTTGTATGGTACATAAGTGGCGAGGCACCGGTCACGGACAGAATTCATTCGAGAAAATCGTGTAGACGACCCAACGGTGAACGGTAATTTCAACACTGGGCTACAGTTTGAACGGTTGAAAGCTGCCAAAAACAATCCCCATCTGGTAGTTTCCGCGCAATTAACCGCGAAACGTACACCCGTGGAAACGCTTTACGAAACGGTTCATCCCGGTTCTGCTACGCGTTTAATTAACGATAAATCGGAGATTCAGTCGCGAGTTAAATTAACCACGATCGAACCTCTTTTTATTTCCAGGAAACATGTATCTTTTCACGGTGATACTGGCCGTCTTGTTAATCTCTTGCCACGCGTTCGTGCCTAACATCCTCGGCCTGGACGGTAAGCAGATTTCTATTATCAATATTTTTCCCTGTGTTCAAATATTAAAATATAAATTGTCCTTTGTTCAAAGTGCCAATCGAGAGCCTGGAGGAGTTCGCTAAAGATAAGGAGAATGTCCCGAAGCTCGACTCTTTCCACCAGAGTCGGATAAACGCGAAAAACAGTATCGAAATCAAGTAAGCGCGTTATAATTTCGCAAGAAGCGAATCGTAAAGCGACTTACACTGGATCTTTTCTTACCAGAATGAAAGGAATGATGATAGATCAGCGCATCCAAACCAGCTCCGGTGTGTCCATTACAACCCTAATCGAATTCACCTACAAGTTGAACAATAATCCACCCACCAAGGTGATGGGATTGGCGAGGTGAGCTATCGTTTTGTCCTATTTCTTGTCTAATTTGTCCAGTAGGTGCAATTTATTCGACTAGATCATGCGTAAACTCGAGATACCTTAACACTTTAACTGCCACGTCAGCCGTACGTGGGTGACGCTTGAATTTCCGTAGAAATTTGTCTAATTACTTAATCAGAAATCGTCGTATTAGCTATTCGAAATTCTGAACAATAGAAGTGACGAAAAATTGTAAGAATAATAGGCTTCGTTTAACAAAGTTTTCAACGCTTTTCGCGTGGCAGTCAAAGTGTTAAAGGTAGGCACGATTCTAACGAACAGCCACATCTCTGAATAAACTCTTGAAACTTGGAATCTTGAACGGGATCCCGGTGCTTCTCCGGCGCTGGTGGGACACCGTAGTCAGGATCTAAGTTTCTGTAACGCGACGTTCCAGCGATTTACCAACAGTCCAGAATATTACGTTCCACTTTTCAGGACAACCGTCACCAAAATCCAAAAGAAGGTTAACGGAACCAACGTTACATCGAGGATGTCGTTCGATTCGGAAATGGGCCTTATCCCTACAAAAGATCAACCTAAGGTAAATATTCTCGATTATTTTAATTGGTTTTAACGTTACGACGAAGATTGACATTTTCGAACGCGTACAGTTCGAAGTCGACGACGTGGGCCACGACAACGATGTATTCCACGCCGATTCGACGAGCCAACAGGTCCAAGATCGTCCAAAGGAAGTATCCGATTCTGAGAAACAAGAAATTAAACGAATGTTCGATAAACTGCTAGAAAAATACACGATAAACGAATTGTTGGATATAATTGTAAGTTAATTGGTCGACCAAGTGTTATCCGGGGCTTCTGTAAGGATGTATTTGAACGAGAAATAAAATTGTGCATTTGCAAAGAAAGCGGCGACTACGTTTGTTGACCCGTCGAAATGTACCTAAAATACCTTAATCCCTTAAATCATTGAAGTCAGGGAACACTTTTGATTATATGAAAAATTCGCGGAACGCTAAAATTAATGATCGAAAAAACAAAGGAAAACATATCCCGCGTAGAAATAAATATGTATAATAACTATTAGGTAAAGCGAAAAGAAATGTCGCTTTTTTTAAACACCTGGATGCCTTTTCCAAGTCGAAGCAGCCAGAATTTTATAAGAGAGGCGTATCGAAAAGTCGCTTAAGTTGTGGCAAGATATTGTAAATAGCCATGGAAATTATCTGTCGGAATTAATATTATTTGTAAATAAATTTTTTCGCATTGAAGGAAAACGACATTTCTATTCGCTTTACCGAATATACATTTTCATAATTTCCCGGAACCCTGGTTACGAACCAGTGCCTTAAACGGATAACGTTAACATTCGGCAACGTATCGGAACTTTTCGTTGCGATACATGATCGCAGTTACCTTACAACCGAGACCGATTGGCAAACATTGTGAAAAACGAATAGGATTTTGGACAGTTTTGTTCGTTCGTTATAGATTGCGAAGGGGAATGACGTAATTTCGAGTACCTATTTTTATTGAACACGATTGATAACTCGCGTCAGATAAAAGATCTTCAAGCTCGGATAGAAGATATTCCGTTCTAGTATATAATAAGACGGTCTGCAAAGGATACTCAGTATTCGACGAAATATCGTGATTGCGTTTTCTCCGTCAGAATCGTGAGTATTTCTTATTTTTTCTTTTTCAAAAACTTATCTTCGATCGTGACTCAAAATGCGATTTTTTCCACACGTTCTTTACATCCTTTGTTTCGTAAAATTACGAAATATCGTTGCTAGATCGACTACTCGACACAGCCCGAACGAGCGAATGCAGCCAAAAACGGGACACGCGTATTAACTGTTAACGCTTTACGAAATGTCGAGAGCCGCGATAAATGTTAGGTTGTCCCAAAAGTTCCTTACGCTTTATCAATAAATAACGGATGTATAACACTTGATGTTTCGCGTCGCGTTATTGAGTTATGTACGATTCAGTTGAACCTATTATCTTCTTCCATTTCTCCGAAAGCTGCGTGACACTATATTTATTTGACACTGCCAGACAAAGCGTTGTGTGTAGATAGGGAAAGGAACTGTTGGGACAACTTAATATGGCACCCGACATTTTTCTCAATGAAATAATTACGAATAGAAACCATGAAATAAACCGCGAATAGCGTTGATATCAATGCTGGCTATCAAACCGAAAGTACAAATTTGAATATTTAATCGTCTGAATCGTAAAATAATTAGAGTTTTATCGTGTCTGACTACATACGTCCATTTGCACTGTGCCACTCAACGTGATAATGGCCCAAACAAAGGATCGTAACGTTTCTTATCATAAAATCGTAACGCGATTCCAGGATACCTATTATATTATAGCTTATCACAAAATTCACTGATAAACTGTGCGTCGTCGAAGTGGGTCGATCGATCCACGTTAACGCACAGTTATCTGGATAACGAAGTAAAATAATTCTTCTCGGCTTGTTTTCAGAAAACATGTATCTTCCAACGGCGATACTGGCGCTCACGTTGATCAGTTGTCAGGCGTTCGAGCCTGACACGATCGCCTGGGATGGTAAGCGTTTATTCTTCCTTCCAGCGTATCAAAGTCAAGCTCCAGAATCACGAGTACGCAATCGTTTCCTTTTATTTTTCCTATTCTCAAGCACCCATCGAGGTGGAAGCGTACCCCGAAGTAAAGCAAGGCGGCGAACTGACTGGATTCCTCAACAGATTCAAGGACACGATGGTTCACGGAGATTCGGCAACCGGCGTCCCGATACTCGATCCTTTCCAAGAAAAGCAAAGGAACATAAACAACGAAGAGCTGATTGTGTAAACACATTTTTACCCGATTTAAGTAAACGCTAGAAAGAGAAGGAAGCAGACTCACACAGTGGAGTTATTTTCTTAAACAGGATTAAAGGGCAGCTGCAGAATCTTCGCATCGCTAATTTGTCCAAGTATCGCGTGAAGAAGGCTGATTTTTCGTCGAAATCCCTCGTAGCCAACGTTGATCTTCAGTGGGACGAGATTGCGATCGCCAGTAATTACAACGTAACCGGTAAAGCTCCCAACAACGAGCCCATCTGGGGAAAAGGAACCGTCAGGTAAGCCTCTGTTTCATTCTGTTTTCGCAATCAGATTCCTGAAAATTATTGATATTCTCTTTAGTCTTTAGGATAGATTAGCGTCGTCGAGTAATAAAGCTCTCTACTTTCTCTATTTGAATTTTCGTGCATGCGATCGCATCTCTCAACGAACTCTCGAAGCTTGAGTAGCTCGAAACGCGGTTACAGTCGGTTATGTAGTTTCCTAGCGCGAGTAAAACAGCGTTACCAATACCCGGTACCGTCGATTCCTTCCCTAGGTCGCTGTAAAGCGACGTTCCGTCATTGTGCTGCTTGCAATCACAGTTTCAATTCGCGTATAATTTTCAGCATCGCGATTAAGAACGCGAGGGTGTCGGTGAACGTGAAACTGGCGGAAAAGAATGGAAAAATGGCCGTTTCGAGTCTGTCGATGAGCGTTCATCTGGACAAATTCTACGTGAGTATTGTTGGTTATTTTCATGGAACTTGACGAACTCGTTACAAAATCGGTACGACTAACGTTTCTGTTCTTTGTCGAATGCACGCAGTTCAAGATCACCGGATTCCGCGATAACAACATTTTGTCCAAAGTCACGTCGAAAGCTGTAACCGCCCTCGTGCCAAAGTGGATCGAAGACAATCAGAAACAAGTATCTGATCTCGCCGGTCGATACGTTACGAATATGTTGGACAATTATCTCAGTCATTTTACGCTCCAGGATTTCTTAAACATGATTAAAAACTAATTAGAAACGTGAAACGTTTGTTGCTCACTTGTAACGCAATTATTCAAATGCGAATAAACTATAATCTATAAAAGAAAGAAGCAAAAGAAAACCGACGAATAGATTTCTTTGTCTTTCATTCCGGTCCATTCCTTTTCTCGATTAATTCACTTGAAAACCCCTAGATCCGAGGGGCAGCTTTTAGCCGACATAATTACCCGGGACAATCGATGGGAAACCGATTCACCGGCAAAGATAAATTCAACGCTCGGAGAAATGGAGCCAACGATCAATTTCTATTCGACCAAGAATAACTTCTCGTGAAATTTAAAATTCCAACGAAAATCTCTGCTACATATAATATGAATTCTCGACGTCCCGACAAGAGCAACAAGTGGTCCGTTCGATAAATACGTTTCGTGTACGCCCAATAAAATCCTTCGTATCCATCACTTTGCTCGAAACGTTTCCGCCTCGGCTAAATTCCGATTAGCGGAGCAAGTTTTAATCGAGTTCGACAAGTTCGAAAAAGGAATACGCGAATCGTCTTCTCACGGCTTTAAAACCGTGTGGCACGGTGTGATTCGTTCGTTTCGCGACTGGTTCACCCGTACACCGTTGTACCACGATATTTCTTAGAAACGAGGTGATGTAATGCGATTAACGTAACGTTAGTAACGTTATACACACTATCACGGCGAGGCCGTGTTTTTACGTACATACGTACGTTCCTAATATCGCGTACAAGCACACGCAACACTCGCACGGTAATGAACGTTTACGAGCAACCGTTTTCTCCAGACTTTGTCCTTCTTCTTCTTTCTTTCTTTTTTTCTTCTCATTGTTCAACCACCGCTTAACCGTTTCGGGTCCTAAGATCGTCTAGCAGCTGAAATTCGGTCCAGCGCTGTTCACGTGTACCTGTAAAATATGAAAACTTTTAATATACCTCGAGTTTTTTGATCTCGTATCATTTATACTTTGCAAGAAACGTAAGAAAGAGCGGTGGGAAGAAAAGGCGGTATCTCGAAGGAGAATAAGCCGAGCGAAGGAACGGATTGCTGACAATTACAGCGGTTGGTCGGTCCGGTCGGTGGAAATAAGCGAAACGGGTGCCGTCCTCGTCCGTGGGACACCTGTGAATCTCACGAAAGTAAAAACGACCCGAGCCGTCTAAGGACTAATCTCGTAACAGCGGCTTCTTTTTGCAAACGACGTACGACCGCTTGACACCCGGTATGTGCAGGCCGGGAACGCTTGTAAGTGGCGTGTGTGCCGTGTGTGCCGTGTAATTACGGATTCTCGGTAAAGCGAGGAAAACGGCCAACATACCGCCAGGCGTTTCTCATTTCCGTTGAAACGTCGATACCGTGCCGCGACGAGCAGAGATACGCGCCAGGACAAATGTTCGCGATTCGCTTTCCTAACAGGCGTGAAAGCACCCTCGCAGCTAAATACACCAACTAAATTACGTTGTTTCTCGCTCTTCGGCCAGAAAGCAAACTGTATCAAATTTCATTAATCCGTTGAAAGTTGTATTTCCCATTTGAAATTAATGAACGAGCGTTTACTTTTGGATTTATCGAAAGAAATTCACTCGAGCGCTTGCTGTACAAGCTTTAATTGTACAAGATTTCAATAAAGCGTGCCCCGGTCACGCTAGCCTTTCTCGGTTCCTTCGATGTCGCTTCTAAGAACGCGTATCGTCGTCTTAATCAGGAAACCCGTACTCTGCCTCCACGGCTGAACGCGTCTTAACGCCATTAATTAAGAGAAGATTAATTTCGTTACGTACACCGTGATCTCGGAACTCTAATTGATAACACGACTATTCCGTGAAGCACGATTCCACGGGTGACTCTATCATTCTGCAAAACGACCAAGAGAACCGTTCGTAATCGTCGATTGCAAATAAAGGAATCTTACGCCCTCGCCTCGGTGCGAAATCGATACGCGAAATCCCTCGAATTCGGGACGATTTATCAGCGTAACGATGCCTTCTATCGCGCCGAACGCCGATTACCGATTACCTTCTACCGGTTGGTCGTATGAACAGAAAAAGAAAATTCGTCGTTATTCCTTCACGACTCAATTTCTCACGGAGCCAACGCGAAATTGTTACTTGCCGTGCGCCTCGCCATCGCCGATAGAAATACATATACATATAACAGTAAGTATCCACGATCAACGAACTCAACGACGACAAAAAACACGGGTTCAACGAGGTGTCGATCGAGCCAACGATCCATCAATCTAACCGGACTCGGTTCCAAAAGGATGACGCGACGACAATCATCGCGAAAAACAATTGAAGGCATTAAAAAACGTTCCCCGGTACACCTCTCGGTTCTTTTGAATTATCGTTGTTAAAACTGTTTACTCGATCGCACATAAAGGTGATACAGGTTCGAGCCCTTCGTTTTCAAAGGAATAAGCGGAAAAAAAACTGGTTCTACAAGAGAGAGAGAGAGAGAGAGAGATCGTGATCGTCGGCACGCATAAAAGTTTTCTCGCATGTGTGGCGATTGTGTACACGTGAACACGGACTCTGACTACGATCATCATCCAGCATAATCGTTGCCACACGACACGAAACGACTGACCGCATATTCGAATTCTCAGAATGCAAGTCAGCGGCGACGACCGCGAGCGGAGCTAGCTAGCTGGCTAACTCCAAGAGTGAACGTACGAACAGTGTTGTTGTGTACGTCGATGACCAAATCATGGACGGTAAGTAACACAGCCGAGAAATATTCGAAACTGGATAATGAGAGCGGCACGGCACGACTTCCAAGGAATCGAGTTTGATAATCTGAAACAACATTGTTAAACAGAGAAAGTAAGAATCGGATGGACGAAGAGAGGAGGTCAGTGGGGGTACAGCGCGATACAGAGAATACGAACCGTGCAGAAGTCGTTTGGAAATGTGAGCAGAGAGACAGAGAGAGACAGAAAAAAAAAACGCGAAGACGATAACGAGGATAATAAAGATTAAGTCGCAGAAACGGAGTACAACGAAGCGAACGCGAAAAAAAGAGGATTAACGAGGAGTAAAAACAGTAATTTTAGGCCGATATTGAACATTGAAAACTCGTTGCCTAATCCTCTTTTTTTAAATGAAACTGGTCGTTTTGTTTGACGACTGTTATTGATTTAATACCAAGAGCAATTGAAATATCGGGAACGATTGTGCTTTTAACAGTCACCGCACAAAAGAATTCAACGAACACTATCGGACGGCCGGATTTCATTGAACAGAATCTTATCCACCAAAGTTATCTGTTCGTGACGTGGTAAATGTAGATGAATTCGAAGTTTATCAAGCTCGTAGAAAACGTTGTACGAAATCGAATACGTACACGCTTATGTTGACTGTGGTCACGTGCCGGGTTTGTCGATGCATATTCCCAAATATCTCGTTATGTTATGCCGAAAAAATCGAGATATATTCCTCGGTTATTTGTTTTCCTGCATGTACACACGTACTCGCCGCACGAATTGTTTACCTTCAATATACATATGTACAATGTAAGCAGAAAGAGTAAAAGCAACACAAATACCGCAAGAATCCGTCGCTTTAACCCGTTTTTTAAGCTTTCTCAATTATACGTTTCTACGCGAAAAAGAATTTCTTTGACAAAAACATAGCAACGAAATTCGTAAAGAATTTTTTATCTTACCTGGTTATCCGCTTAGCTGGAAAATCCGCCATTTTGAATCCAATTTCTAACCGTTACATACACATAGTTGCAATTTCAAATCGTACTAGACGAACATATAGTTTCAATTTACTTCTGAAATTTTGTGAATCATAGAGTAATATCGATCGTGCATCGTTCGAATCCGAATGACATGTCGTGATAAGAGATTCAACGTTGCTAAATGTACGTACCTTCGTTTGAAAATGTCATCGGCCAGGTTAAAGGACTTTCGTTCAACGTCCAAGTATTTCATAGATATTTCAACGAACAATACATCCTCGATGTTCGCGTAACATCTGTGTTGCATGTCGTTTCGTGAAACGTAAGAAAAGTTGTAAGGAAAATGGAAAAAAGGCGGACGAGTACGTACGATTTTAACACAAGTTCACAAAGTTGCGGATTCGCGCGACCGTACCGTTGGCGTCGGTGTCCTGTCGAAGAAGGCCGAAGACGATCGAGGTCGACCGAACGAACACGAGGCAACAGGCGGTTCGTTTTAAACCCGTGGCCTACGGGGAGTTTTCGAAGCAACGAGTTGACAGTAAGCCGCCGACCTTCGTAGCGTGTGTATCGTTCGGACGTGGAACGTAATTTTTCAGCGAGTGTACGGTTAAGCGTTTATTACCATCGTGTTCCGTTGGCTACCAGCGATCGTTTCTCTCTTCGAGGAAACGTTAAGCGATAGTTTTAGTTCGTCCTCGAGCGTGTTATCCCCGATATCCGTCGACGACGCCAACATCGGGACGCTTGGACGGTGATGACGCGCGAAAAACGTTGACGCGAGATCGGCAAATTTCGTTGAAAAGAGACTGGGAAAAGAAAAGAATCGAATTTCGCGAAAGGTGACTAAACGGTTATGCGGTTTATCGGTTGACAAGAGAAAGACGCGCGACGAGTGGTATTTGAAATTCCGAGTAAACACACAGATGTCCGAAGCAAAACGTCGAGTTTCTGTTTGACGACAAATATCGAGTGGATCGGTTAAGCTTGCCCGTCCGTACTCGAACGGGAGTCTTCGTGTTCGTCTTTGAACGTTAACAGTGCCGACGGGGAGAAAGATCGTTTTTCTTTCGTGGAAAAAGCTGCCGCGAACCGTGGGGACGCAACCTTCTTTTCTCTCTGTCTCTCTCTCTCTTTCTCTCTTGAGAAGAGTAGCGGCATCAGCAAGCCAAGCCAGCCGGTCATGGCGGTTCCCTCGTTCGAAAAGTACCGACAGTGAAGCGTTCTCGTGCAACGATTGTTCGAATCGGTTTCGCGTACAGCACTGAAAATGACACCGATCGAGTACAGCTTGATCGTTTTGTCGGTCTTGAGCATCGTGTGTCGAGCCAACGAACTCAAGGACTACTGTTCGATGCACAAATTCGACAATTTACCAGGTGGCTTGAGGTTTACGAAAGAAGTGGTGACTATGGAATACGGAAACATCGATGCGTTCAAGGCGCTTCATTGCTGTCTACGAGGATACAGGAGCATCGAATGGTGAGCGACAATTTCTTTCTTTTTCTTTCTTTTCCAGTTTCGTTCGTCGCGCAACCTTTGCTCGTCTTTTGACATCGTCGTCGAAGAAACGTTCGTTTTCGTTTTTTTTTTTTCCTCTCCAGTCGACGAGTACAAGAACAGATGGTTTGTTAGACGGAGTATGAGAAAGTAGGAAGGGGAATTAGAAAGAAAGAGAAAAGAATGGACGTCGGAACACGCGTTGGCGCATGCATTTGTTTCGAAAGACGAACGAAGGTTAAAAACGAGACGTCTGGTCTGGCCGATTCGAGTCGTAATTAATACGTTACTCGATGCCACGGTCTATTTCCATATTCAAGCCGACGCGTACTCACAACCGACTGAGGAGTCATCTCACGGAAATTCCCCTGTTTTTATTTTCGATCTGTTGACTCACGCTTTCCAATCAATTTCAATTTGTTCTTTTTGTCAATTAATTTATTCAAGCTCCGTTGATAATTCGCGTTCCACTTTCAAACAAACGCAACATGCTAATCTCGTTTGAAGGTTATGGCAGGAAAGTTTGTTGCCAGCGGATTACATCGTCGATCGAAGTCGTGTTCGGTCCTGTCAGAGAGCGTAACAGGTTTCCAAGAAAAAACGAGGGCTCGTCGAAGCGTGGCGAACGAGCCGATTGTCGATATTCGTCAAAACGGCGAAGAAAGCCGAAACTAAAAGAGAAGCAAGGCACGACACGATACGGCACGGTGTTACGAAGCGGGGCGGGGCGAAACGCTTCGTCGCTCGAGCAATAACGCGTTTCCACGAAACGCTTGTTTATTCCGCGATAAATCTAGAAGCACGGTACGAAGTGCGAGATGGAAATCGCTGTAGGGGGTCGGAGTTTGAGACGGTTCGACTGTCCCTCGGTCCTCGACCGTGCCGAGCCAACAAAGAAACGCTTCCGAGAAGCGTTCCTCGAAGGGGCTGACCGGCCGATTTTGCCGAACCTTATTATTCCTCGGACAAAGTGGGACCTTACCGAGTTCCCATTGTCCGTTCTCTCGACGTTGCTTGTCCCAGGTGTCAAATGGTATATTTGTTCCTCGCGTTCGTTCTTTTCGAGCCAACAGAGAAAAAGAGCTTATCGAAAAACTGCCAGGGTAACGAACGCGTCCCGTGGACTCGCTTCCCGTCCCCATCTTGTCCTCGTCCACACCTGTTACGTGTCTCTATCAAGCATGTCCATCTAAACCACGCCGCTCGCCGACGATGAACACGCACGAAATTATGCGGATGTTCGTGCGTGGGTCGTCCAACTCTCTCTCCCTCTGAACCTTCCATCGATGGTTCGTGTCGCTAATTCGAAAAGACGGATAGACTCGATTAGATTTCGTGACCGAACGAGAAACGCTTTTGCACCTTGCAACCCTTTCATCGTTCGTCCTTCGAATCGACTAAACGATGCTCGTTAGCTACAAATCTTTTCACTCGCGCTGCCTCGTGTTACATTTATGAGACGGATATCTGTAACGTGTAGGAAGCGTGGGAATGTTTGATGGATAAGTATTGTTACGGTGCCAGCGATTCTAATTAAAATTCTTCGTGTAACGGAAAAGATTTTGTATCTCGGGTTTTCTATCGAGCCCGCAAAAGTTTCGCTTGGTATTTGAGATTTCGGAGAATTTTCGTGGTACGGGTTTGCGACGGTCTTTAGCTACCTGGATCTTTACCTGGCGGGTTTTCCCAGTCGATTCAGATCTTATCGTTCGCGTGACGGAAAAATCAGTTTTCGTCTATTTTTTTTTTTCCTCCTACGAGCATATTGTTTAGTACTATTTTTCCCACGCAGGATAACAAACGAATCTTCCGTTTCGTTGTCTCAGCCAGTTTTGAGAAAAGAAAAATAAAGGAAAGAGGGCCGATTTGTAGCCTCTTTCTTCCGGCGTGCATCGCCGTCGATGACGATTCCGATGACGAGAACAAAGGGGCCAAGTTCGTCGATGCGCGAATATCGAAAACGACGCTTTTTATTAACGCTCGAATTCGTTTGCGGAACGCGTAAATTAACCACCGAGGATTACAGCCATTCCTTCGACAACTCGTTTTCTTACACGTATGTATAATATGAAATAAGACTGATTGTCAAAGTCATAAGCTGATCGGTACGCAAGTTTATTCAACGAAACGCGCTCTTGTTAATCCGCGAGATTTCCGAGGCCGAATCAGACACATGGAATTCGTAGAATTTGCTGTAGAATCGTTTTCGATTGTTGAAAAGTGAAAGGCAATAGTGACGATGCGACGTTGTTCTTCGTTCGTCTCGGCATTGTCATCGGCTATTTATACGCGTTAAACGGAATTATTTCTATCGTTTGCGATTTACAAGTACGACGCGACCAGTAACATCGGTATAAAACGTGACCTACGCGAAGAAGCCGTGGAATTCGACGACTATACATATACATAGTTTCCTCGTCTCTCTTCCTCGAAAGAGAATCCGACCGAGAATCCCCTCTGGCTAGAAGATGTTGAATCTCCGTGGTGGCTATTGATATTTGTATTGAACGTGTTTCATAAAGAACCGTAATCAAAAAAGGCACAGGCGGTCGTTAATTTGGCGGGATGTTTCGTCTTACGAATTACATCCTCCCTGTTCGAATATCGTGTCGGAGCGCGTTCTGCGAACAGACGAGAGCGAAGAAAGCATACAGGCTTCCATTTTTCCACCGCGAAATTACACTTCTGTATCTGTAGCTTGTTATTATCCACAGGCCCCGAGGCCTCCTTCGAACAAGCGTCGCGTCGTGATGCTTCTAACGCTCGGCATCTTCAACGACTTTCAGCGACCAGACGTTCCTGCAATCGCAACTCTTTCACTACGAAAGTTTCGCCAGCTTCGAAACACGCCCCTAGGTTCTCTTCTGTTTGACTACGTTATGTAGAGCCCAGGCGTTCGGCAAACCTTTTTGGCTGCGGGTGAAAATTAAATAAAATTTCGGGTCAATGGGTGTTTTGATTTTGAAACAGTCTGACTAAAACTGTTACAATATGTTTTGAAATTCTCTTTAAACGAAACTCTTTAATTCCAATTATTATAAAAACAAATATAACTGTTAAGTTTTAGTTAATTAATAATATATAAACTTTATTTACGAATGTTCTCTTCGTTATCGATGGTTTGCGATACGTAAGTAATAAAAATATTAGGTTAGTTAATTAGTGTTTTTGATATTGGGGTGTATAGTGTCGGGTATGATAGGTTTCCCTAGGGAAAAAAGGTTTTACTGTTTTGAGTAGCGTTTGAAAATTACTAGGGATTATTAAAAATAGGGGTATTTGATATCAGGGATTATTGGAACTAGGGGTTTATAATAGGGACTATTTTCACTAGGGATTATTGACCCGCGAGAAAATTGTACTAGGGAATATTGACACCGGGGATTATTTGTACTAGGGAAAATTGCACTAGGGAATATAGACGCCAGGAATAATTACAACCTGCAAAATTACACTAGGGAGTATTAACACTACGGACAATTACACTGGGGAGTATTGACGCTAGGGATTATTTACACTAGGGAAAACTGCATTAGGAAATATTGAAACTAGGGAATAAAGACGCTAGGGATAACTACACTAGGAAATATAGACGTTAGGGATTATTTATACTAGGGGAATTTGCACTGTGGAAAATTTTACTAGGGAGTCACCTTAAGCCAAATACAAGCGTTGAACACGGGACGAATACACAAGATGACGAGATTCGTTCGAACAATGTCGCTGTATTCCGTCTGTGTTCGTTTCTGCAACTTTCTAATCAGGACATCAAACAATTATTTACATTATCGCAAAATGTTTGTTTCGATTTATGTTTTATCATTCATTTTTATATATTATACTTTATTTGTGCAACTCAAATGGGTCACTTGGTGACCCGCGCAGATAGTTTCAAGCAGATACTTGCGAGATTCTTTTTTTTTCCCCTCAACAATCACCTTCGAAAGAAAAAGGTACCAGGTTTGAAGCGGATGTGGAATGCGTGCAAACGCGATCGCGTGTCGTTGGAAAACGCACGAAAACGAGACGTTCCGGGCAGCTGGGAAACAACTTTCCGCAAAACGATTACCGACTTCCGTTACATTGAAACCGTGTCTCCTGGCTCCCTCCTCCCTTCCTCGCCTTCCACATGCTCCACGATCGTTATATCCTCGACACAGCGAGCGTGTCCTTCCAACAACGGTTACAAAACCTGGGTCCGATCGGTTTTCATTACGTTTTCCATTCGAATCGCAATCCGTTGCTTTCTCCCGAAGCCATTGATCGATTCGAGGGAAGAAATCCCGGTCACGTTCGTGGAATTTCTGCGCGAAAACACGGCCACGGGCGCAGCTTCAATTTCCCACAGGGCAAAACTTCGATCTTTAAACATTGGAACCTCGCAATTTTCCCCTGAGGTTTGTCCACGAACAGCTTCGGACGAACTTTCTTTCTCGTCGCGTCGAGTAAGGTGTGTTCGGGTGTCGTAGCAACGCGATTCGATTGAAAGAAAAGGATCTCGAGTCGCGGTCGCGGTTTCCTGCCGTTGTCGATGCAAATGCAACGTCTCTGCTCGCGGAGGTCAGAGTTGCACGAGAAAACTCTCGTACCAGAGTACCGTGTACAGTGTGTAACCGTTTGTTCGGTGTTTTCTATGCAGTGTGTCGCCCAGAGTGTCCACGGCGTCCCGGAAGTCGTTCACCGGTTGCCTTGTTCTCGCAACGCGACAAAACGTTAGCTCAGCTAATACGCTCGAATGTCGTTTGAAAAAGAACGCAGTGGACGTGCGATAAAGTTGATGTGTCAGGGATTTTAATATTCTCGAAACGTTAATAATAAATTTACGTACAAATTGAAGATGAAAAGAAATTTGCGGATGGCAAAGGTTTCCTAAAGAATTCCACGAACACCGCTTTCCTTTTCGTTCGTTGACGTCGGTGGAGGTTTTTTTCTTTTTCTTTCGGTTCGTTCGCGGTTTACTGGAACAAGGAGCGAATCGTGTTGCGAAACACGTCGTGTCGGATCGTTTGTTGCGAAAAATCGAGGCACAGTTGCGCAAACGTTTCGCGGATTCGATCGAAACGCGACGAATTCGTGGAAGTACGTGTTTCTTCCTCCACCTTGGCGTATCATCCGTCGCGATTTACTCTGTCACGTTGCGTCCTCGTTACGAGGAAAATCGCGTCGAAAATGACGAGGACGGTCGTTTCTTGGAAAGCGGCCTAGAAATTTCATTCTGCCTCCCTGTCGGTTTAGGCTTCTGCCGATTAAACCCCCTTCGAGAGAGCAGCCTCGTAACTGCTTACGGATTTATTTACTTTGTATCCTCGGGGCTCGGTTCACCGGGGAAAACGGTGTGCAAAAGGTATAAAATAATTTTTCCTAGCCCCATCACAGAGATAGTCGTGAAAATTTGTGATTGTGAATTTTGATTAGCTATGAAAATACTTGTAAGATTTAAAACGAAACAAGTGGGGCGCATGGAATAGATTAATAGATAATCGATGCATGAATAGTTGCACCTAAGTCGCTAACAACTTTATTTTATTGCACTGCAAATGATATGGACTGTTGTATGTTTTCTCAGCGGCAGCTATTCTCTGCACGTTTTTTTCGTTTTAAATCTTACAAGTATTTTCATAGCTATTCAAAATTCACAATCACAAATTTTCAGGACTATATGTATGGGGCTAGGAAATTTTATTTTATACTTTTTAGTCCGTCTTAAAAATGTGGTATATTAAAAATTCTTTTTTTTTACTCATAAGGGGTCATTTGACCGTTTATGAAATAAACGTTGATTTTTAGAAAGAAATTTTTAATTTATTAAAGATAATAATTCGCAACATAACTTCTGATTTTTATTAATAAAATAATCAGATAATATATTTTAATTTTTATAAATAAAGTATTGTATTCGTTTACCACGTTGAGAGGGTTAATTGAAATGTTGTAACATTCATCAAACGATGGTTAATTGGAGCATCGATAGCGATGAAATATTCTTGGAACGGGGACCGCATTCGTATTTTCGCTTTGCCGTTCGTTCGACTATCTATTCTGCTCTCCCGTTTTTCCGTAGAATTCGTGATACTATATTTACCGGTTGCGTGTCCCGGACTAGCTTGTTACGTTACTCCAATCTTGATTTAAGTATCGTTGTTTCCGAGCCACGTAATAATTATCGGTTTTTCCGACCCCGACCGAATCGTGATAATATTGTTGTTGCATCAACCATTATGACGATAACGTTCCTTCCTCTCTTTCACGGGCCACGGTTTAATGAAACTGTGTCGATACGTTGGAAGCGATGCTTCTTCCCTGATCGTAATCGTTGAAAAGTCGGCCACGGAGCGAAGAAACCGTGAGAAAATCTGTTAACAACGAATACGCGGCAAATCTAAAGTATAGCGTGTAGAACGATAAATGTTGATATTTTCAAAGTATACTCGTGTAATAGTTCGAACGTATCGGGACCTGTTGCTTCGGACAATTAATATTAATCATTCCTCGTTTTAGGCACGAAAGTAGACAGTCTGGTTTTACCAAAGAAATTACAGTTACCCGCTTACGAGCCACTTATTTATCGTGGAAGATGAAAAAATGTTGTCGGTTTCGTGTCTGCACGTAACGGGTACAAATACGTTTCGAATTGGCTTATCTGACAGAGTGGGTGGGAGCACGTGTTTCTCGGAAAACGTGGAACCGTGTTTCGAAAAACCAAACAGAGGAGGAGATGGATCGTTTCGGTGAAAGTAAATGATTTTTGTGTCCGGGTGTATACGTTTGTTTAGGACCGAGCGTTGTCTCGAATCAACAAGAGATATCCGTTGCTGCAAATATTTGCTCGAATCAGCGTTTTATGTATTTTTCTACCGAGCGTGTCGCGCCACCTTGGATTCACCGTTACTTTACGCAAAACGGCCGACAAACGCGCGTCACGCTTTATTAATTACCGGTCGACCGCGAACCGGATACCAGCAACTTGTTGGAAAGTTTCCGTCGCTCATGAAATTGCAACACAGTCCCTTCTCGATTAGTCACGAAATTTCGCTAGGCCTCCGTTTAGTTTCGCCTCCATTAGGATCGACTGCAATTTTGCCGGCAGGAAATCGCGTTCTCGTTGCGTCCGGTCACGATTCGTTCCTCGTCTGGAATTTTCTTCACTTTTTTTTTCCACCGTTGATTGCGAAACAACGTTTATCTCGTCGTACGCTTCGATATGGAATACGACGATTGGACGATGGACAGTTTACCGGAATATTCTGTGTTCTGCAAAAGTTACACGAGCTGACCTGAATTCGGGTGAAAGTTTCACACGCTGCGAAATAATAGTCGAGCTAACGAATGTTCAATTAACAACTTGCGGACTAATGAGATTCCACGTAAACAAGACTTTACGTTTATTATAAATTTGAATTGGTTGAAAGTAGAAGCGGTTGGCGTTGGAATAAATCTGACGAAGAATTTACTTCGATTTCGTGCTCACCGTGCGTGGCAAGGAATCGATTGATAGCAATGCATCGAGCAGGCATTACGCATACCTGCCGGCGTGAAAACTATAAATAGTTTGCGTACGTAACGAGCAACGTGGATTGACGTTAATAACGCTTATTGGCGAGCTCTTCCTTTTTGCGAGACCGAATCGTTTTCTATCAACTTTATTTTCATCCTGTCGCGGTTTCCGGAATCGGATCGACGCCCGGTATAATCACCAATACATACAAAGGGTTTAGAAAACGCGGCTTGCTGCAACGCGTGAGTCATCGTTAGTTTTACTCGTCCAGCCTATTGTTTCCACTTTGCGTATTCGAGGAACGCGTTTATGCAAATTCTCGTAACCCTGGCAGGTGGATCGTTGTTGTAATTAGCCTCGGGCCCGATATCTCGCTCGCCACCGTGGTACTCTTCCGGTTGCCATTTCTGCTTAGTCTCCGTATCGCTAATTCCACTTCTCCGTAAAAATATACACATTTTGGCCTGTGTTTCGACGCGGCCGTTTCACGCAGCAAACACCTTCCGTTGGGTAAAGAACACTTTCTCCCTTATAGCAAGCTACTACGCGGATCGAGATAAGAGAATATCGGCGTACGGGAGATCGAAAGGCGGAGGCGAGCGTTGGAATATTCGAAACTTGGAAATTCTTGGCGAGGTAGCCGAGGAAGCTCCCCCCTCTCCTGGGTTGTTAAATTCCGGCGGTTTAATCGAGCCTGGGGCTACTATAATTGGCATTCGAGGTTGGGTTAATCTGTTAAAAAGACGGCCAAGCTGGAATTTCAAAGTTCGAGTCATGGAATCTTGTCCAGGGTTGGGCACGGGACGATGGCTCCTCTGGCTTAAGTGTTTCTCGTTGGAATCGATTTTCCCTTTAAGAAGTCGGCTGTTTCGAGACAATCGGTTGATTAATCGTTATAGTTGTCGACCAGTGGTATCGCGGGAAAGTTTAGCGGACGCGAGTTTATGTTTAGAGACGAAACTCGGTCAAGAAGAGTATAGTTGGTCGATTCGCGGAAGCCGGTGGCACGCTTCCGATGGCCACTTGGCCGAAAACCTATTCCAGGGAATCGTTCGACGAGAAACTTGCAAACTAGATTTTCTCGTTCAAGGTGATCTCAGTATCTGGGTCGAACCATGGTTGCTCGTCGATCGAAGATGAAGGCGAAAGCTCCGGGTATAAAGACTAATTGCGTGGGAGGTTGGGAAAATTGGCGAGGGTCGTATATATACGACCTGTTCGGTGCAGCTGCAAGCTAGACATCGTGGGCAGTTTTAGGCGGATAGCCCTTTATTGGCTGGCTAGGAGTTACGATGTTGGCAAGTACGTAGTTACCGAAACGATCGAACAACGTGGCTGGACCCTCGTAGTTGTCTAGCCAATTTTGCTTTTGGGAAACGTTTAATCGACGAGCTGTTCGCATGGTCCCTCACCGTTTAACCCTTTCGACTTTGTTTCTTCCTTAAAAATTCGATTTCGACGGAAAACGTGTCGCTCGAGAAACAAACCTTGAAAAAGCACAGCAAGCGCGGTGGGCCGAAGTTGACGAACCTTGGCGATTCAAGGGGTCGTTAACTCGAAGCTCTGAAGAGACGCAACCCGCCATGATCGCGACCGCGAGCGAGCGAAACAATAAAGCTGGTGCGGTTGAGAAGGTTCCGGTGTAATCTCGCTTGACACGCCACCAGGCCCGCAGGTAAACGGCCTTTTGGGCCCGTTTCGAGCCGAATGGAATACTTTGCCTCGATGCCGAGATCGAGCTCTCGTGCTTTCTGAATCTGGAGCCGACGATGAACGGGAGTACGGGGTTAGAAGTTTTTTGATAACGTTCGCCGAGGAGAATCGTTAATTGGCGACAAATAGGATCGGCTCACGCGTATTTGGGAACACGGCCAACGGTGAACGTTGGAGAGAAGGGATCGATAGGGTGAGTTTCGTGACTCGATCGCGTGTATCAACGGTAATAAAAGGTTGCTACGTCTACGTAACATAAATATATCGTTAGCCCAGATTGACAGGGAACCGAGGGGTCACGAGTCACTGAGCGTCGTACTTCTTCATATTATGTTTAGACTGCGTTTAGCGTTCGAAGGACTGGCCAACACGAACAAACCACCTTTCAATTATCAGCGTTACACAAGCTCCTCAAACATCCTCCTAGTGGATTGCTTGGTAATCTTGGACGCGTGACTAATATTTGAGGATTTGAACGGTCCCGGGGCAAACTCCAGAAAGAGTATAATTAACGCGGTAAGGGCCAGCCTCGTCTCGCAAACCTACAGCGTCTGTACGAAATAATGAATAATTTTTAATCGATTGGCAAAGAAGGTAGGCGTGGATGAACGTTCGTTCTCATGCGACGACGAAAACGCACGTCGGACGATTCTGCAACGCGCCCGAGACAAAGGAGATCGCGATTATGCACTCGTCACGTACTCCGCTCGTCGTACTTGTCTCTCGGAATGATAAATCCTCGAGCCATTGTCCCCTACCTGGAATCGCGTTTTCTTCCCCGAACCCCCTTCAAAGGAGCCGAACCGAGGTTCCTTCGCGCGTTCCTCGATCGTACAGAAAGCCGATTATTCCGTCGAGATAATTAACAGTCCTTTCGACGATCAAACTCGCAGGATTATCAACGCTCGTCCTTTCTGCGTCGCACGAGGTTCAACACCTTCGAGAAACGCCGTGCAGGTTTGGTGAAACTTTAGTGAAAGCAGTTTCTTGGATTTCGAACGACGACGGCTGACGACCAGAGATACTTAATTAACACATCTCTTTCTAGTATTGCGTACATGCAACACGAAGTTTAACCTCTTCAGGGACGACTTTTTTATACGATTTATTCATTTTATATTAATTGTAAGCGTTCACCTTCACACAGTGTTTTTCAAAATTTCATGAGCGATGCCATCAACTTTGGTCAGTTTTTTTCATGTAATCAACAATGTTGTGTATTTCGAGCGCATAAAAGCATGCGATGGAAATAAATAAAAAATTTTTATTTTTTTACCAAGAAACTTTCAACGTTGCGCCAGCGCAACATTATGTGTGGTGCAAATGACAACAGATACCGCTGGTTTTTAATGTTTATAATGTTATTTCAATTATTTCCAAGCGAAATTGACGACAAAATACCATATTTTGTTCACAATTTTTATTTTTGGGAAAAGGTGGGTTAAGCCGTGGCTGATTGCTAGCTGCGCGGAAGCGAACCGTGATAAACGAGCGTTAGGTGCACCTGTTGTCTGTTAATCCACCCTCGAACACGAGTCCACCTATCCCCTGGACTAACCGAAGGCTTGTCCCACCGCGAAAACGTTTTCATATTTCGAATGACGATCTAATTGTTGCTTTACGAAGCCAAATAAATGACGAGTAAAAAGAAGAAGAAATGAAAGGAAGGAAAGGAAGAACGAAGGGCCAGGGGATCCAAAAAGAAAGGAAAAAGATTGCTCGTCCTGTTTCCTTTCTTTCTTTCTTTCTTCCTGGGCGGCAGAGAGGCGGTCGATCTTTGTCCGTTCGGCTGGTCCGTCCGAAACAGCGAAAGGTAATTCGTGCTCGACGATCGGAGCCACTTATTTCGTCCGTTCGTTCTTTCCCTTTCTCGAGGGGATCTTGAGTTCGAAACGGACTGGCCGAGCTTGTGTTCGCAGTAGCTACAGAAAAACGAAATCGTGACCCGTATCCGACCAACCTCCTGCTCCACCTACTGTTCTCAATGATTTTTCCGAATCGCGAACTTTGTTTACCCTTCACCTTAACACTCGAACTACCGGCGTTCAATGCTCATTTATACTTAAATCAGAAATGAATTAGAAAACGAAATATGTAAAAGGTGAAATATGAATTCTTTACCTTAGTGGGAGGCAATTTATATTTCGATAAAAGCGTTTTAATCAATTTTATAATGCAGAATATGGAATCTGGTACAAGTCATTTTCATCCGTTTGGTAGTTTTAGCGTTAAGGTAGGTACAGTGTACAGACATGCAACTCCGTCGCGTATCAAGTGTGGACGCCGCACACCGCAACAGCGTAACATCGTAACACCGCAGCGTCCCATCAATTATTGTCGGTTTTTCGCCGTCGCATCAAAGAAATGTTACCCCATTCACGATACACCCCGTCTATGCAAGTTTGGAGCTGCATGCGAACCTGCATGCGTCCATGTACTGATGGGACGGCATAATGCTACGCCACCGAGATTCCGTGTACCTCCACAACAAATGTTGCGCGACGGAGTTACGTTACTGTGTTTTGAAGTGAAACTTCTTTGCTGAAGGGGCTAGAATTTTCTAGCGTTACTAAAATTACAATCTCACGAGGCGAATAGTTAGGTATGTGATGGGGGAACCGTTCTAGTAAAAATCAAGCTCTCGGTGCCGCCTCTTCATTCCCCCCCTACGATTCTTTGTTTCCGGTGGCTCGAACCGATGCCGTTTTAAAATGTGGTGGCCGCCGCGAGCGTGAGTTTCGACGGTCAGGTAAAACGCGAGCGAAGAATGTGTCGAGCTCTCTCTCTCCCGAGAGAGAGTGAACTGGGGAGAGAAAAAGGAGGATCGCGATAGAGGGCCGAAAGGGTCCGTGCCACCGGACCTCTTCCATTCCATTTTCGATTTCTTTATCCCCGTCTCGGCTACGTGATCGTGAGAAACCTCTCCGATCGGGTTTCGATCCATCACCGTCTTTTCTCTTTCTTTCGTCCCGAATTTCATCTAGACTCTGCGAGTAAAAACTGACGTCGGAAGAAATTGTTTATAAAGTGCGGTGTAATTTTCACCTGACTTCAAACGAAATGTCATGGTATTTTATTTCTTAGCTTTGGATTACGTACGATCCAGGTTCTCTCCGTTCGAGGGTTAAAAAAGGTAGATGGCGGAGAAGGGAGTGGAAGCGAGGGCGGAACAATCGAGGTATTCCGGTTGGCTTGGCATCTTTACGAGACTCGAGCTACGAGCGAATACGAGCGAAGCCGCTCGTAAAAATATCCAGGATGCGATGCAAAAACCTTCCAGTTCGCGTTTCGTTGTTTCAGCTCGATTTACAAATCCATTGTATCTTAAACTACCTTTGTATTGAAAGCGTCTTCCGACAGATCGATGATGTCGACGTGGCTTTGCGTGATAAATCGAGAAGCTTCGAAGATGGTTATTAATCACGAAGGGAAGAGATAGAGGGAGAGGATGGGTGGACTTTTCATTAGGGAAATAAAATCTTGCTCTAGGAAATAATCCAATTTCCGAGGCGGAAGGAAAGTTCCGTGGCGTAAACATCGTTACCGGAGAAGAAGCGTTGAACGCGATCCTGGGGGGTCGTTTTGCCCCGTTCTCCTACTCCCTGTTCTCTTTTCTCGTAAGTCGTTTTATATCGAGAGCAAAGTTTTAACCCGGTTATATCCGACTCGCCTTTATCAGTCAACCTCCAGAAGAAATATTCCCACCAGAGTGTTCCGGCTCGTCGACCATCGACACCGACCGGAGACCACTTTGAACACGGGTTACCGGATCAAACGTTTATCGTCGTGTTTCCGTCGAGAGACAGGAATATGTTGATTAAGAACGTTCACGGAGGAAGTCGAAACGCAAGTTGTAATTAGAAGTCGACTTAGAAGCGAGCTATTAACCCTTTCGCGACCGGCGGATTCTCCGCCGCGGTAATTCCTCTGAACGGAGCGCTGCGGCGCGCCGCGACATCACTGCACGCTACGCGACGACGATCGTGCAGTAAAAAAGGCAGAATAAAATACTATCAGTGCATGTCCAGAGTGAGATAGTTATGTAGAACGGCTAGTCGCCCGCAATACATCAGTGGCATCTTATGGAGGGCCGCTATAGTGGCCCGCAATACCCTATAGTGGTAGCGAAAGGGTTAAGACCTGGGGTTAACTTACATCGGGAGCCAGGTTTTCACGTTTGTTTCGTTCAAACTGTTCAAAGGATATTACTTTGGCCGAATGGTTTTTTTTCTCTCGTCTAGCGTCTGGTTCAAAACGTTGAACAAAGTTGCGAACGAGCTCGTCGAGAAGGAACGAATCGTATAGGATGGAGAGGACGGTGAAGGAACGTCGCGAAAGAAAGTTAAATCGGTTGAATAGAGGAGAAACGACAAGGGTGACAGCGACGTCGACGATCCCAGTAGCGAACCGGTCTAGCGGTGAGTTTTTGCGAAAACTCGGCTTCGGGGTCTGCTGAAACGATTCGGCGGGGTCCCTCGCGATCTTGGAATCACGATTCAATAGCCCCCCCCCATCTTTGGCAAACTTTTCTCACCCTCGATATAACCGGCTTTAACTCGAAACTCGACGGGGGATTCTTTGTTCCTTATTTCTCGCCTCGCGCGAAACGAGAAAAGTTAAGCCTGGCCGGAACGCCGCTTTTCCACCGCCACTTGTACATCCGATAACCGAATCCGCCAACAGAGTCGACGATCCATCACTGAATCTCTCCGTTCGCCAATATACGTGTGCACTTTCTTTGTTTTTATAGAAAGAAGGAATACTTGGATAACGCTTCGTTTTCAGCCGAATGATTTTTCATCGATCAGGGTTAGGTCAGGGTTTGGAAGAAAGGATTGGTCGTATTGTAGCAAGTTGTTGTCGGGAAAAAGAACAGCGTTTGGCCGTTGACGAGAAGAGATCAGCAGGGGTTCGAGTAGCTTCGCAAAGATTGACTCGCGACTAGTGTGTGTATCAAGGTCAACAAAAGATTTCTCCTAGAATGCGGGGACGATCCTGGCCATTCAGAAAAGGCTTTACGAGCGGCGAAAGATTAAGAAAAGACCCCGAACCTCGGAGAGAGAGATCGTCTCGTCGGTTTACTACTTTCAATTTTATTCGAAAGCTTTTCCTTGAAAGCACTCGTATCTCGTCGTGGTCCAGACACAATACCGTGGTCTCCGTATCACAATGCGATCCTCAGCTCCGTCTCGTTTCCGCTCGATCGAACCTGCTGTCACTCTGTTCGACTTTCCTCGTGTCCAACTTGCCATGGTGTTAAAGATCGTTCGATTCGATTTGATTCGTTTCGTTTAAAGAGATTCTATCGGTTTTGATCGATGACGTACGATTTGAAGACGCGAGTAGAAGGAGTTCCGTTTTAGAACGGATTTCTCGGATCGTGGAATTTCCCGTAACCCTTGAACACTTGAGAAATGCGATGACTGCATAATTGGAGAGGAAATTCCCGCTCTCTTGTAGTTTGGAGGCAGTGAACGACGAGCAGCGATTAACGAATGACCAGAAGAGAATCCTTCTGGCGGGCGAAAGTTAATTGCCACGCCGTTGGAGCATGGAATCGAGCTCGAAATTAGCTTACACCCCGCGCAACGGAGAGCGAGCCGAGCTCGTTTTTCATTTCCATCGATAAACGGGGAAAATTATTATCGCGTACGAAATTACGTTCGTAACGCGTCCGGTTGATTTACGCCGAGCTTTTGAAACGAGAACGCGGCTAACTCGGGACGATACTCCGTCTGTTTGATGATGATTTGATTTTATCCGATTAATTTCCAATGAAAACGTAAATCAAATATTGAAATATTCCCGTTCGGTTGAATCGAATCGAGTGAATAACTTGTCGGGCAAGTCTCCAGCCCGGTTATGTGTTCGATCGCAGTCGTTGATCCATTTGCAACACGATTTCAATCACAGATCCTGCCACTTGTTTCTGTCGTATTTTTGATAACACGGAACGATGATTCGGCGACGCAAACGGATCGACGCTGAATTTGCGACAGATTGTGATGATATTTCTTGCTCGAGCATCGTCAGAGTTTGTCGTGGTTTAACGAGCGACGAACAGAGCTGATTCCAGAGGCGTAGGTGGATTCGACGAAGGAGGGGAAGAAGCACCTGTCTATAAAAAGCGTGACCGGATGTCCCGAACGGAATATGCCGTTTCCTGTAGGAGGCGACCGTAGGTGGGCATCGATTCTCGCGTTTTACTGTTTTACGCTTTCAAACGCCATTTCAGGAAACAAAACCTCGGTTAACTTTTCAAACGTTACATCGGCTTCGGGGATTTTGTCGAGAGGCGACGGTTCTGTTTGAGCTTGCGTAACTTGGAGGCAACGCGGTGATAATTGTAAATCACGCTCGTTGTAAAACAGATACCTTGTTTCGTGGAAATTCTATCGTCCTCGTTATTTCTTCGCGTTTTTACCACGAAACACGGCTTACCGGTTAATTCCTGTTCGAACTCTAATTACTTAGGACACGAATAATTAATTTTCAAATTTTTTTCCACTGGTGGTCGGAGCACAGTAAATCAGTCGGTTTCTCGAAAGATATCGTTTGTTTTCCGCAAACGCGAGAAAATCATGGAACAGAGGGGTTTCAACGGTGTTCACCGATGTAATGAAATAGCAAGCAACCGGTGCGACGCGGTGGTTGGTTGATTCGTCTCGTAGCACCGATTTCTGCTTGCTGGCTTGCCGGAACCAGCGACCGGTGTAGTCGACAGAAAGAAGAAGGGGGAGGAGAAGGGGGGGGGGGGAGAGCAAGAGAAGTAAGAAGAGAAAAGAAGAGAGAAGGAGAGAGTGGATCGGCGAGTTGGAACAAAGGGAACTCATAACAGCTATTCACCGGCTGCTTCTTCGGGCTGTTGCGATCTGCCTCGGCTGATTATTCCGCGAACGGAGAACGGAGGACGGCAATTGGCCAGCCTCTGAGAGAGCCTCGAACCTTTTCTCTAGGTAACGCTTGCTCTCGACAGCCACGAGCTTTTCGATAGTAATTGTTGCATCCCAGACAACCGCCTATGCAACTCCAGCTGGGCGTGCACCGATAATAAACGCCCCACCGCACCGTATCAATTTCCCTTTATTCCTTTTTCTTCGCTTCGACGATAGACCCTCGTCGTCTCCACGCAGATTGCATATCGGTTCCCCCCTCGAATCTCGATGGAGATTATTTAGGACCAGGATGTTGCAGAGCTCGATAACTACGAGGAAAGGGTTAGAAATCCTTCCATGGTTCGATTATCCTCGAGTCTCTGTTATTAGACGCGATTTTTATGATATGGAATTCATAAGCAAGCGGATCATCTCTGAAGTTCCGCTGTGCGTTTCGTCGAATTCTACCGGTGAAAAGACGGCTGTCGGGGACGGATCGACTCGAAAGGATGTTGGAACGAGCAGGCGTGCAAGATCCTTTCTCCGTTAGCTGCACGGAGCGTTGGTGAGGCGTGCAGCAGGTACGAACGCTCCTCGAGAAGAAGGGTGCATTAGTCATCGTCGAAGAGAAAGCGAAGCCGGGCAAAAAGGGGGATAATGGAGGTGGCGAAGAGACGCGAACAACCGAGCTGTCGCTTATCACCGTCGACGGTGAAGTGACTGTGCGAGCCGTCTCTCGAGATCGACTCGAAATCGCGTACGTGTACCGTGAGAAAATCTTCTCGCGAGAATCGAGTTTCCTGCCGTTCTTCCGGGAACGATATTAGTTTCAAAATAAGGAGACCGGATGCGTTTTTCAAGACGAGCCACGCGGCTCGTTTCTTATTTAAAATCAGATGTCTCGAGTTTCGTATCTTTATCCTCGGCCAACCGTCTCGGACGGGTATAAATTGTTCGAGATCTACCATCTCGATTCTTACTTTCCCACGTTTTTTTTTTCCACGACCCTTTGAAATTTTTGCGTTTCCTCGGAATTTCAAAAAATTCGAATACTCGAATGATGTTAAGAGCAATGGTCGAAATATCGTGTCGGGCGTGTTTGGCACGGTCGGCTTTCTATTTCCGTCCGACCGATACCGCCAATAAGCACGCGTTCTTCTTGAATAATCCATCAGACGAGGCGCTTTGAAAGGCTCGCTGTTACAAGATTACTTATATGGGCGATCGGTGTGCCGAGGCTCGATCCGATGGAGTATCGGTACCCGTAGCCGGTCGTGGTCGACGAGGCCGTGTATGTAGCTACCCGTGTACCTCGACCGGGAGAAGGTGTAATTTAACGGGAACGGCTGGATCGAACGCGAGTTACGTCAGTTCCCGTTTTTTGCTTTCCTGTTCGTCTCTCTGTTACACGATTTCACGTTCGGTCCTTTTCAAGATTTACTTACTACGGGCCACGGATCGTCCTGTCCGCGTTTCCTCGATCGAATTCGCGTGACAACGAATTCACCAAATTTTCACTAATTCCTCGGACAATGCGACAATTACGACGTTGTAATTAAGAAACGCGCTCGGATTAAAAAGGGTTGAAAGAGAATTTCCAGTGCTTCGAATCACGAGTTGTTCCCGACATCCACCAAGTCCGTTCAAAGCGGCGAGAAGTAAAGAAACTTTGCACCGAAAGACTTTTTTCTTCGAATTGCCTCCCTTGGTCGTTAAAATCGTTTCAGTACTTGTTGCGTCGAAAGAAAAAGCTCTCGTAACGAACGCGTTGTTCACGAGTTCTTTTGTTACAAATTCGACATGTTAGCCGTGGAAAGTAGCTGGAAAATATCCGAAAATCGCGGTGGAAATAACGTTCACCTTCGAAGTAACCCGATCGATTAACGGACTCGGTAACGGATTACCGAGACCGTTACCGATCCACGAGTTTACCGGGGGATTCGAACGGGAGAGAAGCATCGTCGAATCGTGCAGAAGAGGAAATTATACGCGTAACCCTGTCATTTGTTTTCCCGTCGAAACGGAACAGTCGTTTTTCGGTGTTTAGTTCTTTGCCTGGGAGATTTTTATTTCGGAATTTTATTATATTTCTTCAGCGGCGATCAGGCGCTGGCAAAGGGGCAAAACGACGATATTATGTATGTATAGTTTCTCGTAGTTCCGGGAAACGTATTTCCCGTGGCAGGCCAATTCGTTTAACTCCCAGGAGGTAAGCAGCTAAGACGCTGAACCGGTCGACAACGGAGAGGCGCGATCGTGTTTTGTTCGAAACCCTACCTCGCCAGTTTCCATTAGAATAATGCATCCGCCTGTGTTCCCGTATTCCTGTTACCGTCGTCCTCGGGGGATCGTAACGCGGCCGGACGCTAAGTGTGCAAGCACAGCGCTGAAGAGCCACGAAATTGATATGAAATTGTCAGCGTTACAAAAATCGAGTCAATTTCGAGACAGTTTCTTCGCTGAATTTGTGGAATATCCGTACGTTCTCTGTGATGACAACGTCTGTCGAGCTTGCAAAAATAACAAAACAAATACATGTAAATTATGAGCTATTTATGAGTTTTCATATTCTGCAAATTAAAACAGGAATTAAAAAATTTCAGTCGACGTCGACTCAGCTCCCTCAATCTTCAAAAATAAATATATTGAATCGTTCTTTACTCCAAAATTAGGAGTTATTTATGATCTTTTAAAATAACATAAGTCAGATTTTTGAGCTCATCGTTTTAACCCTAAAACAACCCCTTACTGAAATTTTTAATCTGCAAAATATGAAATTTGCTATTTGTTTTTTTATTTTTGCAAGACGGCGAGGGGGGGGGGGGGGGGGGGGCTAGCTCGACAGACCTGTGGTGACAAGATTTCCAGTACGAACAATAGATGAGAGTAACAGTGATTTGCGGGTTAATAAAAAGTAGAATCGGAATGACGAACGGTAAACAAATGATATGGACAACTATTTCATTAATCAAATAGAAGAAATGTTTAGCCTGGTATTCTTACCTACCGTAGCTTTAATAATAATGAAAACGTAATAAACACTGGAATGTATCTTAATTGAGAGAACATGTTACATTACACCAATATTGATAAAATATCATCATAGACCGACAATAAATCACAAAACTACTTTTAATTACGGGTGAAAAAACTGGTGTTACAAAAATACCATCTTTGAACTCGTATATCTCTAACAGAACTGCATACGAAAGATTGATGATAATGGAAAAATATGCTCTGATAATTCACAAATGAAATGATTTTACTTTTGCCCACGATTTCGGGCGACATTACGCTTCGAGATTCCGCGTTCGTCAACCAGCATACACGCCGTGTGGCTACAAGCGGCTCCCTAGATTACAATTTATCGCCCGCGATCCGCTCCGGAATTGAGATTTATCGCACCGTTAGGACTTTCCCCGTGGCTAATCCTGCCACCGACCAACGCCTTCCTTTCCATCCGTCCCTCCTTCCCATTCGTCTCTCGATCAGCCGCGAAATCGAATCGGCCGAAATTCGATCACGGATTAACGACGATTTATATACGGAGCTTGTCGTGGATTTTGTGAATGCGAATAAAAGAATGTGCGCATAAATCCACTGTGAGCCGTAAACTCAAGATAGACACGGTATTTCGAACGATGAAAATTATTCGATTAGAATTGGAGTAGTTGGAGCGAATATCGTAAAGTTAATTTGATGACGACAGCGTGGCGAAGCGTCGAAACGGTGTTCATCGAATTATCCGACGAGGGAGATAGATAACGGTTGAAAGCGGATGATGAGATTCGAGTGCGCTCGAAATAAATTCATCGAACGCGCCAACGAGAAACCACTGCCCCGCCCTGGTGCCGTGTAATTGCGAGCCGAACGGGTCATGAAAATTATTTCTGCGGATAATCGATCCGTCGGAGCCGTACACTTTTCTTCGAATTACGATATCCTCGTCGACGACAAGATCCGAACGACAAACGAACGGCGAACATTTCGTTTTTCCTCGGCCGGCACGCGCCACGCCGCCATTCCGTTCGTAATCCAATTTCAATTAAACAAGATTTCATTTTGCCTCGTACAATCTCGCGTTCGATCGCGAACTCTGATTCGATCTCATTGGCTACACGCTCCCGTCGCTGCCAGACGATTTCGTCCAACCAGTCAACTCGACGATTAGATAACGCATCGAATCGTTGGGAAATCACGAATTCGCTCCGTCATTGTTTCAATTTGTCGACGATTGTCGTCGATTCGAAGCCGAAACGAACGAGCAGTTTGGAGCAGTGTGATAAGGACGAACTCGACGGAAATTACAAATGCACCTGTTAGACTTGGACGGTTGCAGAGCTGAAGTAATATTCCATCGAAATACCTTCGTCCGTTGCCAAAATTTCTCTGTCTTCCATCTCGTTTTTCCTACGAACAGAGAAGAATCTCGCCATGGAGTAAAACCTTCGACAAAATTCAGCGTTTCGTTCGCGTTCGTTCAGTCGAAAGTATCGTAGCTGATCAGTTTTGGGAATCCGAAAGGAAGGAGGGGGGGGGGGGGGGGGGGATCGGGCCAGTGTGGTCCGTGCCCGATATTATCGAGCCACGCGTGCTCTGTCCGTGTGTAGAGCAACGAAATTAGCCAGCTAAAAAAGAACAGGGGGGAGGGTAGCCGACTGTCTGGACGACTTCATCGGACACAGAAACAACTTGTAACGTTCCGCGAAAGCAGGTAACAGGCCGTTAGAAGAGAAAAGAAGAAAATGAAAGACGCCGAGAGGGCGGAGGGGTACGGCCAGCCAAGAGGACAGACAGAAAAGGGAAGAAGAGAAGAGAACGGGGATGGGGATCGGTCGTTCTTTGCCTGGCTACAAATCTATGGAATCTGTCGAAACGGAGCCGCTACCTGAAAAAACTCGTGGGTCATGGACGGACCTGGCTACCTCGAAAGGTAATCCGCAGAAATTTACGAGCTCGGCGTCGAAACGCGGCTAGAAATAATTGGACGATGAAATTCTTCGAACGGGAACGCCTAATGCAAGTCCAATACTTTCACTTGTTTCTCATTTATGATCGAAACTTTGGAGAATGAATGCGATAGAAAATCGAGCTCGAACCGTTCGTAGTCAGATTTTTAACGAGCTTTAGCGGATCCGATCGCTTTTTAGCCGGGCAGAATTTGCAATCTCGGACCGTCAGGTAAATCGGTCGAACGTTGCATCCGGCAGAGGAACGAAAGGGAGGCGAAGGATAGGTAAAAGAAGAGTGGAGCGGTGAATAAAAGGAAAGGAAAAAGGAGAGCGTAGGAGACGGTAGGCGGATCCTGTCTCGGCCCGGTGAAATTCCAGCGTGTACCGGGTGCCTCTGGTAGAACGTAAGCTGACGACGATGATGATGGCGGTGGTTGGTTCGCGCGCGCCCGCAACGCTATGCAAATTAGGCAAGGTTAATTAATCCCGGTCTCGCGGACCCGTTGGCCCGAGAGTGGATCGCGTCGAAACACTTTTCTTTCCTCCTCTCGATGCCATCCCGCCTCCGCTCTTTCTATGCTAATCGCGAGCCGGATCCTCGGGCGGACGAACGAGAAACGGATAAATTACTTGACAACCGAACGCCTACGCTCACGATTTTCTTCCATTTTTCCATAGACCTAAGAATATATGGACAGAGTATTTCGCCCGAGGTTTGCCAAATTTCCCGTAAGGGGAGTGTGTGTAGAGCTGTCTCTTTCTAGAATCAAGAATATGTCCTGATCGGGTTATTCCGCCGCGTACTCGACGATACCCGAAGGTTGACGATCGGGACAAGTTGAAAACAGAGACTCCCCTTACCGCAAATTTGGCAAACCCTTTGCCCAAAAGCTTACCTTACACTCTGTCCATGTATTCTTAGGTTCATGGATTTTTGGGTTCATGGACTGTGATGGGGTCACGAAGGTTCAGGTAGCAAATGTTTTTCCACCGTAGAAACTCGACCGTGTTACCAAGAGATGTTTAATATTGAATTTGTTCTAAAATATTTCGCCTTTAAATTCGGTTGTTTCAAACGAGATTCAGCGTCAAGATTGAAGACCATGCTTTCAAGGCTCGTAAATTTTGTAAAAAAGGATTAACGAATGGTGGTCGTGAGTCCATGAAAAGGTAACGCGGAGATGGAAGCAAAGGCAACCGGAAACAAGCTTGTTTCAGCTTTCTGCGAGTTGCCACGCGACGCCAGGTAATTTCCTTCCTCGAAATAGGTTTGTAGAAGCTCGAGGAACCGGAAGCAGCTGTTCCCAGAAACGACGCTCGCCTTTCAATTCCCCCCCTGCTCTCGTCACCCCCTCTCCCTATCTTTGTGAAGGATGCAAATGCAATTAAATCAACTTCCCCGGCCAACTTGAACCCCTACCCTCCACTCCTTTCTTCATTCGCTTTGTTTTCGAACAACGACGAATTACGGTCGATCGTCGAAAGAAAAATCTTTTAATTCTACGATTCTTTTGTTGCGTGAACTACTGACGATTTTTCTGTTTCGTAAGCTAGTGCAACCATTACGCTAGGCACAGGTGGTGGTAGTCGTGTCATCCGAGGAATAATTTCCGTTCCGTTTCGTTTCGATGACGTAAAAGGTAGCGTTTCGCCGTCAGGAAATTTCATCACGCGTGCCGGGTGTCGGAACGAGTCGTGTCGTCTGCATACAAACCATCCTCGAATGAGAGAGAGAGAGAGAGAGAGAGCTACCTACCCATCGCCAACACCCATTATTACCTGTCCTTTGAAAACAAACTACCCGACCTCTTTCGTCCTACGTCGTAACCCGTACCTTCGACCCTTTCCTACCTCCTCCGTTCCTCTTCCTCTTCCTCTTCCTTTTTCTCATTCGCCGATAATAATCCACGTGCATGACCCGTGCTCCTTCCTCGAACTTCTTTTCCTCCCTCTTTCTTCTCTACTCGCCCCGCTACTCGCCACTTCCCTTCGACTCGTTTCAAAGTGTTCCGCTTTCTCCGTGGGATCCTGATGCATATCGATAATATCCAACAGCGTTGTTCGCCTTTCGGACCAACTAAATATCTTTCTCGGCGACTCACGTTTTCTTTTCGTTTAAACACTACCGACACTCGCGGTAACGACGAGTCAGAAATATCGATTCAGTCGAGGGATTAACGCGTTTCGTTTTCACGATCTGCTGTTTTTCATTCAACCGGAAATCAAAAAGACGAGTCAGTTCGTCCGGGATTGGAGAACCGTGCTCGTTTCGCCAGAGTACGTAGCGAACGGTTAATTAAAAAAGTTTGACGTTTGCGAATTCGAAAGACTGTTTCCATTCAGCTCGTAGTCCAATTTTCTCCCTTTTGGACCGACGACGTTTACTGTTCCTTGGAAGGAAAACACGATAAACGCGTGCAAATAAGGGAAGGTAAAAACGTTTATCCGAAAATTCGATGAACTCGGTGAAAATAAATTCTCGACCTCGATTCCAACGCGGTTAAGAATATTTTGCAGCTTTTCAATTCGTTTTCAACGCCGGAAGCGCCGAGCCAGCTGGCTGGAAACTATTTCAGGAATTAATTATAACCGACGTTAATAACCGCGAGGCGGAGCAAAAATAAAAAAAAAAACGTTCCCTCGACGTTGCACCGTAAACTCGCAGGACAAAAAAACACTGCTGAAAACGAAGCTCGTATGAGGTGCAAATACACCCTATTGTTCTCTCGAGTGGCACATTTTTGCCTCCCTGAAATGTCGCCAATTTATTTATCCATGCCAATTCCTCTGAATTCGAAATCGTTTCGACGTGTAATTTTTATACTCCTGTGCGAATCTTGCTTTACTTTCTACTTTACTAAACGACCACTGTACCAGACACGGAGAAAAAAAAGAAAGATCTTTCAAGCGACCGATAAAACATACGGAAGGAGCAAATGTACAGACAGCGCGAGGTTGCCACTCGACGAGCCGACGATTGTCGATTTTTTTGGTAAAGATCAAACGTGCCTCGCAGTTCAACGCACGCTTCGTGTGTATACTGTATACGTATCAAAAACAGTTACTGTTGGCTCACCCCGCCTCGCCAGGTTGCCTCGTATATTCTAGTTAAGACTCGATAGAGGCAGCCTCGCACTGTCTGTACATAGCTTTAGATGGGAAAGACGCGAAGCCAAGCTTGCCTAGGGGGTAAGGTCAGTGTCGGTTAGCTTATCCACGAAACCTCTGTCCCGGTTGGAAGTCCGCTAAACGGGATAACGAGCGCGTTCCACTCGTTTCAAGGATTCTCGAGGCAACGTGCAAACGTTTGGATATCCTGCCGCGAATAGGACGGATCAAAGATTCCCCGGAAGCTCTAGTTAAGAGAAATTCATTCCGTTTGTCGAAAGTTTGGTCGGTGAAAAGAAATCGGGGTACCTTTAACGCTTCGAGTTCCACCAGGTGCAGTGTATTATTTTTGACGACGATAAAAAAGTTTTTCCAACGATAATATTATCGTTAACGGTGGAACAGACTAAAGAAATCCCATTAAGATGGAGGGAGAATATCGATGGTGGAGCAAACGGTTCCTGGAAGCGAAACAAAGCACCGAGGCCGAGAGCTGGATCAACCGGTGTAATCGGAGAGACGAATTTTTTCGCGACGACCACTTAGAGAGGTCGCCTGCTCGATCGAGGATGATTCGTTAATCGTTTCCACGGAATCGTTGGTATAAAGTTTCGAGAGGGGTGCATGGATTCGCGATAAATTCACGCCACGGCTATCGAAACGGCCGACGATAAACCGATCGATTCCCAAAGGCCACGTGAGCTGTGCTCAGCCATTCTACGGAACGCTACTCTCCCAGACACGACACTTCGCAGAATTTCTTATGGAAAATCGATCCAGCTACCGCCTTCCCTCCCTTTACTCTCCCCTTTTCCTTCTTCGTTATTATTATTATTGTATGTACAGGGGAAATGTTTCACCCGGGTATAGATAGCGAACGTAGCTACGCTTGGGGTTCTTACCAAGACTACCATAGTATTCTTTGAAACACGTTTAGTTCGAAAAAAAAAGTGTTATACGGTTTGTTCGGCCACGTTCTAATTGGATATTTGATGTACCAACGCGATGAAAACCAAACCCTCTGCGTCCAGTGTTCACGACTGAAATCGCTTTGATTTTTGTCCTGTGGATAAATCAGCTTGGAGAACGTTGGATACGCATCGATGGTCCATGGATAATAAATTCCAAAACTTTCTCGATGGTTTCTGATCAACGGATCAGAAGTTTATTCAAAGACACGCTGAAAGCATAAGAGAGTTTTCGACGATAACGCGATCGATTCACGATCATTTTGCACGTCGTTTCGTCCCATCGAGGCTGGCCGCCACTTAAGCAAATACAGGCGTGGAAAATATTCGAGCGGACGGCGAGTTAGTCGATCGAGCGGCAAAGAGGGAAGACGAAGATCCTGTTATCGGAGGAACAGAATTCGTGCATCAAGTCGCACGAGTCCTACCTCGTTCCTCTGTCCTCGGTCACGCAATTAGTACGGTCCGTGACGATAGCGTCGCCAACAACGGCTCTTTCCCTTTCTTCCCTACCTTCCTTCTTCCTTTCATGGGAATTTCAAAGATTCCGTCTTAATGGGCTAGTCTTTCTTCGTTCATCCTCCCACGCGTTTTAATTCTTTTCGGTCAGAGTTGAAACGGATCTTGGCGTAAAATTCACAAAACTGACCGTAGCTTCCGCTCGTTTCGCACGGTTGAATCGCCCCCTTAACGCCGTATATTTGACGTTCTCGGATGTAAGTCGGGTCAGCGTGTATCAGGGGGTAAGAGAATTCCAGGCACCACTTTCGTTTAACCTTCAACCCTGGATGGTGTGGATCGTCGAGAAACTACCGTGTCCACTTCCGACTCACGGTTTGTGGATAGAAAGCTTGGAAGGCGAGACAGAGTTCTGTTGTTGTTCGTTTTCCACGGGATACTGGTTGGTTTGCTCCAGAAACTTCTGAATGAACGCGGAACACTGGCGGATTAAAATCGACCAGAGTCAACTTAATTAACTCGACACGTTCCTCCGGAATGGTGGCTCGTTCTCCACGAAAAACTCGCGAGAAATCTTGTCGAAAGTGTCGTATGTTCGCGATAGACGAATAAGATTGACGAAGAATTGACCCGCTCGGAAAACACGAGGACGAACCGACCACCCATCCATCTTTCTTTCACGGTGAAAGCAATCGCCGAAGTTGATTTAACAATCGATCACGATCAGTCGTTTCAAATTTTCACGCGTTCTCAGCTAAACAGAAATAATTTCAAATGGTGAAACCAATCGGAGCGTTACGGGTGTTATTTCTGTATCGAACGACGGCGTTATTCACGCTGTTTCGACGCTTTTTACGGTAACGGAACGAATTTAAACTAATGGCGACGTTTCGAATCGTGGAACGTTACTTGAGCAATTTGGTAATCGTGCTGTTCCGTCGGTCCTTCGTTCAGAAACAGAGACGTCCTTTGGGACAGCGCGAAGTATCCTGATTCGAGCTTTCATCTCTTGTCTAGCATCCAAAGAGAATCGAATCACACTGGAGATCGGACCTCTGCCTTTGATCTCGTCGAATCCTTGGCCGAGGAAGAAATGGATCAAAGGTGGTCGCGTCTGAAAGATCGGAAGTTTTACTATCGAACGCGTTAGATTGCGTTAGAACGTGAAATAGCTAATTGGTTACGATCACGAGGCCGTTCGTGGTTTAACCCTTTGCACTCCGAATTATTTTTCAATTATTTATTGTTTTAACTGGTAATTTGAAATCTCAAATATGACACGACACAGGAGCGCAATAACGATCCTTGAAATATCTTCGATCGACTGGTAGAACGTTTAATCGCCAGCATTGTACAAACTTCCTCTTTTCAAGCGTTTCGAGCGTTAAGCTTTAAAGTCTCCCTTTGACGGTTTTGTTCGCGGGAAAAAGAAAATGAAAAAAGGCGTTCTTTCTCGCCGCTGAAAAAGTGTTCGACACTCGTCAAACCATCGAGCTTCGAAGCTTCCTCACGAAATCCTTGTGGTTTTTATTAATTAACCAGTAGATTTTTTTCCATTAGCCTCTCGTTTCGCACGCTTACACATTTTGGTCCCGGTGTATAATATCCGGGTTGGTTCGTTTTAATTTTCCCTGCTTTTCATTACTATTCGATTAACGGGTTATCCTCGTTTCAGGCGTAATTACAAGCTTGTGCTCGCGCTCGTAAATCCTCGTCCAACGAGCGAGAAAGTGCGCGTCACCGATCACCCTCCTCGTCGCTCTTGATTTGCCCCCAGTTTTGCCTGAACTTCGTCGACGCCAAATTCGAATAAAATATACTTTGGTTATCTATTTGAATTACCTAAATTTCGAATTCGAATTCTACCGGCACTTCCAATTATTGTGAACAGAACGGTGTTTCAGTCAATTTGGCCCCGCACAATCGATAATTATGTCCTTTCGTAAATAGTTCTGTTTATTCGAACAAGTATCATGACAGTACTGTAATTATTACGAGTTTTTATCTATAGAAAATGCAGATTTCCACGGAGGGTATTTCTGTGTCACGTTATCGATTCTGTACGTCGCTGGTCCAGACAGGTTAACGTGCCCCTTATTTGAATCACGAAACAGAGCCTGGAATTAAAAACTTCTGTTGGAACATTCTCCCCTTTTCGAAAGAATCGGGAGATTCCGATCGATCGAAAATTCCCGCCCTATTGTCACGTTCAATAAAAATTAGCATGGTCGTTAGTGTTTTCGTAAGACGCGACAATCAACGTCCGATGATGGACGGTTAAACGGTTTCGAGAACGGACAATCGAACTTCTAATACAATTATTACGTGGAAAGGAGGCGCGTGTTGCTCGTCAAGCAAACTTCCCCGAACTCTCTCTCTGAATGTCCCACCATTCGAAGAAATAATTGCTTTCCATCAAGGATTCATCGATCGTACAAGTCGGAATCGTAAAAATTCGAGTATTTATCATTTACAGTCCTGGTAACGCGAGACACGCGTCATTTTACACCTCTGTGACTTTGTGCGAAATTGATATTACCCTGTGACGCGGAAAAGCTGGGAAACGTTGGAAGGTTTGGTACCGTGTGGAAAAAAAACGAAATGGAGAGAAACGGACAGGATAGGTCGATTATCTAGCGAGCCGGTGGTACGGATCGATTTCGAGCCGGGCAATCTTTCACTTTTCTGTTCGTAGAACCGATTAGAGGGGAAAAACGCGGCGTTGATACCGCTCCACGACCAACGTTACGACGTACACCATTTTCCACGACATTTGTTCGCCGCGTGTGTCACGACCCTGTGTCGCCTCTTCTAGGAAAGTTCATCGTCGCTGCCGATCGATTCCACCTCCTTCCGTTTTGTCTCTAACCGTCCGGTCCCCACGTCTGGCACCGATTACTTGTAGAAAAAGCGACGTAATTGTTAGAAGCGAAAGAACGAATCTTATTTACTTTACCGTATTTCTGTATTAATTTGTCGCGCGTTAAAAAACATGGTTTTTTACCATTTTTTTTATTCAAAATATATAAATGTAATCAACTTCAAACATGTTTAGTGGATTAGTATTACTTTGAAAGATTACAAAAAAATTTTTGTATATGAAAAAATCGCAAGATCGCAAAACTGGTTTAATCTGAAAAAAATCAAGTTGATTTATAACCTACATACCCATATAGTTTCTGTACGAATAGAGGAAAAATTTCAAGAATTAAAAATTGGTATTTTTATTGCAAAAAAAAGAAAGTGCAATTTTTCACACATAAAATCGGTAAGTTAGCCTTGTAAAAATTTGTTGGACGGTCTTTTTTAAATAATTTGACATTCATATAGAAAGTAATTATATATTCTAGAAGTATGTTCAGTTTCAAGTCGATCCGTTCATTAGTTTTTGAGTAATCGTGTAGCCATTTCTGAAAACATGCTTATAATTGAAATTTCGTGATAAGGAAGGTAGCCTCGTATGCTGCACACGTTACAGAGTATTTTAAGCGACAAAAAAAAAAGGGGAAAAATTTTCTCTGTACCAGGATCATCCCCCCTCAACGGTCTTGGTAACGAAAGGATCAATCGGACTGGCGCGACGCCGACCTAGAAATCAGCTCCCGAATACTCGAGGGTCGTATAATTAACGATCATATTTCCGCAATTTCATAACAAACGCAACCGTCGAAACTTTCCTGTTTCTCTCCCGTGCTCTTCCCGACATTTCTCAACAACGCTGTGCTACAATTGCCGTGGAATCAAGTGGATACGATCAAGACTCGTTCCGTCCGAGTTTCTAACCGAGTTTTCCCGGAATTCTGCTCTTTTCATCGGCGCTAGAAATTTCTTCGGCTTTGTCGCTTGTTAATTCGATTCGCCCACGCCCGACCGAACGCTTTTCCCGTCGTTTTCGATTCAAGGAATAAAGATTTCTGGAACGTTGGTTTATTCAAATTGAAAAGCTGCACGATACCCGGTTTCGTGGCTCACCGACACCGGAAGTCCTTTGTTTCAGCCCGCCCCGAGGGCGCGTGACGAGAATCGAAACCGTTTCCAAACGGTGGCTGCTTCGATATCTTCCACACGACCGTTGCGAAATAAAAGTATTTTGTTTCGGTTATTTTTTAACTAACAAGTGAAATTGAATCAATCGACGAGATTCGTCGGACGCGAAGAATAGTCACGGCTCGCGATTTTAATAAGCATCGTTCCACTCTCGACTCCAGCGTCGATTCGTCGACGTTCCTTCTCCCACGAGATCGATAGCGGCAACGGGAAATTATTCCACCAAGCTTCGAGAAACCGTTTCCATGGAAAATGGGACAGAGGAGACGCTGAGCCGCGTCGACGGGAAAAAAGGAAAAAAATCACACCCGATTCGTGGTTTCCGTTTCCGTTTTTCCCTATTCTGTAGCGACACGACCGAACACTGTCGAGCTTCCCGAACGAGATTAGCCGATTCTTCGTTCCAGGTGTCCTCGGTAACGCTAACATCGATGCCGATTAAAGGTCGCTCTCCTTTCGATTTCGTTCGATTCGATAGGATTCATGACGTATCAGGTATTTGCTATAAATTGAAAACTTTAGAAAAACAGTCGAAAATTCAGATCATGAAAGATGATAATTGGTAAAATATCAAAATAACGAGTTCCCTAGTAACCGATGACTATATGACGCGATAGCTCCGGGTGTACTTCTCGGAATCTGTACGAGCAGCCAGAGTATCCCTGTAGGGCTGGGCTGCTCAATCGATATTTTCCCCTCGCCTGACAAATGCTCGTGAGACTGTATTACGTTCGTTTTCGGATGAATCGTCGAGCTGGTTTTCCTGAAAATCCTCGTTGACAGATGGCGAGCTCTGTCTCTGATAATCTGGTGACGCAATTGTGTGCGCTCTTCTTGGAAAGTGTGTGTTGCCAGCAAACGTGGGAAAATTGATTCGTCTGTCGTGGATATTTTCTCCTAACTGTTGGTTTCTACTTGAAAAAGTAATCGAGATATCTGTATTTGGCATTTGAGTAAAAATTGTCGGATAAATTTGTAAACTGCACGCATGTCGTATCGAATGATTGGAATTGTGGCATGCTGGTAGGATATTACAGGGTCGTGATTTTCGTTAGGATATCGGGGAAAATTACACGGCACTGGGGCGGAAGTGGAAGACGGTTGTGACGATCGAAGGTATTATGGTCGTTGTTAGACAAGATTTACGCGCTGATTATGGAAATGATGGAACGGTGCTTGTGCAAGCATGCGAAACGATGTCTTTGTTCGTTGCTGGCCACTCGATGCCACCTGTCCCACGGGAACGTCGCGAGTAATCTCGATTGGCAATTTCTCTCCGTTTACCGCAAAAACGACCAAACCAAAAGTACCAAACCATCGCGAAAGCTCGCAGCTAGAAGCGGATGCAACTTGATCGTTTCCTACGAAACCTAGACGTTTCGTTACTTGCTTTGACATTTCTAAACCGTCGATAGGCCGTCGTTCGAAGCTTACGAGTCTCGAAATGTCGAACAAACGATAAACGAGCGAAAACAGGTTGATAAAAGGAGAACAAGGAGCGGCTTCCCTTTCAAGACACGCAGCCAACCATCCCTTTGTACAGTTGTTGAAGCAGCTAGAAGCTACATAGAAGGCTCGTCAGCTTGGAAAATACAATTGCCGAGAATAAATCTTGCAGGATTCGGGACAACGACGAATCGGGGTCGTTGATTCTTTAATTCCTCGGATAGCGTAACGATATCGTTAAGCGACGATTCGTTTCTAATCGAGTTGATAGGAAATTTTCAAATAAAACTTCAAATTTTGTAGCGGACGTCCTACAGAACGCAGGTTCTGTAAGGCGCAACGTTTGTTCGCTTGTAAGCAGAAATTTAATAAGGTCGCCGCGTTTGTTGTTACAGGTACAAGGACAACAGGGCTTATCCTTGGCCAGGTGGCGAGAGTAACTTCATCCTGTATCCAGAGAGCGCGAACCAGACGATTTACGCGCAAAAGGTGAGAGCTTCGGACGCGGGACGGTACTCGTGTCGAGCAAGGAACGACACGACCATCCTCGAAGGAGATATCACTCTGGTCGTGCTTGGTATGCATCTTTTCCTTATTATCAACAATATTTCTTCGTTATTCTTCAATTTTCACTGCAATCGATAACAAAAGCTTGCTCGTGTGTCAAATCTGAATTTGAACAAACACAAGAATCGATCGCGTGCAAATGAACCGAGATTCCTCGAATTGTACAGCAAACACTTGATCATTCATCCCTGATTATTATCCTGATCGTTTCCATCGCTGAGAATCGATCGGTGTGAAAGTTTGTCAAAGATTGTCCGTAGATCGATACGGACATCGAAAATTCGCTTGGGTCTCTCGGTTATTTTGCGTAACCGGGCCGATCGGCTTTTCCCGCGTACCTAAACGGATCGATGGGGAGACGGTTCGCGTAGGCGGTGGGTTCTAGGAGGCGCGAAACGATGCAATTTTTTCTTGGAAATTCTACGGAACGGAACAGATAGACACGAAAGGTGGGTGTAAGTGATTATCTGTACGAATGCACGCTGCGCATCCAGATAACTTTACGCAGAAGGCCGCGTATCTTGTTGCTTTGCTTTCGTGGAATCTCGATTAGACGCATTTTTCCTAGTAATCAGACTGTTATAGTCCTTGGAAAGGATTTCCGTTCATACGTACTATTGTCGGTACATGATTTGAACACATTCTTTTGTTTTGTCAGCGTGTTCGAAACACCTGACCTACGTTGTTTTCTGATTGTTTGGACTTTCACTTTTAACTAGTAAGAGAATCGTATTTTATCCCAGTGTAGAAATGAAAGAACAAAACGCGTTTTTCAGACATATTTTGTTGACCGCTTGCCAAAAATTATTGGAGCCAGGTTGGGATGTGTATCAGCCCTGACCTTGCACTTTCAGACGATGTAAAATCTCATATAATTCAGTTTTTTTGCTGACAAAAATTAAAAGTTTTATGAACATGGCCAATTATGACATTGCCTGAAGGATGGCAAAAGATCGTCGACAATATTAACCCTTTCACTGCGGCGTGCTCCGGCAAAAAGTCATGAAAAATGGCTTGCAATTTACTGAGCGTATATATACGCCTTTCGTGTATTTTGATGGACTCTTGAGGGCGTATATATACGCCTTTCGCAGTCAAAGGGTTAACCCCTTGCGCTACGATAACGTGTCACACTCGTGACACACTTTACAGAACAGAATGTGACTTCTGTCGTTCAAACTTTGATCACAATTGAATTGTAACTTTAATTCTGATTACAATTTACACGGTTAACGTTTGTCAAGTACGAAGTATATTTATTTTACATTAAATTACTACCTAATTTAAAGTTATATTTTCAATTTACCTTCTTATCTCAAATCCGCAAACCCGATAGATTACAAATTTTTTTAATCTCGTATATATTGAGACTCGTATATTGAGTCTAAAATTCCGAATAATACCCGAAGTGGGGAGGGTCTAATTTGCGCGAACAAAAGGCTTCGGCTTTCGATTCCCGTGGCCTTCGATCGAGGCGGATTAACTCTGGCCGATCGAGCATTTTACTCGAAACGAAATTAATTTCCGTATAACTCTGTCGAAACTCTAGCTCTCGAGTAAATGCATGTACGTAAATGTATACGCGTGGAACGTCGAGGTTGGGAAACGACACAGAGGCTGGAGTTAAGAGCCAATAGCTCAGGGCTAAGTGCAGAGGGAGCTGTGTGCATTAAGTAAATGCGTACACGAGCTCGCAGCGAGCGATGATGCTACCACGGTAATGCAATTAGCCGATGCATCCATGCTCGAACTCTGACCTCCTGTTTCTCGCGTCGTTCGATGCAAACGAGAAAATTGTGTTTCCATCGATTTTACTTGAAAATATTACACGATGGACCGCCGCGATGCCTTTCGTCGCGTTTGTTATTCCTCTTGTTCGCGGAGCAACGGTTACACGTGCACGGTAGGATAGAAATGTGAAAAAGGTATTTGCGAGTCAACGCACGAAACGATGAGATAATAACGAAACCGAACGAAACTGTTGGATTTCTGCGAAAGTCCTTTTAGATTATAATTTGAAGGTTTATGACTAGGGTTGCTGGTGATAACTGATCACGGAAAACTTTGCTTTTTCGGTGCACAGAGAAATAATGTCGGGGAATTTCCCAAAAGGAGGGTCCTCTGAAACAACGGTGTAATTCTGTGCAGTCGAGTTGACCGCGTCACTCTCAACCTTTTGTTTCATTAAAACTCACCGTAACGCATGTTAATCCTTTTTGTCTTTCCTCGAATAAATTGCCCGAAGGAGGATCAAAACCTGCGTGTTTTATTTCGGTAAACATTCAACCGAAACGTTGCATCGAGCCATTGCATCTCGAAAAGGGCGGAAAGTTTCCGAAGGTAAACAGCGCTCCGTTGAGATTCGTAATCCGAAGATAAGGGAAATATCTCGACACGAATTTCCCGGAGATTAATGGAAATCTTAAGCTCGCGTGACGGTGGACTGACGCGAGAAGAATAAAGCGAAGAAATGATGCTGGGTACCGGAGTTATTATCTCGCGAGCCGAGTTTACCACTCTCATTTCCGCTTCCAGTTTGCTTCCAGTTCCGTGTTCATCGATTTCCTTTCCGAGATCGGCGAGTGCGAGTATATTTGAATAAAGCTGGTCACGCGCGATTCCAAGAAGCTCACGGACCGCGAACGGAATTCTCTCAGCCCTTTCACAATCGCTGTTCTTCGAACTCTTTCTCGAGATCCTTAGCGTTTCGTCATTACAACTCGAATACGCGTCGTGGAAACGCTTTTGAGCGAATTCCGATTGTCCGTTCTTTTGTTTCCAAAGCGGAATCCTGTGCCACGTACTTTGCTGTGAAGCAACGACGACGAAGACGAACGAACGCACCACGAAGATTCGTTCTCGAAGCAGGAGTTTTGGTTCACGGTTGATCGAAAAGTTTTCTCGGTTCTGCGAAACGTCCGACGAAAGAACGAACGACCCAAGTTGCCGGCGATAAAACTACCGCGGACCTTCTAGGAGCCTGTAACCGTGTTTCATTACGCGTTGCTCCGACTTGTTCCAACGATTCGGGAACGGTTAACTGATTTTCAGCCACCTGTCCTTTCCTGTTTCTCTCTGGTCGACGAAAGCCACGGCATCGTGCTTCGGTAATAAAGAGTCGTGGGAGCAGACAGAGGACACTGGTGACCCTCTTCGGCGCGTTGTTCCACTTTACAATTGACTGATGGGATTATTATTTTATTTATTCTTGATAGAACTCGCCATTACTACTGCTCCAACACTTCGATATCCAAATGTTCGAATGTTCGACTCTATTTTCTGTTCGATACAACAATATTCTATGCCCACTTGTTAAGGATAGGTGTTCCATGCGTGTACAGTGTACAGGGTTCAACGTGGCGCATCTAGTCGCGAGCGCCGTGTCAAGGAACAGCTTGGTATTTCTTTCATAGTTATTCAGCCACGAGACGTCGTTCGTTGCATCGATAATACGAACCTGCGCGGAATTAATTCCACGCGTTAGCTTGCGCGATCGGGAAATTCTGCTTTTCTCGCGACTAAACGCGAATGGAGCACGCGCACCTTTAACACTTGTGACTGCCACGGTGGTCACCGGTGACCGGTATCCGGTATTGTTTACGGATCAAATAATCAACGAAAGAAATGAAGAAATAAACCGCTTATAGTGGTAATTGTAATATAGCGGTCAATTCTCAATCATAATTCTCAACCCATTTGCATCATATGCGCGGAATTTTCCTGGCCGTCATCACCGAAGCGCAGATATAAAAGAATGTCGGCGGTATGGGTCAATTTTCCACTTTTCAGAATGATGCAAACGGGTTAACTAATTATAATTAGTCTTTCAGCGTGTCTGACTACGTACGGCTGTTTTCACTGTGGCGGTCAAATTGTTAACGCGTTGCACAGTGGAAACGGACGTACGTAGTCAGACACGATAAAAGATTAATTTAACTAAATTTTACCTTTCAATTCGATAGCCAGCATTGTTGGCTTAATATTAACGCTAGGGGGTGCGGGGATCGGGTCGGTAAAATTCGGCAAACTTCCGTGAAAACAAATATTTTGTATACGCTTGCTAAGTACTTGACCGCCCAAAGAAGGAAGAGTATCAAGGACTGTATTAGAAATGTAATACAATTCATTAAAATATATCGAATCCGCCCGAGCCCGCCCGAATTTTACCGCTGTTTATTTCATACTACTTTTTCTCAATTATTTGATTGTACAAAATTTCGGTGACTGACGGTGGCGCTTAACGCGTTAATTACAGGAAAGATAGATATTCGTTGTTTAAAATTTGCAATTGCAAGACGAAAATACAATTGGATGGCAATTTTTTGAAAAGTCAAAACCGATTCTGTGGAAAATGAAAGGAAAACTGATCGATCGGAGCACAACTCGGCATTCCGTGTCCTGTATAGGGCGCGTTACAAACGGGCCACTGCGGATGACATTTACGCGTGCGGATCAATTCCGTTGATTCGTTATGCAATACACCGTGCACGTACACGCGTACATGTACATCGGATGCGACACGTGACGCGATTCTACGCGAATACTCGGCTGTACAACTCGTCCTGTCAAACGATGCGTCCAGGATATTACCACGTCCACATAGACCTCTAATATTCCAGCTGAAAATGTCCTTTTCGAGTAACGTTGACTTCTGTTTGATTTATATTTTGAAAACACAAATATTTCCCATGTTCGCTTGCAGCGCTCCGCTCCGCTCGGTCGGAAATTCCTTCACCATAAACCATTTCTAATTTCTAACAATACAATTTTCGAAATTTTACTTTCGTTTGCAAGTAATAATTAAACCTGTGACAAGTTCCCTTATGAAATAAGTTAATGTAAATATTAGTAATAGAATTGTTAATTTTATAAAATAAAACCGTCTTTTTGATCCAATATTTTAACAGCGACACACATATAGTTGCGCGCTCTGAAAAGCGAGCGTCACGGCTGACTGATTAAAGGCGACGATTCGATCGAAGGATAGAATGGACGAAATATCTCCAGCAAACAGAGAGAGTGTAAAATATTGTACAAGATCGTTGACCGTGTGCTTTCAGGGGAGAAGTCTGGCGGATACACGGGTAAACCGTTGCCGACGTACAAGCCAACGTCGCAACTGGTTCCCCTGGGAGGTGCGGCTAGATTGTTTTGCGAAGCTTACTTGGGAAAAGTCGAGCTTCCGGACGCGAAGAATTCGGTTACTTGGTCGAAAAGCGACAGCAACGTGACGCTGCCGAGTCAAGGAAGAATCGCCCAGCACAGAGTGTCCAGGTGAGTTTTGAACCCTTCTAATAACCCCATCGCCTTCGTCAAATATATCGTTCGGTTTTTACCGTATATTGGTACAAAGAAAGTATTCTCTCGGTAAAAGATCACTTAGATGCTTTGTAAATTCGATGAAAGCAGAGAAGAGGAGCAGTCGCGTTGGTTACGACGAAGATTAAACGCAGGATGAAAGGGTTACGGTATCGAACCGTTAATTAAAGGCCCGACGGGGGAGGTATCGGAATTCGCTTTTGATCCCAGACGCGAACAGACTCCTGGTTACGGAAGCCACGGGGGACCCCGTGTGAAATACCTGTTCTCGGCACGCTTGATACCGGCTTAACGAAATAATCGTATCTTCCGGTCTCACGATTCTCTGCTTGTAATTTGAAAATTCTCATAGGTTGTTACGATATCGAGTTATCGAATTATTCGAGTCACGTGCAATAAGCTTCGAGATATGTAACGACGGTGGACAAATGAAAACGGGGTAACGTTAGGCCACAGGTCTAACACAGGATGGAAATTAATCCTGTAAAGTATTGTTCCTCGCGAAGAACGAGGTTTCGGCCTTTGTATAACCGGATGCGGCCAAGCAGCCCACGGTTGTCCGTGGTTTTCGCGGGTAAATTTCGGAATTGCTTTGCAACACTGTCCTCCGATTAGCGACCGCATCCATGCCGGTTACGGTAATGCTCGCAGCCAAGCGGAATCCAACGAGACCCTACGAAATAGAGTTCCGTATGGATTCCTAGACGATCGACCATTTTCTAACGATAACGAATAGAGATAATCGCGTGGGACAAAAGTTTGATTCCAGAAGGAAACAAACGGATTAATATTTGACATTTTTGGCCTATCTACATAGGCGGAATGGACATTTGGAATTCGAGGCTGAAATCAGGCCTGTTGTTGGACGCTGGCAGCGTCGAGGTTCGGGCGTGATTAGCCTTTTTTTTGCTTTCCTCCGTCGAGCATTATGGACGTAATAACGCCGGGACAAACTCGACCGAGTCCAGCTGGGGCTCGGCGAACCAGCACGAAATCCGTTCCTCCGTTGCATCCAGGAGTGAAACAAGACAGAGCGAGAGAAAGGGAGCGGCGCGGCCGAGGTAGGCAAGAAATTCCATGGAATCCTCTCCGTCCTCCTCTCTTCTTCCATCCGAGTTCCCCGTCATTACAGTAATGATACCTTGCTCTCTTACCTCGGTGAATCGGTCCCTTTTTCGTCTTTGCCCTTCTTCCCCTTTGTCTGCACCGTCGCCGCGCCGCCGATTCCCTTCGTATCCCGTCGTATCCTCGACCACCGGACAAACCAACAGGAGGAAATAGAAGGATCCCACATCGGTAATTGTCCGTTTGTCCGTCTGCGAATGTTTCGCGATGATTGTGCGAACCCCGTCGAACATGGCCCACCATAAATACTGCGTATTTAACCCACTCACGTTGTTCACGGATCGTTAATATGTTTCGAAGGATAACAAAGTACTCGTTAAAGTGTTAATATCCTTGTAAAATAATATTTTCGGTCATTGAAAATCTACGGGGTTGTGGTTCGGTTAACGAAAGCGGTGGTCGATGGGTTAATTCGAGTAACTAGGTCCACGAAACGGGAATCGTTTATCTCTGGAGTAGGAAAACCTTTCGAGCCAGGAATGCTGGTAGCAATCGAAGGTAATTGACCGCGAGGAGAAGTCATCTTTGTTCGTGAACGATTCGGTGTATAGGATCGATCAGGCTGTTATAGCTGACCGGCAGAGTAGTCTGCCAATCACGATCCATTCGGTGTTCCGCTTTGCACGCTGAAATTATTACAGACACGGTGGTTCGCCCTCCAATTCCCCTCCACTTCTCTCTAACGTTTCAGTGATTTTGCGAACGCGTCACGTTCCAACCTTTGTTTTTCCATCGACAATACTACCACCGTCGATAAATATTTTATTCCTCTTGTCGAGTGCTCGGTGCACTGAACAAAGCCACAGTCAAAACGAATCCAACGCCTTACCCAGGCAACTCCTTAACCCTTTGCATTTGTCTATGCTTCCAGAAACCAAATGCAATCTGTTTATTTCTATTATTTTGATACGGATGAAATCTGAATTTCGTATTGTAGAATACTCCGATATAAATTAAATATGGTGCCTCAGAGGCGCCACTCGAGTGCAAGAGGTTAATACGTTCCTCTCAAACTCCTTGACGCGATATAACTTTGGTTAACGCGTGTATTACGAACTAATTGTACCATAAGAACTCTGTGCGTTCGTTGGCTACGAAATAACTAAAAATAATATTAATAAATCAACGGCTGACTGGAATCGGCGAGTAAAAGCAAGAGTACGTTGGATTCCCGGGGTCCAATTAAATGCAAGGGCAGAGGCTGCTGGTCCGTGTCGATAAGAGGGCAACAGCGTCCCTCGAGGAGGAAAGAAAAGCCTCGAGGTCAAGTTGGAGACGGAAGAGAGGAAGAACCGGGTCGCGAGAACGGAACGAATGGAAAGAAGAAGAAGAAGGAGTAGGGAGCAGGGTCACGGGTCTCTATCCCAGTTCTCCTTTTGTCTCTCGTTTTGTCGTCGAGGCTCTCGATCATCGTGCCGAGATAGCGAGCTTCAACTCGACCGGCCATGGGTGGTCCGTCCAGCCTTCTTCTCATATTCTAAAACTTCTTCGCCGCTGTTCGATCAGCATTTTAATTCGACGAAACGAATTAACGCGGTTCCGTTGATTGAAACCTGGCCATCGATCGAATCTTCCGTTTTGATTCTTCGTCGAGATAGATGGCGGTCGCAGCAGGAAGCAGTGGTCGTCCTGGCGAGCCGGAAATTCGCTGACTCGCCGACCGAATCGAGCTTCCTCAGGGGAACGATATGGTTCCGGTTAGTCTGGAAAGAAGGATCCCGCCGTCTGCGTCTTCGATGCTCGACGATAATGAAATCGTACCGAGTTTCAAACAGGCCCGGAACTTTGAAGAAATCTGTTTCTTCGCCATCTTCGTAATAAGTTTGAAATTTCAATCTTCGAGGAGTCATGGAGGAGAATCGAAGGATTCAGTTTATTTCTTTCGACTCGTTCGATTCGTCTTGCCTTGCCGCGTTGCGGACAATTATTCGGTAACAAAAGGGAATCGAAACGAAGAAGCTTCTCCGAACAATACCGTTCCCTGATCCCTCCGGGGCAAACCGGAGAAACACGACGATTCGAAAAAGAACGAAAAGACGATTCGTTCGAGATATAATTGGAGAACGTTCTCAGAGGATACTGATCGATCGCCGGGCTGTAACGCAACGTCTCGTTTCAGCCTCGGGGGAGCGGCATTATTCGCGCGGAACGACACGGAATTAAGTTACGAACTCATTATTACCGGGTCGTTAATATTAATTACGGTCCCGGGGTGCCGATTAATTCGACGAGTCGATGGGAATTAAACGGATTACGCGGGAAATTTAACCAAACTCTAGCCTCGGTATCTTTTCTCTTTTACGAAGCGTCGACTGGTGGACATTAGAGAAATTTCACTCGACCTCGGTTCAATTTTCATTAGTGACCCGGAACTCGGAACGTTTGCATTCGGTCGAGATCGATCGTAGAAACGTTCATTAAGCTCTTAGGATCGTTTAGGGATTCGAAAGAGATTGTCCATCGTCCGTGTAGAAATTGTATTATTTTCAGATTGACGTGTTAGGTCGCCGTTAGTGACAAACTTCGAGAATTCAATCATTAAACCATCAACGGGATTATAATTGAAATGCTTGACGGGAAACTGGATCAATCCCCGCGGAGCAATTGCATCGCATTCGTCGACGAGGTCTCCGGGCTTCGACGACACAGACGTTCCATCGAATATCCTGCCTTCTGTTTTCCCTTCGATTCCTCCTTCGTCCCTTTAATCCACTCTTTCGATGTTTCAACGATCGTCTTCCTTCCTTCCGTTCGGTTCCTTTCGTTTCGTTTCCGTCGAATTCTGCATAAAGCAAACAACGATTCTTTTATCAACTTTCCTCCGATATCAGCCCCGAGTTCCCTCTGTTATTTTCAGCATTTTAACTGGCGCAAAGTTTCGCCCTCGTTTTCAATAACTCGCCAACAGTTTCAGTTGTTTTTATGCTTCGCCAGTACTCCAAAGTTCAAAGTACTCGCGGCAAGTTGGAAGAACGGATCCGGAGCTGCAAAAGATATCAGAAATAAAAGAAAACTGTACCAGGCGCATGGACGCGGCGTTGCATTTCATTCGACGGAGAAAAATATCGTTCCTACGAAGAAGCGTCGATTTTGATTCCGTTAATTGAACGACGGAACGAGCTTACACGGTACTCCGGTTTCCTGCTGGCCGGCACTCCGTGCAACGCTCGAGAACTCGGCGAGCGAGCGAGCAACGCGGATTTGCATTCGAACGCAATCAACGTTAATAGATCCGCGTGAATGGCACGGAGCTAGCAGGCTGCGAGCGTAATTCGTCTCTATTAGTCGGCGAGTAACCGATCGCTTAGGATGTGCCGGACCAAATCGCCATCAATCCGACGGAGTCTTTTCGTTACACCTGCCAATTCGTTTACTATCTCCTATCGAAACCTATCAACCTATTCGGGACCAAAAGATTCTTTTCTTTTTATTTGATAAAACAAGTATGTTCCGATCCGACGCTTTGCCAACACGGTACAATCAACCGTGTCTTTCATTTTCCTTCATAAAACGTTACGATTTTGAACGATGCTATAAAAGATACAGTAAATCGGTGGAGGTGCGTGAAATTCGCAGATAAAACTTCTCGCGAATCAAATTCCATGACGTGTAAACCTGTGCACCCTGTACGAATCCTCGTTGCACTTTCATCGAGCGAAAAGAGTTCATCGAATAGAGTTTTATCCGTAATCGAGCAGCTTTTGTTCCGGGTCGTTCCATTGTTCGATATCGATAGTCTTTCCGGCCGTTTCTTTTCCCCGTTTAATTGTGATCGAACGAAGCTCGGGAAAGTTTAACGAACCTGGAGCGTTGAAAATTTCTCGAGAGAAAATCGAACCAGTAATTGGAAATTAGAAATAGGGCGTGGCGTTTCGAAACATAGGAATATTCGGTGTTTTTTTTCCCCCTCCCCGTTCCCTTTTATCGAACATATTTCCCTGAAGGGAAAGCAAACGAAAAATTGGCTCGAATCGAGAACGAGGCGATGAGAACGGAATCGAGCGAGATCCGCGAAACGCAATGAAACGATAGCCCCGTGACAAACTGATTAATTAACATTTGACCATTCCGCTAATTCGATTCCGCGATCAATGAAAGGGGCGAACGCGCAATTTACCCGATTAAATTAGCGTATTATCTGGCGTTTCCATCGATTATGGCACGCGGCGGCACCCCACGGATTTCGGCGCACAAATCATTCTGGAATTCCTCCGTCCACGCTTCTTCATATCTCGACAAACGATTTAACGATTCTCACCAGCTTCGTCTTCGCAGTAGACTGCATACCGAACGAATTAATCCTGAAAAAAGTCGTCGTTTTACGGCATCGTAACAGTAGGAATTGTAGAATTTTTATCTTCGGACGGTGAGTCAAATTTCATTTTAACTTCCATTTATATTTATATTTCGAAAGCTATAAAATATTTCCGTAGGTATTATTTTTGCGAGCTTTTTAAACTCTAAGCTAAAATTTAAATTTCAGTCGTGATTAACTCGGACACCGTCCAATCGATAGTCCCATTTCGTATAGGAATCGTCAAAGTGACGTGACATCGAGTAAAAGACACGGGATATTATTATATATATGTATATCGGTCGTAAACCGAGGGTAGGCGATTTAGTAGCGGTAACGAGAGCATTCTTCTTGATCGACCAGGGCTCCGGTGAAACGTAGAGAAATCGCAGCGCAGACACTTAATCCTGTCTGACCCGTGCCTACGCACGCGAAACCGTCTCCTCGTTGGAAACTTAATCTGTCCTGATTCAGCCGGATGGAATTTGACGAACGGGTCCCGTCTGTCGGGACAACGGGAACTGTCATCGTGGATTACAATGTGCCGTTTAATTATTTCAGCCCAGACCCGAACCCGAACCTTAACCGTCTTCTCCTAGTCCGTTCCTCTTTCGTCCTCCTTTCGTTGTGTCACGCTCCTGTCCTAACAGGATATTACGTCACGCGCTTTGTCATTCGACTTCAGTCTCAAAAATCGAGTCACTATTCTCAGCCGTTAAATTTCCCGAAAAAAAGTGTATATCCGTTTCGATAATTAACCCTGAACGTACCAAACGGAGTCAAATGACTCCTTTCAAAATTTCCAATGTACGAAGGAGATGCCAATCGTATGTAAAAAGTGTAATTAATTGATTATTTTATTTATAAACATAAAAATATATGTTTGAAGTTATGTCGTCAATTATTTCCTTGAATAAATGAAGAATTTCTTTCTAAAAATCAACGTTTATTTCATAAACGGTCAAATGACCCCTTATGGTAAGAACGGGTATATGTAAAGTGCCGGTATATTTAGGTAGAGATGATGTTGCAATATCCCATTCGTAAAACTTTATAGAATTGCAGCTTATATTTTATAAAACACGAATGTTGCCTAATTTAATCCTGCACTATTTCATCTATCTCTTTGCCTTCCGTTTTATCTAGTTGATCCATATAGCAAATGAGAGTCTTGATTAATCGTTGCAGAAGCAGAACAGATTTCGTTGAGAAGACTGGAATTAATCGCGAACAAGTCGGAAAGCCGATCTCGATCCTGCATCGGTATCTCGCAGATATTCTTCCAGTCGAATTAATTAATTTTCCCTCGGAAGGGTTTGCTATAACCCTTGATTCGTTTCGAGAAGGGAGTCGCTGGCTGCGATTTAACCGCGTTTCGAATACATATCTCGTTTCGCAGCGAATTTCCAACCCGACGCGACGTGACACGATGGTGCCATGCAAATAGTCGGAAACGGAAGTCTTTGGAGGCGATCCAAGAATTTCCAGAACCTCGAACAACCAGGCTGCCAGAGTAAATTCCGTTGGTTGGTTTGGTTGCACCTGTGTCTTTGGTGAATTATATCGATTTCGTTTCGGCATACGTGTGTATCTCTGGAAATTTCTTCTTACAACGTGACTGTGGTTAGAAATTTGTCCCTCGAATGATTAATATCCCTTCAATTACTCGATTAGAAATCGTCGTGTTAGGTATTCCAAATTCTGAACAATATAGACGCCTAACAAAGTTTTCAACGCCTTTAGCGTGCCAGTCAAAATTTACGCGCGTCACCTTATCGATCCATCTTTAATTAAATTCATAAGTTGAATAATTACAGCAGAGAACGATTAGTTGATTGGTTTCCGTTTAATTAAGCGAGACCGATTGAACGACGTTTAATGTTGCACAAAGGATAGGAAAAGGGAGGAGAAGCGATTAGATTCATCGATTTCCCGTCACCCCCCTCCCCTGTCTTTCGCAGGATCACAGTAGCTCGATTCACGAACGCGTGTTACGCGTTTCTACGAACACTCTATAAATTCCACACCGTTAAGTCGATTTAAACTATTTCAATTGACGTGATACTCGGAGCCTTTACACTACTTTACAGACTCTGTTCTATGAACTACCGTTACAATCGACCCATCAATCTTCATTCCTGTCGATTGATCCGAAGGATAGGCGCGACTCAGGCCCGTACATCGGTTAATCACAGTTCTACGTGTGTTTACAACTTTGGTAATACAGATTTTATGGAAAATTGACGACCGATGGTTATTTATTTACTATTTCGACGCTTCGGTTTTCACGCAAGCGTTTCCTATTTCATCGGATGGAGTATCGATTGAGGTCGTGTAGCGTTCGTGGGTGAAAAGTTTCTATGCATAATTTTGTGGGAAGATTGTCGTTACAGATATTAAAGGGAAATTGAAATTTCGAGAGAGAACGATTCCGCGAAATGTGCGGCCGTCAAAGCGTTAATTAGGTCGACATAGACTCGAGTCGCCTGCTATTAATTCACCGAGCGCATAATTTCCTTCGACGTCCCCTCGAGGATATCTCACAGCCAGGAAACGTTGTTCCTTCAGACTCGAAAGTTTAGCGAACAATATTTAACAATATTTCAGTTAACCATTGGTAATCGAATGAATTACGGATTAATTTCAATTCGTAATTTTCGCTTCGAGAAGAAGGGCAAGTCGTTCCTTTCCTCGGCTGAAGGGCGGTCGTAAATCTTATTCGCGACAGATTATAATTATAATTGACGGGTTGGTTGAAAGAAACTTGCCAGAGATCGTCGAATGGATTTCGTAGAGAAAATATCTCCTCGAAGTACACGTCGTGCGATTCGTGCAGTTGTTTACAAGTGATAAAATTACAAGTAATAATTATTAACGAAGCGTTCGTTTATTGTTAGTAACGAGCAACGGGTCTCGATTGTTTCGAATTCGACCGCGCAACGTTTCAATTAAAAGTTACTAAGCGCGACCGAACTTTCCCCTTAACGAACGGGCAATCGAATCGATTTTTATTCAGTTTCACACCCTGGCGGCGAGCAAACGCGATCTCTCGTGCTCGAATCACTCGTTTCCAAGCGGAATTAAAGCAGCTACACCCTTCGAACGAAGCACTCGAACAGATTCTCTCGATCTCTTTTGATTTTCCATGGAATTCGTTTCACGTCGGATTAACGATCGAAATGGGGGGAAAAAATAAAACAGAATAAGTGTGTTCGAATTGTTAACCGATTACCGTTCTTCGATGGGAAGTAGAATTTGCAATTTGAATAGCCAGATAATGCGTTTCGGTAGCTCGACAAATTTCAATATGAAATCGTTTAATCGATAAAACGTTGAACACAAGAATTTCCTTGTATTCGACTCAAAAATTTATTGCGTGTATCGTCAGTCTTTCGCAAGTACGAAAGAATTGGAGTTCGAGCGAGTGAAATTGCTAACAATGGATAAAACGTTCGATCGATAGAGGGACGAAGAGAGGGGTGCGTTTAATTTTATCCACTCTGCTCCACGCCCACGCTAAAAACAGATTAACGACTCTGGTTTCAGGGAAAACAATCAGACGATCGGTTCTTACCTGGAAATCGAGGACATAACGTTGGAGGATTACGGGGAGTACAAGTGCGAAGTAAGCAACGGCGTGGACGAGGAGATCACGTTGATCGCTCACGTTTATCGACAAGGTATGTAATTTCTTTAACAGAAGTTTCAAAGGAGGAATCACGCGTGTTCCACGGGGGGGGGGGGGGGGGGGGGGGGGAGAACCTCGAATCTATCCCCTGTGGCTAATTAACGACCCTTTCCCGCAACCGATTTCAATCGGATCCGATTCCATTCGCCGCTCGTTAACAGCTTGTCCCAATTAATTCCAATTAATTAACCGAAATTCATACTCTGCTCGTTCTATGATTGGTCAGAGCGCCTCGCCGAAACAGTCTTTTGCCATTTCAAACTCAAATAATTATGTATACCATCGTTGCTAAACTTGAAATTATCAGAACGAGGCTGTGAATCGAGACTGAGAAAGGAAGGAAGGAAGGAAGGAAGGGGGGAAAAATAAGGACAATATTTGTTTTTGCAGAACCGCAGTTCGCGTTAGGACTTCAGAATGGATCGTGGAGGAAATCGTTCCTGGTCGGCGTGCTGGTGCTGGTTCTGCTGATCTCAGCCGGTGCCTTTTACGCTCGTTGCTGGCTGCCGCTGATTCTGCTTTGTCGCGACAAATTCGCACCCCTCGAGCAGAATGGTAATTATATCTACAACCTTCTTCGTCTTTTAATTAATCTTTGCATCTTCGCTCGTTACGTTTCAAAAGTGTACAGTTTTTAAATGGCGAAACCCACAGTTTCGAGAACAGTCAGATTTCGTTTGTGCCATCAACGACTCAGGGTAATCAACCTTTGACTATTAATTTGCCCGTAACGCAATTTCAGATAAAGAACTTTAGATTTCTTTTTTCTTTTTTTATTAGCAAACATATTCTCGAGATCGCATTTAGGACGAAATTAACATATTGAATTCCCGTTTCGCCCGAGTTCCAGCGTACGTATCCTATGTGTATATAGACAGAGGAAGGGAAGTTGGCCGAATGGGCGTAATATCACGAACGTTCCATAGAAACGGTGCCAGTTTACTTAATCTTCGTTTAATCCACGCTGAAACAGTTCCACGGGGCCGCGTTAACGAGCTTCTCGTTCGTTTCTTTCGATTTGCGAAGGGAATCGGACTGCGAGCCAGTTTTTTAATCTGTCCTCTTCGACGCTTCGCGAAGCAATTTCGAGCCGCCCCACACGACGATAACGCGAATTCAGATATTACGTTTCCCAGTTTGTACTCGATCTTTTCATTTACAATCTTGTGTAAATTATCGATGGTTACCGCGATGATAAGCTTGCCTTGATGATCTTATCAGATGTTTACGCCCGCGTAAGATTTTTATCCAGATTCGTTCGTTAACGCGTGGACCCTCCCTTTTTACAAAGATATATTAGAAGAACAGACAGTTAAGACGATTGTTAGTTATTAAATCATTTGCATGTACAGTAAGTGAATGACGTGTAAACTTTCGTAAAATTCTGTCGTTTATTTTAACGGTAACAATCTGGATCGGTCAATTAGAAGTAATTCTGTAAAATACATAAAAAAGATTCTGAATACGTCTGTCGTTTAAAATTGAAGAGTATCAGAAAAAGAATGTATCTCAAAAGTTATTCGTACGAATAAGTCATTGGAAACATCGAACGATCCCCTTTCAACTATTTCCCGTATCCGAGTGAATTTTCCCTTAAAAGGATAATGTCTGGTCCGAAGGTTTTGCCTTTTCTTTGCTGCTTTGGTTGTTACGAGTAATTGTCGCGGCACAATTACGTCTCGGTTCGATTAGATTCCTTTGCTGGAACAAGATGGTAAATTACGCTGTTAAATGAAAACTTGTTTACCGGATCGTTCCAAGATAGTTTCCACGGAATATAATAGCATTTCGTTAACTTTTTCTCCGAGCAAAGGGTGGTAACCTCAACTTTTTCGCCTGCGAATTCGTAAGGGATCAGCAGAAGCCAGATTTGAAATCAGAAGCCAGAACAGGCTACAAGAGAAGAGGAAGTCGATAAATCGTGAAGTAAAGGCGGGTTACACGTGTAAATCGTAGCCTGTTACAGAAGGAATAGGAGGCTCGTGTTATGCGAACGACGAGATCTCGTCGATAGGGTTACATCGAATACCGGCGAGCAACCAGAGCCCCGTATACGGAAGCTAGAAAATTACCACGATTACCAAGGATTCTTGGAACCAACGTGCCGACCGTGTCGTCCATTAACGTTTCACGGAGATCCTTTTCTCTTTGTTCACCTGTTAACCATCAACTTGACGTTCGTTGTTCAGAATGTCTCGCGAATCAAAGTCACCTACGATCCTTCGGAATTCAGGATTTTCTTCCAATCTTTCTAGCCTACAATTTCATTAACACGTTGACTGCCACGTCAGCCATATGTGGGTGACACTTGAATTTTCATAGGCATTTCTCGCTTGCATTATTAATATCCTTTCAATGACTTAATTAGAAATCGTCGTATTAGGCACCCGAAATTCTGAATAATAGAAATTGCGAAAAATTGTCAGAATAATAGGTAAAATTTGATGAAAATAAATGCTGGCAATCAAGGTGTTAATTTTCTGGCGCGAAACGCATGAGAAAGACGTGATTTTAAGCGTCAAATCCCGCTAAAATCGACAGATCTTCTGAACACCGTGTATATACAGTTAGGAAAGAGGAAGAGGGAGAGAAGGGACTAATAGTTTGCGCGAATTCGCGTTACTCGTGACCGACTCTCCCTTATTCGAGCCAGCAGCAGCAGCAGCAGCAGAATCGTTTCACAAACAATCGGCCACTTTCACTTCGGTTCGTTGTATACCCGACATGGAATTCGCGATAACTCTTGGAACAGGATGGTTTCAAGTGGGTAACGAAAGGCCTACAAGTCTACAAGCATTGAGAAAACCTCGAAACCGAGGCTGGTATGGATTTTTATCGGTCCCTTTTTGTAAATAGGAAGCCCTGCTCGCGACAATTATTGTTTGCCGTACAGATTGTTCCCTTATCGAAAACTATGCGCTTATCTCGGCTGTTTTCTTGCCGTTACCTTTTTACACATTTCCTTCTTCTGTATCCTTCCGTATTTTCCTTGATGGTAGAAAATATTCTATTGAAAATAATATATCTTCGACCTTTGGAAATAAACGAGTTCAATTCCCATGGTTATGATATTTAATCATACGAAAATAAAGGTTATAATTATAAAACGATTGATTCTAGATGGCAAGGAATGCGACGCTTTGGTTTGCTACCACGAGAAAGACTCGAACCTGGTGATCGGTATAGTGATACCCACCCTGGAATCGAGGCATCGATACAAGTGCACCTCTCTCGAGCTTTCTCAGCTGAATCAGAATTGTAAGTACTTTTTCTTATTTTTACTTCACTTTGCTCTCAGCCTCGTTAACGGCGTTGTCAACTTTCCCACTAACTCTCCTTGGAATAAGCAGCTTTTCGAGGGGCTTTTCAGCGAGGATTGCAATGGAAACTCTGAATCGATCCTTTGCGATTCCGATGTCTCTTTTAAACAACCCGTTCGTTAGCAACCGTGTAGATCTACGCAAAATGTATTAAAACTATAGGTACCGTCCGACGATACGTTTGTTAGCTTCAGATAAATTAGATCCATTGTCGAAAGGTTTCGAGGTTTCTCTAAAATACAGGTTCGAGGAATCGTTTCCAGCTTGGAAGGAGAATAAAAGGACCTCGTTAGGGAGCTATCTATTAAAATCGATAAACGAGCAATCACCGAGAATCCTTAAAGACTGGAGGAAAGATCGATGGGTGTGAATGGTTACAGGGGCGTTTGGTGGCCAGATCGGCTCGGATCGATCGAATAAAAGAGGCAAAACGAACGGGGGAAGGAAGGTGGCTGAAAGTTAGTAACGCGCAACGGGATCTAGTTTCTCGAATGCATCTCATGAATACGAACGGCTAAGCCTCGTCCGAAAAAATATTCAGACGCTAATTTCTTTCTAATTGGCAGAACGAAATTGGTCCGCGCGGACGAGCCAGGATTTTAAACATGTAAATTGGTACACGCCGGCTGTGCCCGCCCTCTGCCACCTTTTTTCATCCCCATGATGCAGATCGACCTATACATAAATTTCATTTCCAATCGCTGCATCTACTTGCTTCTTTTTTCTCCGTTCTCTATCTTTGAAATTCTAACATCCGCGTGTTAACACGTTCAGTGGACACAGTGAATACGGACGCACGTAGTCAGACACGATAAAATTCTAATTATTAACGATGCAGTCGATTAATTTTCAAATTTACCCTTTCAATTCAAGCTAACCCAAATGTGTCGGGTCTAATATCGGTTAATCGGTAAAGTAAAAATTATTTTATAGCAAAATTCTGCGTAAACACTTTGCATACGCTTGCTAAGTACTTGGCCGCCTAAAATAAGAAGAGTATCAAAGACTGTATTAGAATCCGCCCGAGCCCGCCCGAATTTTACCGACCCGACCCGCACACCCCTAATTAATGCTAACTTATTTCATACTTAATTTTCTCAATTATTTGATTGTAATAATTTCGGGTGTCATGCACCGGTGACCGACGTGTCGCTTAACCTGTTAAGAATGAATATTTTCTTGAACGCCTCTGTTTGATATTTAGAATCATCATTATAATTGATCAGTTTATATTCGTTAAATTGAGCCGTTTGTATTTGAAGGGAAAAAAATTGTGTTTTTCAGGGGGTTTGGAGATTGGACCGCACGCGGCGTCGAGCCGAAGGGTCGTCGTGGTTCTGAGCCCCGCCTCGCTAGGAAACACTTGGAACGAGAACAACGTGGGAGCCGTCCTGAAGCAACTATCGTCGCTCGCCACGCGAACGATAGTGATCGCCACCAAGGAATTACCAAACGCGACCACGATCGCTAAACGATCGAATCGGGGCTGCAGCGACAGCGGCGAGTTGTCGCTCGATCGTTTGAAAATCTTCAATTGGGACGAGAACAACGGCCCCGGTTCCGGTTGTAAGAAGTTCTGGTACAAGCTTCGATTGGCGATGCCGCCCGTACGACCGATCAGTTCCGAGAACGGTTGCCAATCGGTCGCCATGATCGTTCAGGCTAATGGGAAATGTGGACAACAGAAGGCACGATCGCGAGAAAGTCTCGAGGTTCTTGTTTAATTCGAGAAAGAAACCGCGGAACGAAAAAAGACATCCTCCAGAGAGAAAGGGTTTCGCAGAAAGATTAATTAACTTCATGTACTTTCACTAATTTCTCGCGTTTCCTTTCTTTCGTCTACGGCAAGTATCATGGTGTGCGAAGATAGATCGAGAGACACCGATTTAGTTGAAAACTGTCGCTGTTCTTCACAAATTCTGCGTTTTGTCCTGTCGTGATATTCAAACAACGCGCCAAATCTCGTTCGATAATCGTACGCACGATTTCGTCGATTCGAGAATCGCCGGTGAATAAGTGTCATGGCGGCCGACGCGCGCTATCGTTCGAAGTCCTTTCGATCTAACGTCAAACATTTGTTTCCACCAGTTTTAGCCGCGAAACGTGATTTTTCTACGGTAAATTGTGTTTCTTTGTACATTCGCGATAGAAATCGAAGCAGTCTCGCGTCAAAATGAATGTATGAAAACGAAGATGGAAATATTTGGGGGAGCACCATAACCTCCACGTGTAAAAGTACGACGAATCGAAAATGGACTGGACGCGTGATCTTTAGCAGAATAACGGTACGTTTAAAGCACGAAATTTCAATTATATTTCTGCTACATTAACTTCCAACACATCTCGTGTCGGATTGTCTAACTAATTCTCGAGAAGCTCGGTACAAATCGTGAAAGTACGAAGTAACGTTTCGACCGTGCGTAGTATCGAATGACAAACGAAAACCATTTTTCTTTGTATGATGTGTAAAAGCTTGATTTAGTTGTTGACGAACCGCTATCGCGCGACGAAGAACGCTTGTAAAAGACTCGTCTATTCGTAGCATAATAAATCCCGTTTCCTCCTCGAATCTCGCAAGGTCGTATTCGTACGCGACTTTTGAATGATTGTGTATTTCTTATGATTCGTACTTTTCACAGGGTGTCTCGAAACTATAATTTGCTCCACTTATTTTAAAGAAAAATGATTTTAATAATTATGAACACGTCAGAAGTTTTATTTGCGACGAGCGTGATTATTGCGACAGCTCGTGTTACCGACCGTCGGTAAAAAACGAAACAACCGTTTTCAATGACAGCAGTCGCGATCGTACGCTGAAATTTTATTTAAAATCATCGTGCCGTATCTACCTATTTTTACACGAAATTCGGAACAAATCGATACAGCTAATGCGCCGTCTTCCATGTGCTTCGGGCGCAGCGAAATAATTAAGCAACGAGATCGCATCGCTCGTTGCTCGCGTTACATAATCTCGATCGATCATTACGGATGAATTTATCTTTCTCTGTTTGTTTGTACATATTGGATAGATCGGTGCTCCATCGCCCTTATTTATTTAGTTAGTTTTATTATTTATACCGATTTTTTTTTTTTAGAGTTAGTCATCTCCCTTCTTTTTTTTATTTCATTTTTGAATCGGTTCGAAACACGAGTAAAGATGCGCCTACGGTTTCGAGCACATTTTTCTAAACGGACTTCACGGATGAAAGCGTATGCAAAGAGAGAAAGTGTGTGAGAGAGAGTAATGAACGAGCACATAAATGTTTTATACTATTTTGTATATATGTGTAAAGGGAAAGGATATATATATATTTACATATTATATAATATCAGTTTTTGTACCGTTCTTTAGAAAGGTGTTCTTATCGTCGCGTCGAGCGACTGCGAGAGAGAGACTTAGAAAAACTGTATCTACCGAACGTAATCTTGTAATTCCTAATTCTAATTGTAGGGTGGTAACGATTATCTGTAAACTGTTACATTGTAGCCTATACACTATATACCAATAGCCGTTATATCCGTCGCGTGTGTAATCGTACTTTTAGGTGTTACAGACGGAATCCGTAACACGCGCGTCGAGCTTAATTTTTAACGTCATTATTAAAATAGTAATCTCTCTTTACTGTCAGTATTACGATACACTAGTGTACTTGTCTCGCGAGATAATTTGTTAGGGGCGATTTGTCGCATACCGTACAATCGTTGCGAGCCGAGTAAGCAGAGTATAGACATATTAGAAGGTATATTGAACGTACATCGTCGAAGCATCGTAGGCTTTCCTAGGCAAAATGGCGCGGTACGGTAGAATGGGTCTTCGGGTAACCTCGGTACACTTCGGTAGCGTTCGGATAATCGCGTCACATGCTTACGGACATTTATACACAGATTGTTAGGGAAACAAAATGATTGCATAAAATATAAAATAAAAATACAAAAGTTTCAATGTTTCAAATATGAATATATCGCCATTTTTCCTAGGAAAGTTAATCGTGCTCGATATTGTATGTACGACGTTTATCTCAATTTTCCTTTTTTCTTTCTTTTTTTTTTTTTTTTATACTTTGTATATGTATAACCACGGACAGAATAAAAAGAACAGAGCTCTGTTTCTTTTCGCGCCAAAAGTCGGGAGGAGGGGTGGATAGAAATTGTTCGTGAGTATCCGTTAATAAACGAGAATATTTATATTTCCAAAAACCGTCGGTTTGTTAATTTTCTTCTTAGCCTGTGTACAAAACGATATAAACCACTGGCCGTCGAACCCCGGATTCGTTTAAAGGAATATGAATAGTATTGGCAAGTCCTTAAGGAACAGAAAAGAAAATAAAAAACAAAGACACGCCGCATTAACAAGATAAATAATTATCTGCATTTATATTTTTCATTTATAATAATAATCATTAAATTACATAGGCACTTGTACATAAGGCAACTGATATCTTTTTTTCTCTTTTTTTTATTATAAATATGCTTGCACGACAAACATGAATGGTATGAGATGTGAATTTTGAAGCTTGTATTGGAAGAATTGCACATTTGAAATGCTGGCACTCGTTGACTGATAAAGCGATTCACAATGTATCGAGCGAGTAAACGACGCGGTACAAATAATCGGAGATTTCTAATTCGTAATTCTTCTTCGAACGACTATGTACATAAGATTGCGCACCGTCTTCGATGTTTTTAATAATAAAAAAAAAAAAAAAAAAAAAAAAACTGTTACCGAATATAGCACACATTTTGCTCGATAATATTCTAATTGTATACAGTGAGAAGGCACCCGTATTTCTCGTATTCGTATAATAGCACCAACAACGCGAGGACAAAGAAAAACCTAATATTGCGTAGAAATGTCTCGAAAAATGATTGAACGACGAGGCGAGGTTATTTATCCCTACTTGTGGCGCGGCGTGTACAAAAAAAAAAAGAAATTACGGAAGTTTCATCGATATTTTTCGTCGACGATCGGTACAAAGTTATATCGAATTAATTTACAAAAATCTTTACAATAATACTGTATCTATGAAGATGAAAGTGACGAAAAGTAATCACCGATGAAAACGTACGTTTAACTAAGCAATCACACTAAACTGATAATCGTACGGAAAGATTATCGATTTAAAAAGATCTACAAGATTGAACCTAATGCAGAGTCGAACGTACGAATTGGCAAAATGCGTTGGGGAAGGTTATCAGAGGGCGGTGGATGTACGATTCTCGTAAGTTCGACGAGCTACTTCCTTCAAAGCTTCCGCCATCGCTGGTCCAGTTTCGCTTACCATACCCTTCAAATAGCCCGAGCTCTTTTGTAATAACACGTACGGAGCGTCGAATTCCTACGATCGAAAGTAACATATTTAACAAAAGTGTTTTAACATCGCGACAAAATTAACCGATCCTTCGGCAAATAACTTACCACAGCAGTGCCAGCATCCATCACCAGTATACGATCGCTGTCCATGACCGTGTTGAGTCGATGAGCGATGGTCAGCACCGTGCATTTGGCAAATTTGTCCCGAATCGTTTTTTGAATGAGCTCGTCGGTTCGCGGATCAACGTTCGCCGTTGCCTCGTCGAGAATAAGAATAGGATTGTTCCTGGCAATCGCACGTGCCAAACAGACCAGCTGACGTTGTCCAACGCTCAAATTGGAACCGGCTTCGTTGATGTGAGCCTCCAAGCCCATCTCTTTAAGTTCCACCTCGCTCAACGCCTGCCAGAGCAAGTCGTCATTGTAGCTATTGAACGGATCCAAATTTTGTCTCAAATTGCCAGAAAACAGGAACGGTTCCTGCGGGATTATACTGATCTTCGAGCGCAAATCGTGAAGACCTATCTCGATGGTGTTCACCCCGTCGATCTCGACGACACCCTCGAGATACGCGAAACGGAAGATCGCCGAAATCAAAGAAGACTTTCCGGCGCCTGTTCTTCCAACGATTCCAATCTTCTCTTGGGGATAAATCACGAAATTCAGATTCTTCAACACCGGAGCCTCCGCCGGATCGTAACGCATCGCCACTTTCTTGAATTCTATCTTGCCCTCTTCTGGCCAAGTCTCTCTGGGCTTCTTGTCCGGTGCGCTTTCCAACGGTGGTTCGCTATCCACATTACTGAAACCGCGTCGTTCGATTAAAGGAACACTGCCAAGGAGGTAGAGTTCGACTCTTTGCTCACCTGTACTCCAGCACACGCTCGACGGAAGTCATCTGATTCTCTAGCTCGGTACTTTGACGCATACCCCACTGGAACATACCCGTCAAGCCTATACTTTGCGTGATGGCCAGTCCAACGTTACCGCCCTGCATCGAGGTGGAAGCGTCGTATATCACTAAGAAACTGAAGGTGACCAAGCCGATGTAGATAACGCAGAAGAAGTCCAGCCACAACGCAAACGCTCTCGAAGACGCTATAAATATGTACCAGGCGGATGAATGCAAATCTTGGTGTTGATCGAACTCTTTGATGAGAATTTCTTCTGCCCCGAACGCTCTTATGGTTGGCAGTCCTTGTAAAGTTGCGCTGAGATGCGCAAACACGGGCGATCGAGCTAGAAACAAGAATTAATTACACTGAAACATACGAAGAAAAAGGTGAACTAGGATTTATTATAAGTTACTCACTGATTCCTTCGAGACGTTTAACACTGCGACTGGTCGCCAGATAGAAAACTCGAATGTAGTAAAAGATGAAGCCGATGATCACGGTGGGTATCAACAACCACGGATTGGCTATACTGACCACGATCACAATACCCACCAGAGACAAACCGATTTGCACGCAATCGATCATCGCCATTGGTAATATCTCGTCGACGGCACCCATATCCTTCGAGAATCTATTTAAAACACGTCCCGACGTGTTGGTATTGAAGAAACGCATCGTGGCGCGACTTATGCATTGGAACATGCGATCGTGCAGTCTCGTGGATGCCTTCATGCACGCCGTGAAGAAAGCGAACGAACGCGTTAACGTGACCACTATCGTCAGCAGGATTAAAACACTGTACAAGTACATGCAAACCTCACGACTAATTGGACCCTCCCAATTTTCTACGAGACCGTCCGACGTTTCGTTCACCTTTAAACACAGAGAGATACGCATTCGTTTGATATGCAATTTAAACAACGAAATCTTTACTCCGTTGAGTACAGAGGGTGTGGGCGAATACTCACGTATTTTTCTTCCATATTAACCCACTGAGAAATGAAGAAATCACTACCGCTAGCTAACCCTTGTGCCATCGCACAAAGCACGCCAACTACAGCGATGACGCACCAGTTTCCTGCCGCCCGGAAGTATCCTGAATACACTTTGCCGGAAACTTTACCTTTCGAGCGAGTTTCAGCTACCTAGAAACAACACATTTTTATCAAACATCAACCTTCGTATAAATTCGCTAATGTTCGACTAGATATTTACCTCGATCGGTTCATCTTTCTCAGCGATACTGCTTCTCAACGAACTTAAAGACGAAATACTGGCATTTCGCGAAGTGCTTCGACTAGGCGGACCGGAACCTGACCGTTCCACTTCATCGTTTGGCTGATTCTCCAACAGTCTTCCAAAGTCTATTCCCATCGAAGCAAGTTCGTCATAAGTACTATCGAAACAAAAGAAAGAAAAAAAAAGCTCAAAAAAAAAAAATCATATAAAAGGGTGTACAACTAAAGTTTGTAAGAGACGTACCCTTCTGCCTGAATCTCTCCATCTTTCAACACTAATATCCTGTCTACGTTTCTTAAGTACTGTAACTGATGAGTAACAACGATTCTAGTTTTCCCCCTTAAGTACTTTTCGATACATTCTTCGAACATGTGCTTTCCAACATGAGCGTCCACGGCGCTCAGTGGATCATCTAGCAAATACGCATCGGTTTCTGCGTAAACTGCTCTAGCTAAATTAATTCTGTGCATATAAAATTGGATGGATTAACTTGTTGTCGGTGATTATCAAATTGTTATTCGTACATACGATCACCGACGAGCTACTGTTAATGACTGCCAGCCTTACGGGCGTGTGCGTGGCCGGAAAATTCGCTGTTTTCTATCGCCCTATAGAATATATTGCGCTCCGAATAAGAAACACTCGCGGAAAACGGGACTGATCCTATCGTCTAAACTACTCTAAACGGTCGCCAGGGCACGGGGAGTTTTTCTGTCTCGCTTTATCACATTTTATTTAGTATGCGTAACAAGGAACGTTCGCGTTCCTTGTTAGCGACAAACGAACGAACGCTTGTCTCAATTTGTTTCGTTCGCTTTCTTCGTTACGCCACGGACAATTATTCCCCTTGTCCCGGCAACGGAATACCAGTCATTTAAAAAACACAATTTACCGACGGAGCCCCAGGCTCACCAGGCCCATTTCTTACCCACGCCAAAATACACAGAGGCTGGGGCAATCTTTGATAGTAGCTCGTCGGTGATACGACAATCACGAACCTAGCACGTTGTCCACCCGATAAACTGATCCCCCTTTCACCGACGATCGTCTTATCGCCGTACGGTAATAAACCGAAATCCCTTTTTAATTGGCACGCTTTAACCACTCGATCGTATCGATACTGATCCATCTTCCTGCCAAACAATATGTTTTGCCTAACGGAACCGGCAAACAACCAGGGTTCTTGGCTAGCGTATGCGATTTTTCCATTTATCTGTAATAAACAAGATAATTGCTTTCGAGTTGCAATTGGAAAGATAAAGTAGGAAAAAAAAAACAAAACAAAAAAGGGGAACAAATGAAACCTGTATACTACCCGTGTGTACGGGTAACTCCTTTAGTATTAAGTTGAGCAAACTACTTTTTCCAGAACCGACTTGACCAACGATCGCTATCAATTCGCCAGCTTTTACTTTCATGTTAATGTTCTTCAACGTGTCCTCGTGTTCGTAAGATATCCATTTGGCACTAGCATTTTTTATCGATATAACGCTATCATTGACTTCACGGTCACGCGTGTCGGTATTTCCGTGTTTTGCATCGTTCGCTTCCTTTCCTGTAGTACTTGTGTCGTTTTTCTTCTTCTCTTGGTCGTCCGATCCTTCTTTGTAGTCGTCAGATTTCTCTTTTGTTATCTCCATTTCTTCGTACATCATAAATCTTTCCAAACGTTTGATGGAAACCAGTAATTCAGCCATTTGTGTTATTCCTGCAACGACGACGAACGTCTCACAGTAAGTTCAATCAACTCTTATCGGTATTTGTTTGCTCGGTTCTTACCTACCTTGCGGAAAGTAAACAGTCATAGTTTGACGCAAAATATTGTAATACGCTTGTAGCATGAACACTTTCTCGGCAGTTATTTTTCGGCCATATAAAATATAAGCTATTATGGTGATGAAAAGGGCCATTCTTGTGGTGAACATGATGAAGGACATGATGACACCTCTGATCAAAGACATGCCTCGTATAACGCTGATTTCTCTCCTGCAACCGATATAAAACAACGTTAACCGGGTCAATGGATAATCAAAATTGAGAGATACTTTTGGACAAAAGAGAACAGTACCTTCTTGCTTTTTCGATCAAAGCACTAAATGGTTTCTCCCAGGTGTACATTTTGATTGCTTGAATACCGTTGATAATTTCATTGGTTAATCGAACTCTCTCGTCCGTTCTTATGGCAGTTTTCAATCTGAATACAGACGATTTTTTCCCCAAATAGCCTGTGCAATTAAAAAGAAAGAAATAAATTACAGAAGGTGTAGATTGATTAGGTGTATCTGTACGATCATTATGATTCGTTACCTTGCAATGGGATGAACATCAAAAGCACCAAAACCCCTAGAAGAGCAGGTATTTCAACTTCCTCGTACATAAAGTATGTGATGACTAAAGTTTCCAACGGTCCGATCCACAAATAATGTAAATGTACCATTGCTACGTCAAATCTATTAACATCGTTGGACAAAAGATTCACCGCTTGTCCTATCGTCGTCTCGCCGAAAGCGGTTCTTGAAAGCCTCAACGCTTTTCTGTATATCAACGTGCAACAAGCGACACGCATTTTCATTCCCGTATGAAGTATGCCCATCATATACGGATGAATAACAAATATCAGAGCGCCTGAACATAATACCACACCGCCTGCGTACAAATACGCGTCATCTTTTGTCACCGCGTCGCTGTTGTAGTATCTTAAAAGTCGACTAAGAAACAATGGCTGCACCACCCTGTTCACGAAACAAAAATAAGTTAGCAGCAGCAGCAGATTGTTAAGTAGAAATTCGATTAATGACACGTCTACGATTTTCTAATCGGTACAATTATTATTACTACGTTAAATATAAAAAATTGTTTTTATAGACAATTAGGGGCTACGAAACCTCGCAATATATAAAATACAATAGCGGAAGGATTAGTAGTGGGTACAAGGATACAGACGGTTCGGAAGGACTGATCAATTTGATGGCATCTTCGGTTTGGTTAATTAGCGAATTGGAAGAATTGTACAATCTGGACAATGATACGGTACGCATTGGAACTTGAGGAAATGTCGTCTGACCGCAGTAACGAATCAGGAGACCAAGAAGCAAAGGCTGTAACGATCTGAACAAATATTGAAGAAATTTTGAAGATTCTATCAGTGTAATCGCACCATTCTTATTACGTACCTGAAGAAGATTTCTAAGACTGCTAAAATTATTCCATAGAGGGCTAGTTGACCACCAAAACATTTCAGAAGTACTTTTACCAAGCTGGGCTGCTTCAACTTCTTCTGAACATCATACTTTTTATCGTTGGTGGCATTTTCGTCGACGAGAAACTTTTGCTTCTCGTACGCTTTGTATTCTTTCTCCCATATTCTTGATATTTTTTTTCCCACGTGACCGCTCGTGTGCTCTTTCAAAGGTCTGTATAAATCTGTTATTTCTAAATCCTTATGACAACCCACCCAAAATGTAGGCAGCGTAAATCTGTTAAAAGAAAAAAAAAAAGAAATGTAACGTTTTGTTCGAATATAATTTCAATATAAAATACAAAATAATCTTGTGTTTAATCATCTTTATCAATGACTATGCCAAATATGTTCAGGTATGTATCTTATCTTTGTTTTTGAGCCACTAATATCAATGGTAATTGATTGGAGATAATGAAAATATTCCTTTGAAACATTCTACTTAAGAATACTAATAGATAACACTAAACAGATTGAAAGCTCTATTTATTTACTTGGAAGAGAAATCCAAGATAGGTTTTGTCTTATTTACCGAAGGTTTCTCTGAAGGCTTATCTGTTATCTAGCTGCTCCAAAAGTATTAACTATTTATTGCCTTGGTTTTACCTTTTTGTTGACAGCCAATGACAAGCACACAAAAAAAAAAACTAAAACTCATCAGGTTACATAAAACTTACGCAAACGTCAATATACTGAGAGGGTTTGCTCCTTCTCGTGGATTCTTTTTCCTTTCTGCTTTTACTTTTCCATCCATGGTAACTTATCATTTATTTACTGGTCTATTTGAGAAGTTCTGAAACAGGATAAAACGATGATTAATAAACTATGTAACGTTGCGTATAATTTTGAAAATAATAAATTTAGAGCAAAAAATTAACCACAAATTTTGTTTACTGATAAAAATTTAATATCATCACTTATGTATACATGAGTCATTTGTTCATTTTATAAGAGCCTATTTTCTCTGTATTACGCATTATTAATACAATCTTTTCATTGAAAATAAACACGTTAATCATTGCAACATGTGCTGATAAAAATGCATCTTAAATTTCAGAAACGCAACAGGGACAACTGCATGTAACATTCATAGTTGGCATTATTTGCGAACATAATATTCCAAACAGTTCAAATACCTTTCTTTATAAATGTTGTATACGCTTTTCGTTCAGAGAGTACAAACATACATAAACAACGCAAAAGAAAACAACAATTCGACGAGGAGAAAGGTTTCGACGACACTTGTAACAATATATGTACCGAAATAGCGGAATTACAAGTTCTTTGCATATTATAACAGAACAAATTATCGATAACAATGGAGTTTCTTTAGCGATGCTTTACAAGATGCAACAATAGAGTAAACAGTTCAGTCATCGATTTGAATGAACATTCTGCTACTTGTTCTGATAACTATACGAAAGATAAGTTATCAAGGCAAATTCGAAAACAAAAAATATATTCTGAAACTAATAAGTAAATTACTGATAAACTCGTAATTATCATTTCTGCATGTTAATAAATCATATGGATGGATTTCACCTTTGGTACTTGTGTCATATTTGAAGATATATATATATATATATATTTTAATATAAATATATTCCGATACTTAATGAATTTTTGCAATGTATATTTAATACAAGATAAGACATTGCATCATTTAATAATAGGAAATAATTAGTACCTACTTCAAGGCTTTACACATCTGTATAAGTACAATGCATAGTATTAATACCTTTAAATATCTTTAAATACACAACAATTGTACAGCGAAACAAAGGTCGTTAAATAATCTTTAATACTTGCAATCCTCTGTCTCATAGTTTTGTCGTTGCTCCGCTATCTTTGTTTATAGAAGAGATCTTGCTTTCACGAGCTAAGAGTGCATTAAATTGTGCACAATTCCATGTCTCATTCCTCAAACAGAAACATTATAAGCTTTTTTTCAAAACATATATATATGTTCAGTTCAAACTGAACTAACAAACTGTTGCTCAACGATAACATCGTTTTTGAACTACAGAGATGTTTTTTCGCAGAAATTTTACACAGAGTAATACTCGGCAGCATTATTTTATGACCGATTACGAAAGTAAGAGAAAATTTACGACTAAAGCGAATGGCTGATGGGTGGGCTATGGTGACGATTAATCAGAATCAAGTAATATTTGATACAGATGTAATCTAATCTGCACGTGCTCATTTCGGGGAAAGGCACTTTTATAAATCACGATGACGACGGCCGGCTGATTTCACGTGAACCGGTATACGATTCTATTCGTGTAAAGGATAAGCTCTGTCCGACACGAATCGTATTCAATTTGTACAAATTGATACAGTGGTAAACACGTCGTTTAAAGTTGCGAAATTGCGTGCCACGATCAGAAACGGTAGTGATTCATCAATTAATGTTTCCCCCCCGTAATTTTCCCCACCTAAAATGTGTATGGTGATTTAACGCGATTATCGTTACATCGAAATGGTAAAATTAAAAATGATAAGAGAAGGAATAATGTCAACTGTGTTGGTTTCTTCGTGTCACTTACAATTGAAAAACAGGGCAATCGTTTCTACTTCCCAGCACGTGAACCTTTTCATTACTTTTCGATCACTCGACAATCCGGCGAATCACAGACGTCTGCTTAAGTAGAAAGCCGTTGCTTGACTGAACAGCGCTCTCATACTCTCATATGTCTGTCATTGGTTAACCTTACATTAACACGTGATACCGCCAGATATCTTTTTGATATACTATCGTCACGTTTATCTCCACGCACAGTGTTTCACATTTCGCATCATTTTCCTTTAAATCGTGACGACGAAAACGGCATCTTCTGACGAAAAAGAGGTTCATTTATCAACCCTACTTTCATGATATACGATCGATAGATAAACTTATCGAGATAATGACAAAGCAATTAGATTATTAAATAGCCTAATCAGATGACTTTTCAAATCTAACTCTAGTACTCTAGTCTGTTGAACACTTGGTCCACTTCGTGTGTGTGCGTTTAGTTTTAAATTTCATACGTCGGCAAGTAGGATTTCACGTGTCAAGGAATAATAACCTTCTGTCGATAATATTCGCATAATAGTCGCAGTGAAAATAGTCGTGTGTATTCAGACATTACACTAATAATATCTGTAGACACGAAGCTTGATCATTTAAATTTTTGATAGCCACTTTATGTTAACACCAACATTCTTTGTTACAGATATCCCCGGAAATGGAGTGCAACATATGTAAACCAAGTGGAACGATATGAAGAGCACCTTACGTTTTACGTTGTAATTAACAATAATTCAATTATGTATTTATCGATGTATGTAGAGTTAAGAGAAAAATTGAGATTAGAGGGACAATTTCTCTCAATTATTTGTAGCGTAACGTTATGTGCGAAAATGATATTATCTGCGTTTTGTACACATTGTAAATTAAATAATCAAACGATAAGATAAATCAAGTCATTCAATGTATAAAAAGAGAAAAAAATAAAGAAGAAGAAACAAGAAAAATTGCGTATTCATTTACAAACCTTGAAAAATCCAACTTCTAAAGAATGTAAAAACTTAAAAACTTGTATCGGGCGAAATACGATAGCGCAGGAAATGGCACGATATGATCAGGAGAACATAAGTTGCGAGGAGGTATTTCGTGTCACTTCTAGGAATTTGACGTCATCGAAATTCCAAAAATTTAGCCAATTCCAAGAAATCTCGAAAAGCGAATTTTATGAAATCGAAATGCCCGAAATTGAAATTTGGTATCAGGAGAACATAAGTAGCGAGGAGGTATTCGTGCCACTTCCTAGAATTTGACGTCATCGAAATTCCAAGAATTCGGCCGATTCCAAGAAATGACGTCACATTCCGAGAAATCCTGAAAAGCATATTTTATGAAATCGAAATGCCCGAAATTGAAATTTGGTATCAGGAGAACATAAGTTGCGAGGAGGTATTCGTGCCACTTCGTGGAATTTGACGTCATCAAAATTCTAAGAATTTTGCCGATTCCAAGAAATGACGTCATATTCCAGGAATTCCCGAGAACTTGGTTCGCGAAATATCAAAATCCGATTTTGAAAAATTGTATCAGGAGAACATAAGTTGCGAGGAGGTATTCGTGCCACTTCTTAGAATTTTGATGACGTCAAATTCCAAGAATTTTGCCGATTCCAAGAAATGACGTCATATTCCAGGAATTCCCGAGAACTTGGTTCGCGAAATATCAAAGTCCGATTTTGAAAATTTGTATCAGGAGAACATAAGTTGCGAAGAGGTATTCGTGCCACTTCGTGGAATTTTGATGACGTCAAATTCCAAGAATTTTGCCGATTCCAAGAAATGACGTCAAATTCCAGGAATTCCCGAGATCCTCATCGCGAAACCGAAATGCCTGAATTTGAGAAATTGTATCAGGAGAACATAAGTTGCGAGGAGGTATTCGTGCCACTTCTTGGAATCTGACGTCATTTCTCAGAATTGGCAAAATTCTCGGAATTTTAATGACGTCAAGTTCCAGGAATTCCCAAGAACTCGATTTTCGAAAACTGAATAACCCGATTTCGAAATCTGGTATCAGGAGAACATAAATTGCGAGGAGGTGGCACAAATGCCACTTCTTGGAATCTGACGTCATTTCTTAGAATTCGCCAGATTCTTCAAATTTTGCTGACGTCAAATTTCAAGAATTTCCGAGAACTTGGTTAGCGAAAACCTTGGTTACCGAATCCGATTCTGAAATTTGGTATCAGGAGAGCATAGAGCGGCAGGGGGTAGTAAAAAATGTCATAAAATTTCTGCTAATTTCTAATTTATTGTAACTGTTTAATACACACAAGTTGTAAATACATTGAATACACATCATTTTTCATACAATTATTATTAGTATAAACTATGATTAGATCGTACAGATGTTTGTATACAATATTTACAAACTTATTTGCTTCTTATTAGATAATTAATATATAATAAAATACTGAATAGCAATGTTGAATGACTGTACGGTGGCTGTTCAATTTTATTTGCAAGATTATCTTATACTACATACGTGAAAATGTTTTTTATTTTGACACCTGGCGCCATCTATCCGAAGAGTGTCGAAACTAGACAACATTTACCGACCGAGATTTCCAAGACGTCGTTGCCGCGTCGGTAAAACAGTGGGATCTGGTCGGTAATTGTTGGCAAAACAAACAGATTATTAACTATAAGAGGAACTTGCTAGTTATAGAATAAATGCACATCTCTTTTCTGCGGGAACACTGTCATGGTACAAATGTTATCCTACCCGTGCATTACCAACAATTACCGACCGAGCAACGATGTTTCAGAAATCTCAATCGGTAATCGTTGAGTAGTTTCAGCACTCTTCGAACAGATGGCGCTAGTAGTGAAATTAAAAATATTTTTAACATAATTCTGCAAATAATTAATAATTAGCACCAGCAGAATATTAAGGTCCTTAGAAATAATTATTATTAATTAATATAGACGAGTTTCATGACCTTAAGTTTAATTTAAAACTGCATTTTTAGTTCGTTTCGTAATCGTGCCTTCGGTTCCCCAACAAATTTTTAAAATATGTAAATCGTACATATTCTTCAAACAACTTTTCCTCCGTAACTTAATCCGAATTCGTGGAACCTTGTTACAGTTTCTAGCAATCAAGGCGTTCGAATAAAACAAAGATCGACTAGATTTAAGATTTATTTGGTGAAATGCATCGAATTGTCGGGTAACATTTTTGTACAACCTACGGAGTTACATTTTACCATATATTAAAAGTTCAAGAAAAAGTCAATAGAAAAGTATTAAGAGTATATAGTTTAAGTACACAACGCGCGCATGTATATTAAGAGTTTTCAAACTACAAGGATTTCCATTCACAGTAAGCTGAAAAACAAAACAAAAGGTTTCTCACTCGTTCAAGTATAAAGGAAAGTTTACACAAGATGTATGCAAAGGTTTTCAGATTTTTTTTCAATGCTTTCCTACAATGATCTATTTTAAATTCACATAAATTTCAGCTTCTTTGCGTTACCGTGAGATTGATACTAAAAATCAAAGAAAACGATTTATGAATAGCTTACAAAAAAAGCTTAAACGTCTGCATACACCTGATATGCATAATGTTCGTTGAAGCACAATGACTGATGTTTCCCACAGAAACCACGGATAACTGAAGGGAAATTGTACAATTACTAGGAACTGACGTATCAAATTTTCCGTTGCCGTGTTTACACGTATTTCAAACACGCCTTTGTTTTCCACCGACGGAACAATATTTGGCACCTGTTTAACGATCAAGCACGACGCGACGGTCGGATGTCAATTCGCAATTCCTGATTAAAGCAAACCGATTCTCCCGGTTAAAAACAAAAGAAAAACAAACAGCGTATTCGTTCGTCGCGTGGAAAATGCCATTCGAAAACACCAACTATTCTATCTCTGTTAAATATAAATAAATACAATAGCATTAATATATTAATATATATATATATACTATACATATACATATATGTATATAATATGTATCTACACAACGTGGAGTTTGGCCTAATGTAAAAAGAGGAATACTTGTATTCGCCCGTTCATTTATACGTATATTCCTTTCAGTCGCTGGTAATTAACCGTTTAACAGTCCATTTCCATTAGGAACTTATTTAATTTAAAAACCGCGTAACAATCACTAACGTTTTTCTTTTTTCATACATATACAGGGTGTCCCAGCTAACTCTGGAATCTCAAATATCTCGCTTGTTTTTCATGGCAGAAAACAATGTTAGAAGAAAAAGTTATTGTATCCGATGGGGCACATATTTTGATCGGTGAAAAATTTTGCACAAGGTCATTTTTTCTTTTTTCGAGATTACAAGGTCATCGGTGTTTTTTTAAATGGAACCATATATTTTTAAAGTTGTTTGAAGGTCGTAGTGTTATAGGTCAATGAACTCGCCTTGCCCTCAGCTATCATCGTATGATAACAGAAATATATGGTTCCATTTAAAAAAACACCGATGACCTTGTAATCTCGAAAAAAATGACATTGAGCCAAAATTTTTCACCAATCAGAATATGTGCTCCATCGGATACAATAACTTTTTCTTCTAACATTGTTTTCTACCATGAAAAACAAACGAGATATTTGAGATGCCAGAGTTAGCTGGAACACCCTGTATATATTTTAATGAGAAATCCTACGGAGAAAAATGTAATTTAATGGAATATTTCATTTTTATCGTTTTAAATTCTCTTTTATACTTAGGAAGATACTACTGATAAAATTACATTTTACCAGCCATCAAAGTGTTCAAATATAAATGAGGAAAAGAAGGGACTTTCGCGTTTATAGCTAAAAATGGCGCATCTCATTTTCCTCCGAATATTTCAATGGTTACACGGACAGTCAAACGGTCGTCCAAACATTTACGCGTCCCAATTAAAATCGTACGTGTTATTTCAATTCCATACTGTCATTAACACACACACACACACACACACAACTGCGATCGTAAGTTCGCGCAAATAGGTACACGTAGATGTGGAAACACATTATCGACGAAACCGTGGATTATTTTTTAACCAAGTACGGTCCTAAGTACAAGTCCAACGTTAAGTAAGTTTGTTTAAAATATCAAAATGATTTGATGGTTAACTGTTGGAAAACGGAGCTTGGATCAATCGTGACAACAGACTTGGGAAAGTTAGATGAAGTTAGATAAATCAGAGATTTTAAATGAAGATAGTTGAATTTAAATTTTGTTGTGCCAGCTCCGCTGTCCAAGGATTAACAAATTTATCAGCTTTGCGTTGCTTTACATTCGAAATGTATAAAGTACAAATGGACCGTAGAAAAAGGGATGAAATGATATGTGAAAAGGTGCTTTTTATCGGTTCACTCGTTTCGCCTAATCATCGAAATTCTGTATTCATCGACAACGCAAGGACCACTGTTGTTTGGAAACAGGAACAACAAGGATTTCGAGTATCTTATTCGGCATCGTACACACGCGCTACTCTCGTTGTTTTTTCTTTTTCAAACGATATGTATCACTTTCAAACTTTCCTCCAATTTTTACTTAACCCTTCGTTGCCAATCTCAGTCTTAAGAAAGATTACAACCGCATTTCAGTTTCACTCGAAACAGTGGAAGAGAGTTGAAGAAACTCTGCATAAAATAAGATATAATAAAAAGCCAGACTGATCTTGAGTTTAAATAAAAATGTTACATAAAACCGGAAGAAAGTTTTAAAATTCGTGATGACAACTAAGCGATACACCCTGTATATTAACCGGCTTCGAAGCTTTGACAAATTTGTACATTCTTGATTCGATCTTCCATAGACCATGCTCGAACGAAGAAAGAGAGATTCGTAAATGCAGGAATCAAATCAAGAAGAATAGGAGACACTGTTGACACACTCGTTCGCGTTGAATCGATTACTTCTTGGTTTCAACACCACACCTGTTACCGGGATGCTGCTCGTTCACCAAAATCTTCCAGAGCTCTCGCACAAGTCTTCTAAACATTTACTCGTTCTGGTACAACACCAACGGCACACACCTGCAACGAAAATTCTTGTAACGTTTCACCCTCAAATTCAATTTTCCTAACAATTGGCAAATTCTCTTTCCACTATTTTCCAGTGTAACTGGAAAGGGTTAATATCGAATACAAGACTAACAAACGCAACTAACAAAAAATAACTATTAACGGTTAAACGACTGATTAAAATGTTAGGTATCAAAAGTAAGGAATAATAATTCTTCTTCGCGCACCCCGTTTACGACGCTGCGACGTCGACGAGAGTTCAAGTGTTCTCCGGTTGATTCAGGTTACTGTTCAACAGCTCGGTGTTAGCGTTGTTCGCGTTCAGTCTTTGCTCCTCCTTCAGCTTCCTCTTCTTCCGTTTGTTCCTCTTGTGCACGCAGAACAATCCAACGAACAAACAGAAGAGAAAAGCCGCGATGCAACAGGCGACCAGGATCCAAGTGGTCCTCGCTTTCTCCGTCTCCACCTGCAGCCTCAAGATCTCCGAGCAACGTTCGTACAATTCCGACGTTCTGTTGCTGAACTGTCTCGATGAACACCCTCGGTCTTCTTCTTCCGTGCAGTTGAACACAGGATTCGAGTGAATTCCACGAGCGTCCAGCCAGCCATTGAACGACCGACACTCGCATTCGTTGGGATCGAACTTGATCGGATTGCCGGATAGATCGAGGACCTTCAGGGAGCAAAACGGAGCCAGATCCTCCGGTGATATCGTTGTTATACAGTTGTCGGACACGTTCAGGTGAAGCAACGAAGGCACAGGACCTAGCCGAGGTATCCTGCACAGATTGTTCTTCGACAATTGCAAGAAGGTCAAAGGAGACTTTACGTCCATACGCATGAAGACTAAATCGTCGATTTTGTTGTCGCATAGATAGACTTTTCGAAGGTAGGGTAGCTGGAAGAGATTCCTGGGCAGATCGCGACAGCCGTTCTTCGACAGATCCAATACTTCTAGATATTTCAGGTTGCTGAACGCCCCCTCGTGGATGTCCTGGATGAAATTGTCGCCCAGGTACAGGTACGCCAGACTCTTGTAAGCGGATAGACTGTCGTTGGTCAACTTTCGTATTCTGTTCACCGACGCGTCCAAGATCTGTAAGCAAAGATTGGAAATTCAATTTCTGTCGAAGAATCTGAGCCACTCGGAGGATTTTTTGCCAAAATCTCCGAAAACCAAATACGCTATTTTCTATTTAATCTAAATTTTAATATAAATAAGCTTTAAATTGCGCATTTCACGTTTCAAAATACTCTGCTAAGTTAACCCCTTGCCGTGCTTTAGACGAGTCTGACTCGTGACGCATTTTACAGCTCAAACGTTATAAATCCGAATCGCACTGTCGGTACAGTTGACTTTTAACTATAAATCGTTAAAGGTAAATTGCATGTAATATTTCAATTTTCCTGCTTTCTTCTAATACCGTAGCAAGAAATATTTCACCTACCGAAATAATGCCACGGCAAGGGGTTAAATGTGTCCCCTGTAAAGTTAAATATTTTTGCATCGGCTTTACCTGAATGTCTGTCTTCAGGGTAGAGGGGATATCGTTGAGGCCCAGGTTGCTGCAACGGACCTGGAACATCGAGTAGGCCCTGCTGTATCTGCAGGTCTTCAAAGGCAGATCCTGTTCCATGATCAACGTGGGATTGGATCCGTGCACCATCGCGTTTGGCGCGAGGACGACGAGGAAGGCCAACAACAGAAGGCCACCGATACGAAATCCGCTCATATCTGAAAACGAAAATTGTTGATTGAGAATCGAGACGTTGGCAACGAGCTGGCAAATGCGATCTTTCGATGATTTTGGAAACAACTTCAGAATGATATTAAGATCCAGAAAAGGTAGCCGTTGCCCTGAATGTTGCGATCTGTTAACAGTTGAAAGTACATTCGACGTTTTGTGTACATTTAGTTTCTAGTTGAAAATAAAGTAGAGAAATAGGTAAATAAAGTATTTATAATAAAAGCGTCTTAATAAATTTTGTGATACAATAATTTATGAAACACTAAACCAGTCATTTTGATTTGTACGGTTAGTTCTAGAGTTAAACGTATGTATACAGAGTGTCCCGTAATTAGTGTAAGAGCCGGAAATGGGGGGTAGCTGAGACGATTCTGAAAAACAATTTCCTTTGCGAAAATGTCGGACGAGGCTTCGTTTTTGAATTATTCACGAAAAACACTGACCAATCGGAGCGCGAGTTGAGCCGTGATTCGTTCTAGTCGGACCCTGTCTCGCGCTCTGATTGGTCAGTGTTTTTCGTGAATAATTCAGGAACGAAGCCTCATCCGACATTTTTGCAAAGGAAATTGTTGTTCAGAATCGTCTCAGCTACCTCCCATTTCCGGCTCCTACACTAATTACGGGACACCGTTAATCTTTTCTACCGTAAATACATACGTGTTTCTATTCTACTTTATAAACAAAGAAAATTGCGGAAAATTCGATGATTTCAATCGATGGCCGCTTTCCTGCACGAACGATGAACAGAGAATTTCTGAGAGCCATTACTCGGTACACCGTGTCTCTCAGAAAGGAAACACTATTCTACAGATTCTTGTGAATGTTTCACTAGCTTTCGACACCCATCGAAGTTCTATTTCAGTCGTGAAATTACACCAGCCCTGAACACCTACTTTCCAAAGGATTTCGAAATTCAACGTGCCAAGGATTCATTACATGCAAGCCGCTGTTGGTCAAGTATTATCATTGAAAATTGGAATAAATCGAACATTTGAATAAACGGAATAGACGAATACAGAAAATCTAAACAGTCGACTAAACTAATTTGTATAATTCGAACTTTCGTTGCAGTCTTACGTTGTATGTATAGACAGCGAGTTACGAAGGAAGAGCAGACGAACGCAAGATGATATCTGTTTATTATACCAAGCTTTGATGAACTGCAGAGTCGGCTAAACGTAAGCCAACGAACTATATTCTCGCGAGTGAACGGGCTCAGAGGGATACTATTTACCGTTACACTCGCGAAACTCGAAACTTTAACAGTTTCATTGCCGTTCGAAAAAAGGGACAAATCTGTTTCACACGTTGACTGGCACAGTGAAAACGGACGTGTGTAGTCAGACACGTTGAAATCCTAATTTATTAAGAATATAATCAACTAATTTTCAAATTTAACCTTTCAAATCGATAGCTAGCATCATTAGCTGAATGATAACGCTATTATAACGCTATATCCGCGACGGGCGGATATATTCGGGCAAACAGAATCTCACTTTGATATAAATTCCTAAATATCACGCTGCAATCTTGACACAAAGAGAAATGATTAATGTAGAAGTAGGGATTTCTGGATTGTTTTGCTTGAAGTTATTCATATTTCCTACATTGTGTCATCTTGGAAGATGCCTCCAGCGTCCAGTCTGTCTACAGGTATCACGGGGTAGCTAGTTTTTCGAACAGCCTGTACACGGATGAAGAGAGGAACCGAAATAGACGTTGTTATCGTGAAGGTGAACGCGTTACGCAGCAACAGGTCTGCGAAATGTAACGAAACAAGAAGCTACTTGGCATCCTTGAAACTGTACAATTTCTAATTCCAAACTTATCCTGAAATCGATAACGCGTACCTTGAGAAAAACGAAAGAAAAATTTACGTGTACAGTTTGATAGGAAACGTTTGCTAAAATAAACGAGGAAGGGTGAAAGAGTAACGAGGAAAAATGAATTTTAATCAGAAGGGAAGACGAAATTATGCGAACAGTTACGGAGATACGGTTGGGGTGAAACTCGTGAAAATAGACAGTTCTGGCTCGATGTATTTCTCAGATTCAATTAGCAGGGCACGAGTTTCGCCTGACGCTTCTATTGTTACCATTTCTATTATACAAATACTCGACTATTCCGTCGACCCACTCACTCTTCGACATCCTATATCAGTCCCTAACCAAATCGTAGTCCCAAAACCTTTTATCCTCAACAGGTATTCGCTATTTCCCAGTATTTCAGGTATCCTGACCTTTCTTCTCTAGCCATTTTCTCGCGTGATACGAATATTTATGTATCAGAGCCTTTTTCCCTTTTTCGTCCGATCCGATATCTGATCGCTCCTTAAAAACGCCCATTCCTCTTATTCCTGGGACAATGACATATTTATGCGTTCGGGATCATTTTCCCGAATTCTGCTCAAGTCCCCTCCTATTTTCCAAACGACCCCTACCCCTGATTTTTCCGTCAAAACCTTTTTATAAAAAGAGGACTTCGAGCAGCGAAAAACACAGTATTCTATCGACACTCCGTCAGTGCTACACGCGACTATAACCATGGTACTCGGTTTGTGTAACTTTGAAACAATATATAATAAAATTCAAACCAAACCAACTCGCCTTCTGTGATTCGACGACAATTCGAACGGTAACGTTATCTAAAATACTTTTCCTCTCTCCAACGGTACTGATAAACATTTCATAATATCATCGACTAACTGCTACGAAATTTTTCAATTTCTATTAACAAGTTTCGTCAATTTATCTACTTAGAAACCTTCGATCCGGTTTATTTCTCTTCGAGCTCTCGTAGTCGAGTTTCCATTCGGGATTGTAAATATTTTCTTGTAATATAGGATACACCGTGGAGAAGGAATAGCTATCGTCGACTTCGCGACAAGTAAGTCGTTAAACCGTGACCAAAGGCAATAAATGTTCTTGGTTTGCTGGTCGATTCGTCATTTTATATCTTTGGTTTCACTTGCGGATTTTCATCCGTTCTTGATCCAGATTCGTCGTACGAGATGGGAAAATATCCATTCCCAAATCAAGATCGTTATTCGATCGTTTTACTCTGCAGATAATATTTGAATAATCGGTTGCTAGAAGATATACATTCCAACAGCCCTGTATCGGTGAATTTCGAGGATTAATAGGACCGTGGTGACCTTTTGGTTGGTTCGTTGCGATAATAATTAAAAACAAGAAAAAAAGATCGAAATAAAATTGGAGAGACAACGAATACTCGTTTCTCGGCTAATATTCACGGTTCGATTATCCAGAAAGGCGAGTGTGGTTTTCAGCGGAGTGAAACGATTGCCATCGACGCTTTGCATATTTTTTCATCACCAGCCCTATTTTCTTCTCTTTTTGTTCACGCAGTGTTTGTTTTTGTTGGAAAGGTTCAACCCTTGTCGAAAAATTCTGTCAACCATAATAGCTCGTTGAAAATTGCCAGACGTTTTGTAAACGAAAATCCGTACGAATGCAACGATAAATAAAAATAAAACAGAAATTGTTCGAGCAGAATTAATCCGAGTTAAACGGAAAGGATTTTCGTCAAAGAAACGCGTGGTTTAAAAGTCGATTACATCAGATAACTGTGCTCAAGATCCGCGTCGTTTCGAGATAATATTATATAATAATACTCGATGGATAACGTTATCATCCGTGACACTGTTTGCCGTTTGCTTTCAACACAATTCCACTCCGTATATTTTCCGCGAGTCATCTCCGCATTGCAGAACTTTCGTCGCACGTTTCCCTGGTTAACAAGAGGATAGATTAACAGCGCGCAAACGATGAACAGATTCTCGAAGGCAAAAGAAATCGAAAACGATGCTTTGTTACCGAGATACGAACGATCGAAGGTCGCTCTTTCGGATCGTCTTCGACGACTGAAGCCCCGAGAAGACTGGGGGACGCTTCGTCAAAATTTTAAATGACCGAAGCTTCAAACTTCGGTGTTTTGATTTGTATAACGCATCATACTTTGAATTTCAGACGACTGAAGGGTCGAAACCGAGCGTCCTACTTCCGAAGCGCTAAATTCGAAGCTGTGTTGATTGAAGCTTCAATTTTCAGACCTTCCACTTCCGGAATACACCCGAAGCTTCAAAACTGAACGTTCGACTTTGAAGACAACCATTCTGGTAGTTGGATAATGAAAATTTTCAATAAATAATTATTTCTAGGAATCTTTTAAGGAACCTCGGTGTGTAACGCACGTTTTATTTAAAAAATAAGAATAAGGATTAACGAAAGTACTGATACTGCTTCGACAAAGCGTCTATTCTTTTGTAATTCGTTATTAATGCTACGAAACAAACTTTCTATCCTTTTTACGCGCTCCTCGAAAGAAACATCGCGAGTAATCGAGCATTCAAACGAATCGCGAGGAAGAAATAAATTGCTGTTGGTAAACGGTTTCTATTTGCGAGGAAGTCGAATCTTGCGAATTCAGTTTTTCATTCGACCAGAAAAGGGCGTGAGAACGTGTGTATATTCGCACCTTTAGTAACGGAGTGTTCTCGTTTCTTTCGTTGCTGTTTACCGTTCGTTTCCAACTCGTTGACCAACTTCTTCCTTCGGCCTATCGACCCTTGGACAGCTTGGATAAACTGAGATTTTTAACACATTATCTACCGCTCTAGAATTTTATAATTTGATGGTAATTGAAAATTAGGGGGAGTAACCCGTATTTTCCATTTATTCTCAATCGTAGCACGCTTAAGTTTCATTATTTTAACAGTGTTATAGACGAAAAAAATTATAGTCAAACGTTTGTTACTTAATTTTCAGTTACCAGTGGGTAGTATTGAAAAGCATATTAGTAGGCTTCCGGTATATAAAGTGTTAATTATTCCAAGGGAAACATGTTCGTTGAAAAAGAGGCTAGGAGCAATTTTTTATTCTATCGAAAATAACAACTGTCCGAAAATGAATTTTAATATGTTATTCTTTTTAACAGAGAATGACTGGAGACTCGAGATGGTTAAAGTAGTGTAGCTAAATTTGTTGGATGTTGGATTGGTTAAAGGTCGTGGAATCGGGATTATGGAGGGAAGGTTAAGCCCAAGTGCAATATTTAGCGTGTGGCAAAGTGCAAGCGACGTTGCATCCGGAAATAAAACGGAGCCGAGGAGAAAAGCACCGAAAATAACGATTCGAACTGGAAACAAAGGGCGACGATCGTCGCTCGATGGATCTAGGGGCTGAAAACTTGCTCGAAATATTTAAGGAACGATAGGATTTTTCAACTAATTCCAACGTTGGGTTTTTTTAATTAACACGTTGAGCGCGGCGCATATTTTGCTGTCCTTTTCGTTCAGCCGGCAGCCAGCGAGCGCTCAATTATATTATATTGCATTTATTTTTTAACCTTGACACTGCCGGTCCCATGCATCTTAACTTTGAAAATTTAAAATTTAGAATTTCATAAATTTAGAAATTTAGGAATTTGAAATTTAGTCATTTCAGATTTGAAAGTTCGAAATTTGGAAATTTAAAATTTAGAAATTTCAGACTTGGAAATTTGGAGATTTGGAGATTTGGAAATTTTAAATTTTAAAATTTCAGATTTGAAAGTTCGAAATTTGGAAATTTTAAATTTAGAAATCTGATATTAGGAAATTCAGAAATTTGAGATTTGGAAAGTTGAAAGTTCGAAATTTAGAAATTTGAGATTTGAAAATTCGAAATTTGGAAATTTAAAATATAGAAATTTGAGATCTGAAAGTTCGAAATTTGGAAATTTAAAATTTAGAAATTTCAGATTTGGAAATTTGGAAGTTTGGAGATTTGGAAATTTTAAATTTAGAAATTCGGAAACTTAAAATTAAGAAATTTGATATTTGGAAATTTCGAAACGAAAATCCCTAGGGACTGACGCCGGCTGAACGGTAAGTTCACTGTCAGTCCCCAGAGACCGACGCGACGTCGCATTCAACGTGTTAATAATTCATCGAATTTGTCATTTCATTTTTCCCAAGGCATCCGAAGTTACAAGCTTCGATGCTCTCGAATTCATCATTTCCAATGATTTTCACGGTGCTTACTGACCCATTGTTACGCGTAAACAAAGCGAATCAACGCTTTTATTTGCTTAATACCTGAGCAAATGAAAATGCTGCTCGGTCCAACTTCAAACAACCATACGTACGATTTCAATTTGCAAACAACGCTCGATCAATTTTCGATTGGACAAATTGCTCTTTGCTCTTTGACAGAGATGAAAGATGAAAAATAAATTCCAAAAGAATTTATCGGTTATCGATCGATTGTCGTCAAGACAAGTTAACGAATGTAAGCTAAGTGTAAATTAAGCCTAGACTTAAGTTAAGAACGGAACAGACTTAAAGTTAAGGACTTAAATTGAGCACAGACCTATGACCTAAGTTAGATTTGCATTAACCTTAAACTCAAGCTGTAAATTAGATCTGTACAATACCTAGACTCGTGGGTTAAATTAAGTTTCCGTTACAAATAAAGTTAACTCGTAAGTTAGGTTTCTGCTGGACCTGAACCTACAACTTAGGTTAGATTTCTCTTTGATCCGAAATTAAGTCAAGTTTCGACGAAATCCAAAAATCAAACAAAAATTAAGATCCAAATTAGGTGTCGGTTAAGCCTACACTTAAGACCTAACTTAAATCCGGATTATACACAGGCTTAAACACGAAGTTAGGTGTAGATACTCTGGTCCTCTACCAGCGCAATCTAATCTTAATCCCCCCCAAAAATTCGTCCAAATTTCCAACAATCCAAAAACCTGTAACGTTGAAAAACAATATAAAAATCAATCTTGTACCGGCTTCGAACGAAACACCATGTATGTTTCAAAAGTCGATGATCTAATTATTTCTAAGCGAACCGATTTGAACAAAGCGTTGCTCAACCCTGTACACTTTCAACGACGGCGAAGTAATCGGTCGGAAGATCGAGCATCGACCTTGAAACACTTGCTCGTACCTTGAAGAGAATCAGAAGGGAGCAGAACCGATGGAACAGAAAGCAAACGAACCGAAAGTCGAAGGTCGAGCGAAACGAGAAGTGAACGACCGCCAGAAACGTGAAAAATTGAAAGAACAAGTTTGACCCTGATGCAAATGTCGGGAAGAGATATTTGCCTAGCAAACAATCGTAGTTCACCGGGCTCCTATTAAACGTGTCTGCTTCGTTCGAGAATGTATAGTTTGTAGAGAAAATAAAGGGAAGCAAAGTGAATAGGGGTGTTCGAGGTCTCGTAATCAGGAACGGGACGCTACTCGGAGAAATACGAAATTTATCGGGTCGATTTTAATCCCTTTTAACACTAAATATACCTATTCTTATCATTCCAGGGTTATTTGACTCCTTATGAAGTAAACGTTGATCTTTGGTAAGAAATTCTTAACCTCTTCACGCCCTTAATATTATTATTAATATTATTATTAATATTATAATAATAATATTATTATTAATATTTTAATATTTATTATTTATTTAATATTTATTAATTATTAATAATAATAATATTATTATATTATAATTTTATATATTATAATATTATAATAAAAATATAATTTATTAATAATAATTTCTTAATCAATTAGCCTTTGCACTCGAAGGATTTCTGGACGTAATCGGGTCTGATCTAATTTTCCATCTACTTACTTCCATCTGTTAGTACAGAAATCTTGAATCAATCTCAATGCTTCAAAATTATTTTGAAAATTAAGTTGAAGGAACTTACACGATCCCTTGCTTACGAAATTAATTGATCGATTGGTGAGAGTCTTTTTAGTGTCGTTTACTTATTATATTTATTTATTTATGCAATATCGTGGTTTGATTGGACGAACGTTGAAGGAGGATTTTCTTTTCGGTGAAATTCTCGCGATTATTTGCCACGTAACTGAAATATTTTCACCGGCAGGTAACATTCCAGTTTTTCCATTTATTGCGTGCTCCTGAAACGAGTTGCAATTCGTGACCCCCTCGTCGCGGGTCGTTTGTCGGCCAAAAGACACCTGGAATGCTATATAGCTTTTTCCTCCTGGTCGGATCGGTTTTCGCTAACAAACGAAAACTCGAATTAGCCTTTTTGCCCTCGCGGTTTAGTTAAGCTTCAGGCTATCGAGTGTAAACCGTGACCAAAATGAAAATATTTTCTAATTTCATCTTCCTGTTCGCTGGTCGATCTGGCAATTTTCAATACTTTCTTATTCGATTCTAGACTCCATTCTGAATTATTAACCCTTTTCATTACGCTGTACCTTCTTACCGGAGTATTTTGAAATACGGCATTTCAGTTTTATTTATATCGAAACGCAGACAATAAATAGGCTCATAAGCATTTGCAACTCTTTTGTTCCAAAAACAGGACGTTTGGTTTTCGGAAGAGGTTTGCTCCGAGTGCAAAAGTATTTCATTTGACCAATTAGGGAAACACTGGTGTTTTATATTCTTAACACTAAACGTACCAAACGATATCAAATGACTCCTTTCAAAATTTTTGCTCGAATACAAAATTATTTGAATCCCAAATCGAAAATGCCCCAGAATGATTACTTCCAAAAAATTCAACACCCAACCCTAACATCCTAGACACCGGAAATATCCGTTTCGCGTGTATTTAAATACCACAATCGCTAGCAGATTAGTCAAAAGGTGGACGAGGAAACACGTCGAGCGTGGTAAACCTTCGAGAATGAAAATTAACCAAACGTAGGAAGCAACAAAGACGCGATTAACGCACAGGGCAACAACATTAGTTACACGTTTTCTAAGCAGCTTTGTTTCGCGACCTCGTTTCACGGCCTCTCCAACAGGATCCTGAAGCGAAAGAGAGATGGAAGTTCTGACAACGATGACTAACGGATAATTTCATTTGACGAAGTTGAAACGGAACAAAACACCGGCTCAGCCCGATGGGAAGGCTACGTGTGTCGTATCGTTTTACAATTATTATTATTGTACCAGAGAGACTCAAAACTCGGTTATTCTTCCGTGTAGTTCTCACGAACCTTTACCCCCTTCGCAGAAAAATAGATACAGATTTAACGAGAATATATTTATGGCCGTAAATGAAATCCCATCCAGCTTTAATACATAATTTCGTAATACTTTTATATCATGAATTAAGTCCAATCGTAGAAGCATAGATTTCAAGCTGACGATACCAACAAAGCGTGACGCATAAATAAGAACAGGGAAGAATTAAAAAGAGGGTGTGGTTTCGAAATGGAAAATAATAGGCCAGCAGAACAATGGGTTAAAAATGATTTGCTCGTTTTTTTTATCCAACGCTAGGGAAACAGAAGAGTGTCCACCGATGTATAGGAAGGTATCTCTTCCCCGGCAGCCAAGGGAAACGAGTTAATGGCCGGTTATGAACTTTCTTCATCTAAGTTTCCCAACCGCTACTTTCTTTTTTTATGTATAAATTGAATTTTTTCGCTTAAAGAGCGTCTCTTTAACACTGTCGCGGTAAGAAGTTTCTCAACCGAGCGCTCGCGTTCCTCCAGGAAATAGAAATCCCTGCCTTTCTGGCTAATTTCCTTCCCCCTCCCTCACTAAACGTTCGCGTTTCCCCTGGGGAGTTTCCAATGGGGGTTTTGACGCGATAGCGTGATAAAAAATAAAGAAAAGAAAAATTGACGGAGCAATATTCATTCGATTCCAATTGTACGGTGTCTGACTACGCGAGCGAGAGAAACGGAATTTACGCCGGCACAACGGCGACGATAAACTTGACCCACTCTTGAAATATCGTTCCCTAATAACCTACCCGAAGAAAAGGGAAATCCGCGTGGTCGGTGTTTTAAATCTGTCTTACGAAATCGCCAAGACACTGGAGACAGAAGATAAATCTCGTATCACCCTGTTGTTTACCGGTCGAAAACATCGTGGGTGATCCATAATATTTCGACCTTTGAACGAAAAGCAAAGGCAAACTTTCAGTGGTATTCTCGTGATACTGGTGATCAGTAGTATAGGTACGTGATAAGTGAAACTTCGATAGGTCTGACTGTAAGCGGTCGTTTCTGTTAGAAAGTATAAAATTTTGAATAAATCGGATGAGACGAGTAGCCGAATTTTATCGATGTTTTAATTAACACGTTAACTGGCAAGAGTGAAAACGGACGTGTGTAGTCAGACACGCTGACAGTCGATTAATTTTCAGATTTAACCATTCGATTCGATAGCTAACGTTGTCACAGTTTATTTCATCGCTTCTTTTGTTAATTATTTGATTGTAAAAAATATCGGGTGCCGGCTACCGGTGACCACCGTGTTAATATTTCGAATATTTGAAATTTTCGTGTGTTCTCGTATTCTTATAAGAATTTTCCAAATTTTACAACCTTCGTCCCAAGAAATATGAATTTCGGTACACCATCAGTCAGATCCCCAGCAGAAGAATTATCTTTTATTTCGCAAGAAGAATTCCACTGTAATTCGAATTTTCATTGAAATCCTAGAGACTTTCTTTTTTCTTCTGTTTCTTCTTTTAAAAAGGTACGATTCTGCTAGTCGACTATGAACAAATTTGCTGGAAGCAACGTCGAATGAAGGTAATTGAAAATTCTCGAGAGGGAAATAGGATCCGGATGTAAAGTGGCGGGAAATCGAGTTGGCCGTACGAATGTCGGTAATTTTCAAGGCGATCTGCGACGCCGACGGATCGACGAATCGAATAAATAAAATCTCCTGTTGCTGCTTACAAGACGAAGAAGAGAAACGGTTGTTATTTTTAGTTAGATACACCGAGAGGGAAGGAAGCATGCTCCACCCGAGTCTCTCCGATACTTCTTCGTTTTCCGAATTGATGAATTTCGAGAAGCATGAAATGTTTCAACCCTTTGCATCTTGGAGCATTTTTAGATACGGTCGAATCCAGTCAATTTTGACAGCGAAATTTCCAAAAACCAATGCATCGTTTTGGAAGAAAAGAGTTTATTTTTATTCCTTTCGTAAATTTTCTATGTTCTAATGGAAATAAAACTTCGATTTCACATTTTAAAATCCTTTTCATCACAAATTAGTTAAAAATATATTTTTAAGCTTCTACTTCAAAACTTCCAGGTTCCTAAAAATATATTGTTAGGATTTTGAAATCTGGGATTTCGGAGCTTGGAATTTCGAGCTTTAGGATTTCGGAGTTCGGAATATCGAAATCTGAGATTTCAGAGCTTGGAATTTTAAAATTTAGGATTTCGGAATTTGCGATTTCAGAGCTTGGAATTTTGGAATCTGGAATTTCGAAATCTGGGATTTCAGAGCTTGGAATTTTGAAATTTGGGATTTCAGAGCTTAGAATTTTGAAATTTGGGATTTCAGAGCTTGGAATTTTGAAATTTGGGATTTCAGAGCTTGGAATTTTGGAGTTTAGAATTTCAAAATCTTGGACTTCGGTGCTTGGAATTTCGAATTTGGGATTTCGGAGCATGGAACAATAGTATTTCTATTTCAAAAAATATATTTCCGGCCGAAACAAGGGAGTTGATTGCCAATCTAATCACGCCCAGAATTGTATGTATTAAAAAAAGAAAAAAAGAGAGAGTGGAAAGTGTAGATTGGATTCGTTAAAAATAGAAATGACCATCTGGCTCGAAGGTTTTCCTAATTCTGTCGAGTGAATGAAAAGGTACACGATGTTGTGCAGGAACAACGTTAATCCTTGCACCGATTCGATCGCGATCTAGGGAACGATCGTTGACGGATAGAAGCCGACGAATCGGATATCCGTCGATTCTTCGTCTCCTTTCTCTCTCACTTTTTTTTTTCTTCCATAGCATTGTTCCACGTCCGGACGTTGAAGACTACGAGAGACCGATCCGTTATCGGTCGTGATAACAGGCATCGTTATAATGAAACGACTCGACTAGGTTCGATTTAATCGTCGATCGAAATCAACTTCGTTTAATTGTTCGGCGGATTCTAGATATTCCATCGAGTTATCGATGGTATTGCTTCGAAATAAGTACCGTTACTTTAATAATTAAAAGTTCGAAGGAGTAACCTTTATTTTCAATTTTTTCTTATACAGGGTGTCCCGTAACTAATGTAACATCGGAAAACGAAGGGGTAGCTGAGACTTTGCAAACGTTTTTGAATTATTCACGAAAAACGCTGACCGATCAGAGCGCGTGAAAAGTGCGCGCTCAGCCGTGATAGGGTAAACTTCGAGCCAGAACGTCGGACGTCGAGCGCTCTGATTGGTCAGTGTTTTTCGTTAATAATTCAAAAACGAAGCCCCGTTCAACATTTTTCCAAAGGAAATTGTTGTTCAAAATCGTCTCAACTATCCCACATTTCCAGCTCCTAATACCAGTTCCTGTAAATTAACACTTTAACTGCCACGTCAGTCATATATGGGTGACGCCTGAATTTTCATACAAATTTCTCGCTTTCATTATTAATATCCTTTCAATGACCTAATTAGAAATCGTCGTATTAACTGCTCCAAATATCTGCATAATAGAAATGACGAAGAATTGTAATAATAATTGTAGTAATAATATGTTTGCCTGTAGTAATAAAATAATACCCTATTTCACTGTTTCTATCTAACGAAAACATTTTCGATACGGGTGGCGATTTCTTATATGGAAATTCAAGCATCACCCACGTAAAGAATAATAAGAAACCTAACCCTGAAGATTGGGAGACCGGCAGATTGGCGAATTAAAATTGATAAGAAGGAAGTAAGCAAACGATCCGTAACGAGATCGTTGGCGAGTTGAAAAGTTCGCGGTCTGAACTTGGCGGTGCTAAGGCTGGTGTCACTTTATCCTGTGACAGTGACTTTCATGTATCGATTACGTAACAATGACTCCTCGATTCCGGGTAAACCAGTTGCCTCGTGTTCTAGAAACGAGAATATTGCGTCCTTGATCGAGAATAAATTATATTCAATTTAAAGACAGGTGTTAATATCCTTTGCTCATTATTCGATCTTCTGAATGTTGTTACTATGGTCGAACATCTCAGAACATTATATTATCGATATTTTATAATTATAACCTTCGTTAAAAATCTGGCATAGGATTTAGTGAAAAATGTGTAATACAACCAATGAATCAACATCAACGCAAACTCTTTGCACAGAAGTTTCCAAAATCCAATTCATCATTTTGGAAGAAAAGAACTGTATTAGAATATAAATTTGTTATATTCTAATATAAATAATACTTCAATTTCACATTTTAAAATACTCTAGTAGATTAAATATGTCCCCTCTGGGGGGACAACCGAGCGCAAAGGGTTAAACACTGTTTTCTCTCGTCAAATACAAATTGTTGATCTCAAGATAACAATACTTAGCTTGAATACGTAGGACTTGCAATTACAACAGAATTACTCTATAAATTTCAACATGAAAAAGGAATTATAAACATTATTTTTTCGTTTGACACGAATCAGATTCATGTACTAGACAGGTCACCCTACACATATTTTGTATAGAATAAGAAGCGACGATGGAGAGCAACAGGCCTGGTTGGTTGGCCAAAAATAATGTTGGAAAACGGCAAATATTATTTTAACGGTGGATTTATAGAGTGGGCCCGTCACTCTGACGAGAAGCAAGCATTGTTTCCTGGCCGTCCGTTTTACGTCGGCCGAAGCAACGCACGCGTACAACACTTGCTTTCCTTTTCCTTTTCCCTTCCGAAAGCCGCTAATTATAAACAGCTTCTGTCTATTCGACAGACTTTCCAACCAGCTACAACCTTTCATTCATAAAAGAAACTTTCCGTAATTTTAGACGCTTCGATACTTTGAAATCGAACGAATTACAAGCTTGAACAGTTGGACGGTTAGACGCTTGGATAGTTCTTAGGAAGCAAGAAATTTCCAAAATTCGAGATGATAAAACGAGGGAGGGTATATCTTGATCTTTTCGATTGTTCGATTAAACGGAAGCGAAGAGGGCTGGAATCGTAATGAAATTGCAGGCTGAAAGGAGGGTATAAAGAGGGCTGAAAGTAGCTGCTCGAGAGGCTACACAGAGAATTAATAAGAATCATGCATCCGAATGATGCCACAAAAGTTCGATCGTCGAAAGTAGAGAAAAAGTTTCGAGAATCTCTTTCCAATGTGGAAAAATCACCATTATCAAATATTTATTACTTTCATTTGATAAGCATTACCCGACGGATAAGCATTAAGCATTAGTCAATAAAATAAAAATTAATATTGTCAGTATTCGAGCTTCGCCGTTCGAAGTTAAATAAAAATCAATACACGGACAATAATTTTATGAAATGAAAATTTGTAGAAAATGTTAAGGAAACGAATGATTGTGCATTCACGTTCACCCGAAGCCGTATTTACTTTTCTTTGTTCAAACCGAGCCTGGATCACTCTATTCTCTCTCTCTCTTTCTCGCAGCTACGCGTGTCCGTCGAAGTGTTTAAACTTTAAAGGATTGAAAGACGCCTCGTGATCGTACATAAATAGAGACGTCAAGCTAGACGGAACGTTCGCATCAGGAAGTATATGTATCTATACGTAAGCCTTAGAAGAGTGGTTCCGGTTCGTCCATACGGAACAAGCTCCGCTTTGATAGTTACTCGAGACGCTAGTAGCCATTTTCTAGGTGTTCCAGTTATCCAAGCAGAAGAAGAAAAATATACCAAACGGTATACACGGAAATCTTTCGAAAATGAATAAATTCCGAAGCTACCGATCGATTTGTATGCAAAGGCAATGCAAATTCCCTTTGGCGCTCTATTTCGAAATCTTCCGAAAACAGGAATTTTCTAAACTGAGAATTTGTAATTTTACACGTAAGCTTATATCGTAAGGCTATTAACGCGTTAATAATTAGGGTTTCGACGCGTCTTACGACATATGGTTGTTTTCCATTGTGGCGATCAACACTTTGATCTCAAGCGTTTTTTTACCAGCTGTTTAATTACAGGTAGACGGCTTGGTAAATGGAGAGTATCTATTTCCATAGTAGGACGCATCGTGGCGGAGAATTATTCACGAGCCGACCTTCACAGGGTTTGAACAGTTCTATTTTATGGTTATATCGTTCAAAGTTTGAATCGTAAGACAATTTCAATTTGATTTTATTGGTTCTCAGTTCTTTGTCGGATTATTGGATAAAATTTTGATCGACCTCGGCGATCATCAACGGCCCTCAGGTGCCCAAAGCTTTCCAGTTTCCTGCGATGTACCAACTTTCCTACAACCCCCCGAAGCTTCTTTGCTACTACTTTTCTCCCGCGAGGGAACGAAACTAGAAGATGTGAATTACCTTTCTTTTCACTTACTTTTTAGGCTTACCTTCGACTAAAGCGATCCTTAACACGTTGAGTGGCACAGTGGAAACGGGCGTACGTAGTCAGACACGATAAAATCCTAATTTAACTAAAGTTTAACCTTTCAATTCGATAGCCAGTGCGGGGGGTCGGGTCGGGTCGGTAAAATTCGGCCGAGCTCGATTCTTTCGAGTCATCGACAACAGTAGGCTGAAATCATGATTTTTTGTATAAAAATTATTTGATATACTTGCTATTAAGTACTTGGCCGCCTAAAAAACGACCCGACCCGAACCCGTAATCTCGGGTTCCCTAATTAACGCTATCCACGGTTTATTTCATAGTTCTTTTTGTCGATTATTTGATCGTAAGAAATGTCGGGTGTCAGTCACGGGAATATTTCTTTACGTTTACGGATATTCCATGAAAGTATCACTTTTTATTTCGTAAATAGATCGGGTGTTTGAAATAGAAAGAAAAAAGAATGACGACGATTTGATAATGTAAAACGGAAGAAACGGAGACTCGATTTCTTACAGCTTACCTAAATTTAGCCGATGAGCGTCCTTCAATTTAATCCGTTCTTCTTGACCCAAAACCGTTTTCATCCTCGTGTAACGCAAACCACGAACAGGTTATCCGACCAACCAATTATTAATGGCCCGTTGAAACAGGAAATTCCCCTCCTTAATCCATTCAAGGTACACTTGATTATTTCCATCCACCGTGTAATTTTAATCTCCAAAGAAATCTGCGCCCTTGGAATAGAGAGAAGTTTCGAGGATCGTACTTTTACGTGGCAACGATGGCCAATCGATCTCAGACTCGGTGGACTAACATTTCCGAACTATTCGCAAGTCCCAGATCTGTCAATTATAAATATTCGCAATTCGACGATTTTAACCCTTTGCACTCGAAGCATTTTTGCACCTAATCGGGTCTAATCTAATTTTCCAGCTACGTTTCCAGAAACCAAACGCATTATGTCGGGAAAAAAGTGTTAGAAATATTTGAAAATCTGTTCATTTTTATTCGGTTCTTTAATTTTCTAAATTTTGATACGGGTGAAACTGAAATTTTGCATTTTAGAATACTCCGATATATTAAATATGGCGCCTCAGAGGCACCACTCGAGTGCAAAGGGTTAAAATACTCCCAAGTCCCAATTTTTTTTTCCCCCCATTTCCAACTCGCAGTTTCGTCTGTTCCACAATTGCTCCAAAACACTGCCAAGTTTACTTGTCCCAAAAATTTAATTATAGAAACTTGATTTCCAAAGTTTCGAGGCTTTTAAAGGAAAAAATTGTATTGGATAGCAACCGGATCGTGAATCTTAAAATACGTGTATCGAATTGCGGCGCTTTGTGTTCGAGGCAACGCAATGCGAAGCGGAAAACAACGACACACCGGCATTCTGTCCTCGTCTATTTGATCCGACTGATTCCGCTCTGATATGCAATACATTATTAATATCGAATGTCACCGGGACGTTTTGATATCGCGTGTCACGCTGCCGGTCTTCGAAGGCCTTCGAACCGGTTCACGGATACACCTTCGCCATTTCTTTTTATTTATTAGACGCGATATTATCTTGCGTAATGATTCGCCGAGAAAGACAACCGCTTCCGACGGAATCCGACATAATAATCCTCGAGAGATAAAAGTATGACGGCACTTCTGAGACGGATTAATTTCTCGGAAAGCTGACAGTCATTTTTAATCCGATTAAATTGCACCTCGATATCCATCGATTTTCAACTTGTCATTTGTTTTCGGAACTGGAGAAATTTCGCGCGATATGATTGTTCGCTATCTACTGTTACAGAATTTAGAATCAACGTATACCTAATGGCCGAGGCGGGCCATGTGAATTTTGTCAGGGCGCTTTCGTTGATCAGAATGGGCGATAGGGCGTGATAATCACTGAAGCGTTATGGTGTAGCCTTTAAAATATTAACTATATATTCTACGACCCGTCTCAGAGAATGCCAATACAATTCTGTCCCGTGTCAGAAATCACGGTCGTGAGGACACCCTTGACCGTCCGGCCCTTTTGGCCGAGCCAAGAAGAAACACATGGCCTGCTTCAGACTTTTCTAACAATCAACAATCGAAAATTAACATTTACCTCTATAACAACCATCTACGTTTCATGAACTTCTTATTTTCGGAAGAAACAAACTTGTTTGGTGTATGTGAGACGCGTGGTAAAATTATTTAATTAGAAATCGTCGTATTAGCTGCTCCAAATATCTGTATAATAGAAATCACGAAGAATTGTGAAATGCTTCGCCTGACCAAGTGGCAATCAAAGTGTTAATCAAAATACCGTACCGGAAAATTGACGGCTTCGAATATATCAAATTGAAGGTACGTTTGATTCAATATTCTTTTGTCGAATCCATAGCGACAATTTGCACAGTGTACAATTATTTACACGTACAATTTTTATTCATATTATATCGATCATTCGATCCATCCACAAACATACCTTTAATAATTACATTCTTCGATCAACATTAATTCATCGAATAAATCATGAATCAACTACGATCCTTCGTTCACGGTTGATTCGCTTGGAAACCCCGGTGGAAACCCATACGAAAGGTGGCGCGGGGAATATTCATAATTCTCGATGAACGATCGAGCACGATGCGCCGAATAAATTTGTAGAGAGAATAAAAAAAAAAAGAAAAATACAGAAACGTCAAAGGCGAGAGGGGTTGCGATGCGTGCAACGAATGGAAGAATTTCCGCGGGTTTATTTGTCCAAGTCGTGGATGAGAACCGGCGCGATGATATACATCCGAGAGCCAGGCTCCACAGAGAATATTTATGAAGCTTCGGCCGAAGATGAATGAGAAATCGTTCGCGAGAGCTTTGTGATACTCCTCTGTGCGATGGCTGCCTTCATCGGGAACACGTCAAACGTTCGGAGACGTCGGTTTGTTTCGTCACGTCCACGTAGTAATGATGTACCCTCCGCCCTCGGGGACATTGTCATCCGATGGGGGCGACCGTGTGCCGGTGAACAGAGTCAAGAAAAATCGTCAAGGGATCGATTCCACGTTCGACCTTTTTAGATTTTTCTTCGAAACGCTGGAGACTTCCAACAGAGAAATCTAACGTAACTCGAAATATTTCTTTGATTCGTTTCTTACGCGAACCATCGACGACGGTGAACGCGTTAACAGCTGTGTTGCCACATTCTTCGTTCTCGTTTCACGTGACAGACTGGATCGAAGTATCGATTTGATCGGGATGGCGACTAGATGCAACGGCCTTGAAACGCGTAATCAAGTATTCAAAGGAGATGATCGTATAGTTAGTTTTGTACCGGAGGCGTAGTTAAGCAAACGAGTGTGTGGCTTCTTTTCTATGGAACTCATTGGCGTTCCATTCTTTTCCTCGACTGCCTACGCGCGGACTCCGATTGCGAAACACCGTCAACGTTTTTTTTATTTCTCGCAATCCTTCGCTCGTTTCGAAACGAAATTATGCAAATCCAGAGTTATTATGGGGAGAAGAAAATTTCCCTCGAACATCGTGTTCGCGAAACTATTCATCTGTATTCCTTTCGTTAATTCGTCACATTGTAAGTATAAAGGCTCTTTGCACTCCGGGCCTTTTTCGTGCGGCGCACCAGCAACTTCAGACGTTTCACAGCCCTTTTGATGCATTTCTTTAATTTCTTACCAATGACTTAACATCATTACACACATAAATTAATGCATAACATTTTTATATTTTAACATTTTATATATCTCAGCAGCTTGAGATGAGGTGAACGAGAGTCACCTCTGTAATTGCGGCATGAAACCACATGGTGACTGAGTCACCACTGGAGTATAAAAGGATTAATAATATTTCAACCTCGAGAGAGAATAAAAATGTTGAATCCGTGGCGAGTTAAAAATGGCATCCAAGTGCGGAGAAAATCTGTAACAATTCCGAGGTAGTCGGTTCGCTAACTCGATACAGAACGGGTTTGCAGGCCGGTCGCGCGTATCCAACTTCCGGAATGAAATTTCCCGCTAATTTCAAGAAGAATGCGACACACTGCTCGGCTAACACGGTCGCCGAGTGGAACTACGTAATTATTCCTTCCCCATAGTTCCGCTCTTCTCTGTCTCTCTCCAGCTCCCTGGCTTCCCCCCCCCCCCCCCAACTATTCATCTTTCTTTTTCCCAGCGTTGTTTTTTATTCCTACATCCCCTCTCGTTCTTGTCTCCGTTGGCCCCGTTGGTCTCCCATTAACGCTCATTAACATGCCCCGTGCAGTTTTAACTGGAACATCGATTTCAACGAGACTCCGCGAAACCCACCCTTTCTCCCTTATTCTCCCACCCTATCTTCCCTGCTGACTTCTAAACGCACGGAACGAGACTGGAAACTGAAATGGTCCTGGTCGCTTTCCTGCTTCAACGTTCAGCCGATGGAATCGCTCTTATGACGTTGTATCGAAACCAACGCTACCAACTCCAGAGGATTAAAGTGACGCCCGAATAGCAGCTAGGGATAGTAATATTACAGTCCCAAACGAATCTATTGTATAACGCGACAAATTCCTTCCGTGCTATATCGAAACCAACGCTACCAGCTCCAGCTGATTAAAGTGACAGCCGAATAGTAACTGGGCATAGTAATACTAAGATCCCATACGTTTCTTTTCTAACATAACGCAACAAATTCCTTCCGTGCTATATCGAAACCAACGCTACCAGCTTCAGCTGATTAAAGTGACAGCCGAATAGTAACTGGGCATAGTAAGATTAAGGTCCCATATGTTGCTTTTCTAACATAACGCAACAAATTCCTTCCGTGTTATATCGAAACCAACGCTACCAGCTCCAGCTGATTAAAGTGACAGCCGAATAGTAACTGGGTATAGTAAGATTAAGGTCCCATACATTTTTTTTCTAACGCCAAACGAATCTATAATGCGGCAAATTCCTTCCGCGTTGTATCGAAACCAATGCTACCAGCTCCAGCTGATTAAACCGACAGTCGAATGGTAGCTGGGCACAGCAATGTTAAGGTCCCCATACGTTTCTTTTCTAACGCCAAACGAATCTCGCTTTGATTACCTTCTTTTTGTTGACAGAATTAATTTTGATGTTTAATGTAGATAAAGAGATCCGAGTCACGATACGTTGAATGGAATTAATTCGAAAGTGGTACGGGATCGCAAGTGTTTGGTTATGGAGTCAAAGGTCGTTCGACGTTAATCGTTCACCCTCGACGAACGATATTTCATTCTTTTTTTTATCGTTAAGAAGCACAAAGATATTGCGAGAAGTCGGTGACCGTGGATAGAACAAGAGTTTCAGCGATAAATGATACAACGATTAAAATATATTTATTGAAGAATCGAGCGACCCGCTGGCGAACGAGATTTCTCGGCGAAATCATTTGAATTCTGTCGCTAACTTGTGAAAAAATTAATTAGAAATAATTACGAAAACGGTCGAACGTTAAGAGGGTTTTTTTTTTTCGTGAAAAATATCGATTATTTTACATTTTTGTAAAAACGGAAGTGTTTATCGTTTAAATTTTTTCAGTTCATTTTGCTCACATGCACAGTTGTTATTTACGATAGACTAAGACGTCGCGCGTAATTTCTTCAGTGGCAGCTGACATGATATCTGTCCTCCAGTTTATCTAAAATCAAAAATTCTAATAACGTTTTATTTTATACATACATAGTTATCGTCTGACCTACAATCAGCGAGAACAGAATATTATCTGAGAAACGATAACTATTCAAAGTTAAATGTTCAATTTTACCGGACAAGTTGTTCGTACTTTCGATATTTAAAAAAAATCTACGCAACCTATCGTTTTCATTGTATACATATAACAGAGGTGCGGCCTTCATAAAAGGTAGCTCTTGTATTAATTAATATTTAATTATACAAATCACGACTTAATATCGTTACTTTTCTATTGTATTTCTTTAAAATGAAATAAATTTATTTAAAAATACTTCTACCAATATCATTTTTATTTCAAGTGGTATTTGAATGTAGTTGTTTATTAAAATTTAAAGATCTGGATGAATATTTGTTTAAATAAATAAAAATACCAACAGTGAAATATAAAAAATTATAACGTCCTCCTTTAGTACTGCCTAATTTAAATGTGGCCTGTAACGATAAAAAGGTTCCCCACCTCTGGTATATAATAATACCTCATTTTAAAATGTAAAATAATCCATATTTTTCGCGAAAATAAAAAAAGAAACTCCCCCTTTAAAGTTCCAAAAGCAAATATAACGACAAAAAAAAAAGATGAATGATTTTTACAGCAGTAAATTGTAGTAGTTCGTGCCGATAACAGCTTCTCGATTGACGTAACGATTATCCAGCAAGATACATGCAATTATAAAAACAATATCTATAACAATCAACGAGTGGACGGAACGGAACGCAACAGAGAGAAGACACGGAAGAGGGTAGATAGCTGTATCTGGTCGTTGAAACGAAGTTAACGATTACCTACTCGTTGTTCCACGTACACGTATAAAATGTTACACGAGGATCAACACGAAAGACAATTTGTCTGAAGCGGATACAAAAGAATTGAATTTCGCGTATGTATCCCGATGGAAAAGAAAAAACAACTACAAAGAAAAGAATACAGGGCAAACATTGCAATAGTTTCGCGTCCGTTCGATAGCCGATGGAGGAAAATGCAAAAGCCGAGTTATCGCATGGAAAAATAATAAAAAGCGAACGATATATAGTTAGTTGTAAACGAAGAACGTTATAACGAGCCTTCCGTCGTGTCGTGTCGGTTCGATTGGAAAATCGAGAGGCAAAAGTCGACTTCGACGTCCAGCTTATTCTTCGATAAAAGAATAAAAAAAAAAGATCATACGTTCATCGAGTAATTTATATTTCATACGTTCGTTAAAGCAATAACAAGCTATCGAGTTAATACGAATAATCAATGTATTCGATTTACTTCTGCGAAAACTTACAGCCAACATTTATCCAACTACGTCTTCCTAAAAAAATAAAAAAAAATAAATTCCGCGCCTCCCTAGCTTTTAATCTTTTAGAAGATATAATAATACAGACACGTTTAGAAAACTAGAATTAACAGAATAATAACAAGGTTTTGCTATGATATATACGTACGTGTATATTTGTTTTTATATTAGATTCTTTTTAATCATTTAAACAAACCACATCTATCGTATCAAAATTTAACGCGAGGGTTGTTGTTTATTGACACAAAGTTTATCAAATCTTGGGAGCAACAAGGAGAGTGAAAATTAATACTTTATTCAAAAATTTTACCGCCTCCCAGGTTGGAGACCGCTGATCTAGGCTACAGGGAAATCTAGTAACGTTCCGACAGTTGCCTTCGACACTGGGGAAAGTTAGAGAGATTCGAGGAAAACCTGGGAACCTCCCATCACCTGCTCCTTCGATTTTAGGGAAACCAGCATCCAGGGAGACTTAGAAATCTCCTACCAACTGCCTACGGAAGATTCTAAGAAAACAAGGACTTTTCTTCTACACATTTTCTTACCCAAGGAAAGCGCCGGAGGAACAAGAGCGTACCAAAGTCTTCAGCGACGCTGGACGACGAAGATTAAAATCGTGGCAGAAGAACGGTGTCCGGACATTGCTGAAGAGGCAACGGTATTCCAGGAAGAAAAGTATATACTCAGGTGTAAACGGGACGCGCGATCGTACAAAGAGAAAAAAGGCTGATTGGTGTGCGATACGAGATCCTGAACGATCGCGTTGCACAATGAGCCAAAGAGGCAATTATTCGCTCGCGTTGCCGGTGAATGGAAAACCGAGCGACGCGAGAAGATTATATTGCGTTTGACCGTGATGCGACAACGTTTAATTGCACGTTTAAATACGTGAGACGCGTACGATGCGTAACCGACGCAATCTCGGCGAATTTCGCGGGGAATTCTAGCGCCCGGAAGCGCCCGACTTCTGGCTCGATGCGGACGCGAGTCGGGGTGACTTCACGAGTTTCGAACGTTGTAAGGAACAACAGGGAACGACATCAGATTACACCTGGGAAATCGTGAACTGACGGGACGAATAAATAACGTAGCAGTGGCGCACACAAGAATGGGGACAAGGGGGCCTGGTAGCAGCGCCCGTTCTAATTAATCGAAAATTTTACATATCGATTTTTTCGTTCGCTACAAATTTACGGTGCCTAGCGTATTTATATTGTCTGTGTGTAAGAGCTACAAATATTTGCACTGTTATTGAAAAATTAACATGCATATACTTGATTTTGATTGAAAATAAAACATCTGTATCTTTATTTAAAAAAATATATATACAGGTGGGTATAATTTCAGGGGGTGGTAGCTGGGGTGATTCTGAACCGCTTTTTCCTTTGTCAAAATGCTCGTTAAGGCTTCATTTTTGAATTATTCATGAAAAACCCCGGCCAATCAGTGATTAGTTTCAAATTATGAACGAAAACTCCTTTTAACTTTTTTGTTCATACATAGTGATGTATTCGAATATTCCTTAACTACTTTGTTTCAATGTAAAGACAGATATGCATCGGGCATCGGTTGGTCTGGAATTCAAGATTGCAACACGAACTAACGAAGTTATACAGGCAAGCAAAAAGAAAAACGACGAACATTCAACCCCCTAAAGTTTACGGGCGAACTTGTACCGAAAGCTTCCAACAGATGGCGTTACAAGACGCGATAACTAACTGTACGTGACGTTTCATTCTATTGGTAAAGTCTTACAAACTTTCAGCGTGTCTCGGATACCAATCACGACAAAATGGTACACAGTTGTGTTTAGAATTTGTTAAAAAAATATTCAACGCCAAAAATTGTGTATCAAATGTCAAGATATCAAAGTTCATAAAATGTACAATATCTCAATAGGAGTGTAGATCCCATCGTTCGTCTCGATACTCAAAAGTAACTAGACATTATTGCCATTCATTTTAAAACAAACTGATCTAGTGACACGGTTAGGTTAATTATGCTTTCTAGTCAAACTACGAAGTATAAGGCGAATGTGTTCCTTCCCCTGCGTCGCCATTTTGCCGCAGAAAAGATTAGCGCTCGGCACTGAACATTTCAATATGGCGGGAGAATGCAATGGAAAACACCATATGGGAAATAAAATTTAACAAAGTAAAACTATTTATCGACATTATCACTGTAGATACTGTGAATAATGCAATATTTATCAATATTTATTAGTCTATCTAACACTTAGCCCCCTTGGCCCGTTCCCTAGTTACGCCACTGCACGAAAGCGTGTTCTTGGTAAAGGTGGCCCGTAGCGAAAGGGTTAAATATCACCAGAAACATCTGAACAGTTTTCCTTGACGGAACCTTGATAAATTGGACACCGATTCAACGCAGAATAAACCAAGAAAAAAACAGCACATATTTGTTTTATTTTTGAAGAAGAAAAAAAGGAAAGGTTACGCCTCGGGATAATAAAATCGGATATAAAAAACTAACGCTTACGGCGAATTACGAATTGAATATTTAACGCTCGGAAATTGATGCTGCGTTCAAAGAATTCAAAGGAACGGAAATTTTAATTACAGATCTCATTTTAATTAAAAAGGTTATAATACCGAGTTTTTTCGTCCGATGGGTGGCAAGCGGGTTTCCATTTTATCGTAGACGAAATTTTTATCGCCGACGACGGTTATGTTTGTTTCGTCGTCCGTCCACGGAACAACCGTGTGTGTTTACATCACAAACGACACGTTGGGAGGCAACGGTTGTTGAAGATTAGGAGAGAAAAAAACCCGAGAGCACGTTACGAGAGTCGATTTATCAACGCTCTTGAGCGTAGATTAGCTTTCTTGCCGATAACGCGGGTACAGAGCCGAAAGAAAAAGTAATTTAACTCGATCTTAATCCATGATCTATGTCTCGTTGCACAGGAAGAAATCTCCCGAGACAAGTTCCGTCGGGAGAGTTTCGTTATCCTGCTGCCCTAAATGGATCTCAAATATTTACTCGAAGCAACCGATCTTCGTGCAATTCCGTAAGTCGTTCGGTCCCGTAACCGATGACGACCGAACAAAGGAGAAAACCGAGTAACGCCGAAGAAGGTGATAATTGGGCACGTAATGGACCGTCGGCTCGAGCAGACTGATCGGTTAAAATGTTTTCAAAACTCAACGCGTCCTTGGGCTAAAAATCTCAACTAATATTTTCATCGTAATTGATACGAAACAATATGAACGTTTCAAACACGTTCTACGTTCGACCTGGTCGTAGAAAGTGAACGGACAAGATGCGATCGATTTTTTTTACACGAGACGAGTCGCAATTCCTTTTGCGTCGAAACGTTCGTATTCGGAAGTGTAGCGTGCACAAAACGTCGTCTCTGTCTTTCGACGATGAGATAAATAAACGTTAACGTTTCTATTGGTAAAACGAAGACGAACAGGTAGTAAGCGTTTCGAGCGTGTACACGACGCACGGTCGGTAAATCAATCGAAGAGAAAAAAAAAGAATAATTTTTACGTTTCACTTACCCATTTTCTTATCGTGCCATCCCAAACATACGCTCCAAAAACGCTGCATCCTCGTTAGTTTGTTCGTTGTTCGTTTCGATGCTTGTTTTTTTTTTTCACAATTTTCAGGAAAACGTCGTGTTTATTAAGCACCCTGTCTCTTGGCAGGAACGCGTACGAACGATGACACGTTGCACACGCGTAAGAAAGAGTAGGATTCGTAAAACCGGTAAATAAACATCACAACGTAGGACAGGACGCGTTATCCTTGCCTGCGAACGGGGAGCTGGTTTCGCCGCTTCGTTATTACCATTCCGGCGTCCGTTTCCGAGAAACTGCTCTTCCAGAGTTCCTGTGCCCGAACGGTTTTTACCGTTCCCACATGACTAACAGGTTGACCGTGAACGCAGACCGAAAAATTTTCTCCGCACACTCCGCACCGACTGCGTTTCTCCCTCTGCACGCGCGAAAGGGAACAATTAACCGTTACAAGAAGGGTAGTGTGGTTTACGCAGGAGGCGAAGCAGCAAAGCGTGACGTATCGAAGGAGGACTTATTCCGATTTACCGCGCTTTTTTCGTCGTTCAGGAAACCATTGGAAGTCCTGTTCCCCCCACGCTAGCCGCTGAAATATGCGAACCTCAGCTTCGTAAAAAAATCTTGCAGAAACGAATACGATCTATCGTTTCTTGTCTTTATTTTTTGTTTTCTTTCTTTCTTTTTATCTTATTTGAGTTGGTAATTTTTTTTTTCGTGTTTGTTCGGTCGAAAGATCGGGAACACGCGACGCGCGATGTTGCTTCGACGACGTCTCGCGCTGGACTGCGAGCAGTCGGCCGCGTCGGAGACCGAGGACCGATTTAAAAATCCCCGAGGAGCCGTAGATTGTCGAATAATATCCCGAGCAACGCCGATTTTCCTGCCAGTTTTCCCCGTGATTGCAGCTGAAATTGAAGGCATGCCCTGCGACACGGATAAGAGCTGACAGGTAATTAACCATCTAGATGACGGTACAGTACGCGATAAAAGGAACTGCCGCTGCTTCATGGCAGGACGAATCATCGGAAGGTGGCACGTTAGGCGGCTGAGTTTTGAAGACGAAGCATCTGCGCCGATTGGTCGGTTAATCGCGCGGAGATGAATAGCAGGAAATCGATAAATTTCGATTTCGTGACCGGAGAAAAACCTTTCGAGATTCGTTCCAGCAAAGTACTCGCTTACCTGGCCTCTGAGTGTTCTCGCCATATCTTATGCCAGAGATTAGATCCTGTCGTGATCGTAATCAATGACTCAGTGCAATGGCAATTATTTCTAACGATATCTGTGCCATTTTATATCGTGTAACGATTGTTTAACCTTCGAACAAAAGTGTTGCTGGCCATAAGACGTTTACGTTTTTACTTGGTAAGATACATTATCGCAATCGGTGTGACCGTTTCGAAGAAGCTAAAATTAATTGTAACGCATGATTATGTGTATCCAAGAATTTTGGTGTAACGCTTTAATTAATACTGCGATAATCGTTGCTCGGTTCACTTTTCTATCGTTGTTTCCATTAAAAGGAAAAAACATGCACGCCCTTTATATGTTTCTGCTTCAAAGACCCGTCCCCCCTTGACTGCCTATTGTTCGTTATCTACGCATGGGGGCCGATCCTGTATATTTTTTTGGGGTTCGGCCGCGAAGACAAAGAACATCGCCGTTCAGGACATCTGGAACTTCTTTTCCTTTGAAAAGGTTTTGGCGCCATATTTGAAATTAACCTGCGACTTGCGTCGACGGGAAAGTATAAAAAAAATACATTTACGCGCGAGGTAAATTCCTTCCTTATCGACCGGTTACAACGAGCGAAAAATTTTTTGGTCGTAGTCGTTACACACGGAAGCGACACAATATTACTACAAACGTTTTTTATTTCAATTTTGCGTTTTCGGAGATATACGAGTCTCTTCGTGTAGCACTCGAAAGGACAATTTCGTTGCAATAACGGGTTACGAGATTCGTCAAGTGCCCTTTCAAACAATCGGATAACATGTATTCCTTTTAATAATAATATAAAATTTTACAGTCTAGATTTTTGTTTTTCAACGCTGAATTATTAATTACTATATTTTAATAAATAAATAAATAAATAAGTTGATTACATTACATGAAAGAGCTTTTAATTACAACTATTTGCGATACAGTAAGGAATGTCAAAAGAAGTTAATACTACAAGTTATTACTCACTGTATATATATTTTGTAATATCACATTTACATATCGATGTTACTAAATGCATATTAAAATCACTTTTACTTATCAGGAATTGCCTCCAAACCCTAAAACAGGACAATTATATTATAAATATAATGGTGAATAATCGAGATTTTGATTATATAATAAATATATATTATTACCTGCGGTTTTCTATAATCACCAGTCAATGCTATGTCCCTTTCGGTCATAAGAGCAGTCCAGTGCGAACAGAAATCCCTCCTCATTGGCTATAACGATAAAATATCTAAAAATTATTATAAATCTATAAGCAGTAGCTGATTTTGAAAAACATTTGTCGCGCAAACACTTCCGTATAGAGGTTATGTTGCAGAAATTAACTTACGTTTCCGTAAACCGCTTTCTCCACATAATATGGGACTATCATTGGTATCGAAAGACAAGTCCCTATAATAATCAATGGAGGAAGCGCTTCAAACCACATTTTTAATAACTTGTTAAATCGAAGTTCTTGCGACTGAAATTTCCACAAACAATTATGTCATCGCGACTTGATCGATGCACCACGTTCAAATATTATTTATCTACCGTCGGTATCTTATATTTATTTTATCATACTTCTCTTATATCTTCTTATAATTATATGAAAAATGCAAAATTCATAATCGTGTTTACAATTAGTTGAGATATAATCACACATCCAAATGTAAAATCATGAAAGTATATGTATATACGTAAATATTTAGAAACCGAAACTATGAACAAGAAGTTGTAAAATTTGACATTTTTTCCATTATCTTAGCAATGTTGCGTTTATCGCTTTTAATAAACAATGTTATTGTTGTTTTAGCGATATTTGAGTAAGTTATAGTTATCAGTATCAATTCATTTAAATTTTTTTTTCAAGAGATCACCTATCGAGGGGCGCAGTGGCACTAACGGCGGTTGAATGTTTTGAAAAAGTGTGTTGAAGCACGTGGGTATGTATTATAAAATTCAATATCCTGCCGTTTCTTTTTGGCACAACTTCTACTTGCATGCCTTGATGTTTTCGTGAAATAATGATAGGTATAAATTTCGGGTTCCTTCCCTTCTCCCCCATGATGACGTCGGATATGTTATCTGTTATCATAAAGTTCACGACGTATAACTTGATACAAGGTACAATATATCTTTCGATTGAATAAAATTCTCTTTTCATACTTAATTAATTTAAATCGCTCCGTGGCACGAAAAATGGTAAGTGTCGGTAAACATTTGTGCCGAACGTGAGGGGCATTTTCTTACTTTGAAAATGGCAATTTAACTTACTGAATCGAATGTAAATACAAGTTTCTGTTACAGGAGAGTTTAAGAAGAAATTTCAGGCCACCGAAAATGCTGATAAAACTATATTCCCTTGTTATCCTAACATTGGATCTTGTGACGCTGTTAATTGGAATAATTTTTGCTATTTTAGTTGCATTTTACAGAATGTTCAGACCTCCACCTTTAAAAAGTCTTCGTGGAGAAATTGCTTTGGTAACGAAACAAAGTATTAAGCTAACTATCTCTCAGGATTATAATATGTTTCCATTTGACTCCAGGTTGTTGGCGCAGGACGAGGAGTAGGTAGAGAATTAGCAATTCATTTGTGTCAGTTAGGGGTTAATGTTGCTTGCGTTGACATTAACGTTGAGAACTGTTACGGTACCGTACAACAAACATCTAGAGCTTCGGGAACAGCTAAGGCGTACATTTGTAATATAACAGATAAAAATCAAGTAAGTATGTACAGGGTTTGCAAAACTGATACTTACACAGTTTAACGTGTATCGCATTGATTTGATTGCAAATAAAATACAATAGGTAGCTCATACAGTGAATATTATTCAATCAGAGTTAGGTGAAGTTACAATGCTTTTCCATTGCTGCAGTATACCTAGTCCTAGGGCGTTAATTCAGGATCCGCCAGAAATAAGGCATACAATCGATTTGACAGTTATTAGCCACTTCTGGGTAAATACATTTTGCATTATACATATTTCAAAAACAGTACATATAAATTGAAACGCTCTCTTCATTTTTTTTTTTTTTTTTTTTAGTTATTGGATACAGTTTTACCGTGTATGGAACGTGCTGGCAAAGGACATATAGTTGTTCTGTCCTCTGTGGCTGGTCTTTCGGGCGGTGCCACAGGAAGAAGCAGAGTTCCTTTGTCCACTGCTCAGTTTGCGGTTCAAGGATTGGCTGAATCGTTGCACACCGAATTGAGACATTCTAATAGCAACATTATTATCACGTTAGTTCACGTTTATCCGTTTATCGTCGGTGCTGAAGTGGCAAAAGATATTCGTTTCAGGTAAGTAACGAAATGAATCTATATTTCTGTACAGCAGAAGTTAATTGTTCATACTTTTGGACAGAATACCTAGTTATTTTGGCACGATGCCAGCCGCAGAAGCTGCTAAACAAATTTTAGACGGTGTCCGTCGAAATTATGCGGAATTTAGTGTACCTGGTTATTTACTTTATTTAGGACATATTCTTAGGTAATTCTGCATTAATGAATGTATAGAGAATTAAGTTTTTTTTTATTAACCTTTATGAAGTTAATGTTTTGCATTTTTTAGGATACTTCCAAAGAAAGCGTCGTTTATGTTACGCGATTTGCTAGACACCGGCGTCGATTTCGGATGATATTTAATTTTCTTTTCTTACTGGAACATAAAAATTAATTTTAGTTACATAATTGGAATACATATCGTGAGAAAATCATTCGTGGCCACTGGCACTAGAAAGAAACATTTAAGGAATATAAAAATTAATATTTTAAATCTTTTGTACGATTTCACTCGGAGATATTTTGTAATAAAGATCAATCTTTTATACTCAATATATGTGTACTTAATTGTTTACATGTAATCGACTACGAGTAATCTCTACACTCCGGATGATTTACTTACTTAATATAAAAAATATATGATACAATTAACGTCTAAGTATGTATGAAATAGCAACCAGGATTTTTATACTTACTGTTCAGCTTATCGTATCTATGTGTTCGTGCGCAAAGTTGAAAATATCGTATCTGTTAAATTTGTAAATGTAATATAAATCTCACGTATTTTGTGAAACGAATAGAAAATATTATATCTCTTACTGAAAAAACAACTGTTATATATACAGGATGTTACGACGGTTTAATATGACGAAATATATATATTTTTTCATATACACATGATTACGAATCTTATTGTCCTATCGCCAATTATGTATATATTTTACGAAAAGTATTAACGACTAAATAAATATATTATCAATTACTAATCGTATTGAATTTGTTCGACTAATTAAGAAAAGAAATGGTGTCAACAGGTAAGATTGATTATGTTATTGTGAAAATTATTACTTGCACGTATATACACCTAAGTATGAGTGAATTATTTACAAAAACTAAACGAAAATAAGTAGCCAAATACCCATAAAAGTTAACTGAACCTTTAGTTGAGGTTTCAAATAAAAAGAAAGAGATATGTACATGTACCGAGTACTTTGAAACAAAAATACGTGGATCTAACGTTTCAGATTATCAGTGAAGATTGGCAAAACAATTTACGATTTACAATGTAAATTCATTAAAGTTGGGACAATCGGTAGATGATGATTCAGATCCCAACACTGGAATAAGTTTATGCTAATCTAAACCAGGGGGAGCTGGTTCTGAAACATCAGTTTCCATTGTATCTGGTTTTTGTTCGATCGGATAATCACCGGGCGGTGCCTGCAAGAAATTCAAGGGGGAACTATTTGGATCAGTTCACATATTTATTTTGTTCTTATATGATAGTATAAAAAATCAATATTTTTTTTTTTTCTTTATATACAACTACTTTTACTCACAATATCAAATTCATCATGCATGTCACAAGGTGATTTACCCTGAATAACATCCATTATGGATTGCGGAATGTGTGCTTTCTGAAATGTCATATTTTTGTTTCTTTTATTCGAATCAAATTTTTATTGCAAGAAAGACTAAATACAGCTTTCGATACAGTATACGTGAATGGAATTACCTGATTCTCGGCAAAAGCTTCGACGTGCGCCAATAAGGGTGTCCGTAAATTGCCGGCCATTTTCAACGCTTCCGATAACTGTGCCGGCGGAAGTTGTAAAATAACCGCGAAACTCTGCGGTTGCGTACGTTCGCAGCATTTCACGAAACCCTCCCAGACTTTTGGTTGTTTCCAAACTTGCTTGAGAATCAACCGTTGCAGTATGTTCATGACGAATCCGCTCAACCTTGGATAAAGTGCTAAACTTTGTATCACTGTACGCATCAACAAAGTAGGAAGCGGTGTCATCTCCATGAGATGTTGCATTACCACAGCTACGGTTTCCTGTGTGTACACCTGTTTCTCCGCGAAGCATAAAGATGTAGCTGCAAATCGATATTATTAAAGAAAAAATTCTACAAAAAGAAGAAAAAAAAAAGAACGATGAAGTATATTATCGTTTGAAAATATAAAATGACACGTCACACCTTTTATAACTGTTTTTAATTCCGCTTTACTCGGATCTATATTATGTAAAGCTATTAGCAATTCAGCAGGTGTAATAGGAGACGTGTGAGGTACACCAGTTTCGTTATTATGAGTGCCTAACAGCCTGTTGAATACCTGTACGCAGAAATCATTCAAGCAAATGATAAATGTTTTACTATTTCGCTTTAGATTCGAAATATCTTATCTTGTCGCGAACGCGTTTACCTCTTTAACGACAATGGGATTTAATTTGATGAGCTTCGGAAGGGCAGATATCACTTCCTTTTTCGTTAAACCGTTCAGGACAGGTATTAAGAACCGAACGTCCGAAACTCTGGTCTGATAAAGTTCTCGCACCCTCGCTACCAACTCTGCGCTTGGTGCGGCTAAATACAAAGACAAAATATGTATTCGCGTGCGTTAGGTATTAAAAATAGTATAAACAACGATTAAGTTTGCATACATTTTTCTGTAAGAATATGAATTATTCTTGTAACCAATGTTTCGGCCCCTTTCGGACAATTTTCAACTAACGCTAATAACTGCGGGCTACCCATTCCTAGGGATCTTACTGGTCCTTCTACTAATCTAAGAACCATGCGCTTTACATCCGCGCTCATTGACGTGTAAACTCTTGCTAATCTGAAGAAGAAAAAAAAAACACTGTTAATAGTAATTTATAATTGATTTTTAATAAAATTCATCAAGGTGGGAACCTACTCGTGGATCAAGTCTTGATGTTCGCTCAATAGAGCGAGATACAATCCAAGACAAGCCCTAGTCGTAGACTCGGTCCATTGAGTTTCAACTTGCGGTCGACCCCTATCTTGGCCAAAAACGATTTCAGGCGGAGTATGGAGTCGTAAGAAACCTAAATAGAGAACTGCATACTCTTCGATGAGTTTACTCAACTCGGGACGACTATACAGTTGGCAAACTAATTCTATTGCAGCTTCCCTTATCTATTGAAAAAAAAAGAAGAAAAAAAAAAAGAAACGTGCATACGTGATACATGTTTTGCGACGTTTTACATGAACAGCAGCATAATATTACGACTTACCGTGTTGTTCTCGTGACCTGTGTGACATAGTAACACATTTAGAAAAACCAATTGCTTGGTTGGTCGACGAATGACCATTTCTTTTAACAACTGCAACGGTGCTAATCCCCTAATTTCCTCGGAGGACACCATCTTCAAAGCTTCGACAGCATCTTCGGTAATTAAAGGAGCTTCCAAGTACAATCTTTTTTTTTTGAAGCGTTTATAACAGTTAGTATAATTTTTTCTTTGTACCGTAGAGTACCTTCTGAAATGATTTATTACCTGTACAGTAATGTGTCGCGATCTTTGCCTTGGACTAAATCTATCGCGGATACCAAAGTGCACAAGAGAAAATTGTAAGCCTGATGCGGTGCTTCCTGGGGCTTCGTGCACAGTGTAGTTCGCCGTTGGAAACCTTGAAGTAACGCGTACTCTTCGTACAACCAGCCCAAGGCTAAATCCAAACGATTTCTCATATCGTCGGTAATGTAACGTAACACTACTTCCTTGATGTACGGATTAAACGTTGCGGCTAAAGTGGTCAAAATCTTTGATCTAAAAAAAAAATAAAAAAAAATGATATAAATAATTAATCTTCGATCTTGATTAGACAGAAGATAATAGAATTATTTACCTTATAGCTGCAACGCCTCCGAATACGGCTGTTTTTTCAGAAAGTAGAATTCTGTTTACTGCCATCAATAACATCTTTTCTTTCATTTCTTTTGCCAATGGTTTTGTAACCTCGGACAACTTTAAAGCTTTCAAACGAGTTCTTGCTTTCGCAAGCGACTTCTCATGAGCCTCCAAAGAAGCCTTCGCTTCTTTCTCTTTCTCTCTGTCCTTTTCACGCTTCCGTTCCCGTTTCGCTTCGGCTACGCTGATGGTAGGATTTTTCACTAAATCTTCCATAACGGCGTCCTCGTCTTTAGCCTCTTTCTTCTTTTTCGTTTTGGCTTGTTTTATTTGGGTTGCCAGTAATTTAGCAATCGTCTGGCGTTGAATGTTTATGTCGGTCGTGGAAGTAGGTTGGTATTCCCTTTGGAAGATTGCTGTCATCGTGTCAGGGACCCATGCCTATCGATGAAATGCACATCGTGAGAAAAAAATTAATTTTTGTTTTATATCAAATTGTGTACCATGCTATCCATAACCAAATCCGTAGCAATTTCCACGCTTAATCTATCGGCGATGAAACTTTCTGAAAGCTCGATCAATTCTGGTAATTTGGCAGCGGGTACCGGATTGGCTATGATTTCGGATTCATCTGGTATCAAAGGAGCTTCAATTTTAACGCGTTTCGCAGCAGAAGCAGCCGCAGCTTCCTGAAGAATTATACAAATGATTAATGGTGAAATTTTCTCATTAATACCAACGATCAAAATTAATGGAATATTTACTTGTTGACGCTTTTTTATACGTCGAATATCCTCTGGCTTCGGATAAGCCTTAATTATTTCTTGCTCTTTCGCGCCCAACTGTGCCAACTGTTTAGCCATCGTGGAGGCAAATTCTATGCTAGCTGGATGTTTCATTAGTCCCAACAGAGTTAATTTCAATTGTTTCTGTACGCTGGTTACTTGAGAATCTGACAATGTTGGCGGTAAATCGTGTTGTAACCTTTGCAGAGCTGCAGATTAAAATCTTTTAGTCGTCAGGCTGAGAGAAATAAATTATATTTTTAGCTGCTTCGTATACCTTGTATCACGCCTGGCATAAATTGTGGTCTTGTTTTTGCGATCAATGCCAGAGAACCCATGCATGTCATCAAATTGACGCTACTAACATGCGGAGAACCATGAAATTTAATCAATAAATCCATTACGTCGTTAGCTTCCTCTTCCAATTTTCTTCTTCTGGCTATTTTCAGTGTTAACGGGATATCCTCTAAAGAAAAATCATCCGGTTTCTTCTGAGAATCCGGGTCAGGATATGTTTGTATCAAAACAACACCTTCGAGGAATTTTACAGCTTGTGTTCTAATACTGAAATACGAAACAATTCGTTAAGTAGAAACTAACGCATGAAAATAAAAGGAATAAGATAATTTTCTTACCCATCATTATCGCTATCGATCATATTAATAATTTGAATTTTAAGAGCACTAAGTTGGCTCCATGCTACCTCCATTTCTGGCGTGACGGTACTAGCGCTAGCTATCCATTTTAACGCAGCTCTCAATATCCTGCCGCTAGCTCTGAGAGCTCTTTTAGCAACGGCTGATGAATCGTCGGAAACTAATCTTAGAAGTATCTGAACTACTCGTGGAATTACTTCTGGTTGTTTTACTCTGCGAATAAATATACAAAATTTGTGTATGCTTAACAATAGAATTACAGAGCTGTTTTAAATAACAATGCGCTGGAATAACGCTCATTACCCAGCCTCTTCTATGAAACCTGTGACTGTTTTTCTAACTTCTGCGTTTCTATCTAAGGAGAATTGCAATGCTTCATCCAAATATAACGGAAGCAATTGTGGCTCTTTATTTACTAATATTTCTTGGACCTTGCATAAATTTGTGACTTTAACATCCTCCTCTGAACTTATAGAGGCTTCGTTCAACCATTCGACTACCTGTAAGATTTAATTATAAAGCAAAATCAGTTTTAAGTTCTATAACAAAAACATAACGGATATTTTTGGACAACTAAAAAATTGAAAGAATTTCTCTAGACTATTATTTTCAAAAGATGAATGTAAACGTTCAAATAGTCGATATACAAGGTACAATTGTATTCTTAGGTATTGCAAATGTTTTCCTTGTATTCGCGAAATGTCTGGGAAGCGACGATTTTTAAGGTTATGACACTGACCAAATCACCCGGTCCCTTTTCCGGCTCTGCCCTTCTATGTATTCGAGGATCCATTGTATTTGATAAAAAATGATTTAAGAGCAAATGTTAATAATGATTGTTGAAAAAAAAATTATCGGAAAATTATACGTCGAGGCTTCGATATGCTATATGGTACACTCTTTTATCTCGCATAGATTTAACCTGCTTGGAGAACTAAATGATCTATTAAATAATCCAGCTAAAATTCTATAATGTTCCATACGATAAATTTTCCCGATATCGTTTTTTAAAATATTAATTGGTGAACGTTAAAAGATGCCTCAACATTCAACAAAATCGTTTGCGTTGCCATCTTGGCAATTCCTGTTGCGCGGCAAGCGCTTCTACTTGTTTGACGTAAAAAAGGCGGGCATTTCAAAATGTTCAAATACTCAATATTGAAAATATTATAAAACTGTTGCATATAATCGATTCGTAAGAAAATCTATGAAACCAATTCATAAAAAGCTCTATCAAAGATTAATTAACGACAAAAATTTATATCGCAAAAGCTTAAAGAAAGGATGATCAATTCTCGCATATAGAAAGAACTTTGAAACTTGACAAAAATGAAAATTCGAAATGAAATAGTACAAATCATAAACGAATGATAAACGTTTCATGATAAACGAATTTGATTATCAGCATTTTTGGCGCAAATGTTAGCCCGGTTATCGATAAACATGCCCGAAGTGTCAAAGTTCGAGTAGATTGAATTGATAGACGTATAAGCCTTATAATCTTAATAGATAATGAAGGGAAGAGTTTATAAACAAAACGAACCCACAGACTTGGTTATCGAATCGTTAATATTTCACTCTACATATGTAATTCGATCAAACTTGCGTCGCCTGTCGAAGAGAAACGTAATGTGACTTGCGCGCTCCTAATTAGTTAGTGATATGATTTCAAGTTTTTACGAAAGGATCGTTGGTACGTCTTCTGCAACGGAGTCGAACCAGCCGAAAATTCTTTGCGTCGGATTAACCTGTATGGATATCGTGCAAACTTGCAGGCAATATCCTGCGGAAGATTCTGATCAAAGGTGAGACACGCATATACTATTTTCACGCGCGATTGCGCGATGTCATGGTCGATTTCCGATGTATTGTTTACGTCGATCAGCTGATACCGACAATGCACGCCAAGATTGCCAAGCATTAATTGATACAGTCATCCGGACGATATTTTTTGACGAACCGAACTTTGACCTCGACAGTGAAAAAAACGTGTATACTTCACGAAGTTGGTTGTGTCTAGAAAAATTGTACATGTATGGATATTGGAAAATTACATGTTTCGTTTGATCTTTGTGCGAGCTGATTTCTTTGTATAATTTACAGATCTCTAGATTATAGATGGCAAAGAGGAGGCAACGCATCAAATACTTGCACTGTACTTTCTCAGTTAGGAAGCCCTTGTGAATATTTTGGTACTTTAAGCGCAGAGGAACATTTATCTTTCTTACAAAATGATTTGAGGAAGCACAACATCGATTTTTCTCATTGTCCTATGATAGAAAATATTGGATGTCCAATGTCTACCGTCATTCTGAGTCTGACATCTGGTTCTCGTACCATTTTACATCATAATCCAAATCTACCGGAATTGACATTGAAAAATTTTGAACAATTACACTTGGGAGATTATAGCTGGATTCACTTTGAAGGCAGAAATTTGAACGAGGTTTTATCCATGATGCAATGCGTAGAAAACTACAATAACATGTTAAATTATAGTCAAGATTCTAATAATAAGGAGACAAGCATGAATCATGTGCCGATTACAGTTAGCGTGGAATTAGAACAACCAAAGCAAGAACTGCTAGATCTGTTACCTTACGTTGATGTAGCGTTCATATCGAAGGAGTTTGCTCAGAGTAGAGGATACGATAATATGAGCGAAACTCTAAAAAGTATAAGCGAAGATGCCAAGTCTGGGTATGGATAGATATAAATGAACAACTCTTAAATTCCATGTGTAACGTGGCTCTAATGTTAAAGAAACTTCTTTTTTAGAGCAACTCTTATCTGTGCTTGGGCTGATCGAGGCGCCATGGCAAGGACTCCGGATAACATTATAGTACAATCTCCTGCATTTCCACCGCCGATGATTGTGGATACTTTAGGTGCTGGTGACACTTTCAATGCAGCGGTGTTGCATTTTTTAAATAACGCAAAATTAGAGTACATTAATGCAAAGAAGTCAGAATTGGATCAAGCGAATAGTACCTTTCAAAAGAATGTTAGGAAGAATCATAACATAGAGAGTTTAGAATGTAGTCATACAGAATTTATCACGCAAAATGTATTACAGACAGCTGTAACATTTGCCTGCCAAGTAGCTGGTGCTAAAGTTGGCTTAAAGGGTTACGATAAGTTAAATGAAATTTTCAAAAATACCGAACAGAGCTAGCTAGAATATAACATTAACTTAGACTATGTATAAATATTTTTGAAAATCGGACTGTGATTCACAGAAGCTTTCCAAGAATTTTAAAAAGAAATCAAAGTTTAAAGGTGTGTATACATTGTTTTTATTGTTAGACATAATTTTTATTTGGATAACAGTAATTAATTTTATTTTTACACGAATGTTGTTTATCGATATCAGAATAAAATTCAATTTTATAAGAAACTCGTTACGCAGAAATAACAGAAACACGTTTGTACGTTCATTTATTATTATATTAGAAGAAGAACACCCAGTACGAATCGTTACATTCACATCAAGGAAATGATAGGCTACACACGATAGTAATGGCAAATAGTTTGAGATCACGCCCCATAGAATTATTTACAAGTTTGTAAACAAAAACAAAAAGAAAACAGAAAAACCACCTATAATAACGATACAACGGTAATACGAAACGAATACCGCGAGTAAGCGACAGAAATGACTTCTTTTCACCGATTTATGATCACTCCCGTAAATTGAAAGCAAATGTATTATATTTTTTGTTTTTCTTTTTTTTTTTTTGTTTGTTAAACGTTTCCTCGTACAGTTATACAACGTTTTCGTATACAGTATGAAGGTACGTTTAATTATTGTTCGCTAACTATCTGCTTCGACACCAGAGTCTATGAAGTCCTTTATAGATTGCATGACCTTATCGGCGGTACATCTGGAATGAAAGAGAAATGTCACCGAACGATACAAAACAGTTGGATGATTGCATTGTTTACCTTAAAAAAGTGTTTATGTACAACCAGTGCGAAGGAATGGTTGATTCTAAGTAGTTGCGCCTCTGTGCTTTGACTATTTCAGCAGCTGCCATTTTTGGTGGAACCAGTGCCATGAGGTTTTCAAATCTAACAAAACAAATACAGTTTTTTTATCAGTCACATTCTATTAACGATTTAGATTATCATCTCTTCCGTGTACAATTTCTACCTTTGGTCCAGTCTGCAGGTCTGCATGCGTCACAACGTATCATAAATTACATATACATACTGTTCGTTGAATGTATTTTTTTCAGCAACTTTACCTTATCTTTGGTTTCTTGCAAAGACCCGTGTTCACCATGTATGGATAAACGGTTGTGAAATTGATATTTGAAATTTTATCTTTACTCGCTACTCGGATTTCTTCGTGTAGGGCCTCCATTAATCCTGGTGATGTAATAACGTAAGATGTAAACAGAGCGTGTAAACAGAGCGAATGTATTTACCTCTGACCGCGAATTTCGAGGCGCTATAAGGAACTAGATTATGCTGGGCTACAATTCCAGCTATCGATGAGATGGCAACGATGTGGCCGTAGTTTTTTTGAAGCATGATGGGCAAGAAAGCTTGAATGGTCTGTAGACAAATTGAATCATGACAAAAAAAAAAATGTATGAACAATCAACCTTTTTTTTTTCTCACGCAACTTACCCAAAAGTGTGACACTACGTTGACATCAAATATTTGTTTAATTTCTTCAGGGGTATAGTCGAGAAAAGCGTGAGTGGGCATTATGCCGGCATTGTTAATCAGAATCGTCACATTTCCAACCTCCTTCTTGACTTTCTCAGCCACCGCAAACACCTCTTCCCTCTTCGATACGTCGCATCTACAACATGTACAGATTTCATTGCTTCTTCTTCAACACATCAGAGTGAAAGTGGACACGTTGAAACCGTAATGAGCTTCTGAATTTTCTACTTTATATTGTTAGTATAATAGTGATACTGTTCAATTTTTTTTTTTTATCAATACTAATTCTAGTGGTAATATTGCATACTTGTAAGCGTAAGCCTGAGTGCCGCCGCATTTCCTAATTTCATCCACAGTTTCTTCATTTTTCTGTTGATTCAAATCCCAGCAAACAACCGTGGCACCCAGACACCCGTACTTTAACGCTAATTCTTTACCGATACCGTGGCCCGCACCGGTGATCTGTGAAGAACAGGAAAAGAAAATAGATTTAGAACTGGTGACAGATTTTGAACTAATAGCGATTGTACGATTGTAGTTATCTGCACGGCAATGTATAGAAATTAGTTGTTTTTATAAGGATGTAGCTATCTTGAACCGATTGCGAAATAATGTTAGATAAGTATTCTTGGGTCGTGATCGATTGAATTATTTAACGTACCAGAACAATTTCTCCAGCCACGTTTTTCTCGCCGACAGGCACGAATAGCCTGTATATACTCTCGCCGGTGTAATAGAGAAGCTTCAGGAGAAGAAGCAGCAGATCCACCACGAGCAACCCACCTTCGTACGCTGTCACCATGATATCCTAAAAGGATGTCCTGTAAGAAGAACCATTTCATCAACATTTCTCTTTTTATCATTTTCACCTTTTTGATTTGTAATCGATATGTATGAAATACTTCTACTAGGTGCATAAAATGTTGCAACAATAGGAATAAGAAAGCTGTTGTTGAAACGATGAATGAAATTGCTGCCTGGTGAAATACTTCCAACGGTCGGTAACGAATGATTAAAATCGTTTAATGGATTTGGGGTTGTTATCATTCGGCATGGTAATTACATGATATATTCTGGACTGCGGTATTATCGAACGCGTTGCATAATTCAACGAACGACCATGTATCGATCTATTAACCCTTTTCGTTACGATTGTCGATCAGAATCGGTATCCACGGCGACGAGTTGACCGCGGTGTCGCGTTCAGTGGCGGTTCTCAGACGAAAGGGTTAAAATCATCTAATTTATAATATACTTCGCTGGCGAAAAAAGCCGATTAATGTACAATTTTTAAATCCAGCCCTTTTGGCTTTTAAGTATCAC